>JAIFZK010000010.1:135000-735000 GCA_027481765.1 Tenualosa thibaudeaui | reverse complement strand
TTGAATTTGAATATCTGTGATTACTGAGACCAAAGGGTATTGTTAACTATTTATCAACATTTATTCCATCACAGGATACTAGACAGGACCAGTTACAATTTGTTCCTGTCAAAGATGTGTGTCAGACTGGTCAGACTTCAATCTGGTCTAAGATAAAAAAAACACAGCAAAAAAGGAAAGAGATTAAAACTTCCTATATAAAATCATCTATATTATGAAGGGCATTTCTACATTCAATTTTATATTCACCATTCCTCGATATGTTTTCAAAGGATAAGGGATTTTAAGCTCCCATGACATTATTAATTAATCTGGCAAAAGTCAAGGGCTAAATGATTTGTCTAATATTTAATTGGATGATAAGCTATCTCACAGACAATAGTGTGTAAGTAATTATGGCAATTCTCAACTGTAATTAGGTGCTTTTGCTAATCTACGTTTTTGGGGTTCACCTGAGTTTGCAGTGAATTTGTAAATATTAGTCTTTTTTAAAACTTACTGTGACTGATCTGAACAGTTAGACTGTGTGCTGGAAACCTGAATACTTGTGTGAATGTGTATGCTGAATGCCACCAGTGTCTTTAAAGACCAACTCACAACTGTATGTGTTGTATGCATATAGAAAAAGTGCTGTAGGATGAGTCACGTCCCTTGTATATTCAAAGAAAAGCACTGAACTGGGTGTTTTTGTTTTTGGGTTTTATTGTCTTTAAAAATAGAACATAGATGTGACAGGAAATGAGTGGGAGGGAGATGGGGAAGGATCAGTTATTATATTTTTACGTATTTGGGATAGGTCAGTGTAAGATCTTTTTCAACATATTGTCTATGAACTTTATGCTTGTGAGACCCCCACCCCCATACACACCACCACTACCACCACCACCCAAAGTGGAATTGCACATAACAATTTGCAAGTCTGTGAAATGATGGGGAAATGGTTGTATACCTTCACATACTTAATGATTTCATGTTTAAAATTTGCTGATGATTATGATATTTTAAATGTTATAGTAATCTATTAGGACATGATTTATGTTTCCCATGGGTTGATCCCCAATATAAGCCTTGATTCATCATATGCTGTCGGCATAAAAATAATCTGTATGCGTGCCAGTGAAGAAGAAAAAAACATGAAACCACAGGAATGACTACATGGTTCGAGTTTCAGTTGAATAAATGAAATACATAAACTGTAGTTTGGAGATTGCTGAATTATTAATAGCTGTTAAAAAACCCCTCTCATTTACGCCAAAGCATATTCTGTTTGGGATGTCATCATAAATCATAGGCTAATAAAAACTGTGAGTTACTGATTTTTCCAAGCAAGTCTCTTTGCAACCTAAGGAAATCACTTTTGAGTTAGCATGGCATGAAAGCCTCAATCACTAATGTTTTCGAGCACTTTGGTTAGTTCAGGCTAACTGAACAAGACTTAACTGCAGTATAGTGGTGCTGTACAGCTGTAAAAGCTATAAGCATAAAGCTATTGGAAGATAGCTTTCCCAAACCTACTGATCTAGTTTAGCTTCTAACCAGCTGCTGTTTCAATCATTGACCTAATTTATTTAGAAATCATTTAGAAATATTTAGACTTTTATATAATTCACTACAGGCAGTGTACAAGTGTTTCTAAATGTGTTTGTGAATTGTTTGTGTTTTGTCATTAAGGCAGACTGAAATGAAAAAATATTAGGAGTTGTGAAAATGTGTATGTCTTGCAATCATGGCAGTTTAAATTCCTGCAGTATAATGCAAATGTTCTCTATGCACATGAATGTGCATTTTATCAGAATTGCCTGGTATGCCATGGGATAGCCTTGGCCTACATTGAGATGACGGAGAAACAATTTAATTTCGTCCTTGGAAAAAATGAGCTCCTGAGTGCAACATAAAAATAAACACTTGCTTATTTATGATACTGTGGGATTGTCTTGTCATCTTAAAGGAGAAATCCGATGTTCTTAAATCCTTAGCTCTGTTGTTTGAGGTGACCGAGTGCTGTGTTTAGGAAAAGAACAAGAGAATACAACAAAGACCAAATAGCCAACTGGCTGCAAATGTTAACTGAAGGGGACATAGGGAAATTAAACTGAAAGTGAGTTCATTCAGTTAGTGTCAGCTTCCAGTAAACTATTCTGATTCTGTCTATCTTGTATCAAATGTTGTCATTCTTTTTTCTGTCCAACAACACTCAGTGACCTCAAACAACAGGGCTATGGGCTGATTCACATGTGATTTCTCCTTTAACAAATTAGCTATTTCTGTCTCTAAATCTTCTATTGGGTTCCACAGTCATCTTCCTTCCTTTTTCCCTTCCACGCCATTTTGTGTGGTGACTAGAACAGACATTCTTATTCTGGAATGGCAAGCAGGGGTTTCTTTCGGGGTAAAACTGTTTGCACTTATGGAGCAACATACATTTTTTGTCAAGGAGCAGACGGATAACAGACATGAATGACACAGGTTCAAAGGGTTATCACAAGTCCTGCCAATTACCACACTACAGGTGGGTGAGAGACAATGTTAAGATCAAAGGAGATCTTTGGATATGTTATTTTTGAGAAGCTATAGAACTGTACATGGACCTGTACTGCCAGCTAAAGTTTTCTTGTTCATCTGATTTAGTTTTTTTTTACAGTTGTTTTGGGGATTAACAGATTAGATGAAGCTAATGATGGTTTGTGTAGTGCAGTCATTTAGGTTTTATCAACATATTTTTTTACCACCAAATTGTATCTGATGATTCTCAATGAACTGGGACACATGGAAGTGGAGATCCTTGTGCAATTTTGAGCCAATTGATGGCTGCTTCTACCTGCCATCTATCATCCACAGACTTGGAAATGGAATAGGCTATTCAGTCGGTTGCAAATCAACAGCCTCACCCAGATGCTATGCACCGAAGATCTTAATTGTTTGCCCTTTGGAAAAATGTCCAAGTAATTCTTGGCTGCTACCGCAGTAGAAAAGGTTTTGATAAGACAATAGCCTGCTATCATTACTATCATCATTGGGTAAAATGCTTTGAGTTGAAGCACTAGATGATAGGCCTAATCAAATTGCAGCAAATGTTTAGAATTGGATGAGGTTTGACCAGATGGCTTGAGGTGGCAAAAAATCAAGGTTTAAGAGTGGTTTCATGAGAATTGAGGTGATGGACTTGGGCTGAGTGTAGGCCTTGGAAAAAAATAACTTGAAATCAGAGACCACAATAAAGACTGAGGACTACGGGGTTACAGATTTGTCAAAGGTGCAAGAATTATGTGTTCTGCCTAGCCTTAGCTCTGTTTGATAGTATTGATCTCGTAGTGTAACAAAGGCACAGGAATGAAGTCATGTCTACTGCGCTTACCTTTTCACCATATTAGATTTTTTTGCCTTTTAAACAGTCAGACCACATAGTCAGTTTTTATTGAATCACTACGCTTGTACAATCATTTAATTTTCAAGATCCTTTGACAGGCCCGCCCACAGGGGTGGACAAATGGGTATCTTGTCCCAGGCCCAGGAAGGGGCCTCATGAAATTGCGGAATACTTATTCTATTCTATTCTATCAAAATATGCCTATTTGTGGAAGAAATGTATAATATTAAAGAAAAGAAAGTTAAAGAAATAATTTTTGCTGTGTTTACCTTTATAGTTCTTCAAATAAGAGCCCCCCTGCCACCTCCAACACAAAAATGATTTGGTCTTTGATCAAAGATGTAATGTCATTCACTATGCCAACATGTCTCAGTATAAATCAGAGGTACAAAAAAGAAAAGAAAAGAGAGAAAGAGAAGAAGAAACCAGGCGCCTTATGGATTCACTGAATAGATATTTTAAAAAATGTTCTTCTGATGATGCATGTACTAGCAAAGGCAGGGTAGCGCAAGGTAAGACACAGCGCAGCCAACATTTTCCAACCCCGTAAAGTAACCCAATCCAGCTAGGCTTAAAATAAGTACCAACCAAGTCACGGCATTCATATTAATACAAATGAGGGGGTAGCAGTCACACTGAACACCTTATATTGAGCGGACTGGTCATTAAATTATTTGATAACCACAACGGCTTAAAAAACAATGTGTTTCACATATCTGACAGATGCAAAGAATATATACATTAGCAGCAAAATTTGCCTGCAATCCTGATGTTTCAGGCTAACCATGCTGCATTTGCTATAATGTAGCACGTTAGCTCCGGTTAGATTCCTGACAGGCAAGTTGGCTACTATACTATACTATACTATACTATACTAGTGGAATACAACTCTCTGGTTGACCCAATGACTGTATATGGGTTGACCTTATTTGTTTTGAGGGTTAGCCTGTTACAAACCATTAAACTAAACACAAGTTACAGCCTACACTGGGTAGAGGTAGCCTACTGATGATTCCCTTGGTCAACTGAAATATGATCGAAATGTACATATTAATGTGTATTTTATGAAAGGAAGACAGAGCGGGGGTGTTAGTGGCAGGTTGCCTGACATTATTTACCATAAGGGATTTCACCATTCCTTTGTTTTCCTGCCAGGACATAGGACAAAATTCATAGGTATATATGAATATTCACTCAACCTGCCATCAGAGCCATGCAGCACTGAAAAGCTAGCCTACAGCAGCGAATCAGAGCATAGCTCATTATTAGGTGGAAAATTGAGGCACTTTTATCGAGGGCTATTTCAATAGGTTATAGAGGACCCTGTTAAGGTGTCCTTGTACAGTTTTCAGGCCAATTAAAGTTGCATACTATCTTTAGAAACCTCAGAGAACGATTTAAAATACCCTATAGATGTATGGCAGGGCAACTTTAAATGCTCCAAATGCACTGGTAATTGCTTTAGGAATTGCATCTCTAGTTGACTATGTGATGTCCAGCAGCTAGTTCCCCAGTTATGTCCAGCAACTAGTGATAGTTTTGCCTCTGACATACCAATTATAGCCTACTTCTCGTCTGTGTTTTGTGAAGGAGCAGTCTTCCATTCTCAGGCAGGGACTCAGCTGGCAAATTTAACTGTTAACCATAGCCAGTTTCAGCCTGATCCAGTCGTAATTACGTCAACAATGGAAAGTTCCTCACCAACTCCAAACTTGTTAAGTTATGTCTCCTCTGATATTAAATGCACAGAACTTTTGGGGGGTTTTGCATATAGGTCAATACCTGATACAGCTCCAAAATCACCACTGAATTAATAAACATAGTCTTTATAAGTAAGATATAAATAAAACTATAAAAAGTACCACATAAACATAGGTGTAATAAATTGCTATTTAGGGAGTGTCATTAAAAAAATTAACAAATGCTATGTTATTGCATTGTATTTGCTGATTGTAGGACTAGGTCTAGGTATTTGCTGTCTGTAGGACTAGTTCTCTGTAGGATTAGTTGTCTATCACTTTACATTTCTCAGTATGGACCTACATGACAGCAGTGAAACTTATGGTGTAACTTTGTTCTATGCCAGGTGCTACTGGAAACAGAGACTTATGGAAATCAGTACTGGAGATTAATGTATTTTATTATGTTTTCTCTGGCATCAGTGAAAATGAATATATAGAAACTTAACAACATGAGGAAAATCTTTTGTCAGATTATTACAGAGATGTGCAATGAGCATTTTTTTGTAATTATTTTGGTGATGTAATGAGTTTGGTAACGTTAGGCTGCTCTTACAAAACTGACAAGCAGATACAAAGTGAGCTAGTTGGATTGTAGGCTGTGCTAATGGGATAATCCATGTGTAAACATAGCTGGTTGTTCATTTGTGTCTGCATTAGCCGAAACAACCTTAATTTCAAAGCCTATATCTTTGTAATTTTAGTAATAGCACTAATATTGTGTGTTTTGATAGATCTACACCTTGCATCAGCACACAGCAAAGCTGAAGCTTGTCAGTTCTTTGCAAGCTACTTTCAGTCAATTTAGAAAAAAAAAATGTTTTTGGCTTGTTGAACCTTCAGTGTAAAGTGTCGATTTCAGGCTCTCTAAAAAAAAAAAGTCCAAAAGCACACTGCTTTGCTTCTTTTTAAAAAGCCTTTCATAGAATTCTATTATTAAATTCTATTAAAGGATTTTTTAAGAAGAAGCAAAGGTTAAACAAGCCAAACCCATTTTTTTTTTCAAAAAATCATAAAACAAGCCCTTGTTTCCAAAGAGCACCTGTATTTCATATAGCACTGCAATGGCACTCCTGACTGATATTTTGGCATTTAGCTTTAAAGCTATTTTCAGTATTCACTTGCACAGTAGCCAAGTGCTCGAAAGGAGCGTATTGGCCCATGGATCAGCTATTTTTTCCGATACCCAGTCAAGCTATGTTTGGACTACTAGCCCATAACTTTTTTAATTGTTGTTACACAATTGCCAGAATCATCAAAAGTGTTTTGTGTTTCCCGGAATACCTGAAAGAATTACGATTATTTTAGGAAGGTGACAATATGTAAATCATCTCCTCTCGAATTTACAGTGCTTGCAAGGAGGCAACAGCACCCCGATGTAAAAAGAAACTGAAACCACTTCACTTATGAGTCTTATGAAATCTATTACCTTGTCAGTCAACATAACCCTTTGATGATCCTTGCATTTATTGGTAAGAATTGAGGACAATAGTAGCCTACAAATATGGACATATGGCTATCAGACATGTGTCCAGGCATGACCCTTTAAGTCATTAACTCATTAATTATGATGCCAAAGTCTAGATGGACCAATCACATTGTTCTGTTTCTATCTGGCTAGGCCCAGTCATTGGTAGAGAGACTCTCTGGGTGGACCTTCACCTTGAAAAGAAAATCTGACAGGAGCTGTGGTTTGAATCGGCTTTGGAAAATTTAAGTGAGTTGGAATTTGAAATGCCACCTGATGTTTCTCAATACCACAAAAGTGCTATGTTGTTTTGAACTTTACAGTACTTTTAAAATTAGTTTTGTATCAATGTAATGACATGCCTAACGCACCGCCATTTTATCGCTTTCAGTTGAAATCACCAAATATTTAACAAATTATCCTCTTTAGTTGAAACAATTTGTATTGTATTTAGAGATTCAGTAACTAATACTACTATTATTGATAATAAATTAGGTTACCTCCTTGTACAAAAAATTATATACCTCTGAATTTGAATGTGAAAGTAATTATCAAAAAGAGTATTTGAGTTGATATAAAATGTTTTAGCAAGGAACCAAAAAGATGAATTGGCTAGAGAGGGAAACAGAAATTAAAGAAGCAATGGATTGTTTTCCTAAAGGTAAAGCACCAGGTATAGACAGGCTACCAATTGAGTTTTAGTCAACATTCTGGCCACAAATAATCCAACTTTTTCTTGAGGTTTTAAAACGTGCTAGTGTAAATGAAATGTTACCCCCGTCCATGTAACAAACTGGTCAGGAGTGTAATAAGATATCAGATTTTAGACCAATTTGACCAAGTTTGATAAACTGTGATAATAAAATAATCATATAATCATAATTAATAATAATGAGAATAGAATAGCCAAGTTCTCCCATTAATCATTCATTATAACCAAATGGGATTTAGAGAAACAGGTTTATTGGCCAAGTGTATTTACACACACAAGGAATTTGGTCTCTGCATTTGTCCCAGTTGTGAAATAGTGAAACCCACAGCACACAGTGAACACACAGTTAGGTGAAGCACACCTAGTGCAGTGGGCTGCCTGCTACAGTGGCACCCAGGGAGTAGTGAGGGGTTAGGTGCATTGCTCAAGGGCATTCAGCTGTGGTCCACTGGTCAGGGATTGAACGAGCAAACCCTTCGTTTCCAACCCAAAGCCCTAACCAGTAGACTGTATACAGGTTTATACAGAATAGAAACCTAAAAACTAATGTCAGGGCATCCACTTCCTTCACATAGTTTGCCAAAAATGAAAATATGTATTTAACATTAACGGCAGAACATACAGAAAGAGCATTTAACCAGCTTGAATGAAGTTACTTGTATGAAGCTTTGGATGCAAAGGAAATGATAAAAATGATACAAACTATTTATATCACTCACTGTGTATGTGTACTCCAATGGAATCTTAGAAGCTATCCAGATCACAAAAGATACTAAGCAGGGATGCCCATTATCCCCAGCACACTTTGCCTATTGAACCAATTGCTTAGAAGATTCGGAAATCAGAAAATGTAAGTGGTATAAATTTGGGTAAAAAGTCTTTATGCAGATGACCTGATGTTGTATTTAACCATAAGTACATCTATTCCTTATCTAATGAAAATCATAGATTGGTTCTCTAATGTATCAGGATATAAGATAAATACAGACAAAACTTCAAACTCAGATCTTGTCAATAACAGGGCACATACCCAATACAAATGAGCTATTGAAGCTTAAATGGCAAAAGGAAAAGATTAAATATCTAGGATGCAGTACAAGCTCTGATAAATCAAAAATGTATAATAATAATTATGGACAGCTAATTACTGATCTTAAGTCAAGTCAATAAATGGCAGACCACCCATTAAACTAATTGGTAGAATAAATCTGGTTAGATTAGATGATTAGCTAGATGGTTAACTAATTAGATGGTTAACTAAATTTCTATTCCTTTTCAAGACTGTACCAGTGTTGCTTCCAAAGACTTCTTTTAAAACAACCAGCAAACTGATCAGGTCATTTATTTGGTCAAATAAGGCTCACAGACTGAGTAGGAAGCTTCTACAAACCAGCAGGGGGAAGGGGCCTTAATTTTCCAAACTTTGAGCTATACTTTTACACTGCTCAGTCTTCTTACTTTGACTAAATTATTAGTAGATCTGATGAATGAGTACTGAGTAGGTATAGAGAATCACCAGTTTGGACCAGAGAATCTGATTTTGGCAGTGTTCATGAAACAAAAAACAAAATGCAGGCTTCGTAATAAACAGTACACTATATTAGGAGTAGACAGTAGTGTCCCAAAAACGAGATGGTTATGGAATAATTCATTGGTCCTTATTCAGAATGAAAAACTGACCATTAATTAATATAGAAACAATATCTGACATTTCTGAACAAAACAATATAATACCTTTTGAACAATTTAGAAGAAAAAAAAATCCAACTCATAATTAAATGTTCAGAGGGTCATATTGTTTAAATACAGGAGAAGTAGGTTACAGCTGTTTGATTGAAGCACAGGTGGAGGGTTATTCATTACAAAAAATACATGAGAGCTGGAATAAAGGCCTAAAAGTTACAGATTCACGTATAAAATGGAAAGAGTGCTTGCATCTAACTATTTGGTATATATATATATATATATATATATATATATATATATATATATATATATATATATATATATATATATATATATATATATATATATATATATATATATATACCAAATCCCAAGTACATTTGATTCCTCCTTCTCCAACCTGTGTGTAAAATGTGGCTCACAGGAGGACACAATAATACATGCTTTCTGGAAATGTCTTAAAATTCAGAAAATTTGGTTGAAGTTTCAAAACTGTATGAACAGGGTTCAGATTCACAGCAATACTGTGCATATTTCAGGGGACAGATCAATTGACATATCCTATAGTGTAGAAGGTTATTTTTTATTATTTAGTTTACAAAAAAAATATTTTAAAATATTGGAAAGACACATAGAGCCCTTCCCCGCAAGAATGGATGGGACTGACAAAATATTATTTAAGTATAGAGAAAGCAGTGCATGAAGACCGAAATAGGGAAAAAAAACAGTTTAATAGAGTGTGGCAGGATATGTATGAAGCACTATGACTACATTAGCGAAGAGGTAAGTCTGAATATAAGCAGCCAACATCTAGGGAACCAAGTATGTTTGGTGGGTGTATGTGTCTGTGTGTGTGCTTAAATGTAAGGATGTGCTTTAGGAATGATTGTGTGTTGTGAGCATAATGAGTGAATGTATTGTAGTGGTATGTATTTGTAAGTGTGATATTGGGAAGAGACTGTAGTATGGTTCTGTGTTGTATGTATGAGTGAATGTGTATGATTTAGAGATTGTAGAGAAAGATGCAGTTACTACATTTTTTGTTATGGTTGTTTTGAATATGAACATTATTTACTGGTATAAGCATGTTATCTCTGATATAACTCAAAATGTAAATAAATATGTATTAAAAAAAGAAAGACATTGGCAAAAACAAACTTTCTCACATACGTCACATACGATAGACGTAATTGTGTTAACTTAATGTGTCGATCGGATCTTTAAATCTGTTTTTAAAATGAACTGTTTCAGATTTTCCAGTTTAAAACCCCATACAACAAGCCACTGATCTGCAAAATCTGGCCAAATTGCTGCGCTCTAGCCTGTAACCATCACAAACGTTCAATAAGTGAGTTTGCTTATACCTGCTTTGTGCAACATTTCTAAAGTAGCCTACCTCCTGATAAGACATTGTTTCTCATTGGACTGGTAGAAAAAGAAAAACTTTTCTTGATCAGAAAGTACTTGCTAATGTTGTGTTATCCTGGTGGATGTATAAAATTATGTGCAGTGCCAGTGCTCAGTCTTATTAGTGTGCTCATCTGCATGAGAGAAAGGGAAACCACTCCAGCTGCCTTTTGTTGTATGGAACGAGTAGGGAGGGAACGAGTATAGAAAGTAACAATATCCTATTTAAACAGTGTTTAAAACATCAACATGGATTCCTGCAACTGAAAACCTTTTTGTGAAAAATTATGGCATTGAAAACACTGACTGCTTTCCTAATCACATATGAAGGCTTACAGTTCAACAATAGCCAATTTGTGATTATAATTTTGTATCAACATAGATAGATAAGCCTATTTCTGGTGTAGGCTGAGAGAGAACAAGATGCAAGGGCATCTGACTGTGGGAGAGCATGTGGTTTGAGCCCTCTGTTGCCAGTAACATCTGACATGACTGGGCCTCAAGTCAAAGAAGTTGTAGTTAGGTTAAAAAGCTCAAAATCAAAAGAGCCAAAAAAAAACAGAATGTTTAAAAAGATTAAAAACACAATTGGCACTAATTGTGATACCGAATTGGATTTGGACACAAACTGCCGTAGTGTTTTATTATTTTATATGACAATACATTTTAATAGAAGAATTAACCGTTTAGGAGGACTTTAGACACAAACAACAGCCCCCTCTGCCCCCAAAGAAACTCAAAGTGAATAAGATAAAGTTTTTTCTTTTTTACCTAGGTTGTGGTTGTCAGTGTACCATGTGCCACAATTTGTATCCATTGGTCACTGCGTTATCCAGTTGCATGCAAATGAATTTTGATATGCATCCGGTGGTTACACCTTAAGGATTGGGACCATTAATGGATCGTGCTGAGACTCTACAGCTTGATGTGAGATCCAACCTAGGAGATCAGACTAGGACACTGGTGTTAGTTACACAAAAAATCAACAATTGTAAGGGGAGCACCACACACACAAAAAAAATGCGAACTTGCCCAGTATTTCTTTAAACACTTAGCATCAGCGTCATCAGAGTCAGAATAAGTCATGAAAATGATCATTGCAGGTTCCTATCTTTTTATATACAAACAAATTTTTGTATATTTCCGAGAATTTAGGACATTGGTGGAAGTGACACAAAACGTTCACTGTAGAGGGAGCTCCATCGTTAAATAATTCCAGACTTGCATTAGCCTGATAATAAACCTGCCCCTCGTTTTACACTTTGTTTCAAAGATGATCTGGCCATTCGGTAGTGATTGCTTGCTGGAGGTGTTTGGATCAGCTTTTGACTGATAGCCTTTTAACTCTGCATTCACAACACCTCCCTCTGTTAACTGATTGGATTTGGTAAAAATGTCACTGATGACAACAAGCTCAATGGAAACAAATCCAGACAAGCACTGTAGGGAGATGATAATCGAGTGGAAGTGCAGAGGAAGGCGTGGCCAGGCAAGATTGCATAGGATACCTTTAAGTATGTGCTTGGTTTGAGTTTGATCCATTTACAGATGAAGTGTAAGGTTTTTGCATTTAATATTCTATAGTAAGAGTCAAAGACCAAAAAGCATTCACAAATTCAGGTGGGTGGATTAAATTGGTCAATTGAGTTGAGTGCTATTCTTCCGAACTGAAGAATGTCTGCAAGTGAGTAGACAGTAGGTTAAAGGGTGCTCCAGTGTTTTATTCTTCACAGCTGTAATTGCTGTTACCTTTCAAAATACTTAAATTTTCAGGTTTTTTTTTGGAATGGCAGAGAAAATACCCTTAAGCAAATGGAAAGAAAAAATACCATATGAAAAGCTCAAGAGCTCAGAAGCAAACTAAAATTGAAAAAATGGAAAAGTAAGTTATTGGTGAAATGGACAAAATAGGCAAAGCATAAGAACTGTGTATGAAAGTGGAGATGAGACAAAAGCCAAATAGAGTAGCTTGTGTTGGAGGGCTAGGTTTAAAACAAAGACAAGTGGTATTGGATAGGAGAGAGAGACGCAGGGAAGGGAGAGATTAGATTAGATAAAAAAAGGAAAAAATTCAGGCAGGGAATGACGAGGAGAAAGGAGAAGTATGCGTAGTGCACGTCTGTGTGTGTATGTGTGTCAGTGTGTGTGTGGGTGTGGGTGTATGTGTGTGTGTCAGTGTGCGTGTGTGTGCATGTTCAGAAGGGGAGGGGGCTTACTTGGAGACAGCGGGACTGGCTAAATAGGAATCATCCCTCTTAGCCAATGAGTTTAAAGAGAGAAGCACATGTCATTCGGCTGAGAAGAACCACCTCCAGGAGCCGGAGCGTCTCTCAGTAAAAAAGAGTGCAATGAGCGCTGGGCTGTCACATCGGCAGCTGCTGTCCTCTTCTCCCTCTCCCTCGCTCTCACTCCGCTCTCGTCATATCTGTCTCTCTCCCTCTCTTTCTCCTCTTCTCTCCCTATCTCCCTCTTGCACGTATATGCACACACGCGTGCATACACACACACACACAGAGAGAGAGAGAGAGAGAGAGAGCACAGCGGTCCAAGGCAAACACATCACATCAGGTAAGTTGTGTGCATTTTCTTCTTGTGTCTGCAGTGAGATTTACAGTTGTGCACAGAGATGTATCATGCTTTCTTGAATGTGCTACTTATCTTTCTGGCTTGCTTGCTGGGAGTGGTGGTGAAGTGTTTTGCACTTCTTATTCTTGTAGACACACACATAGACAGACAAAAAAAAAAAAAATCATAGATCTGATGGACGAATGCACTGAGTGCAAAGCCTAGTTTCAGATGACCCAAATGAATGGGTGAGAATCCAAGAAGGGGATTATGTAAGTCGTCCTGCTGATGCTACTCTGATACTGAAATTATGGCAACTTTGTGAGGCACGCGGAGTGGCAGGAGGTAGTGGGAGGCGGAAGCTGTGTATGTGAGAAGTGGCACAGGCAGCGGCGCTAGCGCTGCTATAGAGCCCAGTTGTTTCCAAGCACATGAATTATAGATGACAGTGGAGCTCTAAATGAATGAAGTCACCCACTGGCCAATGGGGGAGCTGAGCGGGGAGCAGCCCAGGTGTTCAGAGACTTAGCCAGGTAATTGGTCACGGCTGATCAGGAGTCTGGATGCCTGCGGTTGAGCGGATGGGAAGTTAAATCCGTAGCTCTCTGCTTTTGGCTCTTGGGCGATACAGCAGCCTTGTTGGACTGTTCCATGTTTTTTCTCTCTCTATATCTCTTTCTCTCTCTCTATCTCCCACTCTCTCCCTGTCAAGGCCAGAAATATTGCCATTGCTGGCTCTGTGGTTGGTCCCAGCTGAGGAGCAGCTCTTTTGTTCTGGACATGTCATGGTTGGTAGGCTTAGGGGAATCGGCTGCACAATGTTTGGGCTAGACAGCTGTAATGTCTGTGAGTATTTTGGGCTTTGAATATGATGTGATTGTCCATAGCATGTGTACTTGTGCAGAAGCACACGGAAGGCTTTTTTTCCTCCCCACTGTCTGGTTGGTTTTTGCCATTAGTTGTAACTCTGTGCGTGGAACATTAACCCTGAAAAAAATGGTGGTGGGGAAAGGGTTTATGAGGTTTCTTGTATGAAGGAGTACACTGTGTCAAAACAGTAGAATCTTTCCTGTGGTGAAAGCATTCTGTATTGGAACAGAGTTGCGGAGTTGTTTATTGCTTTTAGCTACTCAAGTGAACTTTGATCTGATATAAACCTGTGAAAGATTAAATAAGTGATATATGTCATGCTATAAATAACATTTACTTTTTGATTGATTCTGACAGGAAGACACAAAATAAAATTCATTTTTGTAATGCATCATTGTAGTTCATACTATAGGTAAGAGATCTCATGGCCTCATAAAGTCAATATGCCAAAGTGCCTAGTTACTGAGAACAGATGTGTCCAGAACCCAGTCCTCGAGGTCCCTTTTGTGTTAATGTGAGATTGGTAGCAGTGATTTATATCAGCCCAAACGACCCAGGTGGAAATAGTGGGGAGCCATAGATAACAAATAAACCACAGTCAATCTTTAGGGGGGCTCCTGTGTACCCATTTTCTGTTAGGACCCACTTGTATTGGTATATTGAGGCCATGCAATACATTCAAAGTCAAACCAAATATAGCCCGAGGCAAACTTCTGGTAGTGTGATTACCATATGCTTTAACACTATTGAAAAGCTGCCACTGGAGCATTACATCAAAAGGAGATATTCAGTTTCTTTCATTAAATGAAGAGCTGAACATGCAGACTTACTCCTGTGTTAATTATGTAGTGTCATGGGACCTATATACAAATTTCAACCAAAATAAATGAGTGAATCAAATAGCATGTGGCACCCTCTTAAATATTTGCTTCTTAGAGCAAATAATCTTCATTGTTATTAAGTAGTGCTACTGTCAAAATCTAAATGGCTTAATACAGTCAGTGTGATGAAGTAATAGACATTTATGGGTATTTATATGTTAGGATCGTGAGTTTATTTAGTGCGTTTGACATTTTTATGAGCTAAACAATCAATATAATAAGGGCCAACTAAATTAAGTAAAACACACAACACTATCACATTCAGACAGATAAGGAGGAACAATAGGATATTTTTTTATTTACACAGCATGGTACTAATTGTTTACATCACTCTTTGGAATGGCAAAGTTATAGTTTAGGAAAACAGACCTAGGCTTGTTGTTCCTCAGTGGGCTCTGTATGTGCTACTCTGTCTTTTTTAAGGCTCGCTTTTTTAGCCGCCTCAGGTGTGACAGGCATGGAGAGTAATGGGCATGGCAGACTGATGCACATCCTCAGCCTTGAATAGCTTGAATAAAGAAGACAGAGTGCTCTGAGTCAGGCGTAGTTGTGTGGTGAATCACCCCTCCCCCCACCCAAATAGTAGAGGTCTTGCTCAGGCCTTATTATATTGGTCACATGATCCCCACTGTATTTTTTTGTGCCCCCAGGCTGCTAATTGCGTCCTAGTCAGACTATTGATTGACAGATGGAGATGAAATTGTGAGCTGTTTTAGGAGGTTGTATGTCACATTCAATGGACCATATCTCAAATTTCTCTCACTCATTTGAGTTTAGTTGTAGAAATATGTGGTTTCAGTGCGGCACCTGCAATCTCAAACACATGCCACCCGCTTGTATTTGCAAACTCTCTTTCCTTATAGGGCAATGGCACCAGTGACATATACCCTTACCCAACAGGCTGTCTGCAATAAATTGCCTGTTCTAAGATTAGAAGAGTGCAATTAACAGTCAATCTGCTGAACAGCAAGCATGTGGTTTCAGGCCTATTTTTGTGTATGACTAAGGCACATGGGGGTACTGTCATGACTTAGCAAAGCCCTGATGAGGGTGCAAGGATAAATGGAAGCTCTATCTTCATCTGTTGTGTATCTCTTCTTCACTGTGGGATAGCGAGAAACGTACATTAAATTTCTCTGTGGAGAAATTAACAATAAAGCTGACTTGACTAGACTTGATTATCCACAAAGCATCGATGTGTGATATCTCACAGTAAGTTCAATTCAAATAATGCCTCTCCTCCTATCTGCATCAGGTCACCTTGCAAACAGTGAAGCACCCATTTTATCAATTAAATGGTAGACTTGTTCAGGCATTCAATCACTTCTTCCTCTCTTGGATATTCCATTCCTAGGCATCTAATGTTACATCCCCACCCATAGCATTTCTGAGAGCTGTTCCCCTGCAATGGTGTAATAGGTGTCTGCATAAAAGCCATGGTTTGCCTTTGCATGCATTGAAGTGTCCATTAGTCATTAGAGGAGATGGCACAAACTGCAATATCTTCCGCCCATTGACTTTTTCTGAGAGTTGTTTCTGAGAGAAGTTTTTCTTTATATGTGCCTGCCAAGCTACAATTACATTGAATATCACAATAAAGAAATGTATCATTTAAAGGCCCACTCAATTTTTACATTGCATTTCACAGGCATAGTATGTCTCCCTAACAGGATTTGACCTTTAAAATTTGAAATATCAAAGAGTGATTCTTTAGAATGTCTGAGTGCCATTTGAGCACTCTTTGAATGCAAATGTAGTGTACTACAGTTTATTTTAAAATGTGATTTTTACAGCTTACCACACTTTTATTCAGAAAGTGACTGAGAGCATCAACTCATGGCTCTGTAAATGCTGGATAATAACTTCATCACACACACTACCAGGAATTTGTGTTGAAGAGTGAAGGACATCTGCAAATCTTTTTGAACCATTCACGCCTTTTTTGTATTCCAGTAGAATGGCAGGGCATTGAGCAGATAACACAATATCTGTCCTTCTTGCTCGTTACCTTAATGTGAAGGCAAGGGATGTGCATTGAATATTCATATGTGCATAAACTTCCAAACGGTTGTTCTTTAGTGGAAGGCTGAATCCTCTGAAAAATTCTATTTGTTAATGTCAAAGAAACACCTCACTTGTAATGGCCTTTTTGGAGACACTTTCATCTTTGCAGTGTTGTCTCTTGCAAGCGACATGAAAAATACAATTGACAGACTGTGGTATTATGTGACATTTGCTCTACAGTCTAGCCAAGACAATTTGCCTACATTAACATTAACAGACCGAAATGAATCTTTGGGGTTTGAATATTATCCTTTGAAGACAAGAGGCGTTACTGCAAAATGTGTTTTCACATAGTCACTCCAGATATGAAAGGATCTGAGATGATATGTGACCTGCTGCCCTTGTGGTGTCACTGCCACCCCCTGCGAATGCTGATTGGGGTGTTGTCCATCACAGTTGAGCCAAGCTGGATGGGTGCCGATTATATCCTGTCAGTGTGTCACCCAGCTGAGGTAATTAATAGCAGGAGACCTGGGCGTTTGTGGCAGAGAGACCTGGCCGGGCCAGCCTTTGGGGTGTGCTGCTGCCCCTGGAGCATGCGAGTCAGCCAGCCAGCCAGTCAGGCTGTTTGCTGGAGGGCTGTGCTGGTGGGAATGCCAGACGGGCTTTCGTGATTCCCTGATCTCATTACTGCCACTGACATTGAGGGTAATGGTGCCACAGATGCACATCTTTTGAAGGTCATCTCTGGCTAAGTGATGAACTACTGATATGTTGGCTCTTATGTCTTACCGAGGTGTGTCTGTGTGTGTGTGTCTGTGTGCTTGTGTGATGGTGTGCATATATATGTGTGTGTGTGTGTTTGTTTAAGTGTGTGAATGGAAGAGAGTTGTCACAGACAATCGCATGCTCAGCATGTGCACTCTGCAAGACGCGTAGTAGCCGTTCGCAGTTTTCAATTGCTTCAGTCTCCTGGTGGTATGCTAATGCTAGAGGCTCATGGACACTACATTTCTTTGGTGTCTCTGAAGCACCATGCCTGACATCCCCTCTGGAGCACCAGTTCTTCCAGTGAGCCAGACAGAATAGCTTCAAAGGCCCAGGCGGGGGAGAAGTGTGCTCACCCTCTCACTAAGAGCACCGCACTGCCTCACCTTCCCTCAACCTCCATTAGTTCTGGATCACAGAGGACAGTATTTAAAGCAGGTCTCCCAATGCTTAATGGATAATATTAAGCAGGGGATGTGGGGGACGAGACCTCCCCCTTCCAGTCATATTCACTTTCTAATTAGTCTCCCCTGTCTAATGATATTCATTGGCTGTTGTCATTGAGGAGATGTCAGGATAAATAGCATGAAGTAGGCCAAGCCTGACTTTAACCGGAAGGAGAGACAGTCTCCAGCCAACAAAATTGACACTAGGATCTTGGAGGGTTTTTTTTTCTTTTTCTTTTTTTCCCTTCCTTTTTTGTAGAAAGAAATTCTTTGAGGTGAACTTCTCTGAGACAGGCAAGCACAGGATGTTCCACTGTTCCAACTGTGTACACATATTTCTAGTGAGTGCATGTCACTTCTAGTCATAAATCTAAGTCAATATTTCTTAATGACACTCCTGCCCTGAGGGGGCTATACCTATTTCCTTTTTAATGCAATACTGTCAATATGATGGCTATGAAAATGGTTTGTTGATGCATTGGTCAAGGCAGTGATGTGCAGATACGTGTAGTGAAATGCTGTTGTCTTGCAGGAAATATGCTAATGGATATATAACATCCATCTTGCATACCATACTAAAAAGGTTTATGTTTTACAATTCATAATCACAGTTATAAGTCAAATTATTATTGGCTATTGCACATAACTTCTCAGTTTCTGAAAACGGTATTTATTCATATGTACAGGCCTAGAGCAATATTGATTTGTTTCTTTTTATTGCCCTGACTTGTCTTGAGTCTCAATAACAGTTTATTTTGAATCTGGCTAATTCAAGATGGCCACAGTTGTGCTACTGAGCTATCCATTGGGCTGTTCTTTCGATTTAATATTTGTCTGACTGTGGCATATCTTTCTATCTGTTAATTACCTTTATTATTAAGCGCCGATTCAGGAGGTGCATAATTATGTAAACAGGAGCCTATCCACCCACACACAGGCAGATACACACACAGCTCCAATCTAAATCTTCTTCCCCCTTCATGCTTTTCACAGATATTCTGTGATGTGAGTAGATTTCCAGTGAGAGATTCCCAGCCCACTGGTAAAACCTGCACGTCAGGAACTGTCTGTGGCTACATTCCTCCAGTTAACCGTACTTCTCTGAAGTTCCTAATACCCGAAAGATTTGGGATATTTGTCTCCCTCCTTGCATCTCTCAACCTCTCTGTGAGTACAATGACTGACAAGCATTCAGTTTAAGAACTTAAGAAGATACGAGTTTAAGGGAATGTCTGAAGGCTTTCATAGCCAATGAATTTGTCCTTGAATTGTATCCACGCAAATGTCTTTGCCTTTGGGTCTTCATCATTTTGAGGTTTTGAGAACATGCTTGATATGTTCTCAAACAATTCAGTGCATCCTGTTATTGCTGAACTTTTAGAGGTCAGTTTATTTAAAGAGGCACACTCTCTGAGCTGCGTTCTTCAAACTGTACAGTAGCAGATGTTTGTGAATTTTTCTTGGTCTTGCTTTGGATGTGGTTGTGGTGTTTTGCATTACCAAATATAGGTGACAACTCTGGATGGAGGGGACAGCAGCTCAAGCACCCTGGGAAAATTCTTCACATATTCTGAGATGCACCAGATGTGTTGTTTCTCAAGAGATATGGGGGATCAACTGCTGTGAGGAACATTTGTTTATGGTGATTGCATTAGGGCCCTCGCCTTCCAAACCTGTTTATTATCAGCCTGATCGGTACAGCGAGGGGCTGGCTGGGACGCAGCCTGTTTAAAATACAGTGAGCCGCCTAGTACAGGAGAGGCTCCCCTGGTAGTTCATTATTTCATCAGAATCAGTCCAGAAGCAGACTGTGTGATGGCTCTCGCTGTCCTCTTTAACATTTGCTGCGCCACAATATGCATTTCCACAGTTCCTTTTGCATCTAATTAATACGGTCTGTCTGCCTCCAAACAACAAGATAATGACTTCTACCACTGGCTGCTGTCTTGTGTCGGAGAGGCATGGCTGTAGCATTGGGAACTTTTTCCCCTCAGATGTAGAGCATAGCTTTCTCTGCTCTGAATTTTGAGAAATAATGGCCCATCCCCCAGTTTGCCTAAGGTTATGTCATTCTAGTTAAGGCGGCTCTGCTCGTGAACTGTTGTGTTTCCAGCTGTACATCATCTGTCAAAGCATTTGTATGAGTGAATAATATGAACACTTAAGCTTACATGAATGACTGGTAACAGTATGCTTTACCACCGTGTAGGGTCAGCCTTATGATAATATATTTATTTATTTATTTTTTTTTTCCTGGGGGGGGCTAAACTCCATACGTCTGTTCATCTGAATGTCTGAAAACCATTGTGATTGAGTGTATAGCATGTAGCAGATATTACAAGACTCCATTTCCATAGGAGATAAGCCCTACAATGACTCTCTGAGCGCTCAGGCAAAGCATCATCTCACTAGAGCACTTGACTCAACGCTCCTTTATGCTCATGTTCTGGGAACTTTCTCTCTCTGCCTCAGTGCTGCTCGAGTGATCCAGGGATTAATTATACCGGCCTGTGGGTGAAGCAGGAAGCTGATGCTGCCAACCAACCAACCAGCCAGCCAGCCTCCCAGAATGGAAGGCATAAATGCTCTCTGTCCTTCCAGTCTCTGGCTATTTTTGGGTCTCTCCTCAAAGAGCCCTTTAACTGTGCTTTTGTTGGGGGAGAATGCAGAATAGCTCAAAGATTCACGCCCCCCCCTCCTCTCCTTCCTCTGTTGGGTAGACATCTCCTTGGTGCATAATGAACCACGTTTTTCTGATCTTAGGCCTCATTCAGCCAGCAGCAAGTTGGGTTCCTGATAAATTCATAGCATTTATGTATTGTGTAAATAATTTCACTCTAACAGATTCTCTTTAAACTCACTGGTGGCATGTGAAGGACACCAAAAACAGCATTTCAATTAGAGTTTTATGACAGACTGGTTGAGTGCTCCAGGTCTGACTGGCTCTATGTACTGTCTTTGCTATTTGAATTTTATGAGCTGCTGTTGAATTCCCCTAATGATACATTACCTGCCCATAAAATTCTGAAGTACATAGACTGGAAAAAATAGCATCCGTATAACCAGGCTACACTTTGTAAATAATGTCAAAATAGAATAATACACTACCATGCACATTTGGCAGTCCTAACTTAGACACCTAAGACAGTCTTAACTTGACTTTCACTGTTTTGATATAAATCATTTTTTGTTTGTGTGTTTGTGCATATGTCTCTGGGTTTTTTAGAGGGAGTAGGGGACAACAAGTAAATGGAAAAAAATAACCAGCCACACAAAGAGACAATAACCTATTAAAGCAGAGAGTCAGGGCATGGAAATGAGTCGGCCCATCTTGGTTTTGAGATTGCAAGCATTCGATTGAATTCATTGGGCTCACTGAAATGCATTACATGAATGTGGAACCTAGTTGCTCTTCTGGCATGTGAAAAATAGTAACAATGGAGATCATATGGGAGATAGAGTTAGTTCGGTGTCATTCTTGTGGGACTGATTAAATTTCTGACCTTCACGAGTTGAAGAAATATAGGTCACCCCCTTCTGCTAGTGTGTCACAGAATCTAGATTAGTGTGTCTATTGATTGTGATTCAGCCCCTTTGTCACTGGCAAATGGTGAGACTGTCATTTAGCCTGGGTTAATCTGCTTGAAACACTCTGAGGTCACACGATACAGTGAACCGCTGTTGGATTGATTAGAGCACCAGAGACTTGGTATGGACTTCAGAGTCACTTTGTGCATTGCCCTTGTGTCTTTTTTCTATCATTGTGATAACTTTTTGCAGTTATATGTGAATATTTGTAGGATTTTTGTGAAATGATCCCAGCTCGAAAAATAATGTTAGAAATCAACGACCAAAGAAAATTATGTGTTCTCTTAAAGTTACAGTATTAGAGAGTTGAAACAGACATATGTAAATATCAGCCTAGTCACGGCTACTGTATGTAGCCACAAAGTCAGATTGGTGATAAAATAATCTCCATCACAGTACATTCGTTGCCATATTATTCACATCTCAGGATGCACTACTCTGTCTATCTCTTCTATCTGCCTTGACATGCAAGGCACAGATTGAGGCAGTTTTGTATAATCCTGTCCTTGGCCTTAAGGCCTGATTCATCAAAGCTGCAGATGCCAGCTCTCTGGTGGCATTATCTTTCAAAATATCAATATCAGCCCAGCCCTCTTGTTTTAAGGAAACAGCTCAATGGACACACACAGTATGAGTTCAGCAGATGAAAGAGCACTAGCATACAAATAATACACTGAGAGACTAATGTGTGATCTTAACAGTGGGCTTTGGAAGAAATGTGTAGTGCTGAGTTTGAGCATCACTCTGACCAGACTTGACAGCTACACTGTTTGTTTATTTTATTCTGTTTATTTGTCTTTGTGGTGAAGGATTAGTTATTTTGCAAGGTAAATGAACTTTGTCAGATCAAAAGTTTATGAGCGCTTGTCTCACTGTGAGAAATAAAACTGGTTGATGTCCAAGCTGGTACATTCTGGGGGAAAAAAACTGTAATCGCTCAGAGGACATCTTGTTTTCTATTTCTCATCAGTGTTTGGGGGTTTCCATTTCACAGAGTTTGACAGACTTTACAGCAAAAGCTTCAGAAACAAATAATTGTGTTATTTTTCAGCTTACCTCCACACCTCAATCTGAGGAAGGCACAATCAGGTGCTGAAAGATTGAACCTGTCGCTCCACTACCATTTTTATTGGATTTGCCCTCAGTGAGTTCACTGCGCTGCCACAGCTAGGCGCCAGCCTTTCCAAGGGGTGTACAGCATTCCAACACTCTGTAATGTCTCTTTTCTCTGTGCCTCTAGAATTCCTCTCTAACCAAATCAAATGGAGGGTTCAGTCAGCAGTAGGTGTGAGCTGAAGCCCCTGCTAAATCTCATCTGATTGATAGTGTATGTTTCTAGAGCTGGCATAACTGTCTCATAAATATACTGATGCATCTCAAATATAACAGATTCCTTTTAGTGGTGCAACTCAGGCAGCCATGAACTATTTGACAAAGACTTTTTTAGTTTTGTTGAAGTTGAATCCTAAGTGCTAAGTGAGTTTAGTATGCTCCTCTTTAATGCATGGGAAAGGTGCATTAACATTATCAATAAATTGGCAGGTTAATTGGATGTAAGTAGCTAACCCTAAACAAATATCTGGAAGTCTCATGTTATATATTTAGCACATTTATTTGAAAAATGGCGGGATCACGTAAAGTATTTTTGAGTTGTGATATTTAAAGATACAGACAAAGTTGATGAGCATTAGTAGCTATATATACAGATTTAATAAGATTTAATAATAATTTTAATTATTTCGCTCATTTACGTGCAAATTAGTGTGTGCTGTACATCTGAGCGTCATGTGCAGCAAATGCTTACAAGTGATTTCACCTCTTTCATAGCGCTAAAGAACTCAGTGGTAACACTGATTATAATTTGCAGGTTTTCAGTTAAAACTCAGGGGAACCTTCTGCAAATCTATCAGAATAATGTCCTGCATGAACATGCTGCTAATAATTTGACTTATTTAACTGTAATTGGTGCCAGACCTTGTTATTCTCTTTTATGTGTTAACATCATAATCAACAACACACTGTCTTAACTAACGCCCACAGTGAAAATTAGGGTTGGACAAACATATTTGTATTTAGCAAGATTTGATTGAAATCTCAGTCATGTTAACATGGATGACGCCTATGTCTGAAATGAACGCAAAGTCTTTTCTGAGTTCTTCCTGTTGGAAGTCTTGTGTCATGATCCCCATGGTGATTTGATGGCAGACCCTATTTCATTGCTCCCAGTCAGTCGATTTGTTTCATTTCTTCTCTTGTAAAGCTGTAGGGTTTGCCTAGTAGTCATCTTCCTCCTTCTCCTCCTCCTCCTCATTTTCTTTTTTCATGACGCAATAAGCTACTAAATGTTAAGATTAAAAAAAAAAAATTGAGAACTTTTGCCGTGGGAGTGGAAGTTTCTGCCAGAATATGCTAATTTCAGTTTCGGCAATGACGCAAAGTGTAGCCATTTTTTCAGTATCTTCAGTATGCTAATGTGAAACTTCACCCGAGCTCTGAGTCTAACCCCTGCCTACTGGATCATTTGGAACAGTGCTATGAAATCACAGTCCTGTGAGTCTCGATCAACAGAAGAAACAAGGACGCCCAGTCACAGCGAGAGGGGCTATAGGGGGCATGGGCAGCCTGTAAACATCCAGAGAGCAGACTCTACATCAGCAGTGGTCTTGATAGTTTCAGGATACTTTAAATAGTAAAGAGAGTGTTGAGTAATTTTAAAAATACACAAGTTCAAGGATCAAGGATTTTATTTGTCACATATATTGAAATGCTAATGTAAGACGTAGTGAAATTGCACAAATTAGAGTATTTACTCAATAAAAGAGAAAAAGCAAGATACAGGAAAAGCAAAATCAAATAAATGGGCATTAGTCCATATTGGAATCGAGATCCATGTAGCCTACTGTACCAGTCGTGGTTAGTCAGTTTGTGTCAAGCACCCTCCAGAGATCGTGGCTGCTTTAAAGTCGGGATGGAGGAGTGACGTCGCGTAGGCTATGGGATAGGCTGTCGTCTTCAGCCAAGGTGGTTATGGAGATGGAGATCGCATCAGAGACCACTGCACAGCCAAACAAATCTTCTGAGCCGCCGCCACTTCTCCACGCCTTACCGTAACCTCCATAGCCTCATCTCCAGTTTCCCTCCACTCCGTCTTTCCCAAAGACAGCAAAAGAAGGCTCAAACAAATCAGCCTGAGTGCATTTTTTGAATCAAAGCACTCCGTAAATATGCCAACCTAATCTAAACTGTTGTAAACTGACTAAAACGAAGCAAAAAGTACTAGAAAATTAAGACATGATCCAGCGCAATGCTAGTCACAAAAGGTGAAAAATAACAGAAAGAGGGAAAACAAGAGGGAGCTACGGTATCAGTCTGCCATTGAAAGGTGGCATCACCATAGCATAGTTGTTAATCAGAGTGAGAATTTTGTCAATATTAAAAACAGCACTGATGTGTTTCATCACATCATTTATTTTTCAGTTAAAAAAAACATGACATTTTAGGGTACATCGTTTTTATGTGTAAAGCAGCTTAACAAGGCAAGAGAGACTGATAGTGTTCGGATTTTCAACCATTGCTTGGTTTCTTTCAAGACAAAGGGAAAAGGCTTTACCACATCTAACATAAATGACATTGGATTTAGTCAAAGCCCTATTCATCACAATGACCTTTTCAGTTAGCTTCTTCATAATTGCAGTGTGGTTAACAACAGTCAAGAATTGGACTGGGGCCTGTTTAGTTTGCTTACACCAGCTCCTCCAGGTTCTCCAAATGTGAAACTAAGAGATGTGCTATTCCTTGGTTATTAAAGTTGTGTTGCTTCCTGAACTACATGGGATTAAGCAACACTCCTGTAAGACTGATAGTGCCTAGTTCAGTTTTAATTATCGTTATGAACAGCTAGCAACATACAGTATTCTCTTAATTCAAGTCACATTTTCTGACCAGCTTTGTGCATGCATTGTGCCTTATTCGCATCAAGAGCTAATTCACCCCGCTCAAGCAAATTAAATTTATATTCGCATTAGGGTACTGATGCGAACTTTCAGGTTTTTCCAACTGAGGATTTGTTTTTCGAATAATTTAAACGCACATTAACAAGTTAGATGGAAACCTATCTTATGTTGTGAGCTTGTTGATATCTGGAGTGAGTGTATTTTGTAGCATAATGGTATTGTCTAATGGGTTTCCAAACATGTTAATAGCCTCAGTAAATCACTAACATCCATTATCATGAGATGCTAACAAAGATATTTTCAGTGCAAGGTGCATGTGCACTTCCCTGTTTAACTTTTTAATGCATTATAACTGATTTGCTTGGCACATCAGCTTTGACATGTCAGTTGCATGCATTCTGTGACTGCTGACATTATAAAATCTCTGATATATTTTATTTTTATTGGAGCTTTCTGTGTCAGTTCTCTCTCTCTCCCTCTCTCACTGTTACTCTCACTCTCACTCTCTCTCCTTCCTCTTTTTGATTTCCTCATTCTGCTGACTCCACATATTGTAGAGGACCTCATTAAGAGCCTAGGCCGTCCCCTCAGAAAGCTACTGCCCAACCCGAGTGTTATACAACCCCACTAACTCTTCACAAACAGGAAGCAGAAGACTTATTCCAACATTTAATGGAATCTGCTCTTTTATCTGCTTTTATTATCAGCTGATTAAGTAATGCAGTGGTCCTTTAGGAGAGGAGAGCTGGCAGAGTCACACTTGGTTCCAAAGGTTAAGTGAAGGTGAGATGTAATCGGCCCCCTCACACTCTGCCAAGTTTGTAGGATGAGGTGTAATTACTAAGAAAAGGTGTCTCGCAGGCACAGCTGAAAGATGGAGGTTGGGACCTTTCAGGAGTAGCCAGACTTCTCAGAACAGATCTGTGAGGTAGAAAGCAACTATGTACACTAAAAGGTTTTGTTCCTGGTTTCTCATGTTAATTGCATTGTCAGTATTTTGATGACCTCATGTACACTGTCTAGATGGGCTTCCATTTGTTTTCTGAATTACTAACAGATAGTGTGCCTAAGGTGACCTTAAGTGGACTTGGAACTCTTGTGGAAAAACTTATTTGTAAAGCTAACATTGTATTGTACTTATTTATAGCAGAGAGACTGTAGTAAATTGTATAAAATTATGGACCCTAGTTTTAGCATGAAAAAGGCTGTCTGAAATGGCCCATTAAGTTGGTAGTCTTAAACAACAAAATTGAGGTGTGATTTTTGGATGTAGGACTTATACATCCTGTTATTTCTATTCACATGTTGTCCATTCTGGGGAAAATGTGCTCTGCGATGTACACCTTTGCAATCAGGATGAACAGGGTATTCAAGCTCATAAACACAGCTGCATAAACATATGCTACCCATATGTTGTGCACTTTATATTCACGAAGATGTCTGGCCATGATTTCTCATAGTTACCCATATCACTGATATATCGAAGAGAATCAGTATGTCCACAAAGTACCCAGTACCCAGTACACTAATATTATGGAAATAAACACATTTGAAAGGCAATGTCCACATTCTTCACACACTTGTATGCTTATGCTGTTAAAGTGGTATACTTTTTTGCCTCTCATAGCTCCAATGTGGCTTTTGTGTTCCTTTACATGGATGTAGAATCATTTTACATGGATATTTTACTTTTTAGGCTTTTTACATTTTCTAGAATGGATGCATCTAGATGTGTGAGATGGGCTATATTGATCAATGCTCCAATAATGTCATCGCATGTCATTGAGTAAGTTAGCAAAACCCATTCCTCAATCAGTTCAAATGGTGAATGATAAAATATTCCTTGTAGAAGTGTTCATATTGCCATCATTTTTCTTTATAATCTCATCGGCTGCATTCATTTTAAATTGGTTGATTAGCAATGCTGTTCACAGGTCACATACTGTGAAAAAATTTCACTTTTAGTGTGACAGCCTTTAAACACACCTTACTCTGTTTTCTTGTTTTTTTTGCTCAGTAATGCATATGTTTACAGTTGACGAATTTATAATTCTAAGTATAATTCCAAATTTTACTTTGTATGTTGTCTTTTGAATGTGACCCCAGTAGTTCCCTATAATGTTTTACAAGAGGTATATGAAGTGTTTGTATGGAGGCACAGGCTTTCATGTCTCTGGCAGTGGATTCACAACCATGAGTTTAAGATGGATATTCTTTTGAATTATTTTCAAATTACTGTCTGCAAATAAATATCTAGGGTTCTTACAGGGTACTCACTACTTGGTGCTTCATCTACTTTTTATGATGTGACACACCCTCTCTTTGCGCTTTCACATATAGCCTGCTCATTTTCACAAAATCTGGTTGTCATTCTTTGATCTACCATACAGGTGATAAAAAGTCTTCACTCTTGGATGTTGGATTGGTTTCATTTACATATGAGGCAAGAGAGATCTCTTTTTTTGAGCTCGAAAGAATTTTCATTTTTCTGAAGATATTATGTTACTCGTCTGCAGTACCTGTGACATATTGTGTCCCTGTGATGAAAGCTTTCCTTCAGATCGATGATAAGCCACCAGAAACCAGTTCAGAAGGCTTGGTTATGATGTATATAGTTCTACTCTATACATTCCTTTTAATAGCACCACCTGTTTCTTCGGTCATAATAATGTCTTTGTACATAATACCAAATATGTCATGCAGCATTTGGTAGCAGTTTGGGACAAACCAAACAATTTGTAAAGGTGCTGGGTCATTAAAGGATCAAGGAGTTTATTTGTCACACACATTGAAATACTAATGTAAGACATGTCGTGAAATTGCATAAATTAGAGTATTAGCTCAAAAAAAGAGAAAAAGAAAGATAAAAAGCAAAAGCAAATAAATGGACATTAGTCAATATGGGTTTAGGATTCATGTAGCCTACTATAAGGACTCAGACGTGGTTAGTCAGTTTGTGTCCAGCACCTTCCAGAGGCCGTGACTGCTGTGGAGTCAGGAAGAGTGACGTTGCGTATGGGATAGGCTATCATCTTCAGCCAAGGTGGTTATGGAGACAGCATCACTTGGCCCACCCATGTGAGAATGTATCTGAGACCACGGCACAGCCAAAATGATCAGTAGGCAGGGCCATTTTCCTTCAAACCTGGCCATCAGAATGTAGCATGGCAACCCTCCACGCCTCTCCTGTATGTCCCACCACCACCCCCTCAGCCTCGGCTCCTTCCCTTGCTCCAGTTGTGCTGTTTTGAAAGATCAGAGCTAAAACCAGATGAGATGATGTTTCAGCCAAAAATAAAATAGTTGCAGAAATATAGACCATGGTCAGCTCAATTTTTAAAAATGGACTTTAATCTCTTCCACAGGCTTCAGGGCCAGGAATCAGAAGATCACTGATGGGCTTGGAGTAATGTAACAAATCCAATCCAGTAACTAAAATCCAATTAGCCATATGCTCAGTTCAGCAATATATCCTGCTGGGACTACTACCCAAGATCTCTGTATAGGTAGTACAGGTCACAGTATTCCTACCCCCTTTTTAAGCCTAAGCTGAGTCAATTTGTATCCCCTTGTGCAAGGTGCATGCGAGAGGTTGACTCAAGTTTCCATCCCCCTACCGGCAGCCTTTATTGAGTTACTGCCATGTGGGCACAGCAGCTGTTCCTTCTGGCCACAGCACGCCACTGGCGTTAATTGAACCGTAATAGGCACAACAGCAGGGAAGGTCAGACAGGCAGGGTTCAGTGATACATGGCACTGTCGCCTTTGATACAGGGTTTGTTTCTGTGATTTCCATACTAGCATACAAGCATGGGCACACACATGAAAAATCCTTAGCTTTGAGGCATCTGCCATCTTTATGTAGCTGTAGGCTCCTGTAAACACTTAAAGTTTAGCATGTTGCAGTCTAAAAGATTTTAAGTAAGGTCACAGTTTTTTTTTTTTTTCCAAGTAAATTGTACATGTTTTAGTGACATTGTACATAGTGAATATAGTGCAACTCAGTGTCCCAGTAAATTGCAGGTCTCAGTAGAATGGCTCTCAAAATGAATAAAGGCATGAATCATTGCTTATTCATGTTCCCTGACTTCCCTCATTGACACTTCTAGTAGGCACAGGAGTGAGTTTTGGGCAGACTGTACCAAGCCATGCTGATGTGGAGCCCACCACAGCCTCCCTACAGAACAGTGAACTAGTGCACTGGTGAGAGAAGAGGACAACAATCTGAGAGCGAGAGAGAGAGAGAGACGCTGCTACTAAACATCTGTCTCATGGTTTTCAAGGTTTCCTGCAAGATGGGAAGGCGGGAGCTTTGACCTTTTTTGTAATTCTCAAGATAATTTTAGCAGGATTACACTTTTGTTCTGCTGCACTTATCATTTGTGCCACTGCTTTGCGCCTTTTTGAAGGGCGTCTTTTGTCTTGTTCTGCAATGAGATATACAGTTGTAAACCTACAGAGTGCTGAATCACAATCCTTTACAGATGGCTGAAGGAGACCACTGTATGAATGCACTGGAGAAATGTGAGGGAAGAACAATCTTGTTTTTCATATTTGAGCTGTAAGATGAGGAACACCTCAGCAACAGAGCTGTAAGACAAGTGCTAGTCACCACAGAAGCAGTCGAAGAAAAGCAATGCCATTCCCTTCATTGCTTATTGTGTTTTGCCATCTATCAGTTTATCTCTCTGCTGGTGGAAGGGTGATGCAGATAGGTGTGAGAACACATGAAGCTCAGGGACATAGCTGAGATCCATACATGTGTGTGACTGGCAGAGGAGACTATTGAAATGTAAATATCAGCAGGTGTAATTGCCTCACAATTCTTGCTAAATGGAACAAAATGAATGTAAAGCAAGTATATGCAACCAGGCTAATTTGTTTTATATGTCTGTGATTCTGAGAGTTATTTTACTGTGATTTCAGTGAGATCAGTTATCTATCCAAACTAGCTATCCAAACTGTTTTTAAAGGCACAATTTGCCTTTATTTGCAGCCTAGCCCTTTTAAACTCAGGCATTCAGATGGTGGTAGTAATGAGCAGTTTGGTCAGGGACAGCTTCATAAACTGTTTTGAATGTCCTGTTGACATCACCGTGACAAAGTATTTTTTAGTGGAGAGCTCAGGCAGCCTTAGTTATACAGCAGTGTATGAAATCCCAATGAGGGGGTTTAATCTCCAATTCACAGATTAAGATGTGGGATCAATGGAAGAAGTCACCCATGCTCTTGGGGCAGTCTCCAGACACAGGCAGTATGCCAGCTGTCTGTCTCCTCACTTGGCTGAACTCACTCTGGCGATCTACCGGCTGAAACAGAGAGACGGATGGGGGTCTCTTTGATGGCCTTCTCTATTGTCCCACTGTTCTTATCTCTGGGTCTGTGCATGACTGTCACCCCGGGCAAAGAAAGATAAAGAAACTTAGCTTTAGCAGCTGTTTCTTAAGAATGACTTTTGACCTAATGTGCTAGTCCAGTTCAGAATAGGATTAGACCACATTTCTTTATTTTAAAATAAGATCAATAAGTTTAATTTGGAAAACCTTACCAGCCATGGCTGTATTTGGAGATTAAAGAGTTGAATGCCAGACATGTGTTTTATTTCTTTTAATTTCATGCCCTAGCACTGTAATATCTGCAAAAGGTTAAATTAAGTAATAAGATGAAGATATTAAATATGTGTGTGTTTTTATACAAATGCAGTGGTAATGGCATTCTTGTCTTTGGTAATCATCACATCATTGACTTCAGGACTTAATTTAAAAGGTCAGAGGGAATTATGTGCTGACATTTAGACTTAAGTATTAAATATTTGGCTGTACTGTGGTGACCTAAACATCTTATTAGACCAATATGCTACCTGCAGCTCAGGCAAGAGCACTGATAATAAAACTGTGCCTCAATGTTAAAAGTTAATGTGGCATGCTAGCAAGATGTTGTATGTTTGACTGTTGGTGGGAGTGTCTTGCGATGTTCCTTTGGCAAATGAAAAGCCTTTTCCATCTCCAAATTTACTTGATAGATTGTAGTTTCCCAGCTAAATTTCATCCATAAATAAAATGCCCTTAAGAGGATGACATGCAATTTCACTTTGAAGGTTTGGATTTACACTTGAATTATGCCAGGCTTGTTTTGGACTGATTTAAAGCTATGTATTGCCCAAGTGTCTGCGATTGCCTTGGACTCACTAGCAAATTTTCTCTTGCCTGTAGGCCATATTGGATTTGAGATGATAGGATAGGATTCACATGAGCAGCTAAGTCATGAAATTAAACACTGTTTTGGCTGTGATGTGCACAACATTAGAGTTATGATTCTGAAAATAACTTACAAGACATGTGCAAATACAAATCATCATGTCTACTGAAGTGTATGAAATGACTAAATTAGCTTTTGTCCATGTCAATACAGAAATATAAGTAAAAAAAATGTTGTTTGATGTGTAGTACTCTGCAGACCAGCATGGTTTCAGTCTTCACTTTTGTGTGTGGCTCAGTCATCTTTTATACTCATCAGCTGACTGAAACCCAAAGCCTTGGGCAGTGTAGTGATATCAGGTTTTTGCAGTATGATGTAGATTTTAAAATATTTTATAGATTTTTTTTTCAATAGGGATAGATGCCGGATAGCAAACAATCCCACTTACTAAAATGAATGTATGCGTCACTTTCTGTCTATTTAATCATGGACCAGATTGGTTATTTCATTTAGTAGTGCACTCTAAACCTGAAGCATATTGGTATTTCAAAGTAGTCTTTCACTCACAGAATTTGTGTCACCTCCGAGATTTAATTTCACCCATGGTTCCCCTCTCTCTCAGACTCGCCCTCTTGTATAATTGACTTTAACAGGTTCAAGCTCAGCTGGGCTCCGGCTCTGGACACTCTCTCCAGGCAACGTTGGCTCTGCGCGCTCAGCGCCGATTAGCAAGGCGTTTTCCACAGGGGTGCCCGTCAGGATTGTCTAGGACCAGGTGTCTGCTCATGCAAGAGGCCCTGGCAATGTTATCAGCCAGCCTCAGCAACCAGGCCTTCCCCGAGAATAATCCCAACCCCACCACGCCCCTCAGCCACCCGCCTCCGGCCATTTCAGCGGACTGCCACCAGCCAACACAGCTTTTTTATTCTCCTGACATCCCTTATCAAATCTCTGGGGAGTTGGGCCAGAGAAAATGAATGCTAGCACATTGTTGATTATAAACTGGTTAACGAGTATAGGCAGCCAGGTGGAACAACAGGGCAGCATGTTTAATTGCATTTTTTTAAGGCAATGTTCCCTTTCAGGAACTGGAGGCAGATATGAGATTCAGATGTGCTACTGTGCTTTTTCTGTGCTGGTATAGGCAGTGTGAATGAGCAGAGCATTTATTTTTGGTTTGTTTCCAGTCTATATACTGCATGCTCTTTGCTCCCCGTTCAGCACACCGCTGTCACCAGTACTTGAAGGGAAGCGGTTTCTTCATCTTGCAGACGATGAACCACCTCAAAAGCAGCCAATTAAAATCCGGGATGACAAGGGCTTCTTTTTTTTGCCGCCTGACAGGAGTAGTGTCCTCTCACCTAAAGGGGTTCCAGGTGTTTGTTCTCCCCCATCCCGCTTTTTAAAAGATTTCTGGTGAGAGACTTCACACCACATCTCATCACCACCTGCTCCTTGATGAGTGTAAGAGAAGATCATTATTTTCAGAACTGCCACCAACTATTTTATTTCAGTATAGCAGTACTTAAACTGCCCATGTGTTAGGTTGTTTCTAAAGTTTTTTTTTTATTTCCTGTTGCAAATTCTTACCTGTTTCCACAGAGGCAGTTGTTGAAGCTCGTCAGTGTGCCTTTTTTTTAGGAAATCAAAATGCAAGCACCATCTTCAAATTTAGATTACAAAAATGTGACAAAAAATGCTTGTGACTGCCTGTAAGTAAGGCAGTATTTTTTGTTTATTCGTCCCTGTTCATTTAAAGGAATCATTGACCTACGTTTTGCATAGCATTATACTTTTGTTGTTGTAGTGACTCTTTTCAATTTTAGTTTCCATCAAATTAATTGACTCAGGAAGGAAGTAATGATTTAACATCCTGACAACAAAATACCACTCTGAGAATTGATTTGAAGTGCAAAACCTGTTCAGTCCATTCATATGCAACGATTCCGCTGTTTCTGTGTCTGTAATATTTGCCTTGTCTGAACACATTTACTCAGTAATTATTCATTACAGCCCCAAACAATAAAAAACAGTCTCCCAGCAAAGCTTATTGTTTAACAGCTAATGGTTTCTATTGGTTTTCTCAGCACATACATTTTGAACAAAAGGAGTGCTTGCTGAAAATGCTGAAAGGCCATGTAATACTACACCTTGTCTCTTCATAAGAAGAGTTGGATTTTTAGTACACTACCAGCATTTGATCACAATAGAGATGTCCACTCATGGAAATCTGACCAGTCGGAGATGATCCTTCAGAGAGATCGCTGAGGGGGCGATAGGCTGTCTGCAAAGCCCAGTTCAGCTCATATGAATGCGCTCCACACCCTGCAATGAATGCATATGCTAGGTGACCCCTCCCCGCCCCCGCCCTCAACTCGCTGCTTGTTTAACCATCCGTGACTGGGCACCTGTGTTAGCCGAGGAGAGACTTGCAGGGAGGCCGGATGTCTGTGGGGCTCACTATAAACAGAGAGCTGATTGAGTTCAGCACCCCAGTGGCTGCATTCAGGTGTAGGTGACGTCCCCTGCTCTCAGCAGCACTCATGTGAGTGTCACTGGCAGCACTGATAGTGCCTGATGGCCGCTCCCTTGTTTCCATGTCCTGGTATGTTCCATTAGGCCAACAAGCAAGCAGGAAGAGTTCCATCCGCCAGTATAGTATAGGGGACAGGGCTGTTTCTGAAATGGCATCCATGCTTCTATACTCATCCTACAGGAAAGTAATGAGTCATGTGCAGACAATAGTTCAACAGTATTGTATGGCGAAGGAAGCCCTTTGTAGGGGAGTAGACCAAAAGCAGGCAGCAGCAGATGCAGGCAAGCGAAACACGTTCACTCTTAACAATAAAACCATTTGTGAAGGATTCTGGTATGTGGGGGCCACTTTGACTCGGTATGGTGTATGTTGTTGTGCAGAGTGACAGACCAATCTTGTTCTAGCAATTCTTGTTCCAGTCATCACAGATGGAAATGCATGTACCTACTTGGAACAATATGCGGCAAAATTTTATATAGGATTATGTGACTTAACGATTAACGATTACAAAATGACTGGAGAAACATAGTGATGACTAGGTGTAATGGTATTGTGCAAGAGAACCCTTTTTAAAGCAGGACGAGGTAAGAATTGGAATTTATTCCTTTCGTCATCAGTTTCCAACCCATACTGTGGGTTCCCAGTGTTAGGTATGTTCCTGTATGGTATTGTGCAACCCCAGATGTTCCAGGCAAATGCTAGGATTGACAATATCAGTCCCTGCCATATAGGTCAGTGCATTGTCAAATGAGTTTGAAGCAGATATTTTCAGGCAAAAAAATATGTACAAACCCTTTAACCAACATTTCTGTCTCAACACACTACACACCAACATTAAAAACAGGAGCTGTTTTAATGAAATTGGAGGATATATACTGCAATGTCTCAGCAAGACCTCTTTTCTTCCATAAAGGAACCTCAGAAATTGATCCATTTATATATTTATATGTTTAGTCAGTAATTTGTTCATTCATATTGTGGTCAAAATCAATTGTTTTACCTCTGTCGCCTTTCCTCTCTTCTCTGTGTGACACCAGGGAGGGCACATGAAAAGCCCGAGCCAAAGAAAACCATTTGAGACACAATGGTGGGGAAAGGCAAAGCACTTAAAAGCCTTGGGAAATAAAGCAAGGGGGTCAAGCAGACTAGGGCTACCGGAGCGTGGCGTGGAAAGTCAATAGGTGGGCAGGAGTAAAAGGCCTCGAGAGTGGACAGGATGAGGTGGGAAGGGATGGGAACGAGGGCACGAGGTGTTAATGGAATCAGGGATTCAACAGGATGAGCTTGCAAGGTCCAGCTCAGCCTTGGTGTTGACAGGTAATCATTGAATGTCAACCTGGAGCTGAGCAGGGCCTGCACACACAACTTTGACTGTGTGGTGTTTTCCAACATGTCTGATACTCGGTGACAGCTGATAAATTGTCATACTAATCCTGTCCATTTTCTGTGCTTTCTTTTTTGATATGTTTGACAAATAAACAAATACGGAATGTTTTCCATTTCTTGGTAGGCGTCTGAAGTATGTGTACATTCTGATCACATAATCCTTGCTGTTTTGAAGCTCAGTATGATTTTCTTTAATCTAAAAATAACAAATAGGAAAAAAACAACTTTTTAAGATGCTATATGGTAGGCACATTTTCACCCCATATCCATAGATGCTCAATCACACTTGTGCTCCATTCTTTTCTTTCCAGCATACACTGTGTAAAAATTAAAAATGGCAATCTAATCCTGCCTTTTTGTGCACTAAGATGGCATTACGTTACGTAATGAAGGATTCATCTTGGGGGTCAGGTGATTTGGCTGCACATCCCCTTTCTCCTTTTCTGCCCTAAATTCTCTCCTTCTCTCTTTCTCTGTCTGCCTCCCTCCTCAGCCTCATTGGGTTTGGGACCATTTCCCAGCACAAATTTCACACGGAGGATACCTCATCCACTCTCCGTCGACAGGGCTATTGGTGTCCTTGCGCCCGGTGATGGTGTGACAGGCACATCCTTCACAGCCCAAACTTCCCCAGGGGGAGTCACAGAGGATTAGCTGCCGGATGATGCGTCAGGAGAAAGACAAGGTTCTGTTTATCTGCTGTCCACGTGTCACCCCGAGCATCCGAGGAGGCCCAAACTGCCAGAACCAGCAGCCGCAGCACCACCACCACCAACCCGGCGACTGCTCCACTGCCTGTCAGTGCTAAGTGATGACTCTCAACCCACTAGCCCTTCAGGTAATGTTCCGCAACAGAATGGGCTGGCAGTTTGTTTGTCGCCATAGCTTCCATCTGTTGGACACTCTGGCCCTCTCTACCTGCTACCTGTTCCTCTGATGAAAAGACAGAGACAGTGCAGTTAGTGTGTATTTGTGGGTGTGTGTGTGTGTACAGTGCATAACATACAACAATACCACTCTTTTGAATGTTTAAGTTAAGCACTTATGGATAGTGAAGAGTCATGTAGGGGACAGACAAACACACTTGCAAGTCCCACTAGCCAGCCAAACTGACCACCTTACAGTTTTGTTGTAGGGGTTAGAACACCCCACAAAAGTTGGAGCGTTACTTAGAGTGTTAGCAAGTTTGTCAGTGCCAACTGGGCTGTCAGTGGCGATTTGCCTCTATAATTGTGATCTGAAATTGGGCAGGTGCATCGTAGCAACTGTACTCCAGATTAGTTTTGTGTCACATTTGGTGCTTGACGCTTTCTCCACATTATATGATAAAATGAGGATTTGAGAAATTGGATCTCCACACCATCCAAAGAATTGACTTGAGTGTGTTGGTTCCAAATTTGTTTCACATTGTTTTCTAGTCCTTTCCAACACAGGCACAGTGTCTCTGTATTGTGCTTGTGTTTCTCTTCCTAAGCATTCACACTTGTGTATCTGTATAGTTAGTTTGCAAGAGCAAGGTGTTAGCAACACCAAGGTTACAGGTTTGACTCCTTGGGGACGCACACACTGGTAAAATGCACACCTTGCATGTTTTCCAAGTTGCTGTAGGAAAAAAGCATGTGTTGTATTAGAGGCACCACAGTGTTTTTGTCTAGAATAAGGGAACAATCACTCAGCTAACAGACTTGTTGTGCAGACAAGCAAAGGTGACACGCACAGGAAAAAAGTAGCTTTTAAATGAGTTGACATTAGATTATTAACTTAAAAGTGGAAGTTGGGTAAAAGTTAATGATATTAGATGCATATGTATGCCAAGGATATTTGGATGTAGAGTCCTATCTACATTCTACATTATCTATATTCCAGACAATTAGGACATGGGCCATTTCACGTCATGACTGTTAGCAATGTGTTCTAACCAGCAATGCAATGTGTTCTTGAATGGAAAGGATGTAATGTCTACCTACAAAAATGCATAAAAATCTATATCTCTAAAATTATAAGCTGATGGCCATCTCTGAAATGCATATCTTCGAAATGACCAACTAAGCAAGTTTCTTCCTGCAATGGAGTCTTTGATGCCTCCCTCAGTCATGCATTGATTATGTTGCTGAATTAGAAAATTACAATACAATATTATTGAATGACTTATTGGTGAAGGGGCCTGTTATCCATCTATGCACGTTGTAATAGTAAACTATGCTTTAAATGCCTCAAAGGATGCCAAAAGGAGTCCAAAATGTGTATCTATGGAAACTGTAATGTCCTCATTTGTTTATCAGTATGTAGGCACATTGCAGTCATTGGATTCATGTGACCACACAAGCCAACTGGACTGTAGTACTGAACAGAAACCTCAGCAAACAAAAGGCATCTGTGTCAAATGGACCGAGCTTAGCCGGTTTAGTTACCTCTCCGCCAAAGCTGGCTTTATGCTCTTCCAGGGAAAGGGGATTGGGGTGACTGAGAGGGGGAGGAAGAGAGAGAGAGGTGAGCTGAGATTGGATGGATAAATTGGCAGTGTATCACGAGCCTACGTTGCCGCCGTGGCTGCTTTGGGGGAAGCTAATCAAACATTAATTATTGGGACCACCTGTTTACCCGAGGGTCTGCTCTTTTCTCTGTCCCCGGGTGTTGATTGCAAGATGATCAACGTGCTGCGCTTCACAAAAGCGAACCACTTGAGAGTGTTTGGGGAGAAGAGAGGATGGGAGCGAGCGTTCCGTCACATCTCAGCTCAAATGTCACAAGATGGCCCTCTGGCCCTGGTGCAGCGGCACTCTCAAACGCTCTGCCACGCTCTCACACTGCACTGTGCTGCACTGTGCCTGCAACCAGCCAGGCACGATTGACCTAGTTATTCTAAAAAGCAGCTTAAGACTTTGACACATAAGATTTTCAGGATAGCTGGAGCTCTTGGCTGTCAACAGCTACACACAGGCTCACATAGACTCACAAACATACCGCATACTCATACTCACTCACTCAGTCACACACACAAAAGCACAGTCACATAGATCCTGTATAAACACATTCGCACATATGCACAGCAAGCAGCATATTCACAAATTATTTTTTGCCCAGAAGAAGGGTGGGGAGGGGCAATTTATATTCACAACCTCCTCGGTACTGCCAGTTCAACAAAGATAGGCTACAGTCCATCACTCCAGCAAGCTCTTTCACACTTACTGACTCCAGTAATGTTTGATAAACTACACATAACCTTCAAAAACATCTACATCATGAATATAAACTCTGGTCAATTTGTTTAGAAGAGCTCCTCTGTAAGCCAAAGTCATTTAAAAGCATTTCCTAATCAGTCAATAGTATGTAGCGTATGTGTTTGGCTGTAGGGGATGGTTTTCACCCTAAAAATATTGCTATTATGCTGCCTGCAGTGAAGGTAAGGATTTGCTCTGAGATGAGGCAGCCTTATGGCTTGCTTGGCAAGAGAGCCAGCAGTGCCCATCTCTAATTGGTCTGTGCTTCCTTAGCCACATATTTGATGCAGGAATCTGGGAAAATATGGTGATGAGCACCCAACAAGCAAGGACTTACTAATATATATATATATTTCTTTTTTCAAAGCCGTAAGCATTGTCTTGGTTATGATTGCCTTGACCCTCCTTGATTTCTGACTCCACATTTCTCTCCTCTCCCCATCAATCTTTCTCCACATACCCCTCTCAAATCAGATTTAGCCAGCAGTGAAACACTGCCAAAGCAATGAGATAAAAATCTAATTTTCCTGAATGAAATCAACCGAAAACCAATTGGAAGCCATGGGCTTTCCCGAGAAATCACATAGAAATAATCCTACCTTCCAAATACGTAGTTAAGCTTAATAGTCATTCATCCATCAATATACATATTTCGTTCAGCAAGCCAGAGAAGAACAGATGAACCAAATGCATTGTGTGCAGCCACTGAATGAAAGAATAAATCTAAATTTTAATTTATGGGCAGGTAACATGGGCTTACCAACGGCACAGGAATATAACCTTGACAATACTGGGGCCTCACAAATCTGAGCAAAAACATTGGGTATTCACAACACAAGCGCAAACAGAAAATATAAAGATGTGGACTACTCTCAGTCTGTAATGCACTGGAATGGGATCATTATGTGAGTCACCATTTGTATCCAGGGAATTTATTGAGAGTTGCTAATGCTCAGAGAGATTGTATGAAATATTGTCTATATATTTTTAAGCGCTCCATGTACTCCAGGATGTGAGGACTATGTTTGTTTCGCGCTGATATTAAAACCTCTCTCACTTAACCTCTATCCCATTTTTTTTCCCAAACGTGTGTCATTATTTGCCCATTATTTCTGCTGTTGATACATTGCGCGGCAGTCAGGAATTTGAGAAGAGTCTGAATACTCACACTTAATTCTCTCCCCTCTGGGCATGAGTCGTGCCATCAAGACACAGTCAGAATTAAATAAGCAGCTAACAGAAATATGTGAATGCCTTCTGTTATTTCAAAACTGAAATTATGGAATGGTTGCTTTTATGCTGATCTGCAATGTTCTAACCTCAATTCAGTGGACATGTACCGGGTCTCTTTCTGGCCATTTATCCATGGCCAGTGGCTTGGATTTGTCTCCAGTGAAAAGACGGAAGCGTGGACCAGAGCTGGACTCTAGAGGAGTAGTTCCTCACATAGCTAAGACTGACACGCTACTTGAGTTTAATCTCCTCTATGGTCTCTCTCTCTCTCTCTCTCTCCCATTTTAGGAATAAGGAAAGGGTAGGGCGGTCAAGTGGCTGGACTATGATTCTAAAAGATGACACTGGTGTCGTTGGTTGGACATGGCGTGTTTGGAACTACCTGCTGCTCCTCGCCTCTCTCACCATAGTTCAGGTGCATTCCGACTTGGAGTTTACGAGGGACAAACACTACTCATGGAAAACAGGTATGAATTGTGAAATCTTTCATTACATTTGATGCCCTGGTCACCTTATTGTGACAACTTCAACCATTCTGTCTTTTGCTTGGGTTCATTTAATATGCTCATCTTCATGGATAGCAGATAGTTATAGTTAGCACCTACATCCTACCCTACACACTATGTTTATATTAAATAATGTAATGTTTGAATATTTTTCATTATTAGTTGAAGAACTGTTGCATATCTCTTACCATATCTCTTTAGTCAGTGTTAATCTTGTCTGAGTTTAGCTACATACTCCCCCCCCATTCACACACACGCTCACTCACTTGCTCACACATTCGCTCACACACTCCATTCTTTTTTACAAAGGCTCCAAAGGGTCATGTGTTATAGACTTGTGCATGCTATTACTCCTTGAGTAGCACTTGTGTTTTCATTTAGTATTTTCTTAGCAGTTAAGAAAAACACACACCAAGATTGATGATGGGACCATGAGAGGATAAAGGGATGTTAGCATAATGGTGTACTGTTTGTGAAAGATTATCAATCTTTGGCTGTCTGAAGAGAGTGTAATCACATATAATGATATATATAGTAATCTGTCCTGAGTTCTCAAAGCTACCGTAAGTAATTATTTGCCATTGTGGCTTCCTGTGAATTTATGACCATGGTTCAGAAATTTCAAACTAAAATAGCCTTTTCCACATCTTGTCGTTTTTTTTGCAGGGAAAAAGTGCTACAACATAAACAGGTTTTCTCTGCTTAATAGATAGTTTCACCAAACAGACAGTGGTTATTGATAAGAATACAAGTAAAACAGCAACCGATTCGAGAACAATTGTTCTTTTTCTTTTTTATAAGAATCACAGCACAAGTAAGACAATCAGTGGTCTGAACAAATGTATTTGACAATTCTTTTGTCTTGGCCCTATTTTCAGATATACAAATTCACTTCATAGTCCACTGTAACAGTATACACATCTTTATCTTCCTTTGGCAGACTCGTAGAATATGTTTCAGCGCACAGATAAAGCAAAGGATTTAATTTATGTTTTTTTTTTGTTTTTTAATGTGACTGAGGCAAATCCGTGTCAGGTGCGCCTGCCTGTCTGCTTTTCCAGCGCAGCACGAGAACTTTGCTCTCAGTACACAAAGCCCTTGCTCAGTCTTATTATTGCTTTCATTTCATTCTCTGCAGTTGGGTAATGATACTGCCCATGTGATAAAGAGATTGATTAATTTCACTTGAAAGGGCGGGTGTTCAAAGGGGATCTAAGCAGAACACCAGGAGTGTGGATTTGACACCCCGACAGAGCAGAAGACGGCTTATGTGAGCTGGTATTTCACTAAGGATAGGAAATTACTGTCTCACACAAGAGTCTTGATACAGTAATGTATACACAAGAGTTTTGGACTGCTTCACCGAACAATACATCTGATGCTGAAAAACTGCTTGAGCAGTTTTGATCTGCTGAATACTGATTCAGATTTCACTTACAACATGAACTTGAACAAGAAGATTTAAAATCCTATTGGAAAGAATCTTGTATGTACACAAGGAATAACAGTGACACATAGACATTTCATTTGGCCAAATTATTAGCCTGAAAGAGCATACTTGTATAAGGTAGTACAACAAGCTTTTTTGGATTTGTGCATTTGCCTTCTGTGCTTAGCTGAGCAGTAATGGGTGGTCTTTCCATGGCCTTTGCTGTGGCTGTGACTGTGTGTGAATATGCATTGAGGTTTTGGTTTGACCTTCATCAATGTTTGCAAGGCTGGAGCACCCAAGGCAGTGGCTAATGGGGCAACCATTTAGCACTTTAAACAAAGCTGTCTCATTAGACCTTTAAAATACACAGCAACTTTGTAAGCCATTTCTCTTTCGCCTTCAGAGAATCAAAGAGTAGAATAATACACCGTACACTCTCAAGTCTGCAATCTGTCCGCTTGCGCTCAGATTTTAATCATATGAACAGTGTTTTTATCTTCATATATTTTTAAAACCATTTAGTGAATTTTGTGGTGTTTGATTTAATGTTGACAGTTTTGATGTTAAACATGTGCATGTGAGTCATTCATGTTGGGTTGTTGTAATCGCGTTGTTCTGTTTATTGTAGTAGCACTTTGTGAAGAGCAGCACATCAACAGTCGGTTTATATTCAGTGCCTGAGGAGAGAGTAGTGAAGGCAGCCATCAAGATGCTTTTGATAGCTGTCAATCAAAATTCTGTTGCTGGAATGGTGAACTCCACTGCTACATGTACAGTACAAAATCTTGCAGATAAGGTAAAAACAAACAAAAATTTACTGTCGTTCACAGATGAGAAAGTTCAATCAAAGTTTAAATCTTTCACATTTCAATAAGATTGAAGCATCATGTCTTTCAGTGTGGCTAACATGAACGGTTTTGTCCTGCACTAACTTACCCATGTATTTGCCTGTTTGGATCTGGGTAATTTCATATTGACCCCTTTAAAGTTGAAAATGAAAAAGAACTGATGAGGTAGTCCTATATTGACTGTAGGTTTATTTTGTGATGAGGTGATATGGTAACCAATCTGCTCTAACTGTCTGCCTAAGGTACATCTGTACATTACAGGATAATCCTGTGAATAGGAGAGCAGACCTGAAGAAATGACATCTCAACACACCAGCGCTGACTAGTTTGTTAGGCTAATTACCTAACATACATCCAGCTAAGCTCTGATCTAGACATTTTTGTCAAGATGTGGCATTTAACTATCAGCAGTAAACGGTGGAGAATTCATGCTTTTGAGTGATGTGACTTTACTGGCGCACCTGCCATATTGATGACCTGATAACTGGTTGCACCCTGAGATTGACAGCTGGCAGTGACTTTTAAATCCAGATAAGCAGATTGATATCAGCAAAAAAATATATTCTCAAATGTAACCCCCACAGTCAGAGCAGAGAGTGTATGAGGGACAAGTTGGCTGTATTGTAATCACCTTTTCTCTTTCCAAGAAGCTTTGTTGTAATAAAACCAACACATATGTCCTCTGATGGCCTCCAATTTTCAGATTCCATATCCTCTTATGAGTAATTACATTTTATTGATTTACCCACAGTTTCCTGTCCAACCCATGATTAAACATAGGGATTCTAGTAATGCTGCCATGGCTCTTAGCACCACAGAGGTCCTTTAGTATAGTGGTCAGTTTTGCTCACCTTTTGAGTAGCAAGCAGTGGCTACTCTTTGAAGAGTAAGTTGCACTTTTCCATCAATGTGCAGATGCTTGCAAAATGATTTATGAAATATAGACCAAATTTACGTTTTTGTCCAGAGGTCTGATCTGTGCATAAATTCTGGTCACTGGCAGCAGTATTGTATTGATTTTTCAGATCAAATATAGTACCCTTGGCACATCTATCTTAATGCATTATAGACATGAATATATGCTAAGGCTCTCCATTTCATTATGTTGCTTGGGGCAGAACCTTAGATTGATCCTCTGTTAGATGACCTGGCTTCTCACCTTGAGAAAAGAATGGTTTAATTATTGTTGTTATATGTGCTCTTAAAATCTTTAAAGACCATGGCATGTAGACCAGTTGGTGCATAATACGAAACAAGACTCCTGGGGGGAACTGATTCAGCTGTTCATCATATGTTGTGAAGGGTTCTCTTTTTGGAAATTTTGTCAATGTACCTTTAAAAAAATGAAAACCTGTCCTAAACTATTACATTGCCAACAAAGTTGAGGTTTATAAAATTAGATTCATTCAATTAAAAGAAATCAATTTCGCATAGCCTCATCCAAAAACTTTAACAATTGAATTATACCTTTGTTGTGCACAGGTCCTACTGTCAAATTGCTCATGAGCATAATTTACAGGTGTAAAGATGTTTTATTCTTGCCTTTTACACCAAAGCTTCTCTGAGGCATATGGCTTCAGTGTTTCTTCTCAGAAATTTGAAAGCCCAGTTTTCCCACAGCAGAAAGATGTACTGCTTTTCCCTGGCGTTATGAATAAGCCCTTGTGAGCTGAGTGCAATATGCAAGACATGTTATCTCTAAAACAATGTTATCGATTTGGTTTATGGTTAAATTGAGCAGAAACTGGTACTAATTCAGAAAATGTAGAGGTTGTATATCTATTGACTGAAACAGAATGAATTTTCCCACTGCATTTTAGACCTCTGACTTTTCTTTTTTGCATTCAAATTTGATCCCAAGAGAGTCTGCAACAATGGGGTTTGTCAGAGTCACACGACTAAGGGTCTATCTGCTGAGCAGATGAGTGCAAGAAATTGAATTGAAATTAAAAAATCCAAAATTTGCATTTCAGCTGGCACCATCATTCTCCACTCTTGCCAGCGAGTTCCCCCAAGCTCATTTTAGATCACAGCATGTGCGCTGAATGCACAATTCACCCAGTAAATTCACCCCATGGTCTCCTAATGGAATAGTCACAGTCATGTAGCTACTCTCAAATTTTGTTCACATTTGTAGAGATACACATGTAGGCAGGAGATTTTGCAGAGCTTTGGTTTTAATAACTGAAGATGCTAAGGGTCAATCAAAAAAAGAGGCTGTGGTCTTTTGTTTTGGCTGATGGCAATGCTTGTATTCTAGAGGTGTGGTTGAGGGAGCGGATGTGCTCTGCATTGTTAAATCTGCTTGTGATTCCCAGGAGATTTTAGGGATAAAGTCTCCACACAGATAACATCCAAATTAAATGTGGGAACTTGGTACTGAGAGAATGGGCTTAGAGGCAGTGATTCGTCTGAATGAGAAATCAATAAGGGTTTCATTAAGGATGGAGGGTTCATGTCAAGCTCCTATTGCAGCTTCACTTCAAACCTACACTTTCCACCCTGTACAGTCAGTCGACGTTGTGGTCCCAGACAATGTGGATATCTATTTTTCTTTGGCTTTTGAGATCATCTATTTTTGTCGGGTCATTCTTAGACTGGACACCATCTTGGGCCACCTCAGATATGTCCATCACTCATGTGCTCAGGTCAGTTGAGCATCCACTGATGAGCTCTCCTGGGTAGTTTTTGCCAGAATGCAATGCTAGTTCTCTATAAATGATCTGGCACTAATCAGCAGCAGACGTTGACTGCCACAACTCTTCCATTCATCACCTTGCACTGGAAAACCTTTTCAAACTCTTACAGTGATTGTGCAGTTCTTATAATGTTTGTGTATACACAGCCTTTTTTTTTACTAGTAGCTTTCATTTGGCATACAAAGAAGGCATAGATGTCCAAATGTCTCCTGCATGTTTGAAGTGTGAATTCTTTCAATCAGGTAGTAATTATTTTTCTTTGTTTTAAAGCCAAGCTGAAAGATTAATTAAGTATAAAATGGCCCTCTAGTCTACTTCTGTTTGGCTGGGGGAAAAATAATTATTTTGTAAAGACTCTGTGTACCGGCACAGAAAAAACAAACACTTCTGCCCTTAACCACTTTGCTTTAGGGGGTTGCTGTGTGTGTGACAGAAGACGGTGGGAAAAGATAGCCTGAGTGAATTCAACTCCCTACCCCCAACCCTTACCTTTCCTCTCTCTGCCTTCCTTTCTATTTCTAATATTTCTGTTTTGATGTGTGAGCTTCGTTGTGGTAATGGTCATCTGTGTGTGCTGGTTATCAAAGCGACCTTGAGAGAAACTGAAGGTGAGCCTTCAAAGCGCTCTCAGCATTGATCATGCAGTCGAGAATCTTCCGTGTGCCCCTCTGCCGTGCTATCTCTGTCGGGTGAGAACTGATTGAGGTTGTCATAAAAGCTGACGCCTGATCTCGACGGACCTACCAGCAAGGAATTTCCAAGCAGTCAGTTCACGTTTTCCCCAGAGAGTATTCTCGGCCGAGAGTTGGATTTCAGATTGGTTCGCATCTCAGAACACTCTTTTCAAGTTCTGAAAGGGTGGCATGTCAGCTATATGCAAAGTGTGGTGATTTCTGAGGCATCATGAATGATGAATTTTCCACAGGACACCATGATGAAAGAGGCAAGAGGTCTTCAGCAGCTCCAGAATGCTAATCATTTCACAGAGACATTGGCCTCTTAATTTCATAATCGAGTCTGCAAACTCTAGTCCGTGCCTGCATATGTGCAGAATGCAATATCTAAGGCTAATAGGAAGTAGGGAAGATATTGTCTAAGGATTGTTATGTGCATTTACCCACTTTCCCATTTACCCAATTTTCACCCTGCTCTATTTGAGCATTGCTGTGTACCTGAATACATACTGCATCACCTGCATTTAGGGTTTTGAACCCATACTACTATTAACTGTGCAGCTTAACATTTGCAGCGAGTGATACAAAATAAGTTCAAGGCAGCATGGAAGACATGCACTGTGGTCTTGGCAAGGTAATGGCAAGGCCCCTGTTTGCCTTCATGATCTGAAGCCAAGTCTCTACCATCTAGAGTCATGCAGATGAATAGGTCTCATTACAAATCAGGGAAGGGAAGACATCTGCACTGCACTGAGGGTTTCCTGACACCACAGAATAGATAACAGGGATAACAACAAAACAACAGAGGCAGCACACCGAGATGCACAGTTTACTCAAGCAAACTGCCATTAAGGCTGTTTGATAACTCCACTTGGCCTGTAAATAGGCACTTGCTCAAAACTAAAATGTGACTGAAAACACTTGTGAGGTGTAAGAAAAAAAAAGACAGACACAGCTATTGTTAAAAATACACCGTTTTTGCCATCAGGGAATAATTTTCACTGCAGCAAATATCTTAGCGGTAAATGTTTCCATGCTGCCATGAACGATGAGATTCCAGGCTGGTGCAGACACACAGGCAGTCAAATTGGTTCCCTTGTGATTAGGACTCAGCCGAGGCACAATCTCCAGTGCACCTCAGCCTTCCCACCTCCTTGTCAATGTGGTAATTAACATGGTATTACATGGCCGCAGGGCAACTCCAGGGTTCCTCGGGAGGGCCCCCTCACGGTAGTAGAAGATGTCATATCCCTGCTGTCATTGCCCCGTCCAGTGCCACTGTTATGATAATGGGATGCCTGGTGGCCTATGTTGCATGCAAACATACACATATTACCACCCTTCTACACCATTGCTGTGTTTTTGACTAAGTGTGGATTTATCAGTTTATTAACATACTCATCCTAAAGCTTTTCCATCCCTCACCAGCTGGCGCCTAAGATCAATTTAAGGGTTAATAGCAAGATGGGGCTGGGATGTTGTAATATTGATTAATTTATTTACAGACTATCTTTCTCGTTCATTTCCTCAGTCCTATCTCCTAGACAGAGACTGAAAGAGTGCATTGGTGAGAATAGGAAACGGCATTGAGCTTGACGGGCATGGCAAGTAAATTCTACTGATTCGGTGAAGTAATGCTATAAATATTAAACTGCTGCCTTATCGCCAACGATGTCAGGCATTCCAATAGATCAGGGCCCAGGCGCAGACATGGAGACGCCAGTGATGTGAGCAGCCGAGTCGGAGCTCAGTCTTGAGGAGCTAAACAAAAGCATGACACGACTTTGTAAATGTCAGAATATTGGAATCATTTGGGTGCCCAGATTGTGTCCCTGATTGCAGTAAATATTCTACAAAACAAAAAAATCTATATGTAGTGTTTGAGCCTTTTTAAGACTTACAAATATTTGCCACAGTCCATCATGAATTTATATTTTTGTCTCACCAATAGGCACGTTAGTTCTGCTGCTAGGAATGTTGTTCTCAGATGGTAGGTGGTTGAAATCTAAATAAGTGCTCCAGGGGTCGCATTTCAATGAGCCGAGGGAGAACACAGGCGTGCAATAATAAACAGACACCTTCAGGAAATAGTTGCTTGTGTGCTCAGTCGTGGGGGCTTACTTGGGTTGTCTTGTTGAAAGAGAATGCAATTGGTTGAGTAAATAGAGGGTCATGTGCACATTTGCAGTACCAGCAGTGTGACTTCATAATTGCTACAGCATACAACAAAAGGAAACAATGCAATACATGACAAAACAGCATATTGCTACTTAATACAAACATAAGTTCTCTCTCTCTCTCTCTCTCTCATATATATATATTAGTATTGTCAGTTGATTAAAAAGTAATCTGAGTAATCACAATAGAAAATCTAAGTTAGTTACGATTAAACACACATTTAAAGTTCCAGAATTCTCCTTTATTTTTTTGTGAAGCACAGGTTTTCACAAAGTGGCACTCCTCGGTTCCCTGCACGCCCAACGTGAAAGAGCGTAGTTGCCACAGGTTGTCTATAACAGAGGTGACCTGGGGTGACCAACCGCATGATTTTTTAACACACACACACACACACACACACACACACACACACACACACACACACACACTCGCGTCCCAGGCACACAAGTTCTGCACACTTTCCTTTGCTTCAGATCTACCATGTTTGGCCTTTTGTGTCCGTCAGCTCTTTTAAAATGTCATTATGAAGCATCTACAACTGTCATTATGCTGCTTGTATTCTGCTACTTGTATTTATGCCAAAGAGAAACTTTCATCCTCAAACAGAACTCTCAGGCAGATTTATTGTTGTGCATTGGCTCAACGTAAAGGACACTCATTTCCACATTCACGTAGCACAATTCACCAAATTGCTTTGAGTGGAACTATCTACCCTTCGACCACACAGTCGAGTCAAGCGAATTCCTTTGTTTTTTAACATTACTGTTAAAGGAGACACAGCATATTTCAACAACCTCATTGAAAATATATCAGAACTATTTACTGTGCAGTCAGTTTATGTTCTGTTAACAAGCAAACTTTTCATGACTGCCTAAGTACTGTCTGCTGATGAAACGCTGAAAACATTATTAAAACTTCGGGAATAATCGTGAATAATCGGGAGTATAATCGGGAAATCCTGCCACTGAATTCAAAACAATGTCTTACATTTTTTACAAAGTCTATACAGTTGACTAGCATGTGGCTAAAAGTACCTAAAGTGGGCTCCTGAAACACACCGGCAAACAAAACAAAGCGAGTGGACAAACTCGACCACAGCCCTTGTGGTGTTATAAATGAGGAGGGCACTGGTGCATAGTGTGACATATGCGCGTCTACATGATTAATTTGCATTATATACATTTATATATAGATATATACAGGGAGAGAAATGTATGTGTGCTGTGTTTTATATAAAAGATGCCGTACTCAGAAGTAGCCTTGTTTTTATTAGTGGCTGAAAATGATTGGATTGGAAGAGGCATTCCCCCTTTCAATTCTCAGCACTGTTGGGGGGTGTCAGACACAGTGGCACTTGTTCTTCCTGAAAGAACTTTCTCTGCCATGTTCTTCACCTTTTTGGTAGAATTTTTTTCAGACAGTAGAGTAATGCTTTCATTATGCCTTGGCACCACAGTGATTCGTGTAGTTTTTCTCCTTTCTCTTGTCTCTGGTTCTCTGTCTTTATGAGTCCTTTTGTCATTTCCTCTCTGGCATCTTTTCCCCCTCTGGATTTCTGCCGGTCTCTTATGACCAAAGAAAATAAATAAATAAGTTTGTGGCAACACTTTTTGAACACCTATCATCCATCCACAATTGTACAGTACAAGAAAAGGAGCTCTCTAGATAACAGTGACAATGGTGACAATAATATATATTTTCAGTTATTTGCCAATTGTAAAGGAAGTGCCAAACTTAAATGAGGCACATAAAATCCATTACAATTACAATTCTTTTCAAGAAAAAAAAAAGATTTCAGAGACACATTAGACAGGCACTACTATACAAACGTGCAATACTTTTCTTTAGTTTAAAATCACTCTGTAGAAAGACATTTCATTGTCAAAACGTTGTACAGGTATGCAGGCAAATCATAGCATGTAAACATAATTGAGTAACTTCAGTCCTATGGACTTTATGTCTGTCCGTACTGCAGTATTGAGCGTGCTTTGCTGTTTCTGAGAGATTTAAGTATGGAGAATATCCATTTTAACTTTGCGTAGCAATGGGCTGAAGCAGATAGGCTACGTTTGGCTACGTTGTTTCAGCATCTGATAAAGCGTTCCGCTGTGGGCAGTGTCCTCACTGCTCCCTACTCCTAAGAGGATGTTCCTCTCAATATGCATAATTAGCTCCTAATTATCCCAGTCACACATGTGAGTGTTGCATCTGCACATCCTGGGCTCAGGTTCCCTCTTGAGACTTTGAGAGACAGGTGAAAGCCTGCTGGGCGCTGTCATCTCCCCAAGTTTTTCACCCCCAGTGGTCTAGATCTGATCAGAAAACTGATAGCTCCAGCTGACCAGGAGACCTTGAAATCATGCTCTTATCTTGTCAACTAGTTCTGAACATCATCCCTTGAAGCAACTCTTTCAACTTTAAAAAAAATGTGTATAAATTGCTTTCTCCCCACTCATCTGTTTCTTTGTGTTTCTTTTTTCTTGCAAGACCATGCTTGTTTCAAAAGGTGAGGGTTTGTTCATTACCCCCCCTATTGACAAAACCTAATTGTTGAGGCAATTGAATCCTCAGGTTTTAAGACGGATTGGATGAGGTGTTTAAAATGCATGTCTTGTTGAAGCAGCAAATAACTTAAAGCAATTAACTTTTATCAATTAATTACTATGGCAAGAGGAGACACGTTTCGGATTGTTTTTTTTTCTTGGTAGAGCTTGTATAAATATGTGTTGTTTGCCAGAAATGTCAAGTTTCTACATAATATAAATAGTGCTAAGCCCTCTGAAGGAGATGCACATGATGGGGCTTTTGTGCTGTAATTGGTGGTGACATTCTTTGATACATGATTTCAAATCTTGAATGCTGTATACAAATGAAAAACAGAATCAGGGCCAAATAAGGTGAGGCTATAATTTTGGCTCAGCTTGTTGATGGCCAAAATCAAATACCTCTGACGACTATGTCATACTTGAGGAATAATTAAGCAATATAACATGTGTAGGGGTGAGGTTGTTCGTTGATATCCTTACGGGTGTGGTTCGGCCACAGGTTGACCTCAATCTCACGACCATGATTATAACACTGCTTTTATACAACAGTTCCATTGCCAACTAACAAAGTTTTAAGACACTGAGTTGTGTAATGCAAATACTTCTAATGACGATGCCGTATTTGGTCAATATGGAAGTGATAATGTATTGTGCGCTGGTCATTATAGGAAAATACTTTCCGACAGGATGAACAGAGTAATTCTTCCTGGGGGGAAATATTTTCGGTGGACAATACATCATCCCACTTATTATAAGGCTACTTACCAAAATGACAACAGAAAACTTTACACAAACGTCAAAATTCAATTTGTTACCGTTTCGTGGCTTCCGCGGAAAAACAAATAATTCGCAAGGCAATTTGAACTTCAGACATTCTTTAGAACACAGCTGATCCCCTTTCACATTCAGCGATAAGTGAATGATCTCTGCTTGCGGAATGCTATGCAGTAATGAATCTGAAGCAAAAAACCTGTTGCCATTGGCAGCGGTCTTTATACTTTCACAGGGGTGATTATACAGAAATAACTAACCTCCGAACGTTGGGAAGGCCCATTCAAAGTGAATGGAACCTCCCGCAGCATTCTGAAGATACGTGTAATAATAATGCATACATCATTGTGTTTGACAAATATTTTGGTTAACAACACATAGCAAAATAGTGTATCACAAACATGTAACTGTTATTTTATAGCTAGTGTGACATTTTTAGGTTAAAACAGTGGCAGCCAAACTTTTAGCTGTCATGTACCCCCTGAGACATTTTACATCCCACTGAGTTTTTCCAGCACCATGGACAGCTCACTATAATGAAGAGTATTTCTGCTGCATAAACAAAGTGTGTGTGTGCATGTGTTTCTGTGTGTGTTTGTGTGCTTGTTTGTGTGCATCAGCATATAACAATGTTGTGTTAATGGATTGTACTGGAAACTACTGTTTCTGTAGTTTATCTCTGTACTGGTGAGAGCTCAGAACCCAATCACAGATTTATTTTGCGCACCTCCTGGACTGGGATGATTCAAGTATTTGCAGGCATATTCATACCTCACATTGACAACCACTGGTTTACAACCAAAATGACCTATTAATAGCAACAGGAAGTGTGTAAGCGATACGCAATATGCCTCATCTCTGTCTTGTCTTAGCATGCTCGAGAGGAAGGAGGCCAACTAGCATCAGGCTAGCTCTCCTATAACATGATGTTCTATGGTGTGTGCTTGCTGTATAAATAAAAAAATCACGTCGGTTAAAAATGCGGTAGTCGGTCACCCCTGGGCACCCATAGACAACTTGTGGCAACTACACTCTTTCATGCTGGCTGTGTTGGAAACAAAACTGTATTTGTCTTCTGTCAATTTGTTATTTGTTAGGATAGCATTGGATAAGTTATTACATTAAAGTATTTGTTCTGCTGTAAAGACATAATGACGTCCTGGTGATACGTTTGCGTATGTTTGCATTGATTTTCAGTCAGGTTTCATTTGCCTTTCCCCCACAAATGTATATGAAAAAAAAAAAAAGGAACGTCCCACAGAACACAAAGAGATGATTATCTCATGCTGTTTCCAGCTTTCATTTGTCCCCACACTCCGAGTTTGGCCTAGACTGCAGGGAGAAAATAACATTCCATTTTAATCACCCTGATGACCTGAAAGTGCCATCAAAATTGGTTCCATTACAGCTGACAGGTATGAATTACTCTGTCACTTGTCCTGTTGTTAAAGATCATCAGCTACCATCTCTCCTCATCTCTAAAACATCTTCAGCTAACCAGATTGTTGTCCATCATTATGTGCCTTTTAAGACCACCCTTTTAAGTACTCGTTTTGAAGACTTGCATTTGAGAAACGTCTCTCTTTTTGCCCAAAGTAAGAATTATGCTGTCACATTTCAGCAGACACAGACACGCATGGTCCCCATGGTCCACGCATTATACCCCAGTCCCAGCAATCAACCAATTCCATGCATAGTGTCACTTGAATGTAACATTTATACTTTAGATGGAAGTGATGTGTAATGTGTATTTTCCACTAGCCACCAGAGAGATGTGTTATGCTGTTTTTAGTTCTGATGGATTGTTAAAAGTGTGTTAAGGGATGCTCAAAGCACACAGCCGTCTTTATCTCCTCATTAGCACTCCATTGTCTTTAACACATTGTAATAATAACAAAAATGTTCCAGTCTTTTTTGTAACCCTTGTCTCCTTGAACTGGAAACATACAATGCGGGGGCAGCCTGTCCCCAAACAATAACAAAACTTGCATGCTTGTTTCTCAAAGAGCACTGAAGGGATGGGAAGGGAGGGGTGAGGGGCTACTACAGCTCTGCTGTGTTTTGTTTGGTATTTGGATCAAACATAAAATAAGTAAAAATTAAAAAAATATAAACAAGTGCAACATTATCCAGCATTGTTTACTCTACCTTAAATTCCGTCACATTGTGCCAGAGAACGATGCTAATTGCTAGCTAAACCAAAGCCAAGGTGCCAGTGCCCAGGAAGCACATAACTAGAAATAAAAAGATTTACACTATAAATTTAGTGTAAATGTCTTAATAAAACCTTCTGCCAAATTGAATGACTAAATGCAAATGTGCTTGCAATACTGTGATATTCTTGAAATTACTCATCTAAATAAAACCAGATAGCATGCAATAAAAAGATCTCAGAGCTGACATCAAGTTCACAATTATACTGAAATAAAAATGTCAGCATTTTCCAGTACATGCTGTGCATGCTGAAGTTTTTTACAGCCTTGCCTATTATTTCATGAGGTGAGATAGAAACCTCATCCTCTTATCATATCCTTTTATGCTCTGCATCCGGTCACTAACTGCAGCACAACTGTGCCACAAAAATGATGGTTTTATTTAGATAAGCTTGCCTTCCTCCACACTTTTGATTGAATCTGTGGCTGTATTCACCCCAAGTCTCTCCAAATGTGGCAGACTCTCACATCACACAGTTGGTGTTGTAAAGGCACCATCTGCCCCAAATTACAGAGTAACTTCTAGAATGCCTTGTCTCAGCTTTTGTCATGCCTCAGGAACTGACACCACAGGCAAGGCAGCTGACTTTCAGTGCTATACTACTGTACTAGCCAAATGAGAGAGAACTAGCAAGATCATTGAATACTGACCAAGATAGAGCAACAAAATATGTTACAATGGGAGCAAACGTGAATAGTTATGGTCTGCATAAGTGGGAGTGTCATAAAATGTTATAATGTCACAATATAAACTTTTCAGTGATCTTCTGTATCAGCGTATGAGGGCTCGACTCTGGTCTGCATAAATAGAACATGACACTTAACGAACATTGGTGCTTCTCGCTCAGCTTTTACCCTCTCTGATACTACTGTACTAGCCAAATGAGAGAGAAGTAGTGTGAAATTCATATCAATACATGTCTTCTTTCTAGTGCATGGCTTGGCATGCAGTGCGTGTGACTGCCTTTTGTCTCGAGTATTTTGTGAAGTCATGTGTGATAAGGACTAGGCAATGCATGCTTTGGTGGGCACAAAAAATTATGTACTTGGCAACTCATGACAGTTCATATTCCCTGATGTATCTTTGAAATACATATATTTATTTCTGAACAAGCCCACTGCACATCACATCCAAGAATGGAATAAATATCCTTGCCATTGCATACTGCTGCATTGCACTGTATTCATTCTATGCTCCATTTGAAGGTAATGATGGGGACTTTGCAATACCACTAGCTTTGCGCTATACGTGCACACAGAGTTTACTAATTTGTCACTGTGGTAGATACTCCTTTCAGAGTGCATTGTTGCCCAGACCTCTATGTCTGTAAAAACGTGCCTTAGTTCACTTCTGGATGCTGCTTCTCTTATTTACAGGTGGATGAAAAGAACTATCCCCTCTTGATCCCGAGGAGCTCAGAGTGACTCCATTCATCTTCTGTTCCCACCAATAAGTCACTGAAAGAAATGGTTTTGCAGTATCAGCCAGCCCTCTAATGGGTCTGGAGATAACAACTACCTCCACTGCCTGGAATGGCTTTGTTTGGTAACCTGATAGAGAGACAAGAAAGGGATTATGGCGAGCCTGTGTTGTAGAGGCTACTATTGACACTGCCATCACTGGATCACTTTAACCCCCAAAAGCCCTGCATTCCAGACTGGCATCCATTTTTTTCCCCTAGCTGGAGGATGCCGTTTAGCTGATTTGTGTACCATGATGCGAAATGCTGTTGTTTACTGCTGTGCTAAATTAAGTGAAGAGCTTCTTGAAGACTGAGGCTATTATCCCACTGCAGCAGTTTCAGTGAGGAGCTTTCACATGATGATAGAAACATCTTTTATCTTTAATGGTGATATGCCTCAGACGGTCATTTTCCCAAAATGTTCACCACACGTTTTTAATGCATACAGTGGACACACAGAGTCACTGAGTACAGAAGATGTTGATTTTTATTTTCATTTTTTTTATTATTATTACCTCCACTTACCACTTACGACAAACATACTGCATCCGAATTAGCACAACACAAGGGCTACTTTTGCAAAGATGAATGTCTGACAGCACATTTAAAGAACAGTTCGTAAACCAGTTTACTTGTATAGTTTGGGATATAGCAGATGATTTAGGGGTGTAGATTCTGAATATTTTGTTGGCCAGGCTGGTTACACGTCAGAAAATGGCATCAGCAAATGAAAAATATTAAATGATGAAAAAAATTGTTTACTTGTTTTTCCTTGAATTTCCCTTAAAACGTTTTCTATATATTTCTCATAAAATTGGTCCTTGCCTGTAACAAATAAAGGTGTGTTACAGCTGCTCTAATGAGTTAGGTATATGCAGTACAATCATAACAGCTAATTAATTATTTGGGTTTAGATGGGACGAAAGGCATGTTGTACCATTTTTTCTTTCAAGCCTTGAATTGTTTTTGCTATCAACCTATCTTGAATGGATATTGTACATTTACCAAGGTGAATCCATGACCCCCAACTCCTTTTGGAGTTTGGAATGAAACGCCCGGGAGAACATTTGTTGTCCACATATCTCTGATTTCTCTCCTAAGATTCATCTGTTCCTCTGATGGCAAGACAACGGGATTCATGATGGGAGTGTGTCAACGGGCACTGCAGAACGACACATTGATTCTGCTTTCAATTTGGTGTCTGGCCAGCTTAGCAGCAAAGCAGGTGTGGACAAAAAGGCCTGCCTTCCCCTTCTTCCTCGCTGAGAATTTCTAATGCCAGATCCCGCTGTTTCTTTTTCCTGCTGTCTGCCTGGTTGTGTAGGACCATTAGCCTGTGGTTCTCTGCGCCAGTTATGAATAGTGCTGTGTTGAGCCTGGGGAGGGAGGAAGCTAACATTTCTGATGGTCAGAGAGCAGCACGGGCGGTCCCTGATCCAATTAGTGGGCGCCTTCTAGTGTCTTCTTCTTTTCTGGGGCCTTTTAGACTGCAGTAGACTGGATCTGACCTGAAGGACAGTCTGGGAAGGTCAGTTCTGTCTGTGCTCACTGGCATATTTTTCTCTAAAATGAGACACAATCTCTTGTTGTGTGTTTCATTTTGAGTTGTTTTATGTTGCGTGGAAGCTAATAGTGACTTATTATTCATAGAACTCAATAAATATTCACTTGGTTGTGTTCACCCATGCTTCCTGGGTGTGTGAGGCTGTAGTGAGAAAAAATTACCATTGCAGCACTACATTTTCAGACATTATCTGTGTCTCGCAACATTCTCAACCCAGCTCAAAATTTGCCATTTAGTGGGTGAACAATCCAGTGCTTGTTGATCCCTGCTTAGCTATTGATGGAAGAGCTGACATTAACAAATCAAAAAAACGATACCACTGTGAATGTTTGTTGTTGATGTGCTGCAACAAAGGAAGCAGCAGTCAAACGTTAAGCTGTTGTGTGGGCAGAAGGCATAGGAAAGGGGCCCTCTGAGTGCAAAGGTCAGACAAAAATAGGATCTTATTTGAATTTCTTGCTCTCACCCCCCAAAATCTGTTCTCATCATCTTCAACATCAGAAAACTGCATCAGTAAAGGGGATGCCTTGCAGAAGGTGTTAATTTGATAAGATTTGCCTTTTCATGTACTTGTATGCTGTAGAATTACCAAGAGTATGCTGTTAGATTTGACTGTAGTGTTGAATTTTCATTGACTCAAAACATGCTATTCCTGATATGCTTTTGCTAAGCAACTGCCGTGCATGTTTCTCCAATACATATATTGCAGTTTTTTGTGCTGTTAGGTTGTTCCACTGAATCTGTTGGAAATTCATTACATATTGGAAAATGCAGAAAGACTGTTAACCGTGTAGCACTGAGTTGTGGAGCTGGGCAGCAAAAATTCTGCATTTCTGTGTTTGGGATTTGGGTGGGATAAACAAGTGCTCTGTGGTACAAATGGGACTTGTAGCCTTTGTTGCATACCCTGTTCAGTGGTGCTTTAACTTGGTATCATTTAGATTCTCAGGGGACTATAAATGGAAGAAGTGATTTGATTTTTGCAAAGGCAGGTTAGATGGGTGAAGACTATCCACAAAGTCCAACTCTGTAATGACCATTTTCACCTGATTGTCATAAATTTACATAGAAGATTTCCAGTGTTTACCTCAGTGCCTTCAGCTGACATGCCCCCAGCAGAGAATACTGCTTATTTGTTTGCAATTTGGAAACCAAATTTTTCATAATCAGTGATTTCCCATTCATTCAAATCAGTGGGATGCTTAAAGTTTTTTTTAGTACTGAGTTCCTCACTTTATTTCTGCTTTAGTCATGCTGATAGGTGTTATGTGTTGTCACAGGGCTGTCCAGATGTAACTGGACAGTTTGGCTTGTGATGCAAGCCCATGGTGATGCAAGAAGCCATTCTGGTGGTGGCAGACAGGGATGCTGCACAATCACTGGTGGGCATATCAAGATATGGTCCTTTGGAACAGTAGATATCACTCTGAAAGAAGGAAGGAAAGAAGGAAAGTTTTTATTAATATTAATTTATTCTGTAAATGTTCAAGGTTTTTAGCATCAGGACAGAAGAGGTGTGTGTGTGTGGGTTGGGGGGCTGTGTGAGGATGTGTTAAACAAACAAGGTGTCCATATGCTGGCTTTCATCTTTCATTTTAATTATTAATCCATCTATCTGTGTGTTTGTTCATTGAATAGACATTTTGTTTCTGTGTGTGGGGAAAATAAAATAAATAATACGTTTTTGTGATCTCCCGCAGAGCTACAAAAACCAAGTTAAGTAACAGGAATGTAAATGACAGTCAGCATTCAGCCACTATATCTCCATATATTTAATTCTGACATTTCTGAAGTATAGCTGAAAGTAGCCTGACATTTTCTTAAAAGCACATCATGGGACTCATAATTGTGGGTAGATGGAGAAGCTGAATTAACCTCCAGTTAGGGGGAAGAAAGTGAGTAGTCTGTAGTATGCAGTATGTGCAAGATTACTGACACTAGAAACACTTGGACCCACACATACACCACAGTCTTCCCTTTCATGTGTATTTCATGTGTGTTTAGCTTTTACTCTGTCCCACAGTCATAACAATGCATGATTGCCATGTACTTCTCTTTTTCCACACACTTCCCTCTCCTCTCTGAGCACAGAGAGCATGTTAAATATATGGCAGGCAGCGATGCTTGACTCTTGGGAAGTCATACAGACACAATGTAGAAATTTTAGTCTCAGAAAAGTCCTTGAAACATTTTCTTCCACAAAACGTCATTTTTTTTCAAAAACAGTCTCACTATTACATCAGAATTACATTTAGTATGATCGGAGAAGCTGGACTGACAGCCGTGGGAAAGAACTTTCCCAGCTAGTTGGAGATGCTCCCTGTCATTCAGTACAGCGAATCCAATGAGTGAAGTGAAGTTTGATTGATAGATGATAGTTGTTCAGCAGGTGAGAGTTTTCCCTCGCGTCGCTGAGCTCGGTAATTTACTAAGTAATTAAACATCAGTCATCAATGGTGTTCCTTTTGCAGCCTTCAGACATCTGCATGGAATGGGCTGATATAGGACGTATTAAAAGATGGATTGACTGGGTGATGATAATCATATGAGTCGCTGCATACATGAATTTGATAATTAAAAGAACCCCATATTGAATAAATTTTGGGGGATGTGATCTAGCATGGAAATGTGTTTATGAATAATGTTTCTCCATGCATGTATATCAGTTCATTAAAAGTGTTATGACAAATGAAATATTGATATGAATTTGCAAACACCAGTACAGATACAGAGAAAGTGAATGATCCTCATGCATAACCAATTATACACACAGCTGGCAGGGTCTGATGGATGACAGGAGACAGTGTGCACATTTTCAGGAGAAATCCACTGTTAGTGTGAAAATATGTAGCATAACACTACAAATATGTTCATATGCTTGTTTTTTTTTTTCATTTACAACACCTCATTCTGAATCTGTGATTAATGAGTGGTAACGGGAAAAAGCAACCCTCAGATTGTTTTTCAAATAGAAGAAATTAGCAATAGCCTTTCTGTAAAATGTATTGTTATTGCTCTGTATTTCAGTGTATGCACTCACAACCATACACAGCATTTCTATGTGCGATGGAGTTTGTTATAACTGTGACATTTGGTGCCGATCATATGTCTGAGGGCTGATAGATGGTAGTTGAGTGCTTACTTACTGCTTACTGTTCTCAGTCTCCAGCACATTCTGTGTGATAATCCAGCCTCAGTTAAGAGTGCTTTACCTGTAATTAGGACCTGCTTGGGAATGAATAGATCAGGTGGCCCAAGTGGTGGTCCCAGCAGACCCCTGGCTGTGCTGATGTAGTTACCGCGACAGAGAGGAATGGGCTCCGGGCTATTGGCTCCCGTCTTCAGGGAGAGGGGCAAGACGGTGACAGGCAGGGTGATTATTCAGCCTCCGAGATGTGGACTGCTGGAGAGGAACTGTTTGGTGTGTTTGCCGCTCCTCCGTCAGTGTAATCATTCTGAATCACGCGGCCATAAATCACATGCACAGCACAGCTGGGTCCTGGCTCTGCCTGAGCGCACAAGGCACAGGGAGTGAGTGTGTGAGGGTGGGGGGATGGCGGTGTTCTGGGTGTAGGCTGTTAAAAGACTAGCCCTGGCAAACTAATGTCCGCTTGGAATAACACCCTGTCTAGCCACAGCTGGAGTGAAGGGATCTCTAAATGAGAACCTCTCTGAAGAGAGAGGGGGGGGGGGTTGAGTTGGCTTCATGCAGAGGAATTTGGAGTGTTCTCATCCTGCTGTGAAGTGTGACCTTTCACTGTTTATCGTAGCAGACGGATTAGAAGTGTCCACATTGATTTTGGACAGCAATTCCATTCTCGCCTGTAAAACATTCACAGTAGAAAGGGGGGCTTCTGTGTTGTTAGGGCTGTGAGAGAGTACCCTACACAAAGTGAGCCATTCGAATGTAACCATGGGCCTGTGTTCAGAGATGCGCAGATGGCAGCCTTGATGGTCCTTGGATAATGCATCAAAGTATTCAAGCTGGTGGGTATATGAATAAAAGCAATAGGAATACTGTGATCAGTACTAGGAAGTTAGTGATGTGACGTGATGTGAAGAAGCGAAATGTCTGGATACTTTCTCAGCATTCTCCACCACTAGATTTAGAGAGATAGAGAGTGTAGATGTCATTGGGTCACTGTGAGTCTCTCGCAGAAAGCGACTTGTACAGCCAGTATAGCTGTTATAACTTTCCCAAGATCTCTTTTTGAAATGAAATATAGATAGAGTGTTTTCCTGTTTTAGATAGGTACATGAAACATGACAGCCACCCGGATGAAAACACTGGAGCCCAAGGACGGCAGTAAGGGGGAGGAAATCAAGTTGAGCATGCATTTTTCATGTCATGAGTACGGCTCCTGTAGCACACAACTACAGATAATGGCACCATGTGTGATTGTGACCTCTTTTCATCTCAGACTGGGAGCACTGTGCTGCATACATAATTTCTCGTGTGACTTCTGCCATCCTTTGTCTAAGCCATGTATATTGTGTATTTACAATTCCATTTTAGTAAAATTGTATGTATAAGAATCATTACTGCAGAAGGATATATCATGGACATGCTACTTTGAATCACTATCCAACCTAATTGAGGGCAACATTATCATGCTTTGTACTTGCTTGTACATGGCGAGGTTGACATGAATAGTCTCAGCGGAGAGAACATGTAATGATGTTCTTTGAGTCTTATTACCTCGTTGACGTGGCATTGCCATTTGTTATTTCTCTGAAAATAGAGGGTTGAGCGAGTGAAGCCATTTCTTTATTAACGGAGACAAATAGAGTCACCTAGTATGGCGATGTGGCAGGAGCTATGAAAAGAAGTTAATGATATGCTCCAATGAACTATGAAACAATTCAGCAGTTTAGCATATTGACTCTGAGGTAAATATGCAAGCTTGTAGTTGATGTGGACTCTAAAGTCTTCTTCTGAAAGAATATGTTTGATTTAAAGCTATATTGGGCTATCACAGGTGCCGTTTTGACAACATACAAGGAAGGAATACAATAAATCAACCTTTTGCAACAGTATCCATTCCAATTAGATGTAAATTAGTCTATTGTTCGTACAAGACCATATTAAATGTCAATGTTGCTTATGGTCATTTCAGTCATTCATCTAGAAAGGGTTCATTTGTAACTAACTGTGAGGTATGGCTTTCTTTTTGTTTGGAAACAAAGGCATGAGATTTGTTTGAACTAATTTTGTCTCTGAACAGAAAGACTTCAAAGCACCGTCTGGTCGGAAAATCATTGTAATTGCTCTGCAGTCAGAAGACATTGGCGAGCATTTGATCTAAAATATTTGAGGAGAGACACATTTGTTTTTGACTCTGAGCCTTAGATTGTGTCTAGTCCATAAAATTCATATGTAAAATCATCATACACATAAAATTCTCTTAGGTCTACTCCTGCCCACTCACTGTGTTAATGTGCTTGTGGAATTAGAGCACTTGTTACTAAGCACACAATGACGGGGTAATGTTTGCAGATGGAAACCGCTGTTATTCTTCCCTAGTAAATAAGCAGTTAGCTTGATTTTTCTCACTTGTGGCGAAATGCTGATTTTGAGATGCTGTCTCTCTTTCTCTCTCTCTCTCTGTTTCTCTCTCTCTGCCAGGCCAGTGGGGGAGATGTATGGGCGAAGAGTGTGGTTCTGGCGGAGTTCAGACGAGGACGGTGTGGTGCGTCCACAGCGAGGGCTGGACCACACACCACTCCAACTGTCGGCATTCCGACAAGCCCGAGAGCCAGCGCCACTGCTTTAAAGTCTGCGAGTGGCACCAGGACCTTTTTGAGTGGGAGGTATCAGAGTGGGGGCCATGCATCCTTGTCCCCTTCCTCTCCAATGAGCTACGCCTGCGTGCTGCCTCCTGCATCACAGCGCAGCACGGCATCCAGCGTCGACGCGTCCAATGCGTGCGCACCTCAAACCGCACGGTGGTGACCGAGCGCATCTGTGAGTTCTTCTCCCATCGTCCGGCGTTGGAGCAGGCCTGCCTCATACCGTGCCCACACGACTGTGTGGTATCCGACTTCTCCGCCTGGTCCGGCTGCAGCAAGACCTGCAGCGTGGGCCTGCAGCATCGGACTCGTGTGGTCCTGGCCACGCCCATGTACGGCGGGGCCAACTGCCCTAACCTCACGCAGACGCGGACCTGCTCCAACGACGTCCCCTGCCCCACGGGTGAGAACGAGTATGAGTACAGCCTTAAGGTGGGACCGTGGAGTGAGTGCCGGCTGCCCCAGGACAAGGGCCTCTGGCTCAGTGGCCGTACCATGCTGGACTTCAGTGTCCCCGTCGGCTCAGAGAAGGAGAAGAACGCAGTCAAGCGTCACATCCAGACTGCGTTGCACCATCACCACCACCACCACCACCTCCACCACCACAACCCCAAAGCCTGGGACTTGGAGATCGGCTACCAGACCCGGCAAGTCCGCTGCACGCGCAGCGATGGCAGGAACGCCATGCTTAGGTAAGCCGCCCCTACACAGCCACATGTGCCAGACCCTCCCCACCCCTCAATGAGTCCATCCAATTTAAGATAATCTGTGTACAAAAGATGCACACTTCAAAGATAAACACGCTGTGAAAATAAGCCTTCTAAAGGCCCAAATCCCAGATTACTCTCACTCTCCTGAGGTGTATCTGTGGCTCTGGTGAAAGGAAATGCAGTGCAGCGGGATTTTTTTGTAGGCAGTGTGTGAAGTAGGCACAGCTAAATCGGTTAGGCCCCCATTAATCTCCTTCCCACTGATATAGCACACAAGGTGAGTGCTGAGACGTGCCTTGCAGCCATATGGGCCAGCTGGTCCCTGAATTGAAAGTGATGGAAAGGATCGCATTTGCAGTGTTACAGGTTTTCTTTGGACTTGCTATACAAGTTTTTAGTGAATGGTCAGCCCATGTTCAGGTGCTTTTTGTGATCTTTTGTGAGTGTGAGGGTGCATCTCTGCCTAGCTGTCCTACAGTTGTTGCTTGAGGTGAGATTTACCGCTGCTGTGTTTGAACTGGCACTTATCTTGTAAGGCTAGGATTACCTCCGCTGCAGATTTTGAGACCTGTTGAAACAGAATTCAATATAAGTGGTGCTTTTGTTAAATATAAATTCAGCGCTTTGCTTGAAATCTCCATTGTAAGATTAACATGCTATTAATATATCGAAATTTATGAATGGATTATATCCATTGACATCACAGTGACAAGTTTTTATTATGGGAAACTGTCAAGACAAACAAATAGAATGTATTAAAGTAGTTATGATTGCTGGTAGTTTTGACATGCCATCGTTATATTTTGGGAAATTAACAGTCATTATGGCTAATAACAGGACAGAGAATCTGGCAAGACATATTCATGGCATTGTTCTCAATTACATGACACAGGCTTTGTGATGTTAAAAGTTTATCCACTAAGTTTATACTAGATATTGCAAATGCTCTGACTGACAGCACATAGTGCTTATATTTCACTTTCACAGTGTTTTTATTTATGAAAAACAGAATCACAATGTTGTGAAGAATAATAACAATAACCTGTCACAGTATCAACCTCCATGTATGTATACAGTATATAGATTATAATTTAGACATATTGTATATATATACTACAGTATAGTGTACAATATGTCTAAAGTACATCAGCAACTTCGGTCAGGAAAACAGAATGATGAATTGGTTTGATGATACAGCTATTTATGATAGCTATGATGGCAATGACTACGTTTACATGAACTAACTATCTCAAATATGATCGGTATATACTAGGTGGAATGCTCCTCAAAGGCCGTTATCCTGCTTATCATCTGGTTGCAACTCGTGTTTAAGGAATAGACATCAGTTTAAAACATAGAAAAGCTTGAAGCTCAGTTATAAGAAACCTGTTCAGTTGCTGTACTACTTTCATTTTAACGGTGATTGTAGCTAATGACAGCTGATTCTGTTGTTACTGACAAATTCAACAGCCGTTTACTATGTTGTTAGTTACCATTCAAAAGAGCATTGATATAGAACGGAAATTAGACTTTTTCACCAGATCTACTTTATAGGTGTCATTTTACACAAAAATTGTTTTTTTGGGGGGTCTAAAGTCTGTTCTTTGGCTGGACAATGACCTGACCCCATGAATTGTTTCAAGAGATCTCAGTTAGCTGATGACACTATTGACCAGACATGGAATTCTGGAACTTGCCCTAGCAACACTTACTAGAAATACTATCTACAAAGTGCCTAGTCATTCAGGTGCCCATCTTCATATAACATGACTTTTATATTGTATGTTAGAATTACTTTTCATGCTAGTTAGGCCCATTGTTGCTTGTGTCTTGTTATATGCCTGTTCTGAAAAAGCCAATTTGTTGTTGTGTAAGAAGGTCAGTTGCTGAGTGGTTTAAATGAACATACTGATCCAGGGCACATCTGGTGCATTTGTGTCCACCACAAGGCAGTTGTCTATGGTTGGGAAATCGCAAACACTTAAAGGAAAATCCGGAATCAATCAGTTCATTCCCTGTTCTTTGAGACTGCTGAGTGCTGTCGTTAGGTATAAGAACGACAGCATTTGACGTAGACTGAATTAGCAAACTTGCAGCTAATGCTAACTGATGGGAGCACAGGAAAACAAAACTTCATTGCCCTAATCAGTCAGCTTTGGCTGCCGTTGGTCTATGCTGTACCAAATTCTGGATAATCCCTTTAAGTGTATTGCTGTGTGTGTGTGTGTATGTGTGTGTGTATGAAAGATGCATATGTACTAGAAAAAAAGCAAGTTATGGCACTTGCAATTATCAGTAGTCTTTGAATCTGTCCCCCACTGAAATGGAGGTTCCGCCGTATACGTTACTTTATTTTCATAGTGTTAAAAATGATGATATACAATGTATTGCTTTGTGACAGGTTTGACTAAAACTGAGTAGACCTTGTTATAATCTAAAGTGCAGATCATTTACATTTATTTAATATGCAGGATAACAAGTTTCTTAATTAGTGGTAAATGTAGACTTAATGAAATGTTATGACTTTAAATGTGCATTTCCCATCTGATGACAATTTATGCATATTTTCATATGAAAATGTAATTAACAAGTAAAATTGTATGCCAATGTATTCCACAGAGACACATAGATGTGAACACTCAGTGCCTCGAACTGTACAAACATAAACACTGAGTTCATTGAACTGTTAAAATGGCCATATGAAATGGGTGATATTATCCTACAAAATACCTTTATTTCTAATAGTGATCTCATAGCCATGTAAATCGAATGTTTAGGTTATGCCTGTTACGAAATGAATTATAGTAATTGAAGAGTGCACATTTTACACACATTCATGCTATTTTCATCCAGTTGTTGTAACTTTCTTTTCGTTTATATATTTCGTTTAGATATATTTATAAAAGATGCTTTCTTTTGTTTTGGAATTTCCTTGATTAAGATTGTACTGTGTGAAAATCAATGCTGTTATGTCTGCAAAACCTGACTGTCTTCCAGAGACAATACATACTATGCCAAATAAATCCAGAGAGAAGTACTGCATTTGAATACTCTATATCCCTTGTTGAAATCCCTTACATTCCCATGGACCAAAATAAACCCTCTTCTGTTTAGATAGTCACTTTTATGTGCAAGTCATGTTTTTTGGAAGCCATTCCTGTGAAGCAGTGGCTCCAAATGGAACTCTACCATTCCCACTTTACTTTCCTCCTTTTATCTCCAAACCCCATAATCTTGAAGCCACACATAGGCAGCCAACACTTTGTCTTGCTTTGAAACAAATTTCTGTTCTATCAAACAAATGGCCTTCTTTGTGAGTCTGTTTGCATTGATGTTTCTTTCTCCTTGCTGCAGTCTTTGTACACAAGACAACAGCCCTGGGACATTCCAGTCATGCATAATGCCCAAAGATTGTGAGACGTCTGACTGGTCCCTGTGGAGCCCGTGTTCAAAAACTTGTCGGGCATCGGACCTCTCGCCCGGCTACAGGTTTAGGACTCGCAGCAGGATCCAAGCCCCCATCGGTGGGGGCAAAGAGTGTCCAGCCCTCGAGGAGAAAGAGGCCTGTAACATTATTGGAGACTTGCTTCCTCATTGTCCCAGGTACTTTTGGATCTCCCATGTCAAGCTGTTTTACTGTGGCCTTTCTTATCTCTAGAAGTCCACTTTAAAAATGTATGATTTAGTGTATGTGAACTTATTTTTGCAAGAAAAAGTCTTGCATTCTTTTTGTATCTCTTGGAATGAGGCTGTTTTGTTCCCCTCAGACTTTCTTATGTAAATGACCGCTGTTCTTATTTGCATCTCTTTGCATGTCCAATCAGATGCCACATCCCAGTGGATGGCAAAGCACCTTAGAAATGCAATGGTGTGAAAAAACTTGAAGATAGTGACAGATGTGCTAAATGTACAACCTTATTTTAAGGATGGAGGCCATGTACCTTTTCAGACTGTCTGATTTACACATTGTTAGGACGGGTCCAGTGTTGGAGAGTAATGAGTTACATGTAACACAATGACGTAATTTAATTACAAAATAAAAGTAATAAAGTAATCATAAGTTAGACTACTTTGAAAAAATCTGTAATTAAATAGCTGTTATATATTCAGGATTACAGTTTCAGTTACATCTGAGTATCTTCTGCAGATACATTAGCTATACTGTATGTTTCCCATTAGCTTGTTGCTGGATCTCTAATGGCAGATAGAAATTACAATGTTACCATTATAATTGCCAGAAAGAGCACTGAATCAATGAATCAGTCCCACACAAATAGACAACTGCTTATTCATTGATGTTCATTAAATGCTGAATGTCAGACACTTGATTTAGTAGGCATAGCTATTCAAGGACATGTTTTGTTATTGGAGGAGGGGTATTCGAATTTTTGTCACATCAGCATGATCTCACAGTAAAGAGGTATTGAGATGTTGAAGTCTCACACTGCTGTGGCTGTGGATTTTAAAAGGATTTTAAAAGGACTGCAGCAGCAGTCAGTGTCAGGTGTCATTGGACACTGAACTTATGATTGACAAATGAGGATATGAAGATGATGTATCATATGTATACACATTTGAAAAACATAAATTGTGGATTATCTGTGGGGACATATACTGAAATTATGTATAATTGTAAAGTTACTTTGTGTGTTTCAAGTTCTGAGAAACTTGCATACTTTTCAGAATGAACTCAGCTGTACCTACTTTAGCTATAGGTATTCACAGGCTCTCTCTGTCACAACACTAGGATGCCCAAAATGTACTGTGCAGCTTATTCAGGCTTCAAGAAAGTAATCTTATAATTTAATTTGTAATTTTGTAATATATTGAAAATGTTAAAAATGCAAAAGCGGAAAACAAACCAATGCCAAATTATTTTTCCAACATTAATGATGAGGTATTAATTTGATAAAGTTATATTAAATGCATTTTCACATCTCTGTGATTAGGGAAAAAGCAATTAAGGAGATTCTGCATTTGATGAATTACTACAGCCTGTTGTTCTATGGAAACCTCTGTTTTACCACTTCCTGCATAACACCAGTTTTCATAGTGAATGCATTTTTCATTAGTAACTAGCCTTTTTTCTGAAGAAACCTCAGCCCCCCACCTCAATTACATCAAACCATGCATGCACTTTATTGAAAAACTCCATTTGAGAGCAGAGCAATTACCCTGGTTTATAATGCGCTTCACCCTTACTACAGACAATGATCCTCTCTGACTGTGCACTTCACTTCACCAGGTACGTTTGGAAAAGCACTGACTGGGGAGACTGCCGAGTTGCCCCTCTCCTGAGCCAGCAGGACCGACGACTGAGCAACGTCAGCGCTCTCTGTGGAGGAGGCGTCCAGACCAGAGAAACATACTGCATCCAAGTCCCAGATGATTCCATCCCACCACACAGGAAAGAAGGTAACGGCTGCTCATCCTGTGTGAATATGGAAGTGATGGAAGTTATGGAAATATAAATTCACTGGAATGGTATTTTACAGAGTAACTGATCAGTATCATTCATGCATAGACAGAAAGACAGTAGAAGAGAGAGTAGATGGTGACTCAGGATGCTATCGCTGAAATGACTTATATTGGTTCTGGATATAAACCATTTTGTAATGGTTTGTTATGTCCTCTGGCAAAGAATTATAGTGTTATCTTGGTAAGACTAAACAGGGCATGTGATCAGCAGAAAGACGTGATCATTGAGCTGTAAAATGTGGTCTCCATCCACTGACCAGGGAGATATAAAGCAGAAAAAAGAAAGTCTTTAGTGATCTCTCTTTATCCCAACCAATTGATTAACAGAACTTGTATTGATGCTTCTATCAGAGCTAACTGTTAACATTATTGATGTATAAAAGAAAAGACCTTCCGTTCAGTTCAAAGTCATTTTCCTGTCCCTCGGTGCACAGCAGATTGAGCATTTTACAAAGTGACCTTAATGGTTTTGTCACGGTAAATAAACATCATTGTCATTTATATCATCTTGACACTGTGAAATCTTTCTGTCGATAATACAGCTTTCCCCTGCCGAGGCCCCACTGTGACACTCTCCTGCAGAAAACTCTAGAGATAAGAAAAGCACACTAGGAGCCCACTGCCATCACTTCCCCTCAATTGAATAGACGGGAATCAGAGTACTATTTGACTGGTGTACAAATACGCCCAGGTCCAATCACAGAATAGCAACGAAGAAAGTTCTTTTTTTCAGTCAATATTGTTTGGGGATATAGATCAATGGAAATCAGTGGAGGTGTTTGGTTTGGACATGACCCATTGTGCTTGGGCTAATGCAAATGGATTACAGTCACCGCTTGAACAACTGCCTCCTCTCATTTTTTTAATACATGGGGGAGGGAATTGCTTTTTGCCACTGAGCTTTTTTTCTTTTTTCCAGACTTGGTGGCATAACACTGAACCACACAACTTGAGTGAACGAGGAAAATAAAAATCTAATTGTGTTCGTTTTCCTCCCACAATGCCTTTCAGCTATTTTGCCTTTTTTTCATATGGAGATAAAATCCTCCAAATTACCCTTTGTTAGACATGATGCACAATGGACTTTTAATGCATTTTTCTCCTGGCTTACATTTAAATGAAAATCTGTTGCTCAATGATGTGAAACAAGCTCATTTAAATGAAAATATTTCTCTTAATAAAGCCTACCATTGGGGCAAGGAGCATCACCCCAGAGTATGTGTTCCCAATTACTCTGTTGATGATGTGACCTCACCTACTTTCATTGATTGGGTTTGTGCTCAAATTGGCTATTGCTTAAGCATATTGCTGACTGCTTACTCTCTCTCTCTCTCTCTCTCCCTCTCCCCCTTTCTCTTTCTGTCCCTTTCTCTTTCTCTCTGTAATATACCCTGCAGTGTCACGACCAGTGAACAGGAAGCTGTGCATTGGAGACTTGCCTGCACCCGTGCAGCCCTGTTCCCTCACCTGCCCCAAACAGTGCTCCCTGTCTCCCTGGTCATTCTGGGGAGCCTGCGTACACGACAACTGCATGGAGCCTCAGGGAAGGAAAGGTACAGTATTGCAAGAGAGAGAAGGATAGGGGGAGAGTGAGGAAGAGAGGGAGAGAGCAAGAGAGAAAGAGAAAGTGAACTGTATTCTACTGCAACTGGACTAACGTTGGAACTCAGGCTCTGGTCATGCTGTTAATGGCTTAGCTGCCTTGCTCCTCTCCTCAGGGGACTGTAAGCAGCACTGAACCCCACACTGCTACTCCCTGGAGGTGGCTTGGCCATAATGAATGTTGAAGCGGCAGTGCTGTTGTGAGGGGTCAACCAACACGCCCAGGCAGCGAGCCCTCTAATGGGCCCTGATTGGCCGGATGGTGTGTCACCCTCTCCAAAGGAGAAGCAGCCTCTGTGTCGAGGTGGCAACATGGCTAACAAAGTCGACTCTGGTGATCAGGGAACAGTGACCTACAATAACCAAGAGTGACAGAAGCTGTTCTGTAATATATCTGAACATGACTAGATGGCCAGCACTGAGGAACAGAACCTTGACCAGTGAGGCAAATCAATACCTTCCATGAGAATTCCTGGTGCAGGCTTGGTCAATTAATTGAGTTCAAAGCCTGTGCTGTAGTTGTTTGGTTAAGTTCAGGTTAACATTCTGACAACTGTTAATGCAGTGTATTTTATGAAAAGAGAAGAGAGAGAGAGAAGAAAATGATTGCTGCAGGTACAGTTACTGTAAGAAAAATCCCAAACTAGCCAGAAACAAGGATCTGACTGTCAATCATGTTGTCCACACCAAGGCATATCCCTTGCATGTGCCTGGGGTTGGGGCTTTGGCAGGATCACTAAAGCAAGTGGGAGTTGAATCTATTTGGCTGTTGAGTTTAAAAACTGCTTGTGCCTGCCAAAATCCCTGACTGTTCCTTTAATATTTGTATCATATACTCCTAGGGGAAATATGGGAAGGAGGATGTGGAGAAGTGGAAGGGGGGTTTTTGATGGTTTTTCCCATGCTAAAGACTCCCTCTATATGTGTTGTGACGCTTCTATCAGAACTGTAGTGCTCTTGCTTTTGCACACGCTAAATCATTTTAGTAAATCCTGCTCATGATGCGCTGGGTTTACTATTGGTCCCTGAGGTATAGCTGTGGAGAGAGATTGTGAGACTGAGAGAGAGAGGTAGAAGGATGGAGGGAGGGAGAGAGGGAAAGAGATAGAGGGAGAGAGCGAGAGAGAGATGTAGAGGGCGGTGGGGTGCTGCTGCTCCGTAGCCTGCCCTCTGTGAGCTAATAAACATCAGAGGCGAGCTGCCGCCCCCACACCAGTCAGCCTAGCCAAGGGTGCACTATCAGAAGAGCAGGATTTTTTTTTTGTTTGTTTATTATTATTTATTTATTTAATTATTTTTTGGGGTGGTGGGGTTTCATGAATAAAGTTGGCTGGGTTATTTGTTTTATTTATTTATTTGTATTGTTATTTTGTTCTTGAGTGCATAGTAAATTGAAATCTCTGGCAGGCTTGTACTTCTGGGACGCTCTTGCTCTGCGGAGGTGGGAAGGAGAGGGCTGTGCAAAGGCATGGGTAGAGCGAATGGACCTCAGAGGGATTAGTAATGATAGCTCTGAATTTATCTCACCATTAATATACGGAGGGCGGGGTGGGGGGAGACTGAAGCAGACCTGATAAGGAACCATGTAGAAGAACCAGAGGCAGTCAGTTCCCCCACTACCCAACCTACTACACACACACACACACACACACACACACACACATTTTCCCCTAACTTGAATAAATCTGATACAGCCACTGAACTTTTCAATTATTAATATCCATGGGGATGTGTCCGCAAATTGTTATTTTTTTTTCCCCTCATAGTTTTGGAGTGGGCAGTAAAGGGATCCAACCGATCTTATGATTGATCCTAGGTCTGTGACTCCTGTCTGGAAGGACATTCTATGGGCTCTCCAAGGGTACTGCTCAGTGCCTGCGAAGGCCTAGTTGGAAAATGATTGGTCGTTGTAATTTGTTCATTGGGCGCCTAGGGATTAGCTGGTGTCCTCTTGAAGAGAGAGAGAGAGAGACAGAGAGAGAGAGAGAGCATACTGCCACGACAGGGGCCAACACAGCAGCTGTAAAATTTATGGGAATTAATACATTACTAAAATGAAGACATATGGCCGGGTCACAGAGGACAACTCTGTCAGAGAAAAAAGCATAATTTCAAGCTTTATACGGATGTAATTAGAGGTTAAAATGTGGAATAAAAGCGTCTGTAGTTTTACCGCACATTTTTTTAGTACTTTTTGACTTCTGTGTCATATCACAGATGCACTGTTTGTGTATTCTCACATGTTATACTAATGGAATGTATGTCAACAGGCTGGCACTGTGCTCTGTTCTCCAGGGCTTATGCTGACAATATCTCTTGAACTGTATGCACAGGGGGAAAAAAACACCCCTCCATACCTTTGACTGAACACTTTACACAATTTTGATTTGGTAATTTGCTACATGTATTTAATATTGATTTACCTTTTGAACCCTTAATCTGCAGACTAGTGCAGTTATAATAATCCAATGCTACTCATTCTGCAACTGCAGCAGACTTGGTAGCAAAATGAGACGTTAACCACTCTTTAAAGATTTAATTACAGGGTGTTAAACCACAGGCAGCTCAGCACTGGTGGTTCAATGGGCATCAGTGGAAGAAATGAATATTACATTGAGATAGGTGAACTGTGTCTGTCTCTACGTGGAACCCTCTTCTCCCTTGTTGCATGGGAGGAACTAATTGTAGCGCCATGCGCCTGTTATCCAGAGTCGATATGCTCATGATGCCTTGTAACTTTATCCAGGGCCGTTCCATCATTTTGTTTTGGTGCGATTTATTAGGGGAAACACAACTAGGGGGAGGAAACAGAGGCCTGGTGGGCATTGTACTCCACACTGGCGATTTCAACGCCTCCTGGTGCGAGACATTGATTTATTACAGAGTTTTTTAGCTTTTTGTTCTGAGACCTGCAGGCTGTGGTGGTGTACCGTTTTTTCCAAGGGTTCAGATCTCTGTAGTTATTGTTAGTGTTTTGTGCTTCAACCTTAGAAGTCCAAAAACCAATGTTGCTTTGTGCAAACAGGGCTTAGAACAGTAAGCAGTTAAGAGGGAGGTGGGGGTGGGGAGTTGATCAAGCAATGTTTTAGCAATTTTATATTACAGCGAAGTCTATTGCTGAGTTGCCTCTTGATTGATTACTCCTATTTTGGGTTAATTTTCTCCATGGTTGACCCTGAAAGTGGATACTCTGTGAAGAGGTGTAATGTTTTGGTAAATACCAGCAATATTTACTGTGGTTTGAAATGTGTTTAATAATAATGAATGTAATTATTTATAATTCAATATCGCTTCTCGTTAACACAATGTGTGATCCACTTTTTGCCGTGTAATCTGTTTTGGAGTGCAGCTTTTGAGCGTCGGCCAAAACTGTGAAAAATGAAGCATCAATGGAACTAATGGTCTTTTTAAAGGATTCAAGAATTGATCAAACGTGGCGTGGTGGATAGGCATTACCTCCGAAGCCCAGAAGTTTAATTAAAGCCCACAATCCAGCCCTAACAGACACATCACACCTAACAGACATAGTCTGCTTCCACAATCTGATAAGCCATTGCATCAGAGTTTTGACTCCTATTGATAAATTGCCAACGAATCAATGATGATGTAGCGTATTAGAACATAAACAAGTTGGCTTTTGGCAGCTGAGGAGAGAGAGGGAAAAGAGAGAGAGAAATGCTTACCAGGAGGGGAGAGTTGTGTGGGGCAGTGTGGAGAGAAACAGCCAGGTCTTATCTGCTCCTTCAGCCTACTGCCCACACCCTCACCCACCGCAGGGATTTCTGAGAAGGTTATGATGAAGTAGAGTTGGTGGGAGGTCACCTGTATCTCACAACAGTGCTAATCCGTCCCCTGTGTGTGTGTCTGTGTGTATGTACCCCTACCTCACTCTCTTCCTCTGCCTCTCCTCACTCCTGCTCTGTTTTTCCCTTTCTCCCTCTCATTCCTTCTCCCTCTCTTTTTGTCATTCTCTCTTCACTTCTATTCCCATTCTTCTTTTTCTTTCTCTCCCCTTCTGCCCCCCTCTCTCTCTCTCTTTCTCTACCTCACCTACTCACTGCTACTGTCTTTGTCTTTCCTCATTTGTCCCTCTCCTTCTCTGTCACCCGCTCTCCCTTTTCTTTCTCTGTCTCTCTCTCCTCTCTCTCTCTCTCTCCCCCTGCAGGCTTCAGGCAGCGCAAGAGGCAAGTGCTCACGGAGGCAGGGGACGAGTCGGATGGCTGCCCACACCTCCTGGAGTCCATGCCCTGCGAGGACCCCGTATGCTTCCAGTGGCGTGTGGTCTCAGAGGGCCCCTGCTTGCCCGCCGAGGGAGCTTGCGGCCCGGGCGTCGCCAACCACACCTTCGTCTGTGTCAGCGCTGAGGGTATGGCAGCCTTATTAATTTGCGTATTTATTTCTTTAAACATGCAGTGCCAGGCAGCCTGATGCCAGGGGGGTGGCCTGAGTCTACAGCCTGCCAAGAATAGACACCGCGTGCCCCTTTGTGCTGCACTTGCCACGTGTTTGTCCATCCATAATTCATGAGAGAACTGACAGGTAAATGAGGTGCGCTGTATCATGGACCTGATCATGAGTCTGCACAGAGGCTTGCATAGGACCTTAATTGCCCATATCTGCGCTTCCATACTCATAATTGCATCATTTCTCTTTTTTTGGTTCTTCTGCATTATTATTCTGTCACAATAGATTATGTGTACATTGAGAAGGCCGCAACACATCCAGACACATTATCTGATGATACCGCCTGATAAGAATTGACAGAGCCTGTGAAAAGAGCTCTAACTGGCTATGAATAGAAGGTTGGAAAATATCTCCTAATAATGCTGGATAGTGTGGTAGGACACAGTGGCAGGCTGTGAATGCCCCCAGTAATCAGATTGAAACTCACCCATAAAACATATGGCAACCTCTTGCTCTCGGACTGCAGCAATCATACAGATGAACTGGATGAACAGCCGTCTCTGTGATGCCCTGGAATATATCAGTCTTCTGACCTCTTGGATGTTTTGTGAGCTCTGAAGGTGGATCTGGCTTGTGTGACTTGCTAAAGCTGAACAGAACAAAAGTGTGTAGGCTAAGAAGTAGCTTCTGTGCTTTTTCATATTTGTTTATGTTATCTGGACTGTTTTGGTCTCTGTTGCTGCTGTAGGTTTATTACAGCCGGATTCTATTAAATATATGAAAAACATAAGAAGCTTAATTAAGGTGATATTTATAGATGAAGTACTTTTGTGCCGTAAAGAACTCAGTAATGACAGTTATTAGTATCAACATTACCCTCTTGAGGTGGGTAATTACGGAGATCACACACTCAATTAATTCAAGTTTCTGATACATAATTCAAAATAATTAGATAATTTATAATTAAAAATAATTTATATTTAACCCTATGCTCTACTTTCTATCAGTCTAATGGATTTGTCATATTGCATGTTTCTCTGCTTGTGTTGTGGTGTGTTGTGTTCTCTGGAACTGTTATAGACCATGTTCTCAGTGGCTTTTAGATAGACTTTAAACTAGCTGAAAATTATTTCCGTTTCTATACAGTCTATATACCCAAAGGGCTTTTCTGTGCATATGGCTGCCAGCAGAACTGTCTGAATTATGAATGAATCAGTATAACTTGCATCATTATGTGATCTAGGGTGCTTCTGCCTGACCATTGACTAAAAAAGACAGCGTTTCCCATATTCCCATCCCATGTGTAGAGGCGTTGAAATCGAAATATTACGTCTATTTGTAATGGTGTGACCATGGTACATGGCCATAGATGGCATTAGGATGGCTACACATCCTTCTCTCTTTGCTGCAAGTGTCTGTGGGTGAGGTCCAGTGAGGAATGTAGGAACACTGCATATTGCCACCACAAGTGCCCTGGTTGCTTCCTTTCTTCCTGAAAGGATGACACAGGAGCGGAGACAGGGCAAGGATTTACTTGCAAGCAGGTAATTGGCAGTTGTAAAATCAAGGGTTTGTAGGGAATGAAATCCGACAAAAAAAGATCAAGTGTTACACAAAGTGCCTTTTTTAAGACAAAAAAAGAGAGAGGGCAGGAGTGAGACATAAAAGTGAATGATGGGGCACTGACCCTGCTCTGGTTTACCACCACAGTCACTGACATCGTCCAATTTACTCTCTGCTCTCGCCCCCAAACCCATACTCACGTTCCACTGCATAATGTGACATTGGCATACAGCTCGTGATCAGCAGGCAGGGCTATCTGTAGCTTTTTTTTTCTTTTTATAAGGGGGTACAAGTTCACTGCTGTGGAAACTCATTGTAACTTACAAAAAGATGTTTTCATTTCATTAATTGACTTCCAGACAGCATTAGCTAGAGAGATATCCAGTTTGCCTCGATCTATGCTTTTCATGGGTATTTTTAGTGTCATTTGACTGACAGATCACACTGCTGCTGTTGCTCAGATGTTTCAGCAAGTACACTATACTTTCACCTCTTCTGCTGCTGGTTTCAGACAGGCTGTTGATGCCCTATAGTGGTATAATTTTATCCCAAATCAGCACCAGACATTACAGCTTTACATACAGAATTATGATTAAAGCAAATGCTGCTATCTGATGATGTCATTTTCATTCAAATTTAAACAAAGCCTTCATAAGCATAAACATACATTATTACATGCAAATGTTCATAACTGAACACTTGATTATGACTTAATTGCATCATAAATATTAAGGTATGCCAATACAGTTCACATATGTGTGAATCTTGCCATGAAAAGTGAATTGCACAGACATTTTGCCTCTCTGCATACACTAGCACACGATGCAAAGCAAAAGTAATCCTGTAGATTAAGAGCATGGTTTAAGTATAGGTTTTGATGTTGTCCTGCAGCAGAAAACGTCCTTTCACTGTGTATCTCCATTCCAAGGCAGCAGTAGGGAGCTCCTTGCGTTTTGCCAGACAGTTCCAGGTGAGAGCGCAGCCTTGTTGCTTCCTGCTCAGTGCGATGCCGCCTCACTCTTAATGTGCAAATGAGGAGTGGCAGGTTCCATTTCACAACTTTTCTGGAATATCCACATCCCTCCAACAGGATTTCAATGATCCGAGGAGCAATTTCAGAGAAGCGTAATTTGTTCATTATTTTGACTCCATCCTGAGCACACAACATGCTTCCTGTTTTCATTTACTTTGGTGACAGTAAATTTTTTCTTCGAAAAAAAACAAACAAACAAAAAAAAAAACAGAGAATCGAGAATAGAGAAACTCTGAGCAGGAGAAAACGGAATCTTTCTCCTCTATACCTCAGCCAACTTGCTGAGCGTTTGAAATTCTCTGCACTGTTGTTGAATTGTGACATGGTGCAAATGGTGCAAATTAGTATTACGATGATGACACATTATATGTGGATAATTAATAAGATAATTGAAGATGAAGCTTTGTTAAGATGGTGTACATGAGAGACCTCAGTGCATGAGAGGTAACCTAGATGTTTCCCAGGGAGCTGTTTCAAACTGTGCTGCTGAGATGGTCTTCAGATGCGGAGGCACGTGACGCCTAGCACATAGGAATCTATTTTATGCAAGGCTTTAATAAAGCCTTTTGTGCAAAGCACAAGGCTTGGTACTCTGCAAAGCACAAGGCTTGGTACTCTCATTTTTTAGAATGTCTCAGCAGTCTGAAATCTTGGCTGACCTGGGGCTAATTCTGTAAAAGCAGAAGCTTTGGGAGTTATCAACCCCAGAATCTCTCTGTAATTATAGCTAATGCCAAACCTAGGACCTCTGGCATTGATAGATAGAGGACTGAATCACCAACTGGTGGATATGTGGCTGGAAAATCAATTTTTTACATGTGAAAAAAAAAAACATTTCAGAATCGCCATTGCCTTTATTTATTTTTTTCCCGCTTATTTCCTGAGCCCGACTTGTCACTGATTAAACCTTTCATCATCGGCCTGATATTCTCCTCTGTGGGGAGTGATGCCCTCCCAAGGGTACGCTGGCGATAATGCGCACGCTGCCATTGTGTGGGTTTCCCCTACATCCTGCCTGCTGTACACCACAGAAATGCCGGAAGCCCAAGTGCTGGCGCTGTTGTATCTGTCCCGTCCCTCAGACTTTAAGTCATGTCTGCCATTAAAATGCTAATACCTTTGGCAAAGTTTGAGAGCGATGACAGAATGACGGTTTGATCAATGAGAGCTGTAATCCATTCATCAGATTAGAACGCACCCCCTGTCTAATGACTTCTTACGACTGTTCAACTCCAATACTGTCGCCGGTTCCATCTTGTGTCACTCCAGATTCAGCACAGTGAGCGGCTTATGGCAGTGTGATCAAAAAAACCTGTCTGTATAAGTTTGGCAGCGTGTGTGTTTTTTTTAGGTTCACAGATTCTGTCATTTGTTTGTCATTTCAGGCCTCTGTGTGTTTTAGGCTGTAGGATGGTTATGAATCGCATATAGTCTAATCTTTTTTTCCTCTCTTTCTTTTCTTGCTCGGCTCATCACATTTTCCAAACATGATTTCACCGATCACTCGGCTCGGGAGGAGGGCAGTGCTTATGAGAGCTACTTTTCCTCAGCATGGGCTCTCAGCTGTCACTTAGTAAGTGATGTGTCAGGGAAACACTCAGCGGAGGTAAATTATGAGTGTTGTGTGGCGGAGGACATGATTGAGAGCATAGATGCAATTTCACTGCGGGCGCCCGAAATGCTCCCTGCATCGTGTTGATAGCGTCGGTGGATGCTACGCTGCTCCGTACCTGTTAGGCTGTAATTCGAGCCCATCCTAAAAAAATGGGCAGGTGATCGAGCCTTTTTTGCGTATGGGTGACTGGGATAGCAGCCAGGGGGGAGTGAAGGGAAAAAATAGAGATGCTGCTCTTGATAATTTCTCTCACCTCTGAAAAGGTTACGTGCTCATATGATAATACTGCAGTTTGAACGTTTGAATACTGAAGCAGAAAAGAAGACTTCCAGAAATAGAATGCGCCCGGCACAGTATAGTATTTGAGGGAGGAACTCAACGACAGATCCATGCGTATTAATATTGCAGAAGACCCTGGGGCAACCATCCATTTACAGGGTTTCCCCCCCACACACTCACTCACGCATACTCTCTCTCTCACACACACACAAACAGGAAGGTCTTCCTGCTTTTAGATCCAACCAGATTTTCTGCAGGCCACATTCACACCCTGAAATAAGAGTAAGCTCTGTTTGCACTACCTTAACTTTTTCATGATTAATTGTTCCCACAAGGTGCTTGTTCAGTCTTTTCTATGCAGTTAATTCATTGTGTCATTAGTCATCGCACAAAAGCATTCAGTGGTACAAAGGTGGTTTGTGAAGTTTTAAACCATCAAGCATTGCTTTTCACGTAATGCAGGACAATGGCTATGCCTAGACTGTTGTAAGCACAATGGCTGTGTTGTTGTTATACAAACAGAACTAGTGCAAACCAGCAAAGGGATGACAAATTGTAAGAGTGTCGACACAAGATTTTTTTTTTAATAGAGCTCCACAGGCTGGTTGAGATGGAATAATTAGGTTTAATGCTTTATTAGGTGCCTGGCAGAGCCTGTTTAGATACTATACAGATATAATGTGGATTAATCCAGATTTTCACCCCATGGTCCCCCCAAGGCTTGGCAGAACATGGTGGAAACGTGTGGAGTAGGGAGAATGCAGGAGATAAACCATGTGCTTGACGCAGATGGCTCCTCGGCAAAAATTTCTTTATTATCTTAGGATGTGATTGTCAGCCTCCTGCCTCAGCTCACAAAATTTCTTCTGTTCGGCCTGCCATCAGTCCTCAGGCCGGCATCAGCAGCCCTGGAACAAACGGTGGCTCCATCTCCCGGGTTCCTCCCACCTCTGATGTTACCAATGTTTGTTTGCAGGTCTGCAGTCGTCATTGCTTGTTGCCTGTGCCATGAGCTGCACTGAGTTTGTTATGCAGCTGATGCTTTAAATAGAGATGAGGCTGTGGGAAAGCGGCGACTATCTGTTTTCTCACTGACTGTGTGATCTATCAAAGTGTCCGTTATCAGTGTGTCTGATCAATGGTGGTGACAGTAATCTGGTAGATGACCTTTCTGTAAGCGTGGCAGGACTGTCGATAGCCAAGCCAGGGTGGGATAATTCGGATCAATCTGCAAAATCATCCCACTGTGACAGCCAAGTGAATTATCATTTCAGTGTCCCTCTAAATCTCAAGTTGTTTGACAGGCTAAGGCAGATGGATTAACACATACATGTCTCATATGTGACCAAGATTATTTTAAAGTCTCCGGTTGTCATTGGAATATTCCAAGGGCTATGAAACTTTTTTTGTGCCACATTTTTTCCTTCCAGTCAAATTGGGTTTGTGTATTCAACGAGAGAAACCACAAGGACAGTGAGCTACTTTTTTATTTGCATTATCTAAAGGTCAACCCTTTGACTCCCTGAAGATGACATTTAATTTTCTGCTCACCTCTGTGTGGGATCTCCATTTGACATTTCTTTGGCTCAGGTGCCATGGCTTTCAGTTTAACATTTACCTAGGCATATAGCCCATACAGTAATGCATTTATGTTGTGGGCAGAAATTATATAGGCTAACATGGGCTAACATACACATCCTGTGTGTACATTTCCTTCTTAGTTGCTAGTAATGCTTTGCCATTCTTGAAGATGTGTTTTTATTTTAAAAACGGAGTTGTTTGCTTTGCAGTCATTGAATACATTATATTTTGCTAAACTATCCAGAGCGTATGTAAAGCTGATATCAAGATGATGGCCTGTGTGTGTTTTTCACAGAATCCACATTTAATTCAGTTGCCAGTCATACCGACAAGTGCAATCATTCAGGCCATTTTATGTCCACACCACTGCCAGTCTAAGTAGGTGTAGCTGCTGTAGTTGTCCATTACTAGTTTTTGCAGTATATGTTTTATGGAAAAGAGGGGATCAAGCTCCATTAAGCACCACTGCATGGTTTCAAGAAAAAGCAGAAGAGCTGTCACTGTTGAGATGTTCCCTCAGCGTGGGTTGTGTGGGTTAATTGAGGTAATCTACATGCACATTTTTTATCTGCGGTTCCTGGGGGCACAGCATACAGTACATTTTGAGTTTGTAACAGTTCTGTCTGTTGGGCAGAACTGTGGGAGATATGAATTGATTTCTGGGGGAAAGTAAAGAGATGTAGAGTCATTGGCAGCCCAAAAGTATGACCTCTAGCTCTGAAGCGTTTATCAGCATGTGAGCGTTGCAGCAGAAACCCTCCCTAGACCATCTCTCTGAAGTGGCTGAGTTCAGAGCTGCAGGTGTAATTACATAAATGTGTGCGTCGCACCGCCAGAGAGGGAGCACTGTGGAATATATTCAGCTGCTGATAGTTGTGGGGCGTTTTTGTATGGGGAACTTGTGCTGGAATAGTTAGGAATTAGTTTGAATCCTCTGAATAAGACATTTTGGTGCTTCAGACTTACAGCACTCTGTTCCCAAGGAAACAGAAGTTTTTAGTGAGCATTCTTCTCAGAACTGGTCACATACTTAAAAAATATATGTGAGAGTTCAAAAATAAGAAGACAAATTGCTAGCCAATCAGAAGCAATGATTGGAAGTGATTGCCAGTGGAAAGCTGAGGACGAGAGTGAGTGATGTTGGCTCTTTGTTAACTTGTGCTCACAGGCTCTGCATTCTCCAGGGGAGTTGTGGTTATCTTCCAGCCTATGAAAACAGAGAGAGAGAGAGTGGGGGTCACATGGTCACCCAGGGCGCCCTCCCCTGCCGCCACTCCTCCACACCAAGTACATTCTCCCTCGCCATGGCTTTCTGCTGAGTGCAGCAGACTCTGGAGGAGGAGGAGGGCCACGGCTCCCTAAAGGGAATTCCTTACGTTGGTACTCCACTTGAACAACTGAAGCACGGCACCTATACTCATCTCTGCCCTCCTGGCAAATGAAGCACGGCACCTATACTCATCTCTGGCCTCCTGGCATGAGAGACCCCTCAGTCTCTGAGGGGGAGAGAAAGAGAAAGCATGGGGGAAAAAAAGATGCCAAATCTGCCCCCGGGATGTTTTTGTTGAACTGTACATTTGAAAAGGCAGAGGCAAGGGGTGGGTGGGAGGAGGGTTTTTTGACAGAGGTAGCAAAAGCATCTTGTCAGACAGAATTCTCCAAATCAGGATTTTTTGAAGCTCTTTGACTCATTTTGCAGTGAAGACAGCTGTCGGGGGATTATTTAATCACAGTTGCGAGGCCAGCAGTGCAGGGTTATATGTGGTGCCTATTCTACCAGTTATATATTCATTAATTTGCTGAGTTTTAATTAATAACATATGTCCATTTCTTCGTTATCTCCACAAATACGAATTTTTCAAAATTCTGATATTGAAAATAACACACAACCACACTGACATTTAATAGAACGACTGATTTAGCTTCATTAGGTCAATCAACACTCATTTGATTTTAAAGGAACAGTTAAGTAAATGGTAATTAACGATTGAATAATTTGTTTGGATGTTGTCGTCCGGGTGTTTGCAGTCAGTTCAGTTGATAAATAAGGAATGATTGCATCTTGGGTAAAATGGACAAATTACAACTTGCTGAAATGTGGTTCTCGTATTTCGTGCATACAAAGATACGGTCGAGGAGAACAGCTGTTAATATAATTAATAGACGTTTTTGATGGTTTTGATTCATTTGATTACTGAAGCTGGAGCAGAACAGCTCTGAAACAACTTCCGAATAACAATTTATAATGGTCTATTATGTTTATTAGATGTAATGAAATTCAAATTGAATGTGACAGAGTGTTTTCCATTTCAGGGGGCTGACGACCAAAAAAAAAAAGGAAGATACGAAATGAGTTTGTGCTTTGAATCTCTCATTTCAAGATGAAAAACAGTCACACATGCCTGATGATCAGAGTGGTATTAAAAAAAGATAAAAGCAATTTTCCTTTATATTTTGAAATGGTGCCACGTGGTAGAATGAATATTTGTGGCACAGTATCTACAATGCATGCATTCATCTCTGTATTTTTACCTCTGAATTGTCTTTTCTCTACAGCACATGCTGCATGCTGCTTAGACATGCACAAGCACAGCTCTCTGTCTTGCCTTAAATCCAATCCAAATCAATTTTTTTTCATCTGCACAGGTGGTTTTCAGCCACCCCCCCCACACCCAATCCACATGTTTTCCTGTTCAGCCGAACTCCCATTGAAACCCCCATTGTGTCTCCTGACTTGGCTCTGTAGGCAGGCGTGTGCCAGGGGAGCTGTGCGCCGAGGAGCTCCCGCCCACCGAGGTGGCCTGCGAGGTGGGCTGTTCCGGCGACTGCGTGGTGGACTCTTGGTCACCGTGGTCGTCATGCTCCCACTCCTGCTCGTCCAAAACGGCCGAGGGCAGGCAAAGTCGCACACGCACCATCCTGGCACTGCCCGGCGAAGGTAAGAATGCCAAAACGAGTGACCTTAATATCACGATAACCAGCATTACTCCCAAGACAGACCACCCCCTAATCCCAAACACACACCAATGCCACCCCTGCTACACCCGGTGCTCCAGTACAGTTGTTTCTCTTTGATTAGGTATTTGCTGGCATGCTCCAGTGTAGCTTTACTGGCAGTGGGTAACAAAAACATCATCATGAGGTCCAAGCAAATGTTATTATCTCATGGCTATTTTAGGATTTTGGGGAAGGTTATTTCTGAGAGATGTGTTTACCGTAGACTTGCGCTGGGAGCAGCCTTTCATTGGTGGTTATCTGTGTGCTGGCAGAGCAGCACAACTGAAAAGAGCAAGTTGCTGGAAACAGCTGTTGGGTAGAATCTGCCTCAGTGGCATAAATCTTGTGTGGCCTGTTTTAAATGGCAGGAAGAGCTGTGTAATTAAGACCAAAATACACCTGAGTCTGGGGACGCCTTCTGTCCAATATATTCTTTTTGCCTCCCTCTCTCTCTCTTTCTCTCTCTCTCCCTCCCTGACTTTCTGTCTTGATTCTTTTTCCTCTCTCTTGCTTTCTCAAACTCTGTCTCCTCCTTTTCCTCCCCTTTCATGTCCTACTCTGGTATTCTTTCCCTTCTCTCTCTCTCTCGCTCTCTTTCTCTTTCTGTCTTGGTCTCTCTCTGTGTTTGACACACACACACGCACAGGCAGACACACACTCAAACACACACTCATACACACACGCACACACACACACATACACACACACACGCGCAGTGCTGCAAAAATATGGAAATCCCTCCCAACCCAACCTTAGATTCTCCAAAGACCCAAAGGCTGTTATTAGCCAGACAATCCCTAATTAATATTCGCCCAATCTGTGCACTAAGTAGTTATTTTACATTCTGGAGCACTTACTTGAGCGCTCAAGTCATTGTGCGGTGGGGAAAAAAGGCTGAATGTCAATTCAATGTCACTGTGACATAGGGTTACTAATTACAATACAGGGGAGGGCAAAAACAAGGTAATAATCCTTTCCTGCTTCGCGGCTCAGCTCCCATGTATTCATATCCAAATTCGTCCTCCGATGGACTAATTAATGAGAATAGATGTAACAAGCAGGGTTTTTTTTATTTATTAAGAAAGGCATTAAAAAATGGTCAAGTGAGCTTCTCACAGCCTGATATCTGTTTTGTGTGTGAGTGTGTGTGTGTGTCTGTGTCTGTGTCTGTGTCTGTGTCTGCGCGCGCACGTCATGTTGGTTGTTTTCCATAAAGGTGGGAAAGCATGTCCGGCAGCGACTGCCTTGGAGGAGTGGAGGTCTTGCAATGACCATCCATGCATTGTGTTCTACTGGGAGGCCTCGCCCTGGGAGCCCTGTGTCGAGGACCTGTCAACCGGCACCAACGGCACTAGTCAGTGGAACGGCACTGCCTCATGCACCACGGCAGGGACCCAGACCCGCACAGCCACCTGCATGAAAATGAATGTTGGACCAGTGATCCCTAAGAGGTACTAAATTACATTTTGACACCTCTCCCCCCTCCCAACCCCCACCCCCTTTCGTCGTGATTGGAGATGTAGACCACTGAGGAAAAAAGAAGATTTTGACACATTGAACATATAAGTACTTTACACAAGCTAGACTGCCAGGATTCTAAATATACACTCTCTCTTGGATGGTGCATAAAATGACAGCAAAAATCTCTGCTCCCATTTTGTCATCGTTTAGATCTGAGCATCTCATCCATCTGCTGACAATATGGTCAAGCAGGCCTCAGTAGAAATCTGAAAATATTGTCTCATGAAGGCAAAGAGGCAGTTTAATCCTGGACTTTTAATTAGCATTTTATAGCCAGCAGCCTTTAATACATGCTGTATTTCTGTGGGCTTTCTCATGGACATTAAATTTATAGGTTCATCCATTCCCATTGATTTCTCTGTTCAGCCATGTTGGCGTTTTACCTAGAGAAGAGGCCTTTTATTAAGCATAAAAAGTATCCCTCAGAAAGTAATCAAATGCATGGGACATAACTCATTTGTTTTATTTATGTAATAATCCCATTTTAATTGTATGCCATGCATCTTTTTGTTTTATTTTACAGCTTTCCAGCCCACCCATAACACTGAGTAGGTGTTCTAATGAATCATATAGGCCACATCATTGACATGGCAGTGGCCTAATTCCTCTGAATTGTTTATAGATAGAAGAGCCTGGAGGCTGCCACACACACAAGCTTTGCTGTAGAAGCTAAACTAGTCCCTCCTCCCACTCTATCGTACAACAACAACAACAACTACAGCTGCTCCATATGTTATGAATTTGTAAATCCCACCTAAAAGGAGGGTTCCATGTTACACATTGTGAACTGGTGTTGCGTAGTAAGCCCAGCATTGTTATTGTTCTAGAGATTCATAAATGTATAACATGCCTTAGCAGAGTGTTCAGTGGTACCTTGGCTCACTATTACTTTGACATTGCCTGGAAAAGGTCTCAGTTCAGCCTGTGTTGGTGTAATGCACAAAGCCTATATATCGGTTCTCTTATATAATGGCTGTAAAAGGAGCTATTCTGATTCTGAGTTTGCCAAGGTACTCTGTGTATTATTTTCATAAAGTACAGTGTGGGTTTCAGAGGCAGGAGAGGGGAGAGGTGACGCATTGGGTGTCTTTGACCTTTCCTGCTCAAGCAGGAGTGCTCCTCAGTCTCCTGGAGTCCTGTTGACTTTCATTCACTGTTAGTTGACCAATAGAGTTGTGGTGAAGCGCTGTGTGAGAGAATGTTGGCTTTGAATGGCAGAATTTTGGCATGGAGCAGAACGATTCACACATTGTGCATACTTTGGTAATACACCCTCTTGTAATGGAGCTTTGGCCGAGGAAATTTCTCTGCTGTACGTGGAAGAGATAATATTGTACGTGAGGTAATCAATTAGCTTGTCAATTATTCAGCAGATTCCTCCCCACACATGCACCCTTTAACCCCACATTATATTGACTCGGCATGAAAGTGTTTTACGGGCAGCATCCTCAGCTGCCATGCTCTCAAGCTCACTTTAGCGTTTACCCCTCTTCCTGGCATTTGTTTCACAGGAAGGAAACGGCCATCCATCACCTACGGGTGTGTCATTATGAGATTAGCGGCCTACTCAGACCTTCTTTTTTTGTGTTTTGGCCGTCCTATAGACTTTTGGAGAAAGTCTCCTTTCAACAGAGTTCATAATCAATAACCTTTATGTTACAAGGTCTTTAGAGTTCCCTTGAAAAGAAGGTCGTTTTGGATGTTCACCTCTCTCTGCCACTCTCTCAGGCCTTTGCTCACCAGTCATCTTTCATCTCCTGCAATCAATCTCTTTCGCTCTATATATATATTTATCTGTCTCTCACTCTCTCTCCCTTCCTCTCTCCCTCCCTCTGTTTTTCTCTCTTCTCAATCTATCCTGCACCTACTCTTCCTTTGCCTGTGTTATATCACTGTGCCCCTTGGCTCATTTCACCAAAGCGCACTAAGCACAGTAAAGACAAAAAAAATGTCTCTGTGTGTGTTTAAATCCCCGGTGTGCTTTGATGTCACTTCCACATTTGGCTGAGAGGCCCTGGGGTTTGAGGGACCCATGCTGGAGCTTGGCCTCGGCTGGATCCCGCGCCGCCTCTGCCCACACCCAGACACCCAGCACCTGCTGAGCAATGGGTGTGCATGGCTCGCACACACACACACGCACACACACTCACACTTGGCCATTCTCCTTGGGTAAGTGTGGGGAACCATGAAGCCAAAGGTGTAGAGAGAAGTAACAGCAGGAAGCTCTTCTCAGTTGTACATCCATTTAAATTGCCTTTTTTTTGACATGCTGAATCCCTCCAGCGATTGACACCAGTTTGGATCTGACACTGTGAAATCAAAGTGCTCACCGCTTGTAGGGGGCAGCTTTAAAAGAAATGGTTAGAGGAAATCTCCTGCCAATATCAATGCAGTGTGTTTATATGTGTGGCGGCTTCGTCCTGAACTGTTTTCTCACATCTGACATAGCTCTTTATGAGCAATCAGAGGAGTCCTCCCCTCAAGAGAGAATGTCCAAACATATTTTCTTTTCTGCCACAAAATATATGGCATTTTAGTCATCTTCTGTATATTCTGAGAACAGGAGGTCTAACTATATAAAAAAATAATAGCAGTCGACTTGAGTCGACTAGTTGTAGGACTTTATTTCATCAGTTTCATCCTGACTACTCGACAGCACAGTGTGCCAGAGGCTATAATTACAGCTTGTTAGGTGGGGTACTGTGCTGACCTTTGCCTGAAGAACATCTCAGAAACAGGGAAGCACACGTACAGTCTATGAAATACGAGGACTGCCTTATCAGCAATCAGGACAGAAACTCATTTGTGTTTATTGAATATGAAACAAGCTCAAGTGCAAAACTGTGAGTAGAATTTTTTGACATAGACAGCAAATCACATCATACAGGCAGAAGCAGAGAAAGAGTTATGGTATTCAAAGCAAGTGAGACTCCATCAAGGAAGGGACACAGCATCAAGGAAAGAAACTGAACTTTTCAGGTTGTGGTGCTGATTTATATAGTGCATATGGTTAAACTGATTCACCTGATACATGTCTGCAAAAGAAAAACATGTCAACAGTGCCACTGAGGGAACATGAGGATATGCACACCTTTGAAACCATATGCCCCTCTCTCTGACTCTTGGGAAGTGCTGTTTAGCGTTGTGGTTGCTGTCATCATGCCAAGAATAAACAGTCATTTGTATACTGTTTGCACACTCCAGATTTTTTGGATTTAATTAGCTACTGTGTCATGGACTTCGATCCTGCTGCCTATGTGTGTGCGCGTGTGTGTGTTTTTGTATGTGTGTGCATGTGTGTGCGTGCGTGCTTGCACTGTAAGATCAACTCTTTTGTTTTGATAGTCTTTACACCAATTTTACATTAATTTCTCCCTCCTCTTCTTGTCTTGTGTGACGCCTCTGTGAATAGTACGTCTACATCTGTTTACAATTCAGAAAATTGCACATTATGTCTTCTTGGATCAGTGTTGCCTGTCCTTAGCACTGGTTGCTGTGTTTTATAGACAAGTGCATCTATATACATTTGTTAAAGCCATATGTGCCAAATCACTGCATTTATCAGCATTAGAGAGAGCACGATCAGGATAGATGGCATCTCTCAATTCCCTGATGGGATGCCTTCTCGGTAATGTCAAGGACAGTACACCTTCCCCTGCTAGTAGGACTCAGGCAGCGTATCATTGATCGCAATCTCTCTATATTTCTCTCCCTCCACTATACTCTCTACCCTGCCCCCCGTTCCCTCTTCCACCTAACCCCTTCTCATATCTGTTTTTGATTCAGGTGTCCAGACTCTGCCCGTCCCGACACTGTCCGATCCTGTCTGCTCCCCTGTAAGACAGACTGCAGGGTGACTCCCTTCAGTGAATGGACAGCCTGTCCTTCAACCTGTCTGCCAGGTGCTTCAGCATGACAACTCCACATAAGGACCTCTGCAGTTTATCTCTCTCTCTCTCTCTCTGTCTCTCTCTTTCTCTTTCTCTCTCTCTCTCTCGCTTTCTCTTTTTTGTCTCTCCTCCCCTCCCTCCACCCCACCAGTCATAATCTTCCCTGACTTCAAACAAAAGTGCAATGCTTAGCATTTTGCCTCCAAATCTCCTCTGACTCAATAATTTCCTTTCTTCTCTGGAGGATGAAAAGATTAGTCACCAAATTTTTTCGAGGAAAAGTCTGTAATGCAGTGTTTGTAGAGTGACCTATTCTGCATTCCTAATGTAAATGCTGTTGAATTAAATATGAGGGTGCATTTGGGGTTGAGTAAGGCAGTGGTGATAATCCCAAATAACCTGCCCGGGCACTGTACGTTATGATGGCATCACCACCAACCAAGACACTTGCCCTTAAGATACAATTTGCAAAATCTCAGTATAATTTAATCATACTTACACTGCGCTCATAATCACCAGTTGCTTTCCTGATTAACAAAGGTGGAAATAGATATTTAATGTCTCTGAACAGTATAGTAATGCAGTTTAGATAACACAAGTATGTAATTGCATTTTTTTCCTTTCATTGTATGGGGTTCCATTTGCAGAGTTGCTTTTCCCATGTTGGTTCTTCTGGTGATGTAATCACACACTTAATTGCACTATTTTCAGTGTTTCTCAATTAGCTATGTGTAATGAGCCTTTTAGTCTGAGCCAAATTAAGTCATTAGATCACTCTGGGATGCGTATACAAGAAGCAGATTTGTGGTGGTCACATAGCATGAAGACTGTATATTGCAGCCTCATTTTTTGGCATTTCTGCCAGCATTCAAGTGTTAGCCATTTTTCGATTGACATTACAAGTGTTTGACGTTTTGTATTGATTATCAGGTATTATGTGTTTTGTTTTTTTTCCCTCATTTGAAAGTCAATGCTAGCATACCCACACAGTCACGATACAGGACCATAATCCAGAGGTCAGCCAATGGTGGACAGGAGTGCCCAGACACTGTCTATGAGGAGAGGGAGTGTGAGACTCTGCCTGTTTGTCCATCCTTCAGGTAAACACACAAGGGACCTCGTCCACCTCGCTGAGGCCAAGCACACACAGCCACTTCGGAGGAGTAATGCTGTGCCAGTAATGCTGTTCAAATATCACAGCACTTTGTTTCCCATTACCCGTGGCATCACTTTAAAGAGCACTCTTGCCTTTGCCATCCCTGCAAACAGATGGAGGACACATAAGTGGTACCCTTGTACTCTGGTACCAGATGCCGTCAGACAGGGGATAACAGGACCGGGAGAAGCATGCGGAAAGGGACTGGAAGTGCGAGGTAAGGGAAAATGAACGGCCCTTGTGGTTGTGAACATACGATTGCATCTCTGATAACATCACAGCCCGGCGCCTGAGATGGGGAATAGACGTTGCAGTGAAACAGTGAACTATGATGTTGTGGTTCATATTTTTGTGAGCTATATTTTAAGGGTACTAAATGTGTGCAGGCACTCTGCAGAACCCCAGAGCAGCTCTGATTTATGGTCACTGAAAAAGAGAATCATATTACTCATTTTGGCAAGAAAAACGGCTATGCTGGCCTCAAGTTCAGGGCAGCAAAAAAATTACTTCCAATTAGATGACTTAATGTTGTTGCAAGTTCCTGATGCAAATTAGAGTAACTCTTCTCCTTCACCCACCATTGCTTATCATTCTGACCTATAAAGCTCCTTGAGAAACGAGACAAGTGGAAAGACTTTTTTTTGTTTAGCGAGGCTAATAGATAGATCTGCACCCCCTCAGAATCATTTTACGAAGTCAAGGTCGTAATTGGAACATTTCAGCCCGGAACAAAGCAAAACAAATGTCCATTTAAATCCCAGACCCAGGCAGATAACTGTAATAGATCCCACTGTTTAAAGTGTGGTCTTCAAAGCTACAGGCTTTGTTCATTGGATGGTGACCCTCACCACCACCACACACACACACACCCTGCACACTGTTAACATGAACAGTATGCATTTTTTAAACAAATGCAAAGAAATAATCAGATCATTAAAAATAACTGCAAGTGTGCTGACTGGTTTGACTGTCTCATTAACATATTTAGTCATTTGTGTGAAATATTGGAGCAACTCAGTTAAATCTAGCTTCTCACGAGGTGGCAGTGTGCCAAATATGTGTGTAGTCATTAAAAATAATGAAGTAGTATGAAGTAGTGCATCACAATTCTTCAGGTGTTTTGTTTGGAAAGAGATCCTTTCGAAATCCAAATGTCCATGTGATTCCAGCTAAATAATGAGTGGAGAACAATGGTAGAAGTGGAACTGTGTGCAGATTGAAATCATACTTTTGCCCTCGTTTAAGTATTACAGTCAAACATGATACTGAGGCCAGTGCTAAGTAGCATTGCCTTTTAATAGGCAATCACGGCACGCACGACTGCTCACATGATGGGCAGCCATAGCTCTGCACCTGCCTCTGTACCCCCATCAAGGTCTTAGACAAAACTCCTCATTTGACTTTGACATTGGCTTACATGCATTTTCTTAGTGTCAAGGTTTTAGCTCAGAAGGTAAAGGTACGAAACCACAGTCGCCGTCCCCTGCCGGTGTTCAAACATCATATACTGGCTCTGGTCTTCTCTAGTGTCCAAAAAATTGAAAACTGCATCCAGAGGGCTTTTAGAATCCCCTGGAGATGCCATTAATGGCTTTCCCACCTTCCCATCAAGGTTGTAAACATTGATGGAAGGTGGTTAATTTTTTCTCTTATTTTTGTCAATGTCCTTGTAGGTCTTACTTTTTTTTTACCTGAGCACCAACTCAGGTATTCATGCTGTGATTCTTTTGAGGAGGACTGAAAAATGATTTCAGGCCTAGCTTTAAGGTTCCATTAGGACAGTGGCAGTGCCCTATCATAGATCATTTGTCAGATGCGACCCCATGGAATTTCTATCAGGTACCTTCCATACTCTGATGAATTTCACAACTTGAGCTTTACCTCTGAAATGCATATGCTGTTCAGATCTGAATACCCAATTGAAGTTTTCTCCATTCCTGTTTTGACATAAAGATGAACAACTATTTGTAGCCCAGCTGGTTATTTTAATTTCCGTCAGATGAATCTGTCTTTCTGTGACAGAGGATCTCAACTAGTCTGTCATTCAGTATATAAAGTGCTTTGGACCAGTGTGATGGTCAATAGGTCTATAGAATAGAAGGACAATGCAGAGGACTTTATAGTTTCTCTGAAGTTACATTTTGGCAAGATTCTCTTACTTGGCTCGCTTTCAAGTATATGTCTGTGGAACAAGCAAAGAGCATCCAAGATTGGATCTAAAAGCTTCTATTTTCTGCTCTGTCCAAAAAAAACATTCAACTGCATGTTGAATTGTGTCAGGTACTAGTCTAGAAATCTAGACATATGCAGGTTCATCTAGAAACAAACCATAGGGCCTCAGTAGCTGTTCTCCCAAGTTTGGTTAGACCAGTCACTTTGCTCTGTCCTTGTAGAGAGTCACCTAGACATGCTCAAGCAGTAGCTTATTAGGCTACCTACTGCAGATTGGTCATAGCCAGACCATACATAGAACATAGAATGGATGAATAGAGTATTCTACCTTCTTCTATGATCTTAAAATGGAACCTATTCAAATGCAATTTTAGAAGGCAAAGCAAGGCAGATTTATTTATATGAGTCATTTCATACACAGAACAGGAACCCAATGTGAACCCAATCAAAAATTAAAACAAAGCAAAACAATATATAACTATAGGGACAGATTACAAAGAAGTAGACCCTACAAATAAAATAAGTGCAAACATTAAAATCCAATAAAGCATACAGGCAAACAAAAATAAATATAGAACAAAAGAAAGAAAGAAAAACAAAAAAATATACCTTTTACAATAATATTGTCTCATGACACTTTACAGCAAGGAGCACCCAAGACTTGGGGACAACCCAACTGCCAGGGTCATACAGGACACTCAGTAATTTGTCAATGGTTTTAGCTGAGCATCATAATAATTCCAAAATATTGTCCCACATTTTATGGTGGTCAAGCCATAGGTGGTTGTCAAGTTATGGCTGGACAGAGTGGTTGCAGCCAGACACAATGAAGTCCAATTGCAACCCTCTTTGGTAACCACAATTAAGCTGCAGTTGATTTGTGACTGCTCTGTAGCCATGCACAGCCTCTCCTAATTCAAGGATGCCAAGATAAATAGGTTTTTCCATGCTAGGCCCCTTTTAGCTGTAGTATTTCAGTTATGCATGTTGTACTTGGAAAAAAACTTTCAAACAAAAAAAATCATGTCAAGATTGTTATACTGAGAGACTCCACTGCTCAACTGCAATATGGTATGTGTGGTCCAAATGCCTTCTAAGTACTTGTCAGTATAATTGTGGCGTTGTCCCAGGATATTTTGAGGTGTGGCTGCATTGCTTTAATGTGACTGAAGCAACAATCAGGTGTGGCGATGCTTAGCCAAGTAGTCTGACAGCAGCTCTCTGCAAGTGAGATGCAAATTAACAAGTGCGAGAAAGTATAGCTGTGTTGAAAGGACTTGCTTCATCAGCACAGCAGAGAATAAACAACAGAGTGAGATGGAGAGGCACTAAATTGCACTCAATGAACCAGTTAGACTGGCACCTCAGCAGAAGCTGGTGAGCTGGTGGGTGTGTGCATAAATCCATCTGCTCAAAACAATGCTAGACCTGTGAATCAGAAAAACCTGACTGTCACCTTAAAAGTGCGCTAGAAAGTGACCCCTTAAGAGATCACGGCAGTCAATCATGCATAATCTAAATACGGCAGAGCTGTTTGGATCCAAAAAACCTTAAACAAGTCTTGAACCCTGTCTTTGTGTGAAGACTAGGAGGAATGCAAAACAACAGCTGTTGTTCTGCCTTGAGAAATTTAATGGATTACATATGCTAAGGTGTGAAATATAATGAGCCTGCGTTAGTAATTGTTTGACAGTAGCTTTGTCTAGGTCAGTGGTGGCTGAATCATACTATGCCCACTGAGTAGTCTGCTGCTTTGCATGCAAACTCAGATAAAGATGAAGCTTGTTGAGTGATCAAAGCCAAAATATGGAGAAAACAGACAATTGGTCTGATAAAAAATGTAAACACCCGCACGCCAATTATTATTAAATTCCCTAGAGAGAATTTGTCCAGGGCTTTGACTGCATTGTCTTCAAACAGCATTGTGCAACTCATTTCATTCTATCGGAGCCCAGTCTGAGATGGATTGAATAGGGCTAAGGTGAGAAACCGACTTCACAAATTCATTTCATTCCTAGCCAGTAGATTTAATGAGAATTGAAAAGCCCAGGGGAGGAAGTTTGACAAGCTCTTTGAAAAGGGGAAAAGTTCCCCTGCTATGTCCTTTTGTGCAGTCAGCAAACATTGTCACCTTTGTAAGTAACTACATTATTAAAGATGATCCCTGTCACAAGCTGAGATAAGAATAAAATGTTAACGATTTGAAGGGAAGATAATACGAAAGAGAGTGCAGCTGTGAGGAAAGGCAGAGGAAATAATTGTGCTAAAAATGGGTAGGCCTCCATTCTGAATCAGAATGTCACCACTGTCAACCTTTCCAAGGTAAGGGCACAGGCAGGAAAAAGAACAGAACAGAAAAAGTAAGAGCGAGTGACAAAATGCTAACAAGTGTGACTGTAAAATGACTTCACCGTGGTAAAAATGAGCTAATTTTGATTTAGTGGATATAGTGGAACTGTGGATATAGTGGAACTGTACATGCACATGTATTCTAGATTTGCACAGCTCACATGTAATAGACATACAGACATTCTTCTGATACAAAAAAGCTAACCTAAATGCTGTGAGGTGTATTAAATCAATGATGTGCACCAGAGTGACAGGATGCTCTGTAATGCAAAAGCACCATCGATCACGGCAAGTGTGGACCCCCACATTGCACTAGTAGTTCTAAGGAGAAGAACCTAGCCAATTTGGTCAGAGGGCAGAATTTAAAAGTCAAATCGCAATCAATAAAATGTGTTGCAGGCACGTTTGTAGATCAATGTGCTCCTCAAAGACATCAGGGGGGTCATGTTCAAAGATAAAAACAACCCTGTCCCCTGGGAAGCTAGTGCCCATGAAGGCCAGAGTCCAATTGAATATTAATTGTTTTTTTAGAAATGCTAGTGTAGTAAAGTACTAACAACATCTGCACAGTGTGAAAGCCTCCAGCATGAACTCACTTAATTTAAGCTGTAATTCCTGATGTCAGAATCACAAATTAGAGGAAATGAAGGTATTCTTGTTTATGACTCAGGTGCAGACAGTTTTCTGTGGACTGTGAATATGACCTGCCTGATTTGAGGTGGTATCCTGAAATAGCTAATGGATATTGGTAGTGTGATCACAGTAATGACATTTCATTACATTTGTGTGTTAAGCACTATTTTTTCGTGCTTAATACAAACAGTATTGGTATTTTGTGAATAAACCACATTCGGCACTTTTCCTTAAGTAAATCGTTTTCTTTCTATCAGTTCGGTGAGGTCAAGAGTGGAGGCCAGAGTTTCATCTCCCACTCTCTAAGATAACCATCTTGCTGGGAGAGACTTACATGGTTGAGTGGCATGTCGAAACATATCTTCACTTAAGGTGAAGTGGCCAAACCTGTGGATATGACTGAAGCCCTCTGCTCGGTTTCTCTGAGAGCTGGAGAGAGCAAGTGCATATTGGCTGGTGGGTGGGATGGATGCATCAGTCTTCCTGAAAAAGGTAACAAGCACATCCACATTTACCAAGCATGTAATTTACTTGCTCTCAGCAAAAAAAAAGGGAGAGGGGTGCCGGCGAAAGTGTTTCAAGAGGCAGAGAGGGATCTCGAGCCAGCGAATGGGAAAACAACTCGACAATAAGGCATTTTACTGTCCCCAGCTCTTATCTAATAGTCCTCACAAAGCCACAAGCTGCTTACTGAGTTGAGAGGGGATGGAGCAAATAGCCGCTAGGTTTAAAGTTACAGCACCTCCATCTTGCCGTCTTTTTTTTCCCTCCCTGTGATGTTGTTGGGGAGGAGAGCTGATTTTCTGGAGGATCAGCACCAGGTCTGCAGATCTGAGCATGTGTAAACAGCCGGTGGTGTGTGACTGGCACAGCATTTTCATAAAGACCCACGAAGCGTAATGAGCAATTGGGAGGTTTGTTTGGCCGGAGTTGTGTTCGTGTGTGTGTGTGAGAAGGGGGATGATGGATGTGTGTGTGTGCATTTGAACTGGGCTGTGTAATCCAGATGACACCCCTCCCACCTGTGCTTCCCGCAGGCGTGAGCTGCGTGGGCGAGGACGACGAACCGGCGGCCCTCAGCGACTGCATGCGCTGGGCCAGCGCCATGCCCCAACGCTTCAGGCCCTGCTGGGTGCCCTGCAAGGACGATTGTGCCTTCAGCGCCTGGTCCAAGTTCTCCGAATGCGACAGCTGCGGCGGACTGCGCAGCCGCAAGCGCTCCCTCACCGGTGAGTAGCCATTGCCCACCCCTGCTTTTCTCTGTGTTTGCCCAACTCTTTGTCTATGCATTCGCTGGCACGTTTGTGAGCGACAGAACGTGCCAGTTAGGGGCCTATGGTAGGTGGCAACAGCAGTGGCTTACAGAAGGTGCGTCAGGAAGGCCACTCCCAGATTGTATTTGCTGGAATAAAACAGTTCTTGTTTGGAACAGTTCAATTCCACTTCACAATTCCCAAACAAGACACTCTGCTGCATTCACAGTTGTGTGCACTCTGTTTATTTGCACCTTGAATACACAGGATCACAGAGGGGACCACACACACGTGCGCGCTCACACACACACACACACACACACACACACACACACACACACACGTGCGCACTCACACACACACACATGCACACACAAACGCACACACACACACACACACACACAGATACACATGTGCACGCTCACACAGATACACACATGCACGCTCACACACACACACACACAAGGACACACACACACACATAGGAGGGCAAACTAGTAAACTAGCAAACTAGTATTGACATACGGTCAAACGTGTCCACATTATTCCTCTCAGGGATGAGCGGTTGGTTTGTGTTCATCCTCTCCAGTGCCCAATCCACACTCTCCCTCCATCAGGTTTAAAAGCAGTCCTCCGGAATCACGGTAATCCCTTTATTTGAATGGAAATGACAGAGCCTTTTGGCTGAATTACATGGTGTGGAGCTGTGCTGGGGCAGATATTGTACCATTTGTCCTCATAAATTTGTGATCTGTTGCCTTTAGGCTCTTGCAAATTTCCCCTGCCTTCATCCATAATGCTCTTCATTTAGACTGTAAATTAGCCCACCGTGTTGGGTTGGTGTGCAATATCCTCACATTTTGCTCTGCTCTCAGTTCATTTCTCTCTCGCTCTCTCTCTCTTTCTCTCTTTCTCTCTCGTTGAACCAGAAAAGCTTAGATGTTTGTCCACTTTTGCATGATCACCAATGAGCTGTGAATAAATTGACCCTGTGCACCGCGTCCTTATAATTGCATAGGGGTGAAAAACACGAGATTGGTGTGGCGAGATAACAAACTGTTTCTGCCACATTTAGTGGGTATTACAGGTTTTTGTCACAACCCCGTTATACCCGGATGTCACATAGCAACATCATACCTCCATGGCCCGCTAGCAAGACCCTGGTATTTATCACCAAAATAGAATAGTTGACATCCTGTGGATATGTATTCCCTCAATGCATGCAAAGCAGCTCCAGTGGTCGGTAGATGAACCCACCAGAGAAAGGAGTGTATGAAGTGAAAATACTGAGAGCCAAGCCCGGGACGAATGGCTAAGGTGAACAAAAATGGATGCACGCAGGGGTTACCTAAGGGAATGGACAAAAGGAGTCCATCTAAGCGGAAGGGACAGGCGAAGCAACCGGCGAGAGCCCTTTTAAGTGGACTACAGGGAGAGCTTACGATGAGAGTGCATGGGAGAGCCACGGGGGCCGCTGGCTGAAGGCAGTTTCATTAACCAGCTCACTTACCCCCCCCCCCCAAACCACGCCCTCCCACCCCTTCTCTCTGAGCAAGTTGCTCATCCCTTATGCAGAAGCTGAAGGCCGTTTTCCCACCAAGACAGACCTTTCCATATTCAAAGATCGCCTGCTGTGAACAATTTCAAAACCAGATTAGAGAACCGTCTTGGAGGGATTGACGAGAGGTTTTCTTATTAGGCAGATTGCAAGGGTTTATTTTAGCCAGAGAGGAAAAAAAATGGCAGACTCACATCTTGATTGCTTTTCATTAACACCCCAGTCTAAAATATTTTTAGATTTTCTCCTCTGCACCATAAAGAATACCCTAGCCACCACACAAAGAACAGAGAAAACGTAGTTCAATATTAACACATGGCAAGCTGGGTAGCACTTAGAGCAAATGCTGTTAGGAAACATGGAAATGTGTAAACAGGGAAAATCCAACACAGCATCTTTAACCTAATGCATCATATCAAGCAGGTGTAGAGTCGAGAGGCTTCATCAATTATGTAAAGACACCAGGGTAGTAAGAGCAGGCGTTTTTGTTTGCGTGCGTGTGTGTGTTTGTGTGTTGTAGTAGTATGTGTGGTGTGTGTGTGTGCGTGTGTGTGTGTGTGTGTGTGTGTGTGTGTTTGTATGTACTGTAAGTATCTGTGTGCCTGTGCTCACACAGAGGTGAGCAAACAGATTGTCGCTGGGTCTGCTGCGCACTGACAGCATTTCGGCAGAGCCAGGTCTGTTTTGGCAGTGGGGCTGGTGGCAAGCAGCAGAAACAGATGGCGGCTGCTGGAGAACCGACAGTGAGACGCAAGACACCCACGGACAGGAGATCTTCAGGAGAGGGTGTGTGAACGCAGGATGGAAGCGCAGGTGGAGGATGTCGCAGTGCAGAAACTTAAGAAAAAGCTACTCCCTTCCTTTCACCATCTGGCCTGGATGAAATATAACTTTTGTATTTATTGTGTTTTTTATTCTCTTTCCAATGAGGCTCTAGCAAAAGCATTACCATGTTTAGTCTGTGTGAGTGTGTTTAGTTTTAGTGCGTGTGTATGTGTGTGCGCACAGCTATACGTGTGTATGTGTGTGTGTGTGTGCGCGTGCCTGTGCGTGTGTGTGCTAGTGTGTACGTGTGTGTGCGTGCGTGTGTGTGTGTGTACACGTGTGTGTGTGTGTCTCTATTAAGGCTGCACGATTCTGGAAAAAAAAATAAATGCCTGTTGTGGCTATTGGCTATTGTGTTGCATTGTGCAGCGATTATAGACATTGCATGTTTGGATTTCTGTCCTTGTTCAGCTTCATTATATTGCACTTTGTGGTGATGTTCAAGACTATAAAGTCTGTCCTGTTATTTGTCGGCCACCGCTTTAAAAAGGCAAGACCATCTGTGTAGCTAATTTACACATGCTCAGTGAGTTTATTGAAATTCAAAGTGATGTCAGTAGTTGTCAAAATAGCCAAGGTTGTACACAACTGAACTGCAACAAAGCTAGTTTGGTTAGGGCAGTTGGATTATTCTCACAACCACCTGGGTTTTCATCATACATTTTGTGTCTATTTTTCTCCTCATCACAGACTTCTAGTTTTCCCCAACCCTCGCCATTTTTTGAAAAAAACTTTTCAAGTGCAATGTTTTTTCGGGCCCTTCAGAAACTCCCAGAGGTAAATAGGCAGCGCTTATTTGTGATGCAGCACGTGAAAGAAAATACAGAAGAATTGTTGGCATTTAGAAATGGGATTGGTGTGAATTGAGATCGCAAATTATCTCAATGTGCTCTCCAGGGTAAATCATCCCCCCCCCCCCCCCTCTCTCTCTCAGCTCCTGTCCATTGACATGACTCATCTATAAGCATACTGTTGGCTTAGCAGGAGTAAAGCCATATCTCAGAAATGTGTCATCCATGTGCCACCACTGGCATGTCGTATTTGTTCAGGTTCTGGGAGGGAAGAGGCTGGTGGTGGTGGTGGTGGTGATGGTGATGGGGAAGAGTCCCTGCAGCGCTCTGACAGAATGAGTTCCCTCCAGCCCAGCCTACTCTTCTGCTGACAGCCGTGGAGAGGTGACTCGCCGCTGATGCTGGCGTTTGGCTGTGTGTGCATACTCAGGCTGACAGGGGCCATGCATTGGAAGCTGTTGGCCCTCCTGGCTAGCTGTGTGATAGACAGGGTGTCAAGAGATGTGCATACCCTCTCCTGATCCAGTGATCTGGCCATGAGGGATTTTCTCACCTCTTCTCTTATGTCCACACCACACCTTCCTTTTCAACACCAAATGAACACTTGATAAAGTGACACAAGGCTAATTGCGACTGTGTCACAAAATGAAATGAGAAGCGCTTCACAGAAATCTATTTCATGGTAAAAGAAGGAAGTCTTCCTCTTGTTAGTGAAATGAGATTAAGATGGTAAACAGATCCTCTATTTTTGTGTGTGTGTGTGTGTGTGTTGCCATTTAAATGTCTGCCTGCATTTCTGTCTGTCCACCTGTCTGTCTCCATTTGTGTGAGTGAGTGTGTGTGGGTGTGTATGAGAGAGAAAGAAAGAAAGAGAGAGTGAGCGTGCAATCTGAAATAAGAAGTGATTGCTGATTCCTCTAGTACAGGTCATGTCTGTGATGCAGTCATCCAGAGGGCAGTAATGAGGAAAAAATACAAAGCAGTGGCAGACTGACTCAAACTATGCACCCGTTTCCGACTCACATCTTGTCAGTTGTGACTTCACCTGGGCTGAAAATCAGTTTGCTCATCAGATTCTCCCTGAAGCGTCCCTTGTCACAGTCTGCTGAAAACAGAGCATAGAGCCATCCCAGGAGAAATCTGTAACAATGTTTGACAAGTCTCTGCCATCAGATGGCTGACTCTTGTAACTAGTCATCTATTGTCATACCACACAACCACCAGACCATTTAAAGGAACACAATGGTAGTCCTGTGCCACTGGTTCATCTACATTATAGTACACTCAGAGCTGTAACAGCTGTCCCAACCAAAGATGATCACTGATTGATCAATCAATTGATTCATTGTGACAAAACCTTGCTGATGAGAGGCTCTAGTAGGTGTGTATAAAAACGTTTTTTTGCCTGTCTGCAGGTCGGAGCAGAAAGAGGCCCCGTTGCCAACGAGAGGACCTCCACCCGCTGGTGGAGACAGAGGAGTGCCCCTGTGACACCTTCTTGTCTCAGCCCTTTGGGAACTGGTCGTCCTGCATCCTGCCGGAGATGCCGTCCGCCAACTCCCGTCACAGCTGGCAGGCGCGACGTGACACCAGAGAGTGTGGCCAGGGCCTCCGCTACCGTGCCGTGGCCTGCATGGACCAGGGGAACCACCTGGTTAGCCCGGATCTTTGCAGCGAGTCAGGTATGCCTAACGTGTCGACCTCACACAGACACAGACGCATCCACCCACCCTCCCACCTACCTAGCTCCACAGTCTGCCCAGCTCCACTCTTTTTACATGAGCTTCCAGAGTGTGTTGCCGCTGGGAGGCAAGTCATTAGTCAAAGTAGCAAGTTCCCCTCAGGCCCGCTGTGTCACTGTAAATGAGATGGAGGTCTCGGCACAGAGGCAGGCCTCCTGTAACCCTTCACACACACACACACACACACACACACACACACACACACACACACATGCGCACGCACACACCAGCCCCCCACCAATGTGATTAGTCAAGACTGCATGATCCTGGCTGCTGCCACTCCTCTGATCAAGGGCACATGGATAATCCCACCTGCCCCCTCCCCATCCCACAGGCTTCATGGAGGAGGTGTGCCACATCCCCTGCCCGCTGGACTGCAAGCTCAGCGACTGGTCGCCCTGGTCCCCCTGTAGCACTTCCTGTGGCAGCGGGCTGAAGGTCAGGTCCAAGTGGCTGCGGGAGAAGCCCTTCAACGGCGGGCGGCCTTGCCCCAAACTGGACCTGAAGAATCAGGTAAGGGTGCACATGCAGTACCTGCAGCGCAGGCCTTACTCATAGCACAGTTTAATGAGACCAGAGTCATTATATGAGACAAGGGAAGAAGTCTCAGGGCTTGTGTTAATGGCCTCCTCATACATTATTTGTGCAAAAAAAAAGGTAATAAAAGGGGGTTTTGGTGGTAAAGGAATTATGATAATGATAGAAATTATGATGATAAGGGGATAATACTTGTGATTCACTTAATTGTTCCCATTATTTCCTGATTAATTATAGACCATTCTGGAGCGTAGTCCTTACATCAGGTGTTACACGTGTTCCAACACACGCTCTATTATTAGCTGTGCAGAAAGAGGTGAGGGCAAAAACACGAGCACAGTAAGAAGGCAAGGTTTCTGACCAGATTACCATGTTTAATTTTCTGCCTCCATTCACTTGTCACTTCATTATGCGCAGGGCAATGAGAAATACCTTTCCATCTTGACAGCGAGTCAACACACACCAGATCTCGATGTTCAGTGCAGTTTGGTATTGTTCTGTAAATTGAGTCTTCCTCGGCTGCATCGAGTTCGCCAGGTTCCCAGAGTCCACTAATGAGGGAAGTGTGTAATTATAGTTTCTGCACAATGGCTTATGGATTCCTAAATCATTGTGCCTGCGCTAATGGCAGGGATTGTGGGCGAGGAGAGCAGGTTTCTGTCACCACTTGTCTCTTGTTTACCACACAGAAGTTTGTAGCTGGCAGTTAGATTTCATTCTAAGCCACAATGATGATGAATAAGAATACAAATGGACACCATGTGCGACACAGAGAGAGAGAGAGAGCGTTGTTGGATTCGCAGCATTGGGATTCATTATTTGTTGGAAATTAGTTCTAATAAGGCCAGTGCCCCACTTTCCCATGGACTTCCACGTAATGCATGAGCCACGCTTTCGTTTAGACAAGCTGCAACAACTTGTGGAGAGTCAACAAGATGTGCAGAGAGTTGAAGAAATGTGTTGAGGGCTGTGGAGTTAGTGGGAGTTGATGGGATTTGGTAAGATTTGCTAAGAGTTGGCGGATGTCGTCCCTGGGTGGTAATGGTTCCTACCCCCCCACCCTCACTCACCCACACCAGCTTCTATGAGAAGATCAAACATGTTTGTTTGTCAGCTGTCAAAGCAAATGATCAGAGCGAGCTATTGTGACCATGCCAGGACTACCCACTAAGAACTTGGTGAGTTCAGTTTATCTGCATAGAATGCCTATGATTTCCACCAAGTGCTGGGAGCTTGCAAAGACCTTGTGTAAAATGGCACCTCCTTTGAAAAACCCAGACAACATACACAGCCTCATCATTCACACCTCTTGCTGTTTTATATGTACTGTGGTGTTTGTAACCATAGTTACAGTTTTGAAAGTGCATACCCATTAAGTCATTATAGTGATTAGCAGGAGTAAATCATAATTGACCGCATTTGCTATTTAATTTAATTATTTAGCGACTTGTGTCTTGATGCTTAGTTACAGTGGCTACACAAAACGTAGCCTACTGTACAGTCTAGCCAGAACATGTCCACATTGGCAGTTGTCTCAAGAGAGGAAGACGATGGGACAGGTGGCAACCTTTGCTCCAACAGATGCAAACTTTTATTCATCTCGCAGAACATTTGTGACAGTCTGGTTTCCCAAGAGGTCATGGTTTAAAGAGGAAAATTGTATTCTAAATGTGGCGTGTATGCTTGACTGACTTTTAAAGGACATGGTGGTCTTTAGAGGTCGGTATGTAGATGAGGCTGGCTGCGTGAAAAAAATTTCAATGCGTTCTTCTGGAGCTTTGTGTACAGATGGTTAAGTGCCCGCTAACAAGCTTTATGTGCCCTCTGTTGAGCTGGCCACTAATAGTCTTCTACCCAAATCAGAGTTTGACTACAATAATGGCCCTTCTAATCCTTAAAGGGGGAAATGAGCACTCATCGTTAATTTCGTGGCTGGCCATATTGGGCCTTTCACATGTGACACCCACAGCTGTCCAAGTGGTATCAGAGTGATGGAGTGCGATGTGGGGAAGGATGGGCAGGGAGCAGTAGAATCTCCCTCCACTGCTGGCTGCGAGGCTCCCTACAGACAGGAGGGGAAATGTACCGTTACATTTGCCCAACCACCTGTTAGGGGTCTCAGCTGGCTGTGCCCTTTTCACAAGAGCCCGGAAGATTAAAAATGCAGCCAGAGAGCAAAATGAACTAAATGAAGAATGCCCCACTGTGTGCACAAGCCTTTGCAGCCCTGGAGGGTACTGGCTTGTTGGAGGGAGGGGGGAAATTGTGCAGTTGTGTCCACCATAGGCACCATATTGTCAGGTTGTGTTGCTCATTTTTTTTGTAAACAGGGGCTCTGCTCTTCCAGGCATCCCTATTGACTCCCCAGAGAGAGCTTCCGCTACCGCTGAGGAGTCAGAGAGCATGCAAGCACTCTGCCTTCATTGTTTATTTATAACAGAAAAGCATTAACAGATTGGAGTTGTGTGTCACAACCAGCCAATTGTCTCCACTTCGATTTAGCACAATAAGCTGTTCCTGTTCAGTGAAACCTTGTTTTTTCAACCCTCCCCCCTCTGCATATTGCTCATTCTGAGCATTTTTATTAACTGACACAGGACATGTGTTTTTTGATGCCAGGTAGACTCATACGGGTTCCCCCTCCGAGTTCAATACTGTTCCATTGTCAGATTGAATGTGTTTTGCTTCTGCAGATTTCTAAATGGCTTTGAATGCCACAGCTGACTCGTGTTTGCGGTTGTTGCTGCTGATTTGTTGCTCACGCTGAACACCTGGCCTCCACCTGCAACTCAACCTGATGCAATTAGGCCACAGTTCCACTCACTCAGCGAATGTTGCCTCATGCAGCCCTCGACAGACAGATGATTAGTATTCTTATTCTTATTTTTCAAGAACCTGGTTAATATTTTTTGCAAGAAAACCATTAACGCTCCATATCTTTACATTTTGGCTTGTTTAGAATTACGAGACAATACAGTTGTGACACTACAGGACAGGAGGTTTCCTCACCTCACACTGACGGTAATCTGCCGTTATCATTTTCATTTTAAATTCATGACATTTCCTGATTTATTTTTCTCTCTCCTCTCGTATTTGTAGCAAAAATAAAATGTTGCTACAGTGCAACTAGATCTGGCATTCAGAGCTGAGTGCACAAATGTGTTTGGGATAGTGTATAGTCTTATTCAGGAGAGACCCAGCCATGAACTGGCAGGAGAATGAGCCTGTGAATGGAAGACATTTCATTTCCTGCATGAAAATATCCACTAGTGATTCTCTAACCTCATGCGGAAACGGGTTAAAAATAAAGACAAAGTGAGGTTGCTATTTCCGCGGGTTGCAGCAGATATTGTCCTCCTCCCCAAAGCCTGGGCGGTCTCGGCTGCAGTTTCGACGAGCCATTCTTCATTTGGCACCTGGGGCCGTGGGCACGTCTCAGGTCCTGTTGTGTGGCGTGCGCTTCCTCTTTGCCCACTTTCTCTGCCATATGGTAGCCATCACAGACAGAAACTGTAGTGGACCAGGCTGGTACCATCAGAGACGGGCTTTGCCTGGACTGCATAATTTAACAGGCTCCATAAATCTGTACTCAAGAGCCAATTGTGTCCAATAAAAAGTCTTTGTCATTTAAAGGCCTTCATGACAGCATGGGAGCTTCTCACGCAGCTGAAGGCCCCTCTGGAGAGACTGTGTACAAAAGCGCTATTTTTGACCATGGAAGTTGACAGAATATCACTTTTTAAGTCTGTAATCAGGCAAACCTTTGGAGTTGTTGTGCAATTAATCATGATGAATTTATCACAGCATTCCACTCCATAAATTTCATGATATTTTTATGCTGAGAACTGTAGTGGAACTTACAAAACAGCTGTAATTTCATGTGGGTGGCTACTCTTGTGTGGCCACTTTTTTATAGGCCACTATTGTGCATGCAAGTTAAATGTTCATGTCATGGCAATATGATAATACGGATGGTTTCACCTCTCTACCTTTGTATTTTATCATCTGTCACGCCTCTTCTTTTTGCTCTATTATTTGTTGGCAGAATGGTTAGGAGCCATGCAGCAGTTGGGTGAAACTTAACTTGGGAAGGGTGGTCGAGGTTAAACAAGGGCTGGTATTTTCCCAGCACAAAAAAAAAAAAACAGAAAACAAGTAAGGTTGGAAAAAAGGCAAGAGCTAAGAGTGTAGGCAGCATCAGGGCCAGCATGAGTGCAACTTGTTCTTGTTGTTGAGCTCTCTCGTCTCTATAATTGGTGCCAGGCTTCACCGCTCAGATACCCGTGTGCATGGCGGCGGCGGTAGCTGAATATGTCCCTCCCAGGCTATCCGCACGGCGATGATGGGGGGTGGGGGAGGGGTTGGGGGGGGTCGGTTGCCCTCGGCCCAGAAACAATCACGTCTCGTTTTATTGAATGCAGCAAAATCGATATGTTTTCCATTTATGCTTCTCAGGGTTTTCATCTGCCATTTCCAAGCGTGGACTGGGGCTTGGGCAGATGGGTGGATGGGCGGGTAGAGAGGGGGGGGATAATGCACTGAGTGAGTAGGTGAATGAGATGTTATGCTTTGATGCCCCCTGTCAGATTGTTGACTGTTTGATTTGTTGTTTGGGGGGGGCGTGTAAAGGGATGGGGCGGATAGAACGTGCTTGCGGAGAGATGGCGAGATTGATGTTTTGATTTGGGCTAAAGCTCTTTTTCATTAACGAGTGGCCCTCAGCGGCTTTGCCAGAGCACTCCTGTAGCGGCGAATTTGAGGCGGGTGGATTAGCTATTCATCTGCTGCACCCAATTTAACTTTTCAACAGTGATTAGTCATATGGTGCACCAGAGAGTATCTCTCTCATGTTAAAGCATGTAGGAGGAGGGAAGAAAAAGAGAGAGGCAGCCTCAAGCCACAAGCCCCCTCCAGGGTCCCCCAGCCTCCGCGTTCATTAGAGCGACGCACCTCGACCCGAAATCAGAGCATCAGGAGGGAGGAAGGGAAAGGAAGGAGGGAAGGAGGTTTAGTGGTGTGGTTGAAACCCCAGCGTTCAGGAAGAGTTTGTGCTCAAATGAAGCCAATCTGGGATATAACCTGCCACTTCTCCGAAGGAAAGCCGGCTTGAGCATCACTCAGTTTTTGTGTCTATGGCAATTTTTTCCCCTGCCCATTAAAGGATGGAGAAATAACACCCCTCCCACACACACACAAAATCCTCTTGTTAGAAATTCTCCACAGACTAGTAGTACTTACACCTTCATTATATGCTCAATAAGGGTTATAATGGCCCTTTATGCAAAGTCTTAATATAGGGAATTAAAGTGTCTGGATTACCTCTCTCTTTATGGGCTCTAAAAAGCACAGCACTTTTCTGCAGGAATCGTTTAAATTACAGAAGCTGGCTGCTGCTTCTGCTTTGCTGTATTGCCTCTGCTCTTTTTGACAGAGGGGGCGATGATTCAAGGGCAGGATGTGTACTGTGGGTCCCCCTCCTTGCTCACAGGCAGTCCAACCACGGAAAGGTGTCCATCTTTTCAATTCAACCTTGCCGCAAAATATGCATATTGTCCAGACAGTCCCTTGTGACGTGGGGGGAAAAAAGCTCAATTTGCTTTTGGAGGCTCTCCAGGTCTGTCAAAGTCCTTGAGTTGCCCAGATGGCCTGCTGCCGTTTAGCTCCGCTGCAAAGGTTAGCTGCGGTTTCATCAACTAATTAGAATAACAAAACAGCCCGAGTGCCAAAGAGGAATAATAAGCGTCCACTCGTCATCTGACAGCGATGGAATCCCCCTCTCTCTTTCGTTCCTCGTGGAAAGCGAAAAAAAAAAAAATCTTTGGTGCTTTTGAAATCTAATTTTAACCACAAACTTAATAGAGCTTGCCCTTGGAAGAGAACTCTGCTCATGGGGTTTTACATGATGAGGGCAGGAATTTTTCAGGCAGCTACACAATTCCACCCCCAAGGTCATACATGAGAGTCTCTCCATATTTTCATAAGTGGCTCTGAAGATTATTTGCTTCGTTCAATTTATAATAGTAAACATTGCCTGTGATAGTTTAAAGTGAGGTTACTTTACCTCGGGCCTTTGCCAGGAGGAGAATAATTTAAGTTTTTCAATGGAGCTTTTCTAAGGCATTCAGCTGCCGTATCTGTCTCATACAGGGCTGTAGCTTGCCATTGCGCATCACTGTTGAGGAGTGTGATGATTGTGTACTCTGCCTCAGCGGTGACACGACCGTGGGTTTCATCTGTCTGCTCTCACCCATGAGCTGCATTCTTCGCCTGACAGTTGACGGTACAAAGACTCTCCTTTTACAGTCGCTGCCATTGTCCAGGCTTGGCATTGGTATGCATTTCTGTCAGTCTTCTCAGTGACTATCGAAGGCGCATTCTGTCACCTCAAGACAAAGCCATGATGCAGTCTGTTGGTCCAGTTTGTGTTTTGTAATAGGGCACAAGCATCATTAATGTTACTAGACTCACATGCCCACTTGATATACTGAGACAAGCTGATTTCTCAGCTCTCGACCCACAAGACTTCAATCTGGCTTTACATGCATAATTAGTGATGCAGATATTCAGGCAGCGCAGTGTAAAGTGTATTACAGTCCATCATGAGAAAGACGTGAACTTCAATTTGTGAAGTTGCTCACAAATTGTTTTCTATCCCATCCAGAGGCCAGGCGACAGCAATGGGCCAATCTGTTTGAAGTTTGAGTCAGTGTGTGACACTTAAAGAGATTTATGGAGTGCAGGCGTGCCTGTGAGGCTTACCAGCCGAGTGTCTTTCTCCTTCCAATGAAAAGCCCTCAAGTATGGAGCTTGGATGTGTTTGTGCGACAGTCTGTGTGAGTGAATGTGTGTGTGTGCGTGTGCATGTGCGTGTGTGTGTGTGTGTGTGTGTGTGTGTGTGTGTGTGCAAGCAAGAAAGGGAGAGAAATGGTTAGAGCCAGTGTGTGTTTTTTCCTTTCATATGCAGACTTATGCATGTGGGAAAGCTCTCTCTCCATCTTAATTGTGTGATGGCTTGTCAGATGGTGAGACTGTAAAACCAGTAGTTTCATTTGGTTTGCTTGAGAACGTCCTTAATTGTAATCCTATCTTTTGTGTTCATACTCCCTGTAGCCATCAGGCCATAGTGTGTTGCAGTTTGCTATGTATTCTACCATACCCATAATATCAAATGTTTGCATCCACTTGTAATTGTGTGGGGAGGAATAACCGCTATAAGACAAGATCAGTGGAACGTATATCAGGTTCATTAAGCTAGTTTGCTTGAACTCTTAATATATAGTGTAATGTAACATCATGAAGACTCAAATGACAGAGGCCTCAGCAGTTTCATAAGCATTTCATAGATGTAAATGGCAGCACCCCTCTAAACAGGCATCCCATCATCACATCCATCACCGCTCAGTCAAGTCTTCCCATTAGTTAATTAATGCATCTATGAGAGGCTGTGCAATGCCTACAGTTCCTGTAAATCAAAGCTCATGGACCTACTCTATTGCTCCACTGTAGGGAATGAGCCTGCCCATGGAATGGGACTGATTACTATTGGAATTCCAGGTCTAGCTTGAGCTCTTGGGCTCTTCAGTCAATCCCATCCACAGCCAATCTCTTCCCTCTATCCCCATTATTCTTGTAATGAGGCACGAATGGCCCGGACGGAGCAGCCGATCTTTAGCACTTCATCATCTGATGCGTAATTTATAAACGCCGAGGCTCAGTGGCAGGTTTTTTTAGACCCCTGGAGAGGGGCAGAGAGGCAACGTGCACCCCCAACTAATGGCTCTATCATTTCTCTTCTCTCTTCCTCTCTCTCTCTTTCTCTCTCTGTCTCTCTCTCTTTCTCTCTTCCTTTCTCTCTCTCTTTTTTTGCCTGACATGCATTGCTAACATGGACATCTACAAAGGCTCAGGTTAGTGCTGCTCGTTCTGTGTTTATGCTCTGTGCTTTCAGTTACACTTGCACTGACATTGCCCTCCTCCCCTTCCCCTTTCCGGTGAAGGGGAGTGCCCCAAGAGTGGGTGGGGTCCAGCCCAAGAACATACGTTGATTTGGCCAGAGATTTGCCCCACTGGCACCAGAAAAAAAATGATAAGGGCAAGTTAGTCCAGAGTGGCGGCAGCAGTGACAGAGGCTCCCTGTCCACCTCATCTGCTGCTCCCCCTCGTGCTGGCATTTGCAAACGGGCAGGGGACTTCATTAGTTTTGCAAATTGTCAGCAAACCTTTGGAGAGTGAGCTCTCAGCAGTCGACCCCTGTGTTATTATTTTATTTGTCTTTTCAGTGCACTTAAATTGAAAGTCACAATGAGAGATGAACATAGACAGAGAAAGAGAGAGAGGAGAGAAAAGGAGATGGAGATGACATCAGGAAAGAGAACATCAGACTTTCTTGGTAACATGGAGAAAGTCCATGTTTTTTGGATGCGATTGTAGTCAGAAGCTGTTACTATTATTTCCAGTTAAAAACGGAAACTCGGGTATTGTGTAAGTAGTTACCTATTGTTTTGCTGTCAAAAAAGCAACTTTCAAAGCAAAGCCTAGTAACCGAGTGCTTCGCTGGGTTCTGTCCGTACTTAAGGAATGAATAGTAGTCTAGTGAGTATGCTGAAATGTGTCACTGAGGACAAAGATAGAGATATCCCCTCATTTTCAAGCTCCTGATCAAGGCCCCAGTGATTTTCCTCTTTGAGATTTAAAGACTGTAAAACCACTTTGCCTTCTTTTTTAAAGCCTCCTCCTTCTACATGTAGTCCATTTCATACATCAGCACCCCATTTTGTATCCTCCATCGCCTTTGATGGGCCATAAATAGGTAGCCATTAGGGTGATTTCAATGGGAAAGCTCCAGCGTTTGAGGGAAAGGGACAGTTTGCCTTGGCTGTGCAAGCTGGTAAGCAGGCAGGAGGGCGGGCAGGCAAGCAGCACGGTCGGCGTTGCGAGCAGAGAGGAGGGGCTCGTGCGCATTCTGTCGTATGTGGCATGTGCAGCTGCAGGGCCAGATGGGACACGATGAGTAGGAATAAACTGCATCTACAGGCCCTATAGGGACGCTAATGGTGAGCGACGATTCTAATCCCCCCCCCCCCCCAATCGAATCCTCCCGGGTCTATTCCTCGGCGGAGGAACATTTGCAAATAAATATGTGCATTCGCTGCCAGTGATTAGTATGTATTTGTTTCTGCTCATATTAGGAGGATGATTTATGTTTCATCTTTCACGCAGCTGATGCGCATGTTAATGTTTTGCTGCTTCCAAAAACGAAAAAGGGGTAGAAGATGAATCAGCATCTATGATGTGGGTACGTGCACCCGGTTAATAAGCTGCCAAGTGCTTGTGGCTTGACTTGATCACTGGCCTTCTGTAGCAGCTATAGCAAGAGCCTGTATGTTTATAAAATGGATGATGAATGACAAAGATGAGTCTCCTATAATCTTCAAACATAGCAGCAAGAAATAGCTACAGCTTCTGCCAGTCTTCTTCATAGGCCTTAGGGTGATCAGTATGTTCCCTCAAGAGATCTCGGGCATATGCTGGTTAACTGTGGAAGGTTTGTTTTTTTTTTTTCTCCCTGTACCGTCTTTAATTAAAGCTTGGAATCCAAGTGGGATTTCTGATTGTCTTTCTCTGATTGTCAGTGTACACAAACCAGCCTACGCATTCCCCTACAGAAAAATACAGTAGTAAACATGTGCATCTCCTGGGTATACTGCTTTTTCTCTCTCTCTCTGTCTCTGTGTGTGTGTGTGTGTGTGTCTGTGTGTGTGTGTATTGTGTTGCTGTTGTTGGTGCAACTCTCCATTCCTTATGGTCCCCTTATGTGCCCCCCTCTGTATGTGCCTGTCCGTAGGTGTATGAGGCAGTTCCATGTCACAGCGAGTGCAGCGAATATGTGTGGGTCACCGAGGCCTGGTCCGTCTGCACCATCAATGCTGTGGATGAACTCCCGGCCTGCGGTGAGGGGGTGCAGAGCCGCAAGATCAGGTAAGCAGAGGGAGTGAAGGAGGGGAGGGGAGGGGAGGGGAGGGGCACTACACCGTATCAGCATCTCCCCCACGGGAAGGGAGTGACTTCTAGCCTTTAATCTTTCTACCTCTTGTTTCCTCCCTCCCCCTTTCTCTGGACATCTTCTGTCTTCCTTTCTCTCTCTCTCTCTTCTTGTCTTTTCTGTTTGACTCCTTCCCTCCCACTACTTGTCTTCCTCCCTTTCTCTATCCCCTCTTTCTCTCTCCCTCTCCTCCTGCTCTCTCTGGTAGATGTGTGAAGCGTGGGAGCGAAGGCCATGGAGCCAGCGTGAACGACACCATGTGTGATCTGGAGGAGATGCCCTTCCGAGCACAGACCTGCTCCCTGCCCTGCTCGGGTGAATGCGTCATGTCACACTGGGGTCCTTGGAGCGAGTGCCCCACGGTAGGAACCCTCCGCTCAACCCTTCACCCCAACCCCCCCAAAGTGTGTCAACTCTCTGGTAGAACAGACACCCCGTAAGGCCCTACACCCTCATGGTGGAGAGAGAGAGACAGACAGACAGAGAGCTGGTTCAGTGGAGCAGTGGCCCGAGTTCTGTTTTTCACAATCACCACAGTTGCACCGCTGAAAGGGAAGCCCCCCCAAGAGATGACATGTTGGCACTGCAAATGAATGTAATAATAACAAAGCATTTGGTGTGCTAATTAATGCTGCAATTGGGTAAAAAAGTGTGTGGAAAACAAACTTTAGAGAATTTCTGTTGTCCAAGTCTTGCTTGTTGAATATGAAACACTCCATAGTTCACAAACAAGTGATTACAGATAAATGCTGGCTTAGCTGCTGGTGCCCAGCCATCAGAAACGAGCTGAGTATTGCAAACTAGTGAAGCGTAATTGATTTTGTTTCTCATCCCAAATGTTATTAGAGCATTGTGGCATTGCTGCATAGCGTTCGCTGGTGCCCAGCCATCAGAAACGAGCTGAGTATTGCAAACTAGTGAAGCGTAATTGATTTTGTTTCTCATCCCAAATGTTAAAAGCAATCCAGATACTGAGCTTAATTAGCTTCTGGTTATAGATAATAGTCATTAGCACCCTGGGCTACATGGGTGCGTGCTCACGCATTTTCAGATGATTGGTCCTCCCGCTAACGATGAGAGCGCAGCTGATCAGTGGGCCCATTGCTGTGGCCAGTTAGCCATCTAAATGATACTCATTACAGGGTGACAGTGATGGAGATGCAGATTGGCTTTTCACCCGCTGCGGTATCCCAGTATCTTTGAGAAGTAAATAGATACACACACACACACACACGCACACACACACACACAGCAATTGACTTGAGACTCTGGTAACTGCAGGTTCTTAAACATACCCCTGTCAGAGTCAGCCGCCACCGACTCTTTAAAGAGTTTCCATCTTCACTCATTTGAAAGAGAGCGTGCTGAGTGGTTAGAGATCACAGTTGGAATGTTTACCAAGCAATATAGTGTGGCAAGTGTTCCAGATAATCAGTAGGGAGAGAGTGTGTATTCCCTTTCTAAGACCTTTGTTTTATCCCAAATAAATTTTTTAGTGCCTTCTTCTGCATAATTCACTTCATCTTTTTGTTTTGGGCTCTCTTACAGCCATGTGACCAGGACACGGTGAGGAGGAGGACAAGGTACATGCTTCGTCCACCCGCACCCGACCAGACGTGCCCAGAGAATGAGCAGACTGAGCCATGTGTCCTCAATGCCACATGTTTCACCTACCAATACAACATCTCAAGTACGTATGTCTCTCTCTCTCTCTTTCTCTCTCTCCCAGTCCTCCACCCCCCGACCTTCCCCCACTGTGAGCTTCCTTTGCATCGCATCCACAGCTGCATTGGAGACAGGCAGAGATCAGACAGAGATGAAAAGACTTATAAATAGTCATTTCCATCTTATCTGAGCAGCTGCCGGGAGTAAACTGAAATCAGTATGATGGGCGTCTGTGTGTGAGGGGCAGCTTTAGTAAATGCACCAGTAGACTAGTGCTCGAGCAGGCTAATCTCCCTTATCGATTATCATTTGGAGCCCATTAGGTTTAATAGAACAGAGATAGTGTAACTCTCTCATAGACCGGAATCATTCCAGATCATTTCTATTTCAGTTAGTCACGCTTAGCATGTGCCGTGGAGTGTTCGCCTAATTACACTGTCAAATGTGCAGTACTATAATGCCTAGTTAGGAGCACTAAATGACACCTGCCATAGCCAATTATCAAGATCATATGCAGCACAGGGCCGAATGAATGTTTATCCGTAGGCATTGTTATTATATATGCACATCTATGAATAGTAAATTGATATTTATTGTTTGTTTTTGTGTTTGTGTGTGTGTGTGGGTACTCATCAGATTGGAGTACATGTCAGCTGAGTGACAATGCTGTTTGCGGTAAAGGCACCAGGACCCGCTTCCTGGACTGCATCCGCAGCGATGGGAAAGCGGTGGAACTGAGCATGTGTGAGGAGGTTAGTGAAATCCCCCTGCCTCAGCCCCGTTTAACTTCTCAAACCCTCTGCCCACCAACCCCCTCCAACACCACCACCACCAGTCCCTTCCCCCACCCCCACCACTGCAGATCTGTTGCCCACAGCCCTGCCGGCTGCATCTCCGTGGCCCCTGCCCAACTTGAAAGCCCGTGGGATTTAATTACGCCCTTCAATATGTGAAGCGTAACCATCCATTTTCCACCCAGTGAATGGAGTGACACTCCTGGACCCAATGTATCCTCTCATTCCTGTCATGTTTCTCTCGGCTGCCGAGAGGAACCATACCGCGCCGAATGATGTGTTTGGAGTCGGTGGGTTAGTGCTGTGGTTGTGACACAGGGAAGGCATCTGTGCTAGATCTCGAAATTTACCCATTTTTTTGTCTTTCTTTTTTTGTCTTTCTGTCTTTCCACTCTAACCCCGTTTGTCATTTGCATTTTCAGCAAGGTTGGGAGAATGAGTGGGAGCTGATCGCCAACTGTGTCGTTGACTGCCCTATCAATTGTATCCTGTCCGAGTGGTCAACCTGGACTGAGTGCTCGCACACATGTGGGACCCAAGGTAAGCCTCCCAACCCACACCAACCCCAACCACCCAAAGACATATTCACAGCCCTGCTGGGGTGTGAAGTAAATTTGTCAGCTAATTGAGTGTAGCAAAGTGAATGTGTTGCCGTTTCTACATGTGAGCAATGAGCAACAGTTACTTACAAGAGGCTAATGTGCTTTCCCTGTAAATGGATACATTACATTAACTTCCTTTGTCATTAGCATGCAATACAAGAATTCAACTTAATTATTAACGTGTTTTTCCCATTGTATTTAGGGATTACAGGTTAATGATAGCAGGTTAACTAAACCTCGCTTCCCCGAACTTGTTGAATGATTTATCAAGTAAAGTGAAATATTTATCTTGTCCATTAACAGTGTCAGGATTATCATTTTTAATTCAGGATGTGTGGGTTGTTTGCCATCAATTTGTTCGGAGCAGTGTTATGTAGCTCATGCAAAATGAAACACCTAATTATTTTCTCAAATTGCCTGTACCATTACCCAGATGTCTAATGTGTCGCCTAAATTAACCTAGTTGTTATATCACCAATTAACCACCTTAGTCTTCATTAGGCCCAAATCTTCCCAATAAAAACATTATGTAACTCTACACAAATACATTTGTAAAATAACTAATATAAATATTTGCCGTCTGTCTTTGAGGGAAGGCTGTTAGTTGAGTCAAATTGGACTGATCAGTCCATGTTTGTGTCAATCTTATTTTTTTTCCGCAGTGTTCCAGCGGTGGCTTCATTTGGGCGCTATTAGAGTGGTGGTGTGAAGTGCTTGATGTAATGTGTCTGTCAGAGGAAGTGGTGGAATTGTGGCACTCCATGGCCCATCTGCTGCCCAAACGTCTCTCTTCCATCCCCTCAGGTTCACGGGGAGAAATTTCACTGTCAAATCATGTGCATTTAGAAGGGCTCCCGTTTGCTTTGCAGAGGCTGTCTTCTAATGAATCGCCTGTTCAAAGCTAGCCAGCTGTGCTGGCTACCTCTTGAAGGGAGAAGAAAACATTGATTTGACACGTTGTGCAGGGGGCTCAGACTGTAATTCCTCACTTTTATGGATAAAGCGCTGTGCCGCGGGAGGCTTTCCGAGTTTCGCTCAGCTGATCCCTTGCCAAAGAGTCTTCTTTCGAGTAAAATTAGCCACTCCCTTTTCTCCCTCTATGTGTGTGTGAGTGCTTGTGTGTGTGTGTGTGTGTGTGTGCATATGTGTGTGTGTATCGATGATGTCCCACTCTCTTCTCTGTGCAGGTCAGACGGTGCGAACGCGGAGTGTGCTCCAGCCCGCTCATGACGAGGGCCGGCCATGCCCCTCCCATCTCTCCCAGACCAGGCCCTGTCCCATCAGGCCTTGCTACACCTGGCACCTTGGCGAGTGGTCTCCTTGCCGTGTGGAGGTACGCACCGGTATACAAACGCACACAATACACCCATACACGTACTTTGAAAAATGTATAGTATATACATATACACAATTCGAAGAAATGTCTGTAACACTTCACTCTACAGATTGGTAATAAGTGGATAGTTTTGTGGCAATAACCTGGTAAAGTCATGGTAACAACTCATAACTGCTCATGTGACTGGATAATAACAGAATAATTACTGAATCATTTCTATGGTGTTTCTAAACAATAAACCACTATTCATTAGCTATTAGCTATTAACTATTTATTAGCAATAATAAGGAATTACTTTGTTGTTATGGTGAGATTTGATGGTAAGATCTAAAATGTAGTAATGACATGGTAAGATCCTGTATTCATTTCCAGTAATTACCCAGTAATTAACTATGTACTGTTATAGAAATGAATGAATCAGCGCTGTAAAATACATTATTGCCTGTTTCAGTTTAATTACAATGTAACAACTACTCCAAAAATGAAAATGCATCAAATGATATTGGATCTCAAATTGGATTCGTTTATTGTGATGAAACTGACCATATTGTGGCCATGACAAATCAAACACAAATTATGACAATTTAACAGAAATGAGGACACCATCATAGAATCGTAGATCATCAAATAGCACTGGTGGAACAGCTAAGCTAGCCCTGATTCTATGTAATTCCTATGAAAGTGCATAGGTAATTACTGGAAATTAATACTGGATCTTGGCATTTCATTACTCAATTTTAAGTCTAATCATCGACTATCACTATAACAACAAAGCAATTCCTTGTTATTTCCATTTTGTTGAGTTATTACCACAACAGAACGTGAGTTATTTTATTGAAACATAATGTTTTTCAGTAATTATTCAGTTATTATTCAGTAACATGAGTGGTTACCATAATTTTACCAACTTTTTGTCACAAAACCACCCGCTTATTACCAATCTGTAAAGTAAAGTGTTACCGAAATGTCTCTAGAACTAAACTGATTCATGCGTTTTATTCATGAGAGAAGAGTGCATTACTGTGGGAGCGCAATGCGACTAACTCTAAAGTGCCCAGGAGCTGTTTCACGAATGTGAAGTTCAAACGATGTCGAGACAAGTATCACCACATTAATACCTGACAGAGAGGGAGAAAGTGGAGGTACTTTAATTGAATTCTCCAAAGGCACTCACACCCTCTGTGTGTGTGTGTGTGTGTGTGTGTGTGTGTGTGTGTGTGTGTGTGTCTATGTGTGTGTGTCTGAGAGGGGGACTTTGTGTCATTGAGACGTGCAGAAACTGTTGATGAGGAGGCAGGGTTTTGGATCTACAGTCTTATCATTAAAATAGAACCAAAGTCTGCACTTTCATCTCTTCACCTGCCTTTGTTTTGCCTCTCATCTGAATTGGCTTTTAATTGAATGTCTCAGGGTCCGCCATACATCCCCAGGGTCCTTCAGAGCAGTCGGCCTGATCAAATATAGACCCCCCCCCATCACACACACACCTCACACCCTCTCTAACAATCTCAGCCAGGAATACAACTCTCGATCTTTCCTCCCTCCAACCACATGTCATCTTTGTCTACGTGTGCACAAGGTGCACTTAGAGATAAACAGCACATAACCACAGAATTTTTACCACCACAATGATACAAACTGATAACCCTCCCGTGCGGCCCCTTTCATACATCCTTATTGTTGACAGGTATGAAATAATCATCGCGTGGAGTTTGAGCTTATGGTGTTTGAAAGTGATTTGTGCGGAGCAGCTGGAGAGGGCGATGCTGTGCACACAGAGCCACAGTGAATCACTCCATCTGAGCTCTCTCAAACACCCAGCTGTGTGTCATAAAGAACACAGGCTGAGAAAACCGCCTTTGCCTGGATGCGGCCGCATCTAATGTTGCCGAGCGATGCTTTTACAGGGGAAGGTTTTGTTTATTGCAATCCGGAATTGTCTTAAACCATACGGCCTCTTTGATCAAACGTGGAGCACTGAAGTTTGTATGGTAATCTTTTGAAATGTCTTAATGTTGTAATGTTGTTTGTTTATTGGTTGATGTTTTGTTGCGAAAATCTTCCATCTCTTGCGTCAAAGCAAAAACAAGTCAGACATTAAAACAGCTCATAGCTATTCATGCATAATATATAGCAGGGAGATAATGAATAATCACTGCATGTTAAAATCCTTTTCAACTGTATCTTGGCTATTTAAGATTACGAGCGAGATTTGTTTCCTGATGATTTTATTTCCTTACCACCCACAGACACACACACACACTCAGGCACAGCCATACTCACACACAAAAACTGGTTTGATTTTGTGCTGCAATGCTAAAGTTTCAGGGGTAGAACTTAAAACTGAAACTACCAGACATGGAGAGCTATTTTACTGCCATTAACAAATATGTGTCCATGGCAGCTGTTTGGCACCAATGAGTCAACTTGACACTTTCACACGCCTGGCTAAACCTCTTATTAATGTCCTAGTGAGCGGATAACCACACAGTTCAGTCTGTCAGCGATCAGGAGAGCAAAGCCTGCTTGGCGCTAGTCCTTTCCTGCCCTTTCCTGCACCTTCAAATCCCGACCTATGCCACTCAGTTTGCAGGCAGGTGCTTGCGTGTGTGTGTGTGTGTGTGTGTGTGCGTGCGTTTGTGTGTGTGAGAGAGAGAGAGGAATGGATGCGTGGGCATTAACAATAATTTCTCCTGCAGGGCGCCGAGTGCGGAGAGGGCCTCCGCGTGAGGAACCTTTCCTGCATGGTGCACTGGGGCGACTGGCTGGACGCCTCCTCACCCAAGCCGGTGGAGGACGAGAGGTGCGGTGACCGGCTGAGCAAAGAGAGCGAGCAGGAGTTGCAGCTGCCCTGTTTCGTGCCCTGCCCAGGTAAAGCACTGCCTCCACGCACAGCTGCCAAGCATCTAGGGTTGCTAATTAGCAGTGTGTGTAGAAGGGTGAAAACAAAACAAATGAAAACAACTTATTTTGTTGAAATGAATCTTCCAAAGTATGCGGAAAACAACAAGCATCATTATCAGAGCTTCCTGGAGGGAGTAGGGGAGGACCCGTGGACCTCCTTTGTTTTTTGATTGCTAAAGTTGAACCCGTAGCATAGTCTCTTTATTGTATTTTATAGTGACTTGAATAAGAAAGCAGAAGCACATGGTAGTTTCAGCCCGGCAGGTCCTCTCTTTCTCTCTGTCTCTCTCTCTCACCCTCTCTTGATTACATCGGCTCTATCTGCCCATCTTGGCTCCCAGCACATTTCAATCGCCTGGCCGTGTCAGGCCTCTGAAGCATCTGCTGTAGATTCAGGCGTTTGGGGTGCTGCTGATGGTGGTGGTGTGGGTGCGGGTGTGGGTGGATGAAGCATACGCTCTGCTATATGATGTGTTTCACGGGGGCTCCTGTGAGGGGTGAAAATGGACCGGGGCCCCATGAAGATGAAAGATAATGAGCTGCTTCACTGCACAGATTGTCACTAATAGCGAGCCGGGCAAGGGAATCAAAGGGATGTCATGGATGGAGGAGCCGTCGCAGTCAGAGAAATTGTCACCACGAGAGAGGAGCCCTCGTGTGGATTATGGGGTTTATTGATGTGCGACCTTCAGCTAAGGAGGAGCTAATATGTCTGAAGAATCACATAATATATTCGATTTCTTGTGATCTGTGCCATGTCAGTCAATGAATCAAACTGCCAGCGTGGCACAGGCCTCTCCCAAATCCATTTGAGTGGTGTGTGTTTTTGTTTTTTGTTTTTTTGGAATCACTTGCAGTGAGAAATTGAAACATGTCGAGTGGTGGAATATTGTTATTGCGCCACAGGTGACTGCCACCTCACGGAGTGGTCCTCGTGGAGCTCGTGTCAGCTGACCTGTCTGGAGGGCCGCAGCTTTGAGACAGTGGGCAGGCAAGCGCGCTCCCGAGCCGTGATTGTGCAGGTCCTGGAGAACCAGGAGAGCTGCCCACACCAGGTGTTTGAGACACGGCCCTGCAAAGGTGAGCAAAGGGCTCAAAGGAGTCAACATATGTTCAACTAGTTGTGCATGAAACTGTTGGTTTTGATTGCTACTTTTAAAGCAGTAAGGCAATTTTTTTTTATTCTAATGTAACGGTAGGCATATAGTTATCTAGACAGCTGAATTAAACTGTGCCACAAAGCATTCTTTTATTTTTTATTATTTTATGTAATTCCTTTAACTGTCATGAACTGTAACCACCAGTCTTGTACTAACTAAAGGCTTTCTCTTTGAAATTATGAAGTCAGTCTCACACCACATGCTTTCCATTTTGCTTCTCTAATTGGCGTATGTTTGAGACAGACATGGCAATACTGTGCTCTAGTTTGGTGAGAGAATGATGAGTGGACACTAGCTGTGAGAAATGTTTTCACGTGCTTTGAGCATGGCCACCTGAGCGAAGCTCCGCTTGCTCACTGCAGGCTTGATGAGCCTTTACTGTGCTTCCGCTGTCGCAGGAGGAAAGTGCCACAGCTACGAGTGGCGGACCAGCGGATGGCGAGACAATGAACGGTCGGTGTGGTGCCAGCGTTCCGACGGCGTCAATGTCACAGGTACTGCCACAGTCCGCCCGTCGCACTCTTAAAGTCACTGAAGTTAAAGTGCAAACATAGCACTGTACGCGCCTTCTTTTCTTAGTGCCAGGGGTTCCACCGCAGGCCCCTTTAAACAATGATTTCATCGAGAACCAAAACAAATCTTGGACGTATAAAAGCGTCAGATTCGGTTTACAGTTCCCTAATGCAGCTGCCATTGATCATGGGTGCACTAACCAACTGCAGTCATCAATAACACCCTAGAATTCACAGCAGGCTCACAATCCATACAAATGTAATATAACACCTTTTTATTAGTGCAAAATGAAGCAGCTGAGTGCAGCCCCAAACAGAAAAATGGTATTTGCAGAGAGAGCGTGAAGGCTTTGGATGGCTTGATCTGCTGTAAATAACAGGTAAAGGTGATCTTATCTCAGTAGAATTGAGTAAGAAATTGTCTCCGGTAAATATAAGCTCCAGCAGGGTAATCTTTTACTGCTCAGCTAAGCGTGAGCCTGAGGCATTTTTCTCTGATGTTTTGACATGTAATTTTCCATTCCTGGAATTACAATGTTCTCAGATTGATCAAAGCCTGCGATAGGCTAGCTGAGTCATTAATCAGCCGCCGCTCTACGTTTATTTGCTTATCAATGAAAGGAAATGCTAATGATTGCCTCTGTGTGCTCCAGGGGGTTGCTTCCCGCAGAACCGACCCACGACCGTGCGACACTGCCACCCCCCCTGCACCAAACCCTTCTCCCACTGCACACAGGTAAGGAAACACAGTGTTCTGCACGCAGGGAATGCAGTAGACCTTTTTAATATTCAGAAGTGTTTTTCCTCCCCTTACCTACTCCTTTCTGTTAACAAGACGTGGTGGACTTAACAAACTGTATAGATCAGTGTGTTCTAAATACTTCTAATGGTCAGACGTCTGCTCTTGGTGTTGGCATTAGTAAGGCGTTGCAGGTAACTTGGTTTTAATGCAGTTTATTGCCAACAAACAGGAGGCAAACCACCCTTCCTCCCACCCCCCAAAAACAAAAATCCATGGCAGCACACGTGGTTGCCTACTACTGCCCCCAATAGGACAGTCCGTGCAACTGCAGAGGCTTAGCATGAATGATGTTGCATATTGTAGGGAATGATAGTAGCTTACAGATGATATCAGGAGCATAGACAAGTGCCACATAGAAGATAGTATTCGTGACAAGCCAGCTGTATAAAGATGCAGTGCTAGAGTTCCAATGCAGGCTTTGTGTGAAAAATCTTTTCCTGCTGCGCCTGGTGCTGCCCCTGACCGAGCAGTGTGTGTTTTTGTTGGGCAGAGCGGCGTGTGCGGTTGTGAGAGAGGCTACACTGAGGTGATGACAACACACGGCTTCCTGGACTACTGCACCAAGACTCCAGGGGGCGACAACAAGAAGGCTGACGTGAAGACCAACTCAGGCCGACTGAAGCCCGGGCCGTCGCAGATCCAAGACTTCTTTGGCGAGTGGTCCCTGCGGCCAGTGGGCCCAGGTAATTTGAAATGCAGATGATGGCCATGCTACTGTATCTGCCAGGGGCCCTCTTAGATCATGCCCCTTTGAATTCATAACAGATGCACTGGCCTCTCCTTTTTTTTCAAAGTACCACAGATGGCATGACAGAGTAAACAGTATTCACGTTTTATCTTGAGCAGAGGTAAAGTTACATACTATAGGGGCCTGAGAGTTTACAATGAGAGAGTTTATATTCTGTAAGTTACTATATATAATTAATTTTATTGCAAATGTATAATTTATTTGCTTGGAGCAGCACATCCCTTGTGCATTTATTTTTATCTATTTATCTTTTATCCAAAAGGGATTCTAATGTTGAAATGGTGCTATCTATTGGTAGCGGGTTGCAGAAATAGCATCAAATAATCTCTTATCTGCATTTACTGAGTTGAAAAAAGCAGACACTTTTTTTTCATGTCTGTCCATTTTCTTCATTTCAACCAAATGAGAGCTAGATAATGTAACCCTATTATACCAGCAGTGTCTTTAGAATTCACTGTCCCTCTTTCTCTTTCATTCACTGTGCCCATACGAAATTGCAAATGCAAGATAGGAGGTGGTATTTTTAGTTGCATTCTCCATGGTTCTGAGGGCTAGAGAGGGCTGCAGAGGGCATGGTGAATAAATCTGCTTTCCTCTGCCCGCACAGATGGAAGAATCAAGCTTTGGGTATATGGGGCGACTGCCGGAGGATTCGTCCTCATTTTGCTAATTATATCCATCACTTTTCTGTTTTGGTACGTATATCATTTCGTATTTTATATTATATTATATAAGATATTAGCGATGCAAAGTTTACCGTTACTTGTGGTTGTTGATGAGACCTGAATGAGCATGATACCTGAAACAAAGGACTAGCAGTAGCGTTCCTGTCGTTATACTGCTGGTCATTTTCAAAGATATTTTTTAATGTTTCACTGCTGCCCTCAAGTGGTAAAACATCATAGGTACAGTTTTGTTGGGTTTGTGTAGGTCCATGATGCTGTACTAAGGCCAGTTTATGGTTTTATCCAGTATCTACCCCCCATCCACATGAATAATATGATAGTCTGAAACTATCTAGCTGTCGAACTCAGATACTGATAACATTATCTCTCAGTATAGGAATCAAAAAAACATTGTGCCTAAAAAATTCATCAGTTACATTGTAACATGTTTTCCTTGTCTTTTTTTTAACAATATACGTGTTCATGTATGTTCCTGTATGTGTCCTTTTCCACAGCAATCCCCCCAAACAGACTAAAAGCGCCTCCCCACCACAAAAGCCTCTCACGCTAGCCTATGATGGCGATGTGGACATGTAACCAAACCACACTGCCCACTGTCATCCCTCCAGAACAAACAGTTTCAAACATCACCTCTTCATAGAACCCTGTTGAATCAGTCAGACCCGGAGAGGAAAAAAAATACTGAACAAGATTCTGGAGAAGGAAAAGAAAACGATTTTTTTCTCCCTTCACATCAAAAGGAATGTCAGTGTCTCACTTCTATGAACTGGGATTCAGCATCAGTGTCTAAGGACACAATGCCAGATGTTTCGGATCAAGGAATTACATGTGTTGTCATGACATTCAAAAAAGGGTAACCAAAACCCTGTGAAGTGGCATTCCACACACCACTGGAATATGATGACATTTTCCTGAGGTGACTTTTTTTTTTGGTTTGTTTGTTTCTTAAACCTTGACAGCAGATAACAGAGGTTGGAGAAAAAAAAAAACAACAACAGTGGGGGCATTTTGAGAGGTCACTGATTCGTCGTCAGTTTGTTGTGTGTCATGGCCATGCAGCTGCATATGACTCTTGGTCCGTCAGAAAAAAAATGCGCTATGCACTATATTAGTGCTTATCTGTTGGTTTTTATTTGATTTTGTTTTTGAAATGGAAAAAAAAAAGTTTTCTAGTGTTTTCATTGTGCTGCAAGACGTTTGCTGTAAAAATTGTGTTTTCATTGATAATGTCATTGGGCGTACATGTGCTTATCAGATAGAAAACCAAAATGAGAGTGTGAAATAAAAAGTGGCTCCCTTGGTCCGACAAACAGGCTTTACATTTCTCGGCTCTCCAGTTTTGCACCCATGAACTGCAAGTGTCAAGTCTGCTCTCCCAAATACCAGCAACTTTCCTCTTGTTTTGTTACAATACCCACCATGCCTGTGCATTGTAGTGCTGGGTATGTGACTATGAACATGCTCAAGAAGGAGAGATTGAGAGACTAGAACTGCCGTTGATTGATATTGTGTTTGTGTGCATGAGCAATTTTTGGGGAAACTCTTTCTTAATGTCCATGAAGAGAATGTTGGGAGCCGAGAAAACATTGAAGTAATTTGTCAATTTGAGTTTCTTCGTTTATTAATTGTCAATATATTTTAATTTTGTATTCGGTCAGCCTTATTGCTTTCAATGGAGTGGTGTCTGGAGTGGTGTCTGGCCTACTCCATCAGTCTTGTCTGTTACCTGCCGGATCATAGTGTAAACTGAAACTGTCAGTCTGTAGACTGCTGTTTGTCCTGATGCACAACTGGAAAATAGCTTTCCAGAGCCGAGTTTTGCTTCATGGCCCCTCTGCCGTGGTCAGCCAAGCCCCCGAATGTGGTCATGTTGTAACGCTGTATTTCCTGTGTCACTGTGTGGACTCAGATGACGAGCACTGTATACAAGCAGTGTGAGACAGAATGACATTGGAGCTTCATCACAGACATTTGAAATAAGTTGAATGTATAATATTTAATTGATTAATTAATCAATTAATCTATTTATTTATGTATTTATTTGGATTTATTATAACTGTTGCGAGCTGCATTGGTGCTGATTAATTTTTGGCTGTGGGAAAACTAGCCCAACGCTATGATTATTATTACCATTTTGAAGCTGTCATTGAAAGACCAAATTTAAGAATATTTCTGTGGATACATCTCCTTTTGTATGTGTGCGTGTGTGTGTGTGTGCGTGTGTGCGCATATGATTGAATATTTGGTTATCATCAATATTATGGGAAACAAGAAACTCCAGAAACAAGATATTTGTGTGACATTGTTTCTTCAGAATGAGCTACTTATTGGTGATTTGTGGTGCAGTATTTGCATAAGTAGTTACTTGGAGGCAACCAGGCCAGAACTTCTGTTGATTTTTGTCAAACGTTTAAACATTCCAAAACCAGTGTCTTGAAGAAGACAGCAAACACAAGTGTGTTTTGAAGTAATTAGACTTTAAAAGGGGGTGCAACCATTTTTTCACCAATATATGATTGCCATCCCCCTGTCATCAAATGCTCTGGTTTTGTCTATAGACACAAATGTTTTTTGTCCATTTAATTTGAATTGTCTGCAGTAACTTTAAGATACACATTAAATTCATTCAACAACTGACCTATTTTACAAGTATGTTATTGATAATCGATATCAGATACCAAGGTATCTACCAGTGTAAAAAATTAACAGTGTTGATCAGTATACCAAGTATTTGTTGATATGATTGCATTTTCCCAAGGGTTAAGTTGAGTGGTTTTGAGCCATTGTTAGTGAATACATGAGGACCACAAAAATGTACAATAAGTGATTTTAAAGATATTTTTTCTCTCCAATTGACATTATGGCAAAATGACAATATATACTGGAACATCCAACTGTGCATATGCATGCTTGAACCTTATTGTCTGAAACATGAAATTATCCAAAAGTGGCCTTGCATTTATTGTTTATTCTCGTGCATTTTTAAGAAGTGTTCTTCAATGACCATTAAGAAGTAATGGTCTTTACATTTTCCCCCTCAGACTTTTCTAGGTTCACATTGCTTCTTCACAACTATTGAATATGCTCTCAACAATATCCAGTTGCCTGGAGGAAAAATATTGGACTTTTGTTTACATTGTAATTTCTGTTATATTTGTGTGTATTTCAAGAGTTGGACGAAAATGCTAATAAATTGTGATATTTGTGGAAATATCAGGGTCCTGTTTGCTTCACAGGCATTGGTTACCTAATGCATACACTGCACAAGTGTCATGTGGTCATGTTTTTGGTAGGCCTGTATGAGGTTTTCTTGGCGCTGCAGTTTTGGTCTTTAAAAATATTGAAAGTGGTCTCATCAGACACTCTTATTTTGTTAAATGCCACTGTTTTCTCTCCTTTCAATTGGAGAATATGCTTCATTCCACATTTTTATAACAGCCATCAGAGAAAGAATTTTCACTTATCTTGAGCCCCTTGTGAATGCGCTGATAAACTATTTCATTCTTTGCAACACATTGTTGATGAATGCCCTGGCCTTGGCTCGGAGTCCTATGGATATTATTGTGATCTCGCAGCATCTTCAACCACTCTCCATTTCATAGAAATTATGCTTTCGCTTTCTTGAGAATTGCTTGTTTCTGAGGAATTCAGTGCTTTTTTCCATTTGTGTGTAATGTGCTGTGTGTACACATCCATCCATTTCCGGGCGATGGGGAACTGTGATGGAATACTAAGTGAGCTTGGTGCCGACAAAACACATCTCATGGCTGAGGCAAAGACTCACATTATAGCTGCCGTCATTTGCATAATTAGTTATGCTGTTATGTCTCAATAAATTTTTCTCTCTTTCTTAAAAGAGAGTTTGTCTTGATTCCTTTCACTTGTTTTCTGTTGGTTACACGTTGCCCAAGCTGCCAAGATGGTTCACAACAATGAATATTAGATCTCCAGGAAGTGGGATCGTTTAAATCTTTTTGTTTAATTTAACTCATTTAGTTAAACATGTCAGCTCCACTCAGGAAGAAAATGAACTTAAGTGGTTGTGTCATGGCCACCTTGCTGGGGAGCGGCTCGATGTTGCGATCTTGTCATGGTTAATCCATCCATTTAAGTCCCAACCCTGCAGCCTTCGGAGTGAGCTGCAGCACTTTGGGTCAAACCTGACTTCATTTTAATCATAATTTATCATTGGCCAGCAGCCCAGTCGTTTTGTCAGAGCACAATACAGTTTGACTGAGAAAAGGCTGAATAGTACTTGCCTTCATCAATATGGAGCAGGTATTTAAGGATAGTTGGAAGACAGGATATTGTACCTTATCTCTGACTGGGTAAGCATTTGGGTTGGAGCCAGTATTTCTACATGATTAGTCTCTCTATCTGCCCTCCACTTACTTCCTTTGATAGGCAACTTAATTATAGTCTAATAACGGTACTAATAAACTGGGCAGAAAACTCCTGTGGTCTCATGTATGTGTGGTGGCAGCTCACTAACTTTCACCCAGTTATTTTGTCAAAGCCGGTCTATAAACAGACAAAGGTTCTGTTGACAAATGATTTGAACTCTGCTTGCATTTAGTAAAGCATAGGTTTTAAAGAATAACTGTGTGGGCATATTGTGGTGTCAAGATTTCATTTTGAGTTATAGTGAAGTGACACCATGTAAGAATTGTTAACTGACCCTTGTGATTTTCAATGTACTGCTTACCTCTACTGCCTAACAGAAAAAAGTATCAAAACTACAGTGTTTTAAGTATAACTGCTGCATACTAAGGTGTTACTGCAGTAAATGCAATAATTAGGAGACAAAAAACTACTTTCATACAAAATACAAGTTATGTCATCATGTTCAACTTAGTTATTCATCACTAAACCACACATTTGCACACGCCCTATTGTTCATTGTGTATACAGTAGCCCTACTCATGGCCTTTATGGTTGTGTAGCATCGGCATATAAAAGAGGCTCAAATGCACACAAATCTTGATGTGAAAGATCACTCCAACTGTTTCTAGAGATGTAGGTATATGTCTGTGAAAATCCATCCATGGGAGGCTTTACAATGTACTAATTTGTTATGCATGTGTATTATAGGCTATTATGTGAAGTGATGGGACCAATTGGCTTCACACCCCCATCTACAGGTCGACGGAGAAATGGCAAGCAGAGCTCTAACACACACACAGCAACACACTCACACAAATGCACACTGATGCTCCAAATGAAGACAGAATAGTGAGGGTGTAGCTACAGCATTGGTCTCCCAAGGCAATCAAGTTTCAGCTAACACCAGAATTTCCTTAAATGCCAGGAGTGTTTTTCTAGGATCATACACTCAGATACTTATATAAATATAACCACCAAGCAGTTGCCATACAGAATGGTAACAGTTGGTGCAGTATCCTAGTAACATAGGGTGACCAGACAATCCTGATTTCCGGGGACTGTCACCAATTTTGGTGAACTGTCCCAGTAAAACACATGAAAACTTTGTCCCTTTCATTTTGGGAGCTGAAACATTACTTATTTTAATGATATTGATACAGAAATAGGAATGGCTGTACACATAAGAATGACCTGTTCACTCCTATACACCACTGTAATTAGACTATCTTACCTCAGGTCCGCTTGGTTAAATGGAACACATGACCAACCTGTGATTTTGCTCAGTGACACTACTACCACTGATGTCGAGGAACAGCTCCATTCCCAAAGACATGTTAACTTCATATTTTATTATCATTATCATCATTTTTTATGTTGAAATTTTATGACATCAAATAGGATCTAGACTACATTTGCTGTGTTCACCAACTTGCAGCAAAGCCTACATTAACCATTAAGAAGACATTCATGATAATTAGCACCTGTCCAAGCAGTGCTACAACTGTGTTAACTGCTATCTTGTCTTTTATCTAGTTGATGATGTTATATGCTTAGCTGTTTGTAGCCACTGTACCAGTACACGGCCTACATTGCTACATCACTATGCCACGACAGCAAAACACAGTCACCATATTTTAATTTATCTTGCAGTCTATCAGGTCCACAGCACACACACACTTTCACATCCCAATAGTGTCAATGGTATGGAGAGAGCCATAACGAGGATAACCATAATTAGATCTGTTAATGGTTGCAGAATCATTTAGCAGATATGTTAGGATAACAGTTGACAAAAAACATTAATATCGATATCAATATTTTATCTAAACGTAATTATGTTCACTGCTCTGTATAAGTCAAAGAAGTTCAGTAGTGAAGGGGTCAGTTATTCCACGATAATATCCGCCTTGCAAAACGATGTCCCTACTTATCTCATACAAATCACACAGCCTTATATTCATAGTCTTACTTATTTGTTAATGTTTCCATGAGCCTCAAAAACAAGGAACAAAATGCATTCTGTATGTAAAAAGGAACACATCCCGTTTCACTCAAATACGTTTTCCTTCCTCTTCTTCTTCTTTTTGGCTGGGTAGGGGGTTTCTTGTTCAGTAAAAGACTCACTTTTGAAATAGCCTATAATGTCGGTTACTGCTTCTTTAAGGATTTGCCGGGCAAGAATGGGGAGGTGTCTGAGAGCTTGAAGGAGCGTGGTACGCAATAGGTTTCCTCGTGTTGACACTGTCAGACGGTCTCGATTGTATAGCCTGCGCGTCTGACACTGGAAAACCAAACGCACCCTTCCAACGTCCATTTGAAATTACAGGTAATGCTGTCGACATCGGATATATCGTCTAATTATAAAATGATACGACAATTGTCTACTTTACATTTCACTTCACCATCCAGTCACCTTTATTAGTGATCATACGAATGCAAATGTTTTACCTAATTTGCCTTGCAGCCCATTATTCTTCAGGCTAAAAATTCGAAACGCTGTAGTCTACATTTTATATCTCTTAGAACAGGCTATTCCAAATATGTGCCTGATCAGCAGAAGTTGTGCATTTCAGCACATGTAGCCTAGGCCTTTCTTTTCAAATGTGGGGCCAAAGGTTAGTGCAGTTAGGCCAACCTGCCAGTAGGAATGGTGTATTGATGGCAGCGTTTCTGTGGGGCGCAAAAATTACACTACTTGTTGAGATGCACAGTGCCGCCAGATAAACAGTTCGCGAGAATATTAGCTTTGAATTTACATAAAAAAACGAATATTCCTCGGCGTCCATCTCATAATTATTCATTTCTGTAAAATATTTCATGATCTTAACTCAAATATGGCATATCAAAATAAAAAAAGAGAGATTCTACCGATTTCAGTGCTGACTATAATTTCTCTCTCCGGTGTTGACATATTAAATGTTGTGTCCAACCTCCACCACAAGATAATTTATTTCCTTTCCATATCAGAAGTTGTTTTCAGATTTTGTTGTTTTCATATAACCAGGGCACATGCAGAAATGTCATTTCAGTACAGTATTTCAGTAGGGCCCATAGGGTTAATGAAAATGAATCATAAATCAAGACCTGCATACACTAAAATGTCAGATGATGTGAAATTGGACCTATTTTGCTCTCTCTTTTTGCACACTAGGGAGAAGGTGAGTACAGAGCCACTTTTAGGTGCGCACCTGAAATGTAAAAGTTTTCTCATGTTCCTTTAGGGGCTCCATAAATGGGCCTTCCAAAGAGGGGTATGACAAAAAGTTTGAGAACCACTTCTCTGATGTTACTTTTTAGGCTGATTGAAAAAGTGGGTGTGTTTGACTGTGTCTGGCTTAAAACAATGCATTCTGGGGGGCACTGAGGCCTTTTTATTGGGCAAGAGTCATTAGGCGAATTCAATATCAAACAGTACTTTGCAGCAATATGCAGGGGCAGTGATCTTTAGAATACTTTGGTGGAGCACAAGCCAGATAACTGCTCTTCCTAACTACTCCCATTTCCAACTCAAGGGGAGGGCTGGCTGTGGCAAGTGGGAGGCGTTACCAGCTCAGTTCACTTCAGGTGCTTGTTTCATGCACCGCCATTTGTCATCAAATGTAATGCCGCAATTGAAGCTGTAGAGGGCGTGGGAAGGTGTTTTTCACATGTAAAATGCCAGAAATTGCTGTTTTTGTCTGTAAACATGATTTCCGTATTAACACTGGTAGTAATGTGTTTCACCCCAGATAAGTTACGGCATTCAGTCAGCAGCTGAAAAACATATTTTGGGGTGCAGTTATACATGCCTATACCCTATTTGCTATGTTTTCTGTCTTCTAGGAGAAATCAAATGGCATCCCCATTTCGAAGCTTGATAGAAGATGAAAATAGATACAACAAGTCATTCCGTCTGTTTCTGGAGCGTTCCTCAGAGCACCAGTGCATGCAAGAGTTCATCCATGGGGTTTTGCCTGAGATCTTTACAAAGTAACGTGCTGTGTAACTTTTTTTCTGTTATGTTGCATTGAGTCCACCTTCAATTCCATATCAATATGGTGTGACTAAGGATTCCAAAATCATGTTGTCTACTCCTCACATTAGCTTCTGTGGTCTTCTCTTGCTAAGGTGATCCAGCAGCCTGAGCCTTCAAACAGGCCACAGGCTACCTTGGTAACAGCCTGTACTGACACTGCAGTGTCTTTTCTTCCTGTGTGCAATGTATCAAATGCATTTCACCTCATCGCGATGGACCTCAGTTGGACCAGAGCGAGAGTCACTGTTTAGTTTCAGCACAATCAGATTCAGGGCCAGTCACACCAAACAGAACCACGGAGCAGGTCACTAGGTCTTATTAAATTGGAAAAGGCAAGGTCCAAAAGCCATCACTTGTGCATTTTTAGTTTTAGGTTCAGAATTTTTTTTTGAAGGTGTCTAGAAGTAGGCCTACACAAAGTATGCGCTTGTGATCTACACAAATTTGGGGTGTTGCCAGCGAAATAAGATGATCTGTTTTGTTGGACATATACAGAAATACAGAAAACCAAAGGAGATTATCCAGTCTGTTGGCCAGGCTGGAGAGACAATGATCCATTGCTGTCATGCAACCATGATATTAGCTTTGAACAAGTCCATCTTAGCCTACATCATATTTAAGTTAAAATGACCACTCTTCCCTCCAGAATTGGAAAAGGAAAAAGCAGTCTCCGTGTCATAGGTGTGGGCAGCGGAGCAGGTAAGACTTTTACCTTTTACTTCACTGGAGAACGGCGTCCATTTTTTCCACTATTTTTTAGAAGGGCAGGAGTAACAAATGTCTCCCCCCTACCGATTGCATAAGACATACTTTAACATCTGCCAGTGACTTTAATGATAGGATTTAAAAATATTCACAGTACATGCCAACTATGTGGTAAAAACTTCACATAATAATAATAATGAATGTGATAAAAACCCTCCATCACCTTAGAGTCACCCTAGCAACACAATCAAATAGGCTCTGAGAGACTGGCACATTTTAATGCTTTTATTACCTGTGAATGGTCTGTTCAGCCAGCGACACTTTGTTCTCTGATGATGATGTTCATAAATGGTCTGTCAGACTGCATTTAGTTATGTCTCTTTGATGAATGTGCTTGACAAATCAGCTCTAAAATAAACAGCCTTTCAGCGCAAGTTTAATAACGTCTGTCAGATTGACATTTGGCTCTAAGTAACTGGGTCTTAGGTTGAAATCTGACTCGACACAACATTGGGTCGCAATCAATTTTATAAGGGTGGTTGAATTTGGCTTAAAGTAAAAATGTTCTAGACATTAATGTTCCTCTCTTATGACTTCAGTTTTTCTGATGCATTGTATTTAGTGCCATCATTGCCCCGGTTGATCATCACTCTTTATGTATAGACAGACAGACAGACAGACACATGGTGTGAAGCGGTGGTAGCGTAGCGGTTAAAGAACCTGGCTAGCATTGTGGGTTTAAATCTTGGTTGCCACCATTGTGCCCTTGAGCAAGGCACTTAACCCAAAGTTGCTCTAGTGGCCCTAAAGTTGACAAATGTAAGTCGGTTTGGATAAAAGCGTCTGCTAAAAGCATAAAAAAGGCTAGATAGATAAACAGACAACAGTTTATTGTCAAAATAAATCTGAAATTTGTCTTATGCCTTTATCATAGTATTCTATGTATTCTATTGCAGCTACATTTGCAGAGGATAAACATAGGACAAAAAATACACATGTACATGCATAGATGTACTACATATAGACCTACCAGATATCCACACAGTTTCACCAACAGTCACAGACAGTTACAAAACTTTCCTCACCATGTCTTTGACCTTGTTTCAGTTTCAGTATTAAGCTCTATGTGAATTTTTAGCATCCAGGGATGTGTTACTGACATTAGAGTTAGCGGTAATTCTGTAGGCTGTGTTTTTTTATAGTCCTGTTCATAACTGACTGTAGGTGAAATGGACCTGCAGATGTTCTCTCAGATGTGTCAAAAGCTTCCAGGGATCACAGTGACCAGCGAAGTGGTGGAGCCTAGTGCCGACATGCTCTTCAAGTACAAGGGTAAACAAGGGTTTATTGCCTTGTTTACATTACTCTTCTAATGGCCCCAAAGGACCTTGATATCAAGGAACATCTATATTTCTCTTCTCATACTTTTCCGAATCTGTTCTTGATGTTTCTCAGTGTTGGTATCAAAAACACCTAACCTTGAACATATAAACTTCACATGGAATAAGATGACTGCATCTGAATTTGAGAACCACTGGAAAGAGAGAAACCTAGATAAGAAGTTTGACTTCATTCACATGATACAGGTTGGATGACATGATCAGCACTGCAGGATCATTGACCTGTTTTAATGACAAGTACCCAGTGATGTGTAGCCTGTAATATATTTAGCTGAAGAAGTCTCTAATTTGCAGATGCTGTATTATGTCAAAGACCCCGAAGCAACCATCTCATTCTTCAGGAGTCTACTGAGTGAGAATGGGAAGCTTGTGATCATTCTAGTGTCTGGTGGGTCATGTATTTTACATTTCTATGCAACTGTACAGTGCTTCCTCAGTGTCGCTGGGGGATAGCATTTGCTTGTGTGTCTCACACTGATGTGGTAATTACAGGCCAAAGCGGATGGGGAAGGCTCTGGAAGACATACAGAGCTGAGCTCTGCAACACTGAGATCAGTCAATGCGTCACCACTGGGGATATCAAAGCCTTCCTGGACACCAAGGGCATCCCGTACAAAAACTATGTGCTCCCCTCCCAAATGGAAATCACTGAGTGCTTCACAGAGGGCGATGAGAAGGGCGAACTGCTGCTGGACTTCCTGACTGAGGTCATCGAATTCAGCAAGAACGCTTCCCCAGAGCTTAAAGCAGGCGTGTTGGATCTGCTGCGTCACACTGACTGCAGCACAGAGGTGGATGGGAAAGTTTTATTCAACAACAATCTTGAAGTATTAGTTGTGGATCCGTAGAGGCTTGTGAATCAAACATGCACTGCACTCTTAGATGTTTCACACTCCGGTTATAAACCAAATTGAAGACCAAAGTCACTGACACATTCATAGATGTTTATGACTGTAATTTACACGTCAGGTAATCAGACAAATGTATAGTCCAGATTACATATCACAGTAACGTTGTAAGCAGGTTAATAACAGTGGTTATAAACAGAGGTAAGGGATGAAATTACCAAACATAATTTATTTAAGATACCCCATTGTTAATAATAATTTGACAACACTTGTTGTTAATTGATGTAGGACCATATGCTTATATCAATTAACAGGGTTGATTCTCTCAGTTCTGCAAACACATCAAAATATCAAAAACAGGCTAGCTGATTATCATGTTGGCTACTTAAATACAGAACTCTGCAGTAAATGTTGTCTGAAATAGTTTATAGACTTGTAAGGTATATAAGACTTTGTTTATACAATATCTAGTCAAATGTCAGTGTAACATCACGTTTTGGACTGGATAATATTAATATTCTGTCCTACTTTTACAATAGTTAGCTGTCTCACTTTACCAGTATTACAATGAAATTTACCCATGGACAAAAATATTTTATTAGAAACTGAACTGAAACTGAACTATATTGATTCAGTAATGTTGACCATTATTATGTAATTGTCCAACAGTCATGAACATTGAGATGTAATAGTTCAGACTACTCTCCTCTCAAGCCGATTTCAGCACTGAGATAGCGTAGCCCCCTCCCTGTGCAACCCCACAGCAGTATCTTTACACTGGAAGGAATATACAGCCTTTCACTGTTTGACACAGCTCAACAGGGAACCCCTAAGTCAAGCAGTTAGCTCCTTTATTTATATCCACCTGTTTCATGAGAGCCACATAGTAGTGGCTCAGTTATTTCAAGCACAGTAGGACTCCTATCATTTTACGATCAGTCACTGAGCCCCCAGTTGATGGATATTGTCTCTTATATTCACAACTTGCATACTACAGATCAGGCCATTACTATGGTTTCTCCTCCATATTGGAATTGGGAACACAATACACCTGCACCCTGATGCCACAGAAAATGCAGAAGCAGAGTTAGTCATACACCAACACGGTCTCAAGGGAAAACCTCTAGCTCTTTCAGCAGCCTGTCTCACCACTCACCCATTTACTACTTGTCAGCAACCACTCAGGGCTAATGATTCGTCTTTATTACATCTCATTATACTTGTATAAGAGAGTAAAATTCTTTTTACTCTCTTATGTTTTTGCTGTGTTTTTGCTCCTCAAAAATAAATAATAAATAAATAGTATGTTAAGTGTTCAGATTGTGTGTGAGTGTGTGTGTGCGTTAGGCTGTCATTGTTTCAGTGTTAATAAGCTTTATTGCTTGGCTGAAAAAAACTGCTCTGGAATTTGGTGAACCGAGGCTTAAGACTATGATATCGCTTGCCAGATGGTAGCAGCTGAAACAGTCTATGACTAGGATGGCTGGGGTCCTAAACAGGAGGCAGCTGAAAATCATTATGGGAAAACAGAATCATGAGGTACAGGTGTGAAGCAGGGAAGGAGAAAGGGGCAGGGCAGGTGAGCAAAGCAGAAACACATGGACACAAAAACAAACACAAGGGCTGCAGTACAAAGGTAGTCCAGTGGGGGGCCGAGGTCTCAGGAAGCAGGATCATGACAGTACCCCCCCTCTAACGGCCTCCTGGCGTCCCTTTGCCTGAGGCAGGGTGTTGGTGGCGAAACTCCCTAATCAGATTAGGGTCCAAAATGTGCCGGGCCGGGATCCAGCATCTCTCTTCAGGGCCATAGCCCTCCCAGTCCACGAGATACTGGAGTCCCCGGCCCCGGCGGCGAACGTCCAAGAGCCTCTGAGTAGCCTCTGAGTAGGCCTCTGAGCCATCAATGAGCCGGGGAGGTGGTTGGGGAGCAGGGGGAGGATGCATGGGATTACAGATAAATGGCTTGATTCGGGAAACATGGAAGGTGGGGTGGATGCGGCGTAGGGGCAAGGGGAGCTTGAGCTGGACTGCGGTGGGACTGATTATCTTAAAAGATGGGGAAGGGACCGATGAAACGAGGGGAGAGCTTGTGGGATTCAGTGTTTAGGGGTAGGTCTTGTGTGGAAAGCGACACTCGTTGACCCTGACGATACTGCAGAGCTCGGGAGCGAAGCTTGTCAGCCTGGATCTTCATTCTGGCTGAAGAGCGGAGAAGGGTGGTGCGGGTGCGCCTCCAGGTCCGAAGACAGCGTCGGATGAACGCCTCCGCAGATGGAACTCCGACCTCCTCCTCCTGGTCCGGGAACAGTGGGGGTTGATAGCCCAAGGAGCACTCGAAGGGGGACCAGCCCGTAGCGGTGGAGACGTGTGAGTTGACGGCGTATTCCACCCATGGCAGCTGTTGGCTCCAGGCGGACGGATTCTGCGAAACCATACAGCGCAGCACAGTCTCTAGTAGTTGGTCGGCTCTCTCTGTCTGGCCATGGCTTTGTGGGTGGAAACCTGAGGACAACAGACAGACGCTCCCAGCTGTTTACAAAAAGCTTTCCAGAAGGCAGAAGTGAATTGGGGACCCCTATCCGAAACCACCTCAACGGGTAGTCCGTGGATTCGGAACACATGCTGGATCATGAGATTTGCTGTCTCCTTGGCAGAAGGGAGACCAGGCAGGGGAACAAAATGAACAGACTTAGAAAAGCGGTCGACAATAGTGAGAATCGTAGTGTTACCAGCAGAGTCACGAAATCCAGGGAAATGTGGACCATGGTCTTCGGGGAACGGATAGGGGTTGTAGCAGGCCGGCAGGAGGTTGGTTGGAGGTCTTGTTCTGGGCGCAGGTCAGGCAGGACTGGACGAAGTGGGTAATGTCATCCTTCATGGTGGGCCACCAGAACTGTCTCCCTATGAAGGCTTGGGTCCTGCTGGATCCGGGATGGCATGACAGCTGGGAGGAGTGACCCCATTGCAGAACCTGAGACGGTTAGTGGGACACTGACTAGGCCCGGCCTCATCAGCTTGGGCCGCTACTACTATGGACTCGATATCCAAGCGGTGTCACCTGTCTCTGCGACAGGTGACCAGGCGAATTTGGTCTTTGGCGAGGTCAGAGCGGTAAGAGGGGCGGCCATGGTACTGAAATTGCGCACGAAGCGCCGGTAGAAGTTGGCAAACCCCAGGAAACTTTGTAAACTTCGGCAATTGACAGGAGTGGGCCAATCCAGGACAGCCTTGACTTTCTGTTGGTCCATGTGGATGGACACCGGGGAGATGACATATCCAAGGAAAGACACCGTCTCCTGCTTTAACATACAGCTGGTTAGCGAGCAGGCGCTTCAGGACTGCACGAACGTGAGAGACGTGCTCAGACAGGGATTTGGAAAAAATTAAAATGTCATAGAGAAAAACAAAGACAAAGTGATTTAACATGTCTCTAAGAACATCATTGACTAGGGTTTGGAAAACGGCAGGGGTGTTAGTGAGTCCAAATGGCATGACCAAGTATTCGTAGTGTCCGGAGGTGGTGTTAAAGGCTGTCTTCCACTCATCCCCCTCACGTATGCGGACCAGGTGGTAAGCGTTCCACAGGTCTAATTTCGTGAAAATTCTGGCCCCTTGCAGGAGTTCAAAGGCAGAGGACATGAGGGGGAGAGGGTAGCGGTTCTTAATGGTGACTTTATTAAGACCCTGATAGTCTATACAAGGCCGGAGTGAGCCGTCCTTCTTAGACATGAAGAAAAAGCCCGCTCCGGCTGGGGACGAGGAAGGGCGAATAATTCCTGCCGCGAGAGACTCTTTAATATATTTGTCCATCGCCTCCGTCTCCGCACGGGACAGGGAATATAACCGCCCCTTGGGGGGAGATGCACCAGGGAGGAGATCGATAGCACAATCGTATGGCCGATGGGGAGGCAAGGACGAGGCACGAGATTTACTAAAAATAGGCTTTAGGTCCATGTAATCCGGAGGTACTCCCGACAGATCAGGGAACTCTTCAATGTGAATGGGGACGGACCTAACAGGAATCTGGGTTTGGGTGAAACAGCGAGACTGGCAGGAGGGAGACCATCCAACTACGCACTTCTCCTCCCAGTCGATGTGCGGAATGTGCTTAACTAACCACGGATGCCCAAGAACCACCGGAGTCAGGAGAATTAATAACATAGAACCTGATCAGCTCATGGTGAGTATCAAATAGACAGAGACTCACCGGAACTGTGGTGTGACGGATGGTGGCCAGTCTTACTCCCGTCAACGCGTTCGCTACCAGGGCCTCCTTGAGGTCTTCGGTGGGTAGTCCCCATTGAGTTACCAGCCTGGCGTCCACGAAATTCTCCTCTGCCCCAGAATCGACGAGGACCTCCGTCTCTCGCCGTTGGTCTCCCCAGGTTAGGACGGCAGGAAAGAGGGTCCGCTGAACAGATGAGGGGAAGGTTGGGGTCACGCTCACCCGTACCCCTCTCACGGGTGAGCGTGGGCTTTTACTGGACACGTTGCGACATAGTGTCCCGGTTGGCCACAGTACAAACACAGGCGTGAGCACAGTCTCCGCTGTCTTTCCTCCAGAGTCAGGCGAGTCCGGTTCACCTGCATAGGTTCAGGCGACGATGCAGTCGGAGCCGGCAGAGACAAGGAGGCAGCGGAATGGGCAAATCCTCCACTTACAGCCCCGGATGTCCTAAAGCGTTGACGCTTTAACTCAAAAGGCTCAGATTGTACAAAACACACAGAAAAGGGACCAGGGTAGCACGGGGAGAAAACAGAGATTTCGACAGGTAACAGATTTGGAAACGGACTCACACTCATGGTACGCGATCAGATGATCAGACAAGGACTATGGAACAGACAAGGGTTTATATAGGAGACAGAGGCACTGGGGTAAACAGGAGGCAGCTGAAAATCATTATGGGAAAACAGAATCATGAGGTACAGGTGTGGAGCAGGGGAGGAGAAAGGGGCAGGGCAGGTGAGCAAAGCAGAAACACATGGACACAAAAACAAACACAAGGGCTGCAGTACAAAGGTAGTCCAGTGGGGGGCCGAGGTCTCAGGAAGCAGGATCATGACACTCACAAGAAGTCCAAGATCCAGCTGCACAGACTGGTGTGTAGAATATGTCTATAAACACACCAGCCAACTGCTCTGAGCATGCTCGATTGACACAACCTGGTATCCCATCAGGCTCTGCTACTTTGTGGATGTTTATATGGTTGAAGGTTTTCCACCACAGCTACTGTGACCATTAAGTCTGGATCAGCTGAGAGGTTAGTGATGGAGGGGTTTCTTTCTGGAGGGTTAGTGGTAACCTCAAAGCAAGTATAGAAGCTGTTTAGGTCATCTGGGAGTGAAGGGTGAGAGACTTGGACCTCACATTTCTTTTCTCTAAAATCGGAAATCATGTGTCCCTGCCACATGCCTCATGAATCACAAGCCTCCAGTTGCTCCTCAATCTTAAGCCTGTAGTCTCGTCTTGCTACTTTGATTGTTTAACACAGGTTATATTGGGCTTTTTTCTCCAGCTCCTTGTCTCCAGACACAAAGGCACAATTACGAGCCCTGAGAACAGCTTTTATAGTGTTATTTATCTATGGTTTTTGATTAGGATATACACAGATTGTTTTTGTTGGAACAACATCTTCTACACACTTCTGTATGAATCCAGTGACTGCCTCTGTATACTTGTCTATATAATCGCTTGAAGCATCACAGAACAGCACCCCAGTCAGCACAATCAAATTTTTTAATGCAATGTCAATGATTCCTCAGACCAACAGCAAACCTTCTTGACAGTGGGTGTGCTTTGCTTCAGTTTCTGCTTATAAGCTGGCAGAAGTAGAATGGAAGAGTGATCCAATGCGGTGGGCGAAGGAGGGGAGAGTGGAAGGGAGACTAACAGTGATCTAGTATGCGGTCTTTACTTGTGTTCACATTGATGTGTTGGAAGTATTTAGGCAGTACCTTTCTCAGAGATACCTGACTGAAATCTCCAGCGATGATAAAAGCAGCCTCTGGATGTGATTTCCATGTTTTGGTGATTTTTGTGTGTAGTTCTTTTAGTGCAAGATCTATGTCGGCAAACACAGAGAACCTAGTGGGTATGATAGCATGGTCTGGTCAAGTTTCTGTGTAAGATGATGTTACAGTCCCTCATTTCCCTCTGAAAGAAGATTCTTGCACGCAGCTTGCACAACTTATTATCCAAAGATTGGACATAGGCAAGTATGCTTGGAAGCGGTGGTCGGTTGGCATACCATCTTGGGTTAGTGCTTTTCTGGCCAAAGTCTGACCCCTCCTATGGTGGCTGGCTGCAGACTAACTGTGTGACAGTTTGGTATGGAAATTGCTCTGTCACTGGTCGTAAGGCTCTGCAGCGAGTGGTGAAAACTGCTCAGAGAATCACAGGGACTCCACTTCCTGCCATTGAGGATGTCCACAAGAAAAGATGTCTGCGACGGGCACGCAGCATTCTGAAGGACACCTCTCATCCTGCCAACAAACTATTCCAACTCCTCCCCTCCAGAAGGCGCTACAGGAGCCTCCAGACTAAAACCACCTGGTTCAGGAACAGCTTCTTCCCCACAGCCATCACACTACTGAACTCTGTACCCCACTGAACCTCACACTGCACTCTGCTGCTATAGCCCTTGGACTGCACATCTGTACATCTGTATATACTTAATACATCTGTACATAACTATCTCTATAGCACATCTGTATATTGCATATCTGTATATTGCACATCTGTACAGCTGTATATACTTCTGTACATCTGTATATACTTAATACTTAATACATCTGTACATAACTATCTCTATAGCACATCTGTATATTGCCCTTTATATTGAATCTATACAGCACATCTGTATATTACCCTCATTATCTCTTCACCTTACATGTATATTGCTCTTCTGCCTAATTATTATTCTGCCTATTTATTACTAATCTGAATATAATTTGCTCTTTAACTGTACATATTGCATATACTGTATATACTGCACTTGCTGCTCTTTGCACTTTTGATAAGATGCCAAACCGCATTTCATTACCTGTATTTATATATGAGTAATGACAATAAAGTTGAATCTAATCTAAAAAAAAACATAATGCAATAGGTGAGAGGTCAGCTGTCGCATCCCAGCTGTTGGGATGTAATGGAGGAATTTAGGATTTATTCCAGTTGATTGAGTATTCAGAAATGTTTGAAAATAATAACTTTAATAGTTTCTTTCACAGATGATGGTGGGTCTTGTAGGAAAAGAAGAACATCACTGGTATAGAAGCTGATTTTATTCTGTAAATTTAGGGTTTGGACTTCTTTGATGTGAGAGTTCTGCCGAATAGCAGCAGCTAACGGCTCAATAAAGATGGTAAATAGTGAGGGGGAGACTGGTGACCAGCAGGGGGGCCTACCTAGTTAAGATAACAACGAAGTTAGTAGATAGAGAGGAGCAAGAGATGGTTAATACAGATTAACATGTAAAGATGTTCGCAAAGTAAATAAAGTTGAGCACAAGGTCATTGTTCATTAAACAAGGTTTCATCTTTGAGAATATGAACAACACAGTGAGCTGTAAAGAACTCCCTAATGTGTAAAACGGCAATCTCCAGTTGACTCTACCGAAAGCTTTTTCTGCGTCAAGGGTTTGCTATAATGGGGTTTTCTTGTAACGTTGATGATTAGTGTGTTAACAGTCTACAAGCATTTGAGGATGATATTCTACCTTTAATGAAACCAGTTTGATCTGGATGGATAATGGATGGGGTAACCTCTTCTAATCTATGAGCTACTGCTTTGGCGATTATTTGGAGGAGTGAAATTGTGAAATCATTCATCCTGATGAAATGTGGAGCCAAAGTGGACCACGTTTATTTCATTTCACAAAGCAGACAGCAAAACATCAAAGACCTGCGTGCAATTCAGTACGGCTTTTCGTGAGTGGTTGCCCGTTGAAATGAAATGCAACTTGTGCGCTGGTAGGCATAACTCTATAGCCTGGATTTTTACGCCCTGGGAAAATGCAATAAACTTTTTTTTGACATCTCACTAAAAATCATTTCTCGGGGTTTTGCTAACTTGAGTGTCGAAGGCAACGGTATGTTAGCTGCCATTCCTATTAACCATTCTAACAGTTCGATCGTTATCTGTCGTTATCGATAGGATCCCTTTAACGCCTTCCACCTGACGGTGCCAATGGACGATGCTGTTTCATTTCAAGGAGTTGCATCGTTATTAGGCTAAATGACCAACATTTTCAAATTTCACATAAGTTTGCTGCCATCTCTATTATTTTAGTCTCCAACTAGCTTTTGCTCCAACAGGCTTCCTCAACAGCGCTGCTTTTCTCACTTAGAAAAACTGTCTGCACCTGTAGGTTTATTTAATTATTTATCGGTCTTAAAGGGGCCATGTCACCTTAACTTAACAAGGTTGAGAAACACTAATGTAAATATACTGACTATGAAATAGTGCTTGGCCTACTCATTTCATAACCTGGTTTAGAAATTAAAATGGCTCTAGAATCAATAGGGTATCGAATCAAATCGAATCGTGAATCAAGTTGAATCATGACCTTGTGGATCGGAATGGAATCAATTCAGAAAACCTGCACAGACACCCAGCCCTACTCCTTAAGACAACACTGTTTCCATCACAGAAAGCCCTTACAAGTCTTACGCCCAGAACATTTATTTTGTTGTCGTTTTAAGCTAGCACAGCTAAGTACAAACAAGTCATACAAAAATACATTCAAGGAAACCCAACTTAACCCAAACCTAGGAAACTATGTCCTCACCATGGAACCTTTTAACAATTTACAAAGTAACCAGTAATGGAAAGAACTTTTAATGCCAAAACTTCAGAACTGTTTGGTTCAATTCTGAGAAACATTCACCTTGTTAATACCTGTGGTATGATGATGGAATTGGCACCTCACCAGTCATTCTTAATGGCAAAATAATTAACAAAGTAATCTACTTCAACTTAAAATCCCCAAATATTCTTAATATTATTTGCTTTTTACTGTCTTATGCAAGTATAATGAGATGTAACAAAGAAATCTAGAATCTTAAATGTGTTCTTACCTTGCCTTATTTTTCTGAAGGGTTGCTAAGGAGAAAGAGTTTAAGTATAATGAGATGTAACAAAGAAATCTAGAATCTTAAATGTGTTCTTACCTTGCCTTATTTTTCTGAAGGGTTGCTAAGGAGAAAGAGTTTAGATTCTAATAAGAGTTGTTTTATTTCTACACATAAAAAAGACATTTTCAAGACAAGACATTTGAGATTTCATGATTTATACAACCATAGTTTTCATTGACATTTGCTCAGACTTTTTTTCTACTGTCTGTGTGATACTAGTAAATCATTACACCACAGTGCCCATGAACTGCTGTGATACTTGGTAAAGGTGAACCTATGCACAGCATGATATAAAATGTTTCAAATGTAGATTGCCTTTTAGCCCTACTGAACATATCTCTTTGTATTGCATGTCTCAGGACATAACAGCTACAGTAAATGCACAATGGTATCCATGTTGTTCAATAGCTGCAGTTCAACAGTAATTTCCTAAATAGAAGCCACACCATATATATATAAACCTCAGGTCAGTGTTTTGTGCAAACTAAGAAAACAAAACAATGTACCAATCACACCAGTGTATTAACCACACCCATGCATTAACCAGATTTCATGGGAAAAGAAGTGCATTTCCATGTACAACCCTCCCCCATGCACTGTATTAACCTCACAAATGAAGAAATTAAGGTTCAAGTTGAACACACACGTGGGATGTGACAGAGCCTCTTGGCTAAGAGCATTTTTATGGCTGGACATGGTAAAAGAAGCTGGGGCTGACTGAATGAGACTGGAATCTCACTGCACAGCTGCATGTCCCTCTGTGTGCACTTTGTGCTGCCTGTTATGTAATGTGAACACGCCCACTCCCACTCCATTCATTATTTGTAGGCACACACAAGCATACACATTTCAACCCAGCAAAGCCAAAGGTAAATATCATACAGTTGGATTACTTTTGCATGTATTAAATACATACTGACATATTTAGTATAATTTAGTCTTTTTTCAGACATACATTTATAGACTTTTAAAACTAACACACATTATTTCAGCAGTGATTTCAAGTTTGTTCTCCACTTGTTGGATCCATACATTATTTACAGGCTCTCGCAAGCATACACATTTCAGCCCAGCAAAGCCAAAGGTAAATGTCATAAAGTTGGATTACTTTTGCATGCATTAAATACATGCAACATATTTAATATTATTTTTCAGACATACATTTATAGACACTTAAAACTAACAGCACATTATTTCAGCAGTGATTTTAAGTTTGACATATAGGCAGCTTATCATGACAACCACAACAACCCAGGCTGGCTACGAAGGAGACTATGTGGAAAGATTTCAGTTCTACCTCCAGCACTCAGGGGAACACACGGCCATGCGAGAGTTCATGGACAAAGTTCTCCCTGGTGAATTTGCAAGGTGGGAAACAGCATACAACTTCAATGTAGTGCTTACACATGACAATATTCTCATACCTTTTCCATAGACTATCCAAACTGAGAATGTTCATGTGGTAAGAGTTAATGAGTGCGGATGTGAAGACAAACCCACACTCAGGAAATGAGGGATGGGGAGGGAGGAGTAAATTACTGAAATCTCAGGCCCAAGTAACTGAATTCTTACTCTGTTAATATGTAACTCCCATAAAAACTGAATTTTTAAAAAGTGGAATTGCTTTGCAATGGGATCATTTTCATTCAGCTGTGCCTGGCCTTATTATAAAAGTGATGAAAGGTCATAGGGTCATTTACTTGTGCTGTATGTGAAGCTTATTGTAACTTAAAAGGGCTCATGAGTGATAATAGGTATGAGGTATAATAAAGCAGATTGAGTTTGCTTAATTGAGTTTAATTTGACTGTATGTGACATGAGGTGGTAAATACACATTGGATAATGCTTACAATTTGGATAATGCTTACAAAAATGTTTTGTGTGTTTTAGAATCGGAGAGGGGAAATCAGATCTGTACTTCCTTGGAGTTGGAAGTGGCCAAGGTACGTTTCCTTTTTATTCCATCTGTTGATTTCCTGTTCTTTGTCTCCATCTACTGACCATTCATGAACCACTCATTTCATCATGTCCCGAGATCCTAAAGGATCATAACATTAAAGCTGGATTGTAAGAATCATATAACAAAGTGCAGACCCCGCAAACAGAAGTGAGGAATCTTAATTTACTTCTGGCTGCTCTTTTGGAAATCAAAAGAGATCAACTAGCTAATACAGAGCCAGCAAACTGTAGTCCAGTTGTAGTCCAGTTTGGAAAGAATGATGGCCTGCACAACAACTTGTGTGGCACATTGTATGACATAAGGTCTGATATTCAGTACAAAGCAACATGACATGATCCATAAGAGGAAATGTCCTCACCTATATAATGCTCAGAATGGGAAGTAGGAGAGGCCTAATGTAAACTTGTGATGAGGTCATGAGACTTTATGATACCTACCCTTGACACACTGAATGTACGTACTCTAAGGTAGCCAGCTCAGATAATAGAAATAGAAATAGAACCGTTTTGGTAGAAAGACCACTCTTAAAGTTTGACTGCTTTGAGTTTCTTAGGTTGAAAATAGAAAAACAATTATTTGTTACGTAAAGCTGTTTCAGTATTTGATCTGAATTATATGCAACCTTTTTGAAAGAGAGTTTGTTTTCATTAGGTGAAATGGACTCTCACATGCTAAGCATGCTGCAGTCTACGTTTCCCGCAACTCCAATCAAAGCTCATATTGTGGAGCCAAGCATCGCACTCATTGAAAACTTTAAAGGTAAAACCCTCTGCCACAGTTTCCACCACTGTCTCACTTTAATGACACTTGTAGAGAAGTGAAACTGTTCTCTAAGCAAGTTGTGAAATTCAGCTGAAGACACTGAGTTACCAAGAACGTTTCTATTTTCCCTTACAGCTTCAGTGTCTAAGGCCTCCAACCTTCAGAAGATTCCATTCACCTGGAACACTGTGTCATGCGCTGAATACGAGAAACAAATTAAAGACGCCAAATCCACAACACGATTTGACTTCATAAACATGATTCAGGTGCGGTTCTTCTACTATCGCTCATGATTTGTTCATCATGCACCAAACGGTAAATATGTGTTTTGTGACTGACAAGTGGTCAACTGCATGTTAATATACGACTCATCATAACCCATTTATCCTCTACAGATGCTTTATTACATGGATGATTATGTTGCGGTCATCAAGTTTTTCCACACTCTGTTGAGAGAGAAAGGGAGACTCATGATCATTCATGAAGCAGGTAGAATGTTATGTTTTCGCTAGATACTGGTGTGTTTATGCCTGTTCAAGCCACACACTCTCAGCTTCAAAAAAATTGTTGTTGTTTAGCTTGCAGTGATTGGGGCACTCTGTGGAGTACGCTTACAAAAGACCTCAGCACAAAGTCTGTCACCAAGTACATTTCTGCTGAGGACATCAAAGGTGAGCTAGACAAACTGGGTCTGAAATATGAGGAACACAGCATCCCCAACACCATGGACATCACTGAGTGCTTCGTTGAGGGCAGCCAACTGGGAGCCAAGCTGCTGGACTTTATGACTGACCAGGATAGCTTTGAGAAGGCCTACGATGCAGAGATGAGAGCAAAAATCCGGGACCTGCTCCGTAACAAGTGCTGCACAGAGAAGAATGGACGCCTGATGTTTGACATTAGCCTGACCTGTTTGTTCATACATCCTTAAGCCACATATTTTCCATTCTTTTATCAGTATTGGCTGAGGATGACAGACATTAGCATTATGTTAGCATTATGTTAGAACATGCAGGTATATGTTTCTGTTCTACAGTCTCTGTAGTTTAGTTAAGGCCTTTAGGCTTATAGATTTATATTGTGTTTGTAATTATGAAGGCACAACGATTAAAAAAATGTTTTTTAAGTGTCTTCTTTTTGTACATAGATGTACTGGTGTCCAGTATGCCTAATGTCCAGAAGATGGCACTCTTGCCTATTACACTCTGGTCCACTTATAGGGAATGTGACCAATGGAACAAAAATGAAACATGATACCTGACAGATTGCAAAATAGCATTTATAAGATGCTCATCAACAAATTGATAGCCAAATTAGCAGAGCTGCATGGCCAATCAGCTCAAATTATGTGACTCATTTTCAATGAGCATTAAAATCCAGATTTGTGTGTGTGGATTTGCTGTGTAATTTCAGGCTGGTGACTACAGTGGCTGTATGATGAGTTCACTTCATTTACACCAACGCTCTCTTGTCAAACCTAAACTGAACACAGGTACCGATAAATCCCTCACAACTTTTGACAGCCTCCTAAAGAATGAGTCAGTAACGCTCACTGAAACCTCCATGACAACTTCTGCCAGTTTCTTTCTCTCCATGGTAATGGATGGAGTGGAAAGGGCTCCTTTGAACAATACTATTCATTTCTGCTATGAAGATACAAGGGAGACGCTATCCTTACACACGGTTACATTCCCCAAGTCTTGAACTGCTTGAAGCGCTCTAATATAAACAAAGCTCCACTGCACCAGAGAGTTCACAGGCCCTTTATGTGCCAGTTCAACTGCGGCTTTAAGTGCTTACAGAGGAGCTGACATGTTTTGAAAGGCGTAGTCGCATGAACCATCCTGATAAATTTGCTCTGGTTACTTTGGTAAGCACTGGCTGGCATGTCACCCTCCACCGAGCGGACTAGTTTCCAGTTTGTGTCTGCAGCAGGTAATGTCTTGTCACTGACACAGACAAGACTGCATAAGTAAAGAGTCTGCACAATTCCTGTAGATTTCAGTGGTGCTAAAGTCAGTTTTACAGCCTGTTTGCTTTGTGCTCTCCATGTCAGCTCACCCCTTTATTTAGTCTGAATATGAGCAATCTCCACCTGATGGCAGAAGCCTCCTTAATGCAAACAAATCAGTGAAAGCTTTATGGACGCAATGAATTAATTAGAATAAGTATTTGTTTAACATATTTTGAATGTCACTCTTCATCCATATTTAGGTATGATTGATAAGGTTATACTTTCTTTCACTTTCCCCCCCTTATATTAAATATGATCCATCTCTGGCCTGGACAGTGCCAGAGCCGACAGCTCTAAGTCAAAGTTAGTACCTGCCGTTTTTCATGCTGCCCACACCTCGCAGAAGGTGAATAAAAGCCTTTCCCATTAGGGGCGCGTTCAGCGCCTCTCTTGCGCTCTCTCCCTGCCCTTCTGCCGCTATCAATCACAGCCTCTTATCACCCATCATGTCAGAGTGTAGAACCTCTCGGAGACTTCAGCAGGACATAAACTTGCCCCTTTAATGTATCAAACAGGCTTTAATGGGCAGAAGCTGAAACGCGACCTTGAAATATGGCCCTGGTACAAAACCCTCTGAATGGCTGGTCTCCTCAGCATTTTCTCCATCCTCTCTTTTCCTTCCTCTTTCCCTTCTTCCTCTAGTCTTGGGGAGGATGCACTACTTAACCCAAGAAAACACAGCTTTCAAAAGACACTTGAAGATAGTCACAGAGCCCTAAACACAGCTTTCAAAAGACACTTGAAGATAGTCACAGAGCTTTTCTTTAAAGCAATGCAAGAGCACTCAAAAACTAATACACTTGTAAAAAGACTCCCTTGATTCATATAGATTCCATTACTTTAATAATGATTGTAAGTGTTGTACTGTACTTTAGCCACTTACAGTTTTATTACACTGATGATTAAGTAATAATAATTAATAATAAAGTAAAAACCAGTTATTGAGGAGTTGTTTAATAGCATTACCACCTTAATATCTAAACCAAACCTTAAATCTAAGTGTTTTCCATAAAATGTGGATAAGATCCAAAATGTGCACTACTAAAAGCCATCTTTAACTAGTGGAATGACTTCAAACCTTTATTCTGTCTTCAGTTAAACAGTTTAAACCTAAACCACTTTAACAGAGAATGGCAATTACAAATGTCTTTCTGTGAACCCCATGCACATTTTGAAACATTGAGAAGCTAGTGCAACTGACAAATGTAAGGGAGATTACTAAAAATTACTAATTACTAATATTAATTAGATGTAGAAAGCAGAACCATTACTATGTCATGATCATTTACAGTAGTCTAGGTATGGAGACAGATGCTTTATATGTTTGGTCTTCTTAGATATTGGTCTTATATTTAGTCCCCTCCAATTGTTCCCCTACCATCTGGGTTCTATTGAAAATGGAAGAAATGATAATTTCCCCTTTATTTTGTGTCTGACAAGACTTAAATCAATTTGTCTGTTGCAAAGCAGTCCAGTCATGGGTTTGAAATATAATGCCATCCTCACAAAATAAAAATCTAGATTAGCCTCGCCTCCTTCATTAATCTAGTCCAGTCCATGGGAGCCACTCAATTCAAGATGTATGCTCTCGTCTGATTAGATGTGCGAGATTAGAGGAGATGGCAGTGATTTACGGTTTGTTAATGACATTATTATGCCTTATGAACGTATTACACAAGCCACATATTTAATCTCCAGCAATGAAAAGAAGCCATTATGGAAATTCTATTAATTGCCCCCGATTCATGGCTTGATCCATGACTTGGAATTGAATATGCCTCTAAAAAAAGTCATCAAATCTTATTTTGGTTCTACTTTGGCAGCAGTGAATCTTCTACTTTTTGTGGAGATATGCTTTTACATCCCTCCGCAGAGAGAGAGAGGGAGTCAGAGAGATGAAAGCAATGAGTGATGAATTATTGTGAAGTTAATTAGAGAGAACAACAAGCCAAACTCTCCAGGCAAACCTGTGTCTGTGTTTCTTTAATTAAGAGTGATAGTCAGATGTTCACTATGTCAATAATACCGAAGGCTGGAAGGTTTCTTTAATCATGCTCTATGTACCACGACCCACAAAATGCTTGAGTGATTCTAATAATTTATTGATATGCAGAACAAGTATCAATCATCCAATAGTTTCCTCGGACTGAAGAGGGGTCAAAGTTATCAGCACTGTTGTCATTTCATTTTTAACTGCCAATATTTTTTGCGGGGGCTTTATTTGTTTAATAGCTAAATTCAAAAATGGGGCAGATGGCATTTAAATGCTAATTAAACTGGGAGAGTATATGTCCAAAGAGTACAGCGCATGAAACCTGGACTCCTGCTTCCCTGCAGTGAATAGAAGGATCGTTTCTATTTTATTAAAGAAGTTGTGTTTTAACTTTGGTAATATTAAAAATCCATTCCCAGCACAGATCCATTCAGTGGATGTTAAATCTTTTTCTCTCTCATGGGAGAGTGTTCAATTGTGCATGCAAAATGAAGTTTCCAATTTAATGCACTATTTAAAAGCAGGGGTCTCTAGAGTGACCCTACGCCTTAATAACGTCTAATAAAGTTCCCCAGGTTCACTCAGCATTCAGCTACAGTGGCTCTTGCAGAGCCAGGAAGAAAAAGAAAAAGTCTTGGTGCAGAATACTGAAACCTTCCATTAAGCTGTCAAATGACATTGTTTTTAAAACTTGAAATTCTGTTTACAGTTGCCTTGTTTGCAAACACAGTCACCAGGCTTCACAAGATTATATTCACGGGTGCAAGCTGGCATTTCTTATCTCATTCACAAAACTCCCACACTGACTCCAAAAGTAATGATTATTTGGTCATGATGGCTTTCCCTGACATTTTTTTTCAAGGGTAATATGGCAGCCTTACTCACTTAAACACTTCAAATTCAAATTCTAATGCTTTGGTCTTTGGATAGTGTAACCTTCTGTGGGCATGTTGCCTCACAGGCCTCTATTGCTTTACATTCCTTCAGTTATTCATAAATCAAAAGTGCTTTTTCTACCCTGGGCCTCATCAGAGTGCCTCTAATCATTCTGCCTCTCAACCAAGTCAATTTACATCAGCCTGATCAATAAGCGTATTGATGAGAATTCTGATAAAACACCATTAAGGTAACCACAGTCCAGGCTCCTTGGCTGGATTGATTTCATTTGAAATGATCCATGTACATCCACTGAGGTGTGTTTGCCATTGTGTGTTTTAGCCTCTGCTCCTGGTGAGAGAGACGTTGTTCATCACTGGAGCGGGTGCCCCCATCTTCACACCCCAATAAAAAGCAGAGTAATGAAGCTTCGCTGGGCGCTGTCACCCGCACGCTGCCTTATAAAGGATGACACAATTATATTTTACCAGCTTTCCAAAAACGCTGACAAGCTCTGGTTCAATAAAGCACAATCTGTACAGACTGGAGAAGCCTAGGTTTTTTTTTCTCTCTCTCTCTCGCTCTCTCTTTCCTTTGCGTCCCAGAAGTCATAGCTCATGAACTGGACGCCTGCAACACTGTATTGAACCTGGTGGTTAAATATAAGAGATGTCTCCTGTAACTGTTCTCACAAAAAAGTGTGAAGCCACTGCAAGCTTATATGAGTTTTCTGCCCTCATATATATATATATATAAAGTGAGAGAGAGAAAGAGAGAGAATCCTGGTGCACAGAAATGTGGTTCTCATTAAGCTGAGATGCTTAGTATTGAGAGACAACAAATGTGGGCTTTAATGGTCATGGTGCTGGGTAGTCATTGCCATCTGCTTCACCCACCTCCTTCTCCTTCCAGTGTCTGGGTCCTTATTTATCTCTCTCCTTTTCCCTCCCTCTTTTCTCCACATGCTTTTTTCCCCCCTCTCTTTCTCTCTCTCTCTTTCACATCCTTTTTTCCTGCCTATTCCACCCTTGGTGAAACACACATCTGGCCTCAGATAATCTCTCCTCTCCAAGTGTGACACGGCGGCATGAGCGAGCCGCGGCTTCATGTAATTCAGTCTCACTCAGCAGCACGGATTACAGCCACTCTTCGGCTCAAGGAATATTTCTGTTTTTATCCGAGGCCGCTTCAACTGCAACAGAGACTATTAGGCATGTATCATCTGTCTTGTTCTTCTTGTTTTTGTAAAGAGAGAGAGAGAGAGAGGAACAAATCAGATACTCACACGTATGGAAATATACCACTTTCAATTCAGTCATGCTTCAGCACACAAAATAAGCACATTATTTGAGCCCGGACAGACTATAGTCTTTGTCTGAGCCATCATCACATTTTAAAGATGTGAATGCTGAGGCAAAAATATCCACTAAAATGCTTAATATCACTGGAACCTTCAGTGCTTAGATGATTACACATAGCACCTAAGTGGCTAGAGCCTGGTTAGCTCACCCTGTTGGAAACCAAAATGAAAGCCGTGGCAACCACAGCTCTCTCCTTTATGACATCTCACGCTGCTAGTGCATGAGATTGTGAGGAGCTGCCTGCCATTACACAAAGGCAAATGACTTCTTTAAAAATGCAAGGCAGTGCTGTCTCCACACATATAAACCTATTCGCTGTGCAGCTCTGTAATTGGAACGTAATTGCAAATGTGTGCTTGGTACATACATACTAAATATGTTTATTGACATGAGGCATAAACATGTGTATTAAAATATTGATGCAAGTTGTTAGACTTTGGTGAGGTGGATATGAAGTCACAGCAGAGACGTTACATGTGTTGAAGCCTCACATCAATCTGGATTTGATGTAATGTAATGCTGTTAAGACTTGTAGTCATGCCGTGCAGGCAATCAAAGGAGAGTAACAATGAACGTGATTGAACCCCATGCAATCTTAATGGTAATGAAATGTGTGCGGTGCACTCGTATGCCTGGAGCCTGGAATGTAATATCAGCGGCGGCCAACTTGTTTATTTATTAAAGGAGGGATTGTCCGCCTCACTTGCTATCAGTGAGACTTGACAGCCACAGAGTTCAGGTGATGCATTAGCCAATATGTGCACTGGAGACGCCTCAACATCACACATCAATATGAAAATCAGTTTCTCCCCCCCACCACCCTCGAAAACGGCCCCGGGCAGTACATCCAGTGCCAAAAAAGTGACTAATCTGAGGGTCATAAAGCTGGGCGAGATGCCTAGGGTGGTTTTCTGAGAGACAGGATTCAGAAATGCCATCAGTTTTTTCTCTCTCTCTCTCTCACCTATCCCTGAAACCTGGGAGCATCTTCTCTGCGTTGGGCAATTTCTTCTAATAGTGTGTGAAATAGGAGGGATTGCCATAACTAAGGAAGGCAGCAAATAAAGCAGAATAAAATAATAAGACAGAAAGGTGACCCTTTGTCGTCGGTGAGTGCATAGGATTAAGCACCCTGCCATTGAGAGCCGGGGTGGGGTGGGGTGGGCGGTGGGGGGTTGGGGGGAGCAGGGGTTAGGTGCAGCTGTAAAAAAAAAAAAAAAAAAAAGGACTCAGGGTACAACCCTCAATGGTCCAAGTCCATCAACTGTTAATCGAAAAGGACTGCAACATTGAGCTTACATATTATCATTTCGGCTAGCTGATGGAAGTGTTTTACAAATGACTGGGTCGGGAATGGTGTGGGCACAAGAGAACCAAAGGCAGATTTCTGTTGAAAGGTGGGAGTATAAATATTAGTTCCAGAATTCCAGTATCTTGCTTTGGTAATCAGCTTGTTCTTGGCAGTAAATTTCATTCATCTAATAAACAGCCTACTTTGTATATTAACACTGCAGTATTCACCCTCCCATCCCATTCACATTGCATTTCTGCCATAGTATCCATGATGCCATGATACATATACAGCAACATGAAGAAGCACTTTAATGTACTGGTTGTCAGTGTTGTTGCTTCACATGGTCAGTCCATGCGCTACATGCTGTGTGTCTTTTGCAGTCAGTCGCCTGCTTGCTACCGGGACAGGCCTAATTACAGGCTCAGTGTCTCATAGAGAGGAATGGGGAGGAATTGGTTTCACTCGGGAGAGAATGGAGACAATGGATTCACAAATCCTGAGAAAGGATTTCTATCGTGCCAGGCTTCTATTTGCCCGATTCTCATGCACACCAATCGTGGCATCACTGGGTGTTTAATTGCAGCCAAGTGACTTTGCACGGAGTCCTTGACCCAGTTGAGATGCCTTATCACATCAGGCTGTGCTGAGTCAAGATTACTTTTTAAACTTCTGGAGGGGGGTGGGGTTGGGGTGAGGGGTAGAAAACAAGCTAATGCTATTTCCCCAAATACATGGCAGACACAGAGCCCAAAGCCATTTAGGAAGCAATAGCCCATTCCAAGATGTGGCATCGAGCTGGCATCCGCACAGCTTTCAAATTCCTTCTCCCCAGCCAGATGGCTGCAGAATTACACATTTTTAATCTAAACCATGAACCTCTCCAGGCTTGGGGAAATCTTCTTGGAATACCCAATTTGGATTTATTTGCAGGGGGAACACATACTGTTACCCCGAGGGTCAAATATAATGGTAAACACGCCGTTTGAAGGCAGACACTCAAAAAAAAAAAAGGCAGGCTGATCTGCGGCTGAGCTATGTCCTTGTCGTCAGGCCGACCCTCTTCTTGGAAGGACACCGGGAGATGTGCCCTGAAGATGTGCGGCAGAGTTGCTGTCGTCCATCTACCTCTTTCTGTCAGGGCCTGGCATGCGTAGGTGGGATCTCAACGCCACACTGCTGCTGAGGAAATGAATTCCACTGACACTAATGAATATGGAGAAAGAGAAGTATCAAGCACCGGGGGCATCTGCCTCCTATGGCTATGCGGATAATATTTTCTATTCTTAACTATTTACTTTGTGTGATCTTGAGTTATGTAAACCCAGTGCATGGCATCTCACACAGGCGTTTGAGTCAACCTCCACCAGTCACTGCACTGTGTGTTTATAACATTCTCACACAGAGAAGAAAAAAAATGCCAGGCAGCAGTAAATATGTGAGCGTGTTGACTTCACTGTGACTCTGACACAGATATCACTTGTCATTCAGTGACTGACAAATCCATGTTTGACGAGTCTATGTCAGTGTGACACTGACGTGCTATTTACATACCTATTTAAATATAAAATATTTTCTTGCAAAATATTTCCTTGTGGCGATATAAATAATCAAACCTATGCTATACTGTAAATACTGTTTTGTTCACTATATAATGGCACTGCTAAAAACAGAGATGATAGACCAACTGCATCAACAACTCATCAGACATGTCAGATCAGGACTGGGTCAAGACAAGAGGATGTTGCAATACTTGGCTTAGAGATGTGTGCAGTATTATGTACTGAGAGTCTAGGATATTGACAGTTTGGGGTCATCTCCTGTAACCACTGTATCCACCAGGTATGTTTATATGTTATTATCACTTCAGTGGTTTTTATATTTGTTTAGTGTCTCTATCTGAAACATTGATTTGAGATGTCTTTTAGATGGCTGAAGTTTCTCCTCTCGGCTTGTACTCAAGTGCAGGCCCCAACCACAGTGCTCTTAAGGTTAATTAGAAAAATTATCTCATCAGCGGCAAACAAATGGAACAGTGGAGTCCCCCTGCTGGCAGACACGCTAATCTCTGGTAGGGCCGCTCGGGGTCCACCTGCGATCCGTCTCCGTCACGGAGCTGACAGTCCCCACGGGCTGCTGGGGAAGTTCTGGTCCAGTGCATCGCTGTGACTGGGCTGCTAATGAAAACAGAGGAGTGCTGGCTGGGCCAGTCCCACAGACCAGCCCCGGCAACTCTCCCAGTGCAGAAAACCGCCAAGGATGCTGGCGTAAATGAACCCGAACACTGCTCTCCCTTTTTCATTTCTTTATCTCTCTTTTGTCCTCTCTTGCTCTCTCTCTCTCGCTCTCTCTCTCTTTCTCTGTTTAGTTTTTATCTGAATTTAATTTTACAAAACAGTGTACTGGAGTAAGACATCTTTACCAGCAAAGGGTATTCAAACTGTGTTTTCTCAAAGTCACATCATATCTTATGCTCCCACATGATAATGACAGCATAGTCTCACTGACCCTACACTAATGCATGTTAGATCTTTAATTCTTCTCTTGACCATGGTCTTTGAGCCAAGCTCTAATAACTGCAAGATACTTTAGTATAAGGTCAGGCTTCTGAAAAAAACTGTCACATTCACAGAGGTGGATGACTTGCAGCTTAATTTGTTATCTACCCTGACATTCACAGACAAGATTAGCAAATGTGCTTGTCTTATAGCCTTCCTCATTATTCAATTAATGGCCATGTTGCTCAAAGAGGCTCCATCCCATCCTGAGATGTTAAGCAAGAGGTAAGGTCAGATGTGTCAAAGCTTGTAACTCAGTAAATGTGCTTCGTCTATCAGAAAACACACACACACGCATACACACACACAAACGCATGGAAACACACACAAGTATGCACATTCCCTGACACAGGGAGAGGAATAATACTTAAACGTCTGTTTTCCTGTTAATAATGGAAATAATGCAGAGCAAAAGAGAAAAAGCACCAGTCTACAGTAAACTGCATCCTGTTAAAGTGATTAATATTTAATCTATTGTAGTATGTGAAATATAATATGAGAACTACAATACTGTGAATTTGCCCTCTGTCTAAGTTTTCTCAGAAAGGTCATATTAAGTCCCTGACAAACAATACATACATGTGCTTCATCTCTATACAATCATGGCACCTTGTTGTGGCACCAAGTTCTAGCAAAAACAAGAGACACACACACAAACATTAAAACTCTCACCCATTCCCTCCTCCCTACTCCCAGCTAGCTCAGAGTGCGAGCGAAGCTTGTTTGTCATGCTATACCTCCCGACAGTGCCGACAAACTGTCAGAGGCAGCCCTTATTTTCATAAGCGAGGAAGCCATATGTTCCCCTGCCTGCTGGCAAGTGACAAGTGGTGACCCTGGCGTGCAGCGAGTAGGAGAGGGGCCCCCTTCTCTCTGCCCACTCCACAGGTACGCCGTCACGCCAGCACCCCACCTTCTCACAGCTTCCTGCCACCAAGCGCATTATTGATGACAGTGGCACAGGAAACGGCAGTCATCTCTATGGAAATAAGGCAATTTAAATGATTGAAAGTGTGTCCATAGATAACTGCCTTTCATTTGTTACTTTAAAGTGGGTGTGATGCATAGGGTTAAAAGGCTTTATGTGGTGTTTGGGGGAGGGGGGTGCCGCCTGGTAATTGCCAGTGAAATGATTATATTGTTTCGAATGAAGAGGTTGTTGATTTTTTTTCTTCTGTTGACAGTTATGTTCTAGTTGTGTTTATTTTCGATGTGTAAGCAGTCGTAGTATATCAATATAAAGGAGAGCGATAATACAAAGATATTTTCTTTTCAGATAATGCAAAATGTGTCTGGAATGCAGAATAATGATGTGAAGAGACACCACTGATCAAGGTGACTCTCAAAGCAAGTCTGGGTCTTTCAAAAGCTCTCCTTTTTTCTGAAGAATATGAATATTAACCTTTTAAAGTTGAACTGGTTTGAGAGATTGCTGACTAGCAAGTTCCTGGGGTTCCTTCTTTATGAGTTGGTGAGCATACTGTTTAGTGCTTCTGTGGGGAGCAGCTCTGATGCAGAACATGCTCTCTCTCCTTTTTTTGTGTGTTGCAGGTCTTGTAGCGTAAAACCTGAGCTGAACGTTAAAAATGATGTCTCCTATCAGAAAGACTTATGACGGCTCTCCCCAGCGACAGAAATAAATACCAGACATCACACTTTTATTAGTTACGCTGTGACCCTCAAAATCACGACCCCATCATTAATATGAGAAGGGTAGATGATGGATCAGAGTATGGTTCACTGGAGCATCACTGGGCCCCTGTTGGCCTTGGCTCGTATATCAGGACAAGGACTTGAAAGGGATGCATCCTTCTAGCTGTATTCCAGTGGTAACACCAGGCCCATCTTAAAGCCTTGCCTTCATGCATACCTCTTGTTATTAGCCACATGGTGTTAGGGACATTTTACATCATGGACATGTTTTCAAGCATCCCTGGACTGACTGACATGTATTTCAGACATGTAAAGGGGAAGGGGTTTTTATGTGTAATCTGTCCGAATTCTGACTGGGCCATACAACATGGGCAGACAGGTAGTTTAATTTGTCAGTCCCTGCTTTTCAGCTATTATAGAGCACCCCTTCAACTGCAATTTGATTTTGTACAAGCAAATGGATAACAGAAAAATGATTAAAAAAAATTAATTGTAGATTCATTCTGTGTTTTATCTACTGGTAAAATGTCTTACTATCACACATGTGAATACCATCTGTGCATCACCAGCCTCACAGTTTACAACACATCTTGCCGACTTTGATAGGGTCTCAGTTTTTGGTCGCTTCTTGTTTCCAAGATCTAAGTTTCATCAGTATTAAATCAACTCTGAGATTCCAGGAGAGTCCAATTCTCCCCCAGTAATGTTTTCCCCTTTTTCACCCAAATTGAAATGATAGTTCCTCTTAGAACAGACATAGCTCAGCTCCTACAGGTAGCCAGTGCCATGAGTATTACTCTTTTCTTTGGCACTAGCAGGTGTCAGGAACAATCGTGCTTGCCTGTCAGAGCTGCTCTGTGCGATGTCTGGAGTGATTCATCTTGTTGCCAGGATCATTAACTTCCTGTTGGAGGGGCTGACGGAGAGAAAGTCAAAGCGCAGTCTGGAAAAAAAGTTTATGTGCCGTCAGTGCTTCCATACTAATTGGATTTTTTTTTTCTTTCGCTCACTCTCTCCCAGAGAGCTTATTTTATTCTGTTTGGGTAAATACCCTAATGTGTGTGAGTTTATGGTTAGCTCAGATGACAACTTTGAGTCATACTTATTTTATGTTTTAGCTGCATGGGCAAAAGATTTTCAGTTTCTAACAGAGGACACACTGACCAGTATGCTATATATACATATGATTTAGTGCCACTGTAGTGGTCTGTGATAGATGGAATAGTACTTTGATTTATCTTACAGCTCCCCCTCCCTTCACACATACACACACACACATACCCACAGACATTCAGAGACACAGACACAATCTTGCACTCTAACACACTTACATCCATTAGTAAACTAATTGTCCCATTAAAGTAATGAGAGGTTCGCTCTTTGGCTATTAATTGCTTCATTTGAGTAATGTTTATTTCTGCTCCGACATATGTTTGCTGGTGTCCATGTTGTTCATTTACCAAACTTGTATTCATTTAGGCCATCAGGTGCTCATCAAAGCCTTCAATTAATTGTTAATAGAGGCAAAAAGACCAATCAAATTAACCTTTTTCCAGTACATTACATTTTTATATGAGAGTTAATAGCATGTCAGACCTAAAGTTCTCTGCCGATGCATGCCATCACGACATGGAAATGTTATTTTTTTTTTTTTTGGACTTAATTATGGGATGTTAACGTGATGATGTAGTGAGCAGTCTGAGTCAGTCATCCCATGAAACTTTCCATCTTGAAGCTGCATGCCTTTGATAAAACCCTAAGATCAATCTCTGGAAGAAAATGAAAGGTGTGTCACCCCTTGACCTTTGTGCTATTATAGACTTCTATTGTTGTTGCTTGGTAACAAGTTATTACACGGCTGGAGTACTGGCAGACTCAGTAAAGAGGAAAAAAGAAGTTCAAAATTCAAGGAATTATTATAGAAAAAGCTGGACATTAAAATGTATGACCAGTTTCTCTCCACCCCATTGTTTGTAGAACAATGAGGAAGCAGCGCCTTGTACTCGGAGGAGGTCTAAGCCTCCATTGTTGTGAATAAAGCTCTAAACCCCTAGATATCTGCTGAAAGGTTACGATCATGGACTGGAAATGTTTTCAGCGTTATACTGAGCTCCACAATGATTGTATCATATTATAAGGCCTAAATCTTCACTAGGGTTCACAGGGTCTGTTTGTTCACTTATTAGTTTTGCAATATATTTTGTTGACACCTAAATGAAACCCCCTATGGCATCAAACCTATATAGAGCCTTTGTTTACAAAACAACTGTGTAGGGCATATCTATGGCCACCCAGGCAAGATAGCACTGTAATCTTGTCCTTACTTGTCAACGTCCTTTCCTTCATTATGTCAATTATGTCTAATTTTGCTTGTTTGGTCTTTTAGGTGTTGTTATTGTCATTTACTTTGACTACCACAGCATTTTGTTTTTAATAAATGTGTTGTGCTATTGTGCAAAACCCAAAGCACTGGAATTATCTCCAAGAATAGCAGAGTGTTCTATGTGTTAAAAACCTACCACGTCAGAGACTGCTGACTGCAAAATGTTGCAGACAATAGTTTTTCGGAGCTCCTCTGTAAATCTACCCTGAGCACTAATAGGGCTATGGGGCGAGCAGGGCAGTAATATGAGAGGCAAAAAGCACTAAACGCAGGGAGTTCCATCTCTGGTGTCTCCACTTGATTAGTTTTAACAGCTCCTTTGATCTTTCGCAGTGATTGAAGTGTTTCGGTAGAACACGGGGGGGCACGGCGAGAGCAGGGGAGGAGGCGGTGTGCCACGCGCCAGCACATGCCTAAGAGGCACAAACATCTGAATGTCAGAGGGAAATTAAAACACTTTCCCATTACTGGGGCCTTGAATCTTAATTCGTTCTTCCACAAACTGTACAAACTGGGTGACAAGGTCAGTAAATTTTTATTGAATGGGAGGTGAGGGTTGACCTTTCAATGGCGGTGTTCAAAAACGTAGGGGCACTAAATCCATACTGTACACTGGGGAAGTGCATGTGTGTGTGCTGTATCCTTGCACACACAATGGCACCAGATGTGTATGAAAAGAAGATTTATCCTGATTGTTTTTCTTTATGCCTTATTGACTTTTTCCAGGAGGCATTATCGGAAAGTACAAAAGCATCAGCTTCGCTGACCGAGACTGCCACGCATTGTTTTCTTTTTAAAACATGATCTCCATTCATTTCATCTTTTACATGTTTTTGTCATTGTATTTATGTATTCATAGTCTGTGTTTAGGGGGAAAAACCTTGCCGTTAACTTTTTGAAAAAGATGAGGTGACCCCCTCCATCAATGTTTCATGGCACTACTCTTGCTGTAGTCGTTGCTCTGAATCAGGTGTTGCTGTGGTAAACTCTTCAGTCACAGGAACCTGAAGTCTCATAAGCTGGAGACACTGTCCAGACACACTCCACAACACAAAACAATTTGGTACCCGTAATGCTATGTCAATATCTGCAGACAGAAGACAAATGTTGTTATTGCTGTGTCATTTCGACATTAGCAATACCTTTCTTTCTGATGGGGGGGATGGGAGTGGGAAATATTTATACTCCTCCAAGATGTCAGATAATATGTGGATATTTGGAAGAGAACATCAAATTTGTTGCAAACGATAGACCAAGGATGGATTTTTTGTCTTTCATTCCTGAATTCTCCTTCATGGTCTACAGATATCCATTCAGTGATGGGCAAACTACATGCACTGATGTGCAGTCAAAAAAATCATTAACTGGTAGTGAATGCTGAACTCACTGTATGGAAGAACGATGTATCAAGCAGCTTGCTGAGCAATTAGGCATACGGTTGCGTCATTACCCAACCAAATTAGACAGGAAATAAATCATTTATGTGTCAGTGCACACTGAAATGGTTCAGCAGTTTTTACCTGCCTATTGATACACAGTAAAGACAATGGACCATTGGAGATGATGAATACCAAGTGCTCCAGAATGTAGATGTAGGTGTAGTTGTAGGACTGGAAAATTTAGGCTGAAATTAGGTTCAACCGTCAGGGTTTCAATAAATGAAGGCATCAGGAGTCTTCTCAACATATTACATGTATGCATTTAGCGGACACTTTTAAACAAAGTGACTTACATTCTGTCAACTATGAATTGTCCAGGGCCAGTCTCCCCTAGAGCAATTTAGGATTAAGTGCCTTGCTAAAGGCACAACAGTGGCAGCCACTGTAGTACGCTAGCCAGGTTTCCTTAACAGCTGCGCTACCACCACTACTAATGCTGTGCTTCTAACCAACATTTGCCATATAGCTTGATGCCACCATCATCTAATCCTTTAGCAGGAGGAGCAATGTATTGCATTAAGCCCCATATTTGTTTTGTTTTATAAGCGACTGACTGAGGCTGACTGGAACACACAAATATAGCATCAAGACCATACAGTAATCCCTGAATCCCAGTTCACGTACAAATCAGGCCAATTACAATGAGTGCCAAAGTGACTTTTCTCAGTCATCTATCCAGGGAATTCTGCCACCATCAATTAAAATTGTCGCTTCTAATCTGTGCCAGCTTCCCAGACACTGGTCATCTCCTATTAGAGTAATTTTCCCGGGAATCCCATGGACCGATAGACATCTCTGTGGCTCAACAGAGGAGACGTAGAGGAGACAATAATTAAAGAGGTGGCATTTACTCCCAGTCAGGCTCTCTCAGAGATCTGAATCTGCAATTACCTTCCAGAAAATAGCATTGTCAGGACTGGGCCAGTGTTAATAATGGCTCCCATGCACTGCTGGAATCCAGAGCCCAATCGTTTCTACTGAAGCTGCAGTTTGATTGTTTATCACTCTACCCTGGGTTATCAGCCACACGACTCTAGTAAATGTTAGAAAGAGAGAGAGAGAGTTTGTGTGTGTGTGTGTGTGTGTGTGTGTGTGTAGGAGGGGGTGGGGGATGGGTTGGTGGTGAGTGAGAGAGAGATGCTGGGATTTACAGTATGTATGTTTTTTTTAAAGATCAATAAAATAAATCTCACCATAAATTGGCTAATCTTTATCAAATCAAAGAAAAATTATCTAAACGGAATAGCCTATTACAATTACCTTTGGCTAATTTCAGTGTTACCTCTGGAAAGCCATACAGAAACCTGGGCAATATCAGGCTTTGTTGTTTAATAAAGTTTACAATGTTGAGTGTACATGATGCATTGAAGTGGTGTGATCACAAGGCTAGCAAGTTTCACAATCAGACTTTTTTTAGCCATGCAGTGAGAAATCATGAGGCACTTCAATTTCAAGAATTCACACCCATTATGCGTACCACACTCACACACACATACACATGCACAACGCAGCAGCCGTGTCCAAGCTCCAAGTTCCCAGACACTTGATAAAGCGCAAAAGGACCATTTGCACAGAAGGCAATTAAAAGCTTTAGTGGTTCCTGCAGGCAGAAAGTAGTTTTGGGGCCCCAGTCGACACATGAGCCACTGCCTTATTGGAAAAGACTGCTATGAGCAGTGAAATGGCATCAGTAATTTACGCCAAATAGGCTCCAGGTAGCCTACCAGTGCCAAGAAGAACACATCTGCATTAATCAATATGAAATTACCCCACATTTAATTAGAGGAGGGCAGCCATGCACCTGACTATTTAACAGAATAAAAAGAATCTGTTGTTTATCGATATTCATACTGGGGAGACTTGACCATTTTTTATCAACAACATTTGCACATTTCCTTTTTATGTTCTGGCTTATTGCTGATCAGATAGCATTGCTTGTTTATATTCTACTTGTTTATATTTGCCACATAAACATCACAAATCACCTTCCTCACCTTGAGAAATACTACAGTGTAATAGCATTAACAACTGTTAATAAATTAACTAATAGCTGTTGCCCCTTGGATACTGGAGCTAAATATCTAGAAACAAAAATGTAGGGAGTCACTTTTGGTTTACGTGCATACTTGTGCACCTGCTCAGCTTGGCTCTGCAGCCTCAGGACATTCTTTGCAGGGACGAATAGTTGTGCATTGATGAGGGCATGCTCCACAAACAGCTGATAAGAGTGTCCTTAAAATGACCATACAGTACTCAATGCAAACAAGGGGATAATCAAGAAAACAACCTCTGGATTAAAAGACATTAGCATATCTCCTGATCACTGTGATTGCTTGGCTGCCTGTTGTCCATCAGCTAAAACATCTCCTCTATAGATGCTTGCACACTACTACAACTAATGCCAACAAATGAATTCCACAGTTGCTGGTTGGTTGGTTACACTCTTTAGAATGTTCAGACCAACTTCTAGCTCCACACTGTTCATAACCAATGGCTGTCCTATTGTGTTTAGTATTAAACAACAAAGGCATGTATTTCTTTTGAGACTGAGTAAGCATTTACATTCAAAATCTTTGTTTACAAGAACAAAGACTTTTTGCTATACTTACAAAAGGATTTGGTAAGAGTTTAACGGACAACCTAGGCTACCTAATGTCCTAATGTCCATCAGGTCACTTGGTCATTTGGAAATTGAAACTAAACTAAGATTCCTACCTCAAGTTCAAGATGACAAAAACATTTTTGTACACTGAACTTGGCCCCAGTCTCTGAGTGTTTGGTGCCAGCCACACTAGGAGTAAGAGCCACCAGAAATAGACTGAAATTTTCTTATAGGCATTCATCTTTGACCCACCACCCCCCTAATCATTTCTCCTTAGATCTCCACAGATCTCAGGTGACTTTTTATTTTGATATTTAAAAGGTGACTCTCACCTAAAGCATGAGTCATTTATGGTTGTTTTTTAGGTATGATTCAGTCCAACCTATGTCTGTGTCCTGTGCCAATCCAGTGCACTTTCCTCATGCAGGTGCGGCATGCTTCACAAAAGAAAATGTTTTAGGAGAGTTGAGCCAAGGCAGCATTGGCCTGCTCCCAGCCATGACCTGCTCCATTGGTGTCCTTTAGTGGTGTTGGTAAACACAAGAGAAGGTGAGGCTGCTGCAGAGTCTGTCTATTTGACCTCTCTCGGCAGGCTCTGACCTTCCCGATCTGTCTACTGCATTACTCTCGCTGCCTCGTTTTTCAGCGCCACAGACGGCTCCCACTCTTTATCGCTCACGGGGATCAGCAATCGCTCACTGACCACTTTCACATTAATGCAGCCCGTCTGGCATGCTGTCCACAGGGCTCCTTAAGCACTGCAAATACAATGGGCTCGATCCAATAGCGCTGGCGAGAGAGGGGACACGGCAATGCGGAGGGGTGGAATTTTCACAGCAGATTGGGATTTTTGCGGGCATTAACACCACATGTGAACCATTCAAACAGCGCTCAGGCACAGCACTGCTAATTTGAAATAGATAGGACCAAAATATTCCACAAGAATTATGAGGGTCACAAATTTAAATACAGTGAAGTTAAAATTTCAAGTTGGATTCCAAGGCACTTGTTCATGTTAAATCATCAAGAGGAGTTTGCTACTCTGAGCATATAATTCTCCATTAATTTCTCTCTGGGTGAGAGTACAAAGACCCGCACACATAGAGTGGTGCCTTTCCACTCCAGCTGTCATAAACTGAGATTAGAGCGAGTGAGTCGACAGGAGCTTGTCAAGTCGCAGACAGCGCAGCAGTGAGCAGGTGCGGGAGTCAGGGCAGAAGAAAGGCATGTTATCTGCAGCTCCCCACTTTAGGAATGAGATGTACAGCTGCTGTGGCTCTGAATTAGAGCCTTTTATTCCTTTCTCTCTCCCTCTCTCTCTCTTTCCTTCATCTCATATACCCCCAGCCTCCTCTGTTCTGACAGCCAGTGAAACGAGGTGCATTTACACTATGCCCGAAGATGACAAACTACGGATTTACTTGTGGGGGGAAGGGTGGATATGGGAGTAAGGTAGGGGTGGTCATATTTTCCAGTTTGCTCAGAAAAGGGAAACAAACTGCACGCTGTTTGAGCAGCATTTTGTAGTAATGATCTAGCCAGGGTTTGTCTGTCAAAAACAGTATCCTACTGGCTTCTGCAGCATGAGAGATCAAATCAGACAAAATTCAAAGCAATTTCACACATGGTTAAAATCGCAACATCAGTTATTATTTAGGAAAATACACTACAAACCCTGTTCCACAATGATGTGAGTGAGATAAAGATTAATTCAAGACTGTACCTTGTTAAACCATCTTCAGTTGAGGAAATTGTGCATTCTGGTAAAATTAGTATCTCATTTCCATATGAAGCGCCTCCATTAATAATAGGGAGCTTGTGTGCAATTTCTCTCTCCATTCTATGGGAAATGAGCTATGAAGAATGATAGTAATTGTCAATGGACATTTCAGTAATAGAGCATCTGCTTCAGTTCTTCATGCTACATAATCATCCTTGTCATAATCCCAAAAAAAGAGCCAGAGGTTTTTGAATAAAACACCAAATACTTAATTAAGTTCATAAGACGACAACAAGTGTAATTTCACCTTGTTAGCGGATTCATTCTATTTGCTCACTTGAGCTTTCATACTTAATTTTCACACACATTTCTGTCTGTGTTGGTGTGTGTAATGCTCTCTGGGTGATTTTTGAAATTCAAAATGTTTCCTATCTGAAAAATATGAAAAAAAAAGAGACGGTGATGTTCTCGTCACTAAACTGCTTCTGACTTCAGAGTGAAATAAAATACTTTCATAGACATTCACTCTCAACACTCTTTTGTATTGCTTTTGGTCTCCTGTGATTTGCACTGATCCTTTTCTCATGCATGAGGGTTAAGATAGTTTTTCCATAGCAAACCTCAGAGTGCCCACATCAGTTCATCATTCTGACCAACTAAACAGGATTTAAGCTCTCATTTCATCAAGGCTATGGGTCATGTGCTAACGAGAATAAATGGCCTTTCAGTGTTATTCCAGAGATGACATCTGGGACACGGAGGATTCCCAGCCGTAATAACAAGGATTGTTAAAGCCTGCAGGTGACAGGCTTCCACTGAGGACTTCCCAAGGGTCTGTTTCAGATAAATGATTGGTGAGTTTCTTTTAAGTAATGTTTGAAGTAATTCGCACAATTTAGCATCTGACATCAGTCTGACTGAACATAACTATGTCCACTTATTCTCAGCATTATCTTGACATACTTTCACAATGGACATAAACATATGTAAAAATATCATGATCTTTTCAGCATATTTCTGCTAAACCCAAAAGTAATGCCGCTCTGTCTACAGTGATGATTAGGCAAATACTTAACATGAATCATGCACTTAATTTCAGAGAAGCTTCAGCTGGTCAGGGAAACCTCACAAGCTGGATTATCCAAAAACCTTGTATGTGACACAGAGCATAAAAAAATGAAGGACCAGTCTTTTCCTTGACATTGTGCTTCACAGCCAACAAAGTTGTTAAAGAGATTAACAGGTCTGGGCATGCGGACGAAGGAGATGATGGATTTAGCAGGATCAAGCTCATTAAGCATGCAGTTATTCAGAAATCTGTCTCTTGAATATGTGTACCTCACCTCCGCTCTGCCAGTTCATGTGTGAAACGGTAGGTGCAACATGCAGGGGCCGCGAGATTCCCACTGATCCAGCTGTTCACATCATTGGATGCTTCTAAAAAGGAAATCAAATGGAAAACTTGCATTTATGATTGATGTAGTGGAAATATCATCTGCATTACATTTAAATATAGCACTTATATAATGTGTGATATATGTGCACATGTGCAAAGCAGTAAGTCCCATTAAGAACATTAACAAATATTATCTTCATCATGACATCACGTCTTCAAAAAGTCAAATGTCTTCTGCAAGCTACAAAAGGCTGCTCCTTTTCAAAAGCAACAAACTTAACTGTAGACCTTTCCAATTACCGAAGTCTGTGTTACAAAATAGTGTCTTGCTCAACAGAACTGCCATTATGTTCTAAGAAATAGGAACAAAATTTGCTGAGATATCTTCTAAAATGAGCAACTGTCACATCATTTTGAAAGAATAGCGTGTTTGAGAGTCAAGTAGTGGAGAAGTGAATACGATTAGGCATGTTTGAGTACAAAGTCATTCAAGAGAGCATGGGATTAAGCATGTTATTTGATCTTATCAAACCTCCTAAAGATAGAAACACAGACAGAGTATCAGGCCTGGGCATCTCGTGTTCAATAGCAACAACAAGGCTATAATGTCATCCGATCAGAATCTGAGTTGCTCTGCCCATAATGGCAATGAAGAGCAGCCCTGTTTTAATGCAGAGATGCGGCTACTTATTATGAGTGTATTTGGGGTGTATTGTCAGAGACAAAAAGGCTGATTATTAGACAGCATGGTCACATAACCATCATTTGAGTAGTTTTGTGCTCTTTTTTTTTCAAGAAAATATAACAAAAAGTGTACTTTTGAGTAATCAAAATGCTCTTATTTGAGAATACTTTGGTGACATTGTGAATGGTGACAAACAGTAATAGAAAAATGTGTCTCCCTCTTCTTTCATCAGCTTGCAGCTCCCAGTGTTATGATAAGGTCATTCCAGGGTCAGCTGGTCACCATGTCCTTATTCTCAGTTGTCATGAGATACGTCTATGCCATTTTTCATCTCACAGCCCATTTGCTGGGTGTCATAGGTAATACCACTAGTTTCTTTAAATGGCATTACCACAAGGTGCAGCACAGATTCAGGACTTCTAATCACAGATATAGATGGTGATTTTCATGTAAGGTACATCCACTTTTTTGTGTTTTGCTCTCACATGTGCACTGCACATGATGCAGGTTATGTCTTTGATGACCTTCAATCTGTCCAGGTCAAAAAAAAAAAGTTCGAAAATGCATGTAATTTCTCTCTGTCCTTGATCTTCAACAGAAAAGCAGGATATCCACATCTATTATAAACACCCACTTTAATGAAACATGTGTATAGCTATTTTTCTGACTGATTCCTAAGAATATATATCCTGATGAAAATTTGAATGCTATGAAATTAGATGATCATTCTATTCATACCGTGTTCAACCATAACCTGTCATTGAAATGTCTCTACTTCTAATACTGTGTTTCATGCTGAGGGAAGGATAGCATTTAGTGCAATTAGAGTATTATTCATTTCTGTTCTGATTTGGGGTTTGTTTCATGTCTAAGCCGCTAGTTCCCAATTCATCACCATAACAGGGATATCTATTGTGAAAGCTAAAGATTTTCATGATCATGTCCAAGATAGGGCTTTTTAATGGGGTGGATCATGACATTAAACATTGCTTTAATGTTTTTTTGTGCTGCCTTTTTCACTCTTTAGTTTTATTATACGTACATCCACAAGTTGACCAACATGAAGGGAAGCTAATTAATTCTGAGAAACAAAGACAGTTTTTGTTTTAAAACAAAAACAAACAAAATAAAAATAATTATTGGCAGCCTTACAATGTCATAAACAACATGTAATATTGGAAGTGTTTTTTTGTTTTTATTTCTACTGTAGTATAAATCTGAGTGTCTCTGAACCTTCAGCCATGACTTCATGTTTAATTACATGCTATCTCATATTCATCATCATCATGGAAAAAAAACAAGACATAATTCAAAAAGTTTCAAAAGTGTTGATTTTTGGCTGCAAATCCACATAGTACAAAAATAATTAAGCTTAAATCAACTGGGACTGTCACTAAAACAAATCACATGGAACGTGTCTGGACAAAGACCTATGCTTATCTTGCCCACTCAGTGCTGTGGATTATAAGAGAGGCAAACTGTTCTTATGGATCACTGTTGGAGTGCTACTGCAAGTCATCTTTAGACTATTCTGTGGTCAGATGAAATGCCCAAACACTGAAAGTTTTGTGTGCATAACTTCACTAAAACAAACTCCATGCCTGCAGGCTGTTTTTATTCCAGAAACCTCATTTGGTTGCATTGTGTCAGAAAATGCATGGCATACTTCAAAGGTTACTATAAAAAAACAACTGGATCATCATATGTTATACGTTATACGCAATGTACCAAAACATAAGTCTAGATCAATACAAATGGTTTACTGAACACTGAAGATTCCACCATGGCCATCTCTGTCCTCTGATCTGATTTGGTATTTTGTACTTAATACTGTGGTAATTCTTAATCCTGAGACACTGAGCAGTCTCAACTAGGCCTAGAACTCTAGGACACTAGACACACAAAAGAAGGCTCAGAGACATATGCACACACACACCATGTTGTGCCAGTGGCCACAGACACAAACAACCAGACACCATACCAAACGGCTGTGGGTCTACCACCACCAGGGGTTTCATAGATCCAAGACACCTGGGTCCAATAAGCTCACAAAGGGGAGACCAAGATTGAGCATGGAATCATATTTTCACTGTTATAATTTCAGTCTTTCCTTACAGAGGCTCTAATTGGTTGGCTAGTTAAATGGAAACCAGAGACCAGATTGTGATTGGCTGTCTATTAACAAGCCATTGTTACCAGTGGTGCCAGGATGTGCACACATCAAGCAAATCTCTCCTAAAAGAGTATGCATCATGACGACTGTTTAAAGTAAAAAAAAAAATACAGTATGCAGTATGTGCAGTATGATAACATGTTTACACATTTCAATGCCTTCACTTTCTATGTTTTCACTTATACCCTATTTTAAATATTTTAAAAATAGAAGTAAATGCATGCTAGCATGTCTTTGAACCAAAAATGCTTGTCGTGTAGAGCTGGATCATGTGCTTTGCTCCCCAGATAAAGGGCCCCTTCTAAATTTTACAATCCAAGTATGTTAGCCATGCAAACATGAATTCCACATGATTAGGTTCATATTTAGCAAGTCTCTGAGAGAAGCTTCCATGCTGAGGTAAATGAGAGTGTGTTATCTCTTGCCTGCAGTGCAGAACTGTGAATTGTTTCAGCATAGCTTACGCAAAGCTGCTTTGTGTTTACTACAGACAACACCAGCCTAAGACTTACAGAAGAGTATACCCGCACATCAGTTGATGTTCTTCACAGAATCATTGTTGATTTGGGAGCTGTGTCTTTTAGATGTTGTTTTGCCTATAGGCCTTGTCAACTGATGTAAATGAAAACTATATTAGCAAAAGGAAAATGGCATTCTATGTTGTACAATGTCTTCACTTAATCATTTATTTTAATGTAGACTGAAGTGGCAGAATGAGTAGCTTATGTAAACATGATAAATCTCACCCACACCATACAGGAGAAAAATATCTGATGAATGAATTGATGCAAATTATCTTGCCATATTTTAATTGTGTTCTGAAATTGACCATATGGTCATAAGATACACCAAAAGCTGTTTGTCCTGGAAATGTCAAGACCTTGAGTTGAAAACTGACAGTCAAGACAAATTCATACAGGCAAGCAGATGACATGGATTTGGCAAAGTCCCATAATGATACCAGTAAAACTGTGCCTGTTTAGAATGACAGACATTTTTAGGACATTGTTAGCATATATACACCCTTCATGATAACCTATAATCATTTGCCAGTAAGAGTTGCCCTAGTGAGGGCCCTATAAGATGACACAAGATATGATCTTGTGAGAAGGTATTGGCTGAATGAGCATCACCCCATGTCTAGCCCTCAAGCTTCAAAGATTGCACCTGATTGACATGAATCATCCAAAAAAGTTTATTCATGCCAGTTTAATACTTAGACCTCAGGAGATATTTAGAGTCGGTAAGTATCTTGTGCACAACTATCTAATTACAAATTGTAGCCTACATAAAATTGTCTTAGTGATGTACATGAGACTAATGAGTAAGAACTGGAACAAGTTATATGTGCTGTAGGCTAATCTCCCTTTATAATAATAATGGTCAAAGTAAGTGTATGGTTACAGACATTCTGGAAAGTGGCATAATAACAGATAATTTATTATAAGGTCCTACCATACATAGACATTCATGGCCATGCCACCATAGGCTCCAACCTGACGTTGAAAGCAGGAAGTTGCTGGGTATTGTCCCACCACTGCGCTTGCGTGAGGCTAAAGCAGTCTGCTTACACTTCAATGGCCCTATATAGTAAAGTAGCTAGTTAGCTTGCACCTTGAAACAGAAGCTATTTGTAAATGCGAATATAAGCAACAAACTTCCACGCAGCCATATAGTATTCAGAGGATCGTTCAAATAATTATATGCCACACTATTAGACAGAGGATGGGAGATAAAGGTTTGTAAGCAGTCAATTAATTTTCCAGATGGGTAGCTAACTATGGTATTCATGTGCGTTAGCTAACGCTAGCCTAACGTTACTCCTTGCCTCACGGTCTAAATCTTTGTTAAACAAACAGCACATCGTGCTACAAAATGCTGCTTTCCAAGGTAATGCATAGTACTTTATTCGCTATTTTCAAGGATGTTACATGGGAAATCGTTGTAGACGTTAAATGTACCTTTGTCTTTAAACCGTTAATGTTAGCTGGCCAACAGCTTTTGCACCGTCGGGCCCACACGAAGCTAGCTTACTCAAGCTGGCCATCTAGCTTTTGGGTGCTGTGACGTTGTCTCTCTAGCTTGCTTGTTTGGCCATCGAGGGTATGTTTTTGAGAACACGAAAGCGACACACCAGCTGGAGAGTTTGCTCGTCATTTCAGAAACATTTTACTGGCTGTAACAATGAGCAAGTTCTCGCGTTCATTTAAATATTCAGTAAGCTGATTAGCTACCTGATTAGTTAGCCAACAGAAATTTTAGCTCGCTAGCATCCCGAAAGCTGACGTTAGTCAATCAAGCTAACATTATCCATCCAACTAAGCTGTTTTGTTTTGTGATGGATGTAGTTAGCCATCTAGCCAATCTTCGTATTTGTTTTAAATCGATAAGACCTATCGGCCCGCTTAACAGGTAGAGCGCGTGGCGTTCCTGCCATTCTTGCCATTTCTCAGCCTTTTCGGTATAAAGCCAGGCAACATCTGTTACAATCATTTGGCAACCGCGTTAAGTTATAGTGTCATTAACGCTAAGTTAGCCGATAAGTAACGTAACTTTAAATCTAATATGAAGTCACCACGTCACAAGGGGAAAAGGTACAAACTGTGGTAATCGTAATGTATTGATGACCTAGTCTTATTAAAAAAAACAATTGCATCAGTTTAAGTGTTGACTTACGAAGTGAGTAACTTTCGTTATTCTTCAAAAACTTTACCTCCTCTTTGTAATGCGACGTTAACTAGTCTTCCAAACAACATTAAAGTTACATCGATACGTTGCTAAATAGTCTGTGTTCCAGTTTACTTTTCAAGCCAGTTGTTACAAGTAGCCTATAATGTTTGTATATTTGTCCTCTCACCATCAATTGGTAGCCAGCATGAAAAAAACGACATAGCTGCTATGATTAGCCTTGGGATTGTTTAGGTAGGACGCTTTAGGAGGATGCTATTTTGTGGACAATGAACAGTGTTATATGTGTGTGTAAATTATGTATTGATTGACACTGAGACTTGTGAGGAGAATAGCTGGATTTGCAAAACCTCTCTCTCAATAATACCCATATAGCTTAGTATGTGAGACGACACCTAAAGATTCTGTTTCCTTCATCAGATTTGGATCTGATTACCTAAGAAGTCATGCTGTGATTGAAAACCAGCGCTTATTTCCACAGTTTATTGTACTTAACACGTTGCAAAGATGTGTGTCTGGACTCAAGTGTAGCATGAGTGATCACATTCAGAATCTGGTAAGTAAAAAAGTTTCAACCGAGCCTTTCTTTCCATCACCTTGACTTAGTTCAGTGTGTTGTCTTTAGTTGTGGAAGTCTGGTGTTGTATCCAGGCTTTAATCTCAGTTCTCACTCAAGTGTTCTAAAACTGTGGAAACTTGTAGGTCAGTTACAGCTAGATGCTGGTGGTGCCCAGAAACGGGGAAAAATGCTAGTTGCACCACAGCACGCCCTTGTCTGTGTCAACAAAAACACTTCTAGGCCTGCACAAGGCCTGTTCAGACAGATCATATAAACCAGACATGCTGTCTGAGAGAGGAGACCAACAAAAATTCAGCACAAGGGACTGCCCATGTTTGCGTTTTGGAAAGTACTTATAAAGCCTGTTAGGATTCTTACCTGCCTGTCCAGTTGATTATTTAGTACTTTAACTGAATAACAAACCCTGGAGGATGTGGTATTGTTATTCTTCCTGTTTTGTTTGTTAGTGGTGTTGGGAACTACCCTATTGTTTCCAGCTTCCAGCCCGTTGGTGTGGGAGATCAAGATTGTGTGGTCAATAACTGTAATTCAATATCAGCAATATTTATTTTTTCATTTGAAAACACTAAGACTGTTAAAAAAAACGTAAGACTACAAGTTACAACAATGGGAAATTTAGAAAATGTATCTAATCATGTTTTTAATAAAGTCATCAAGCAGTTTGTCAACTTTAGTTTAACCCTACTGCTTGCCTTGCTGTTTTACTTGAAAACTCACAAAAGGTTTGTAGATAAATATCAATAACACTGAATGTGCAGGCTACACAACATTAGATACACTAGGCCTGTTGTAAATGAGTAAGAACTGTTTGCATTCTTGAAAAGGTGCTTGGAGAGTTTGGATGCAAATTATTTCCAAAACTTGGAAAGCTTGCTCTGAGTATGTGCTATTTTAATAATAACAGTGCATTGCTGTTGTGATGAAAGTTAAACTTGAAACTTCAAGTCAAGTCAACCCATAGCCCTGTTGTTTGCAGTTGCCGAATGTTGTGGTTAGCAATAAGAACAAGAATATGAACAAGAATATTTATATTTGACCAAATACACACCCACCGCTAGCCTGGCTACACCTTCCTATGCACTTCCGCTCAATTATCATCTCCCTGCTGTTCTAGTTTGTTTTATGTATATATATATATAAACTTAAACACAAACACCTATAGCAATGGCCAGACCCTCTGTGTGGAATGAGGGGCTGGTTTTGTTACCAGGCTAACCCAACGCTAACTGATGAGGGCAAGGAGGTGTACCATTTACTTGCTTTCCTGTGCCCACCTCAGCTCGTGTTAGCTGCTGGTTCACAAGTTCAGTCTGTGTGTACCAAATTTTGGTTGTTCTTGTATCTAATGACAGCACTCAGCAACCTCAAAAACGAGGGATATAGGTTGATTGACTTTGGATCTTTCCTTCAAGTGCTTTTTTCATTAAATTGTCGGTGCATTATACTTCAAAACCTGTCAAGTGTATTTGTTCTAAGTTTATTTAGATTTTCTTGTAAATACAAATGCAAATGTGAAAAAGCAGTATCATATATTTTTTAAAGCAACACTGGAGTTTTTGGTGTAAAACTAGTGGAATAGCTACCTACAAGGGACAAGAAAACTTACATTGTTAAAGAGCCCTATTGGTACTGCTAGAAGATGCTAATTGATATTTGATGGCAATATAGTCATGTAAATATGTCATGTAAGACTTTCCTTTATTTTTGTGTGAGTTTCCCATCTCCACCCAGAACTGCACGGTGCATATCCTTTGTTTATCCACTCTTCATATGACTATTTGCAATCCAAATTAATTTCAAGATGGTACCTAAATGAATTGTCTTATGAGAGATAACCTCTTTGAAGGGTATCTCCACATTTATGTTGAAGTTACATAGTGTTGCCTTAAACAATTGACGGTAGGCAGAAACACTATGCCTGTAGTATATCAGTTGTTACAGAATGTAGTTTTGCACACTTTAATAGCTTTCCTCTTTCCTGCTATCCCCTCTTCTCTGGAAAGGTTAAGTGGTGAAAGATAAAGGGACGTCAGCGCTTCTTGTGAAGGGGCTAAGCTGGCGATGTCACGGGTCCCCACCCCCCCTCCTCCCGGGGAGATGTCCGTTGGGCCTGTGGCGGAAAGCTGGTGTTACACCCAGGTAGGACCTTGCCACAAGTTCAACAACCCACTACCCTACCGCCCTTCAATTCTTTATAGATCATTTTGTCACCTAGGATCATTGCTCAGCCAAGCAATCTGTTGATTTAGACTTAAAACGTGCAGTGTCAAGTTGACTGTTACCCATCCAATGCTGATGGCTGCTGATTCCCTGAGGTTTTTCTTTCTTTCTTTCTTTTTTCCCAGATGTCAGTAGAAAACTCACAGTGGCAGGTTAATAGTAGATAGACCATGTTCAAGATCAAGTTCATATTAGCGTTATATTTCCCATTTCAGCATCCATCTTGACATGACTGTACCTAAATGATGGATTGGGTAAATTAGTGTTGTGTTATATTGTCCAGCCTCTCTGTCGTCACATGTAATGGATGAAGTGTTTTGTTTCAGGTCAAAGTGGTGAAGTTTTCCTATATGTGGACCATAAACAACTTCAGTTTTTGTAGAGAAGAGATGGGAGAGGTTTTAAAAAGTTCCACCTTTTCCTCAGGTCCCAATGACAAAATGAAATGGTAGGCAAAAATATTTTAAAGAAAGAAATCTGGTGTGAATCAGTCCATACCTCTGTTGTTAGAGGTGTCCAAGTGCTGTTGGTAGGGAAAAGAATGAGAAAATTTGATACAACATAGTACAACAAAATAGTGAGTTGTGGGAACACCAACTGAATGGGGAACAGAAACTTATTTTCAGTTTCATTTCTCTCTTCCCCCTATTCAGTTAACATTAGTTTCTTGTTTGCTATTTGGTCTCTGTTGTATAGGATTTTCTGGTTCCTTTTCCCACAAGCCGCACTCAGTGACCTTGAACAACAGGGTCATTGATCAATTCACACTGGATTTTCCCTTTAATGCATTATTACTTGCATGTGATAAATCAATGATTTGGCTATTCTAAGCCTTTAAGACTGTACATCCTTCTCTAAAGGATTCTAAGAGCACTGTACCATATCTTGTTTTTGGCCAGGTGCCTGCGAGTCAATCCCAAGGGACTTGATGATGAAAGCAAAGATTACTTATCTTTGTATTTACTTCTTGTTAGTTGTCCAAAAAGTGAAGTGAGAGCAAAGTTCAAATTTTCCTTGCTCAATGCGAAGAGGGAAGAAACTAAAGCTATGGGTGAGTTGTGTGTGTTGTTTTTTTTCTTCCCCCTTAAAACAGTGACCCATTTGTGTTTTGTTCAGTGTTGCTATATCTGCTCTAGGAATGCTTCTTTGGGGAGGGGACGGGAGTCACTTCCATGGATTTTTTTCCCCTGTTTTAGCCACTTTGGTTAGAAGTTTAATGTGCTCTTGATAATGAAGAGTTTCATGTCTCCTCTAAATGAATTTCTTCTCACTCTGCAGAAAGCCAAAGAGCATATCGATTTGTCCAAGGGAAAGATTGGGGTTTCAAAAAATTTATTAGAAGAGATTTTCTGCTCGATGAAGCAAACGGACTCCTACCAGACGACAAGCTCACTCTTTTCTGCGAGGTAATGCTGCAAATTGCAACACTCTGCACACTACTTGCTCACTACATCCCTACACACACACACACACACACACACACACATACACCTTAATTAACTTTCTCACACACACACATATATACTTCGGTACTAAAGCTGAAACTGTGTCTGCTCTTGCCGTGGAAGCTCAGTCAGAGCTCTTTGAATTGTGTGCGACACTGAAAAGCAGAGCGAGGTGGTGAGTTTCCAGTCTCTGTGTTGCTCACATCCATGTTTGTGCCGCTCCCATCCTCTCTGTCTGATCAGCATCTCACTGACATGGGGCCTAGGACACGGCAGGCAACAGTGTGTGTGAAATGCACAATCCACTAGCGTGACGGAGACCCTTTTTTTATTTAGTTAAATATATAAATAATAGTGTGGTTTCTGTTTCACAGCCCTGCTGTCTGTGTGTGTGTCTGTGAGTGTTTGTTTGTCTGTTTGTTTGTCTGCCTGCCTGCCTGCCCGTTCGCTTGATATTAAGCCTTAAATCTGAGAAGGCAATTCAGATGCAAGGCAGCTTTAGAATGGTGACACTTGTTTGTGTGTCTGGCCTCCACTAGTAATCCAGCCTTTTAAGTGTCCCAGAGACAGGGCTGAAGAGAGACAGGCAAGCAGGCAGGGGCCATGGGGGAGGTTGGCTGGGTGTCACTTTCCCATATTGAGACTGAGATCCTGGCACTGTTATCAAATGCAGCAAGTTGAATTTTCAGCTATCAGATCGGTGTCTGAAAATCTGTACATTCCCTTTCAAGTGTGTGGATTTATTTGTCGAGTTCTGTGTTTTGTTGCAAGTTGTGCTGAAATGTAAAAATGCGATCAAGGACTTTTTGTCTGGGAAAATTTTGAAGGAAATGATGCTGAGCAGAAGGCGTGGAAAAAACAAACCAAAAATGGATGCTGAAAGGGGTACAATTAATGAAATGGTCAATGAATTTGTGCTAACTCAATTATCAGAATATTGCCTGGGAAAGGATTGCCTATTGAGATTTGCCCAACGGTTTAATGCTTTGCGAGAAATGAGCAATTTCATAAAGCAAATTAGATCCTCTTCCTCATTAATTAGACAGTTCATGAAATTAAATTGAACCAGTCGGCTGTCTAACACTTTTGTGGATTGGCTTCCCTGCTGCAGCCTTTTGTTGTGTCGAGGCGCACTGCAAATAGCCTCTATATGAAGAAGCTACTGTGCAGATTCTCCACTGACGTGGATAGAACTTGATGTTGCCAATTAATTGGTTCGTTTTTATTTAGTGGCTTTTCTTTGCCTTTCGTACTCAGACACGCATTTATATATGTACATGTCTGTTACATAAAACAAATACATATCTAATGTAATAATATGAAAAATGTTCATATTCTTCTTGTCTTGTAGGTGAGTGTGGTCCAGGACTCGGTGAACATCTCTGGCCAATCCAACATGAACATGCTGAAGGTGCCGGAGTGCCAGCTGGCTGACGACCTGGGGAACCTCTGGGAGTGCTCACGCTTTACCGACTGCAGCCTCTACGTCAGGGGCCAGGAGTTCAAAGCCCACAAATCCATCCTGGCAGGTGAGCCAGCCACCCGCCACCTGCTCCTCTAATCCAGCACTCCCCGCGACATCACCCCCCCTGCAGCTCTGTGGCTCTGCTGACGAGCACTCATTTTGGGGATGGTGGGTGCAGATTGGGGATGGTCGTGTAACCCTTACTCCTCAGCAGCCTCCTCACCCCCCAAACACACACACACACACACACACACACACACACACACACACACACACACACACACACACACACACACACACACACACACACACACACACACACAATCTTCCCCCCATTACCCCCGTAACTCTTCTGTGTCAGCACTGCTCTTGCACTGAAGGAACCTCACCACCTTTACTTAAGATGCGGTGCCAGTCAGGAAGGGCTGCTTTTGGGATTAAAATGGAGATTAAGATGGAGAGATGTTTTATTTTGTGTGTGAAGTGGGTTGTGAAGTGGTGTTTGAATGTTTGCAGTGCGTAGGCTTCATGGTGTTGATGGGGCTTCTCTCGAGGGGTGGGAACATGAAGATGGAGTTGTGTGAAATGTTTTCCATCATGTGCTGAGTTAAAGGGATTTCTGTTTCTTGCATCTGTTTAGCATAAACATCATTTTTTTAATAATGTGCATAATAGTGCATAATGTTTTATTTCCTTGTGTACCTTGTGTAATATGCAGATTTGTTTCTGTTGTTTTCATGAACAGCAAGATCACCGGTCTTCAACGCCATGTTTGAACATGAAATGGAGGAAAGCAAAAAGGTTTGTGGCTTTTATTGTTGTCTACCTTTTTTACTTGTCCATTTTTTATACATATGTATTATGTTCCTACCATCTGTAGGAGAGTGAGCCCTGCTGTTCCCCTTGCTCCCTTGTAGAATCGTGTTGACATCAGTGATGTAGATCCTGAGGTCTTCAAAGAGATGATGGGCTTCATCTACACAGGAAAAGCGCCAAACTTGGAGAAAATGGCGGACAGTTTGTTAGCGGCTGCAGATAAGGTAGGACCTCTGTGGCTGCATATCTCGCCGACCTGAAGCAAAGCTTTACTTCTAACATTGAAGTGTGACCTTTAACAAACCCAAAATACAGCAGCTCCCAATACAATATGAATTAGACCATCAGTGTTTGTATAGTTATTTATTTATTTATTTTAAAACATTCTAAAGTATGTGTTAATGTCAAGACTACTGTTTGCCTCACATAATCTTTCTCTTGCCCTCTTTTTTTGTTTTCCTCTTTCCTTTTTTGTTTGTTTCCATTTTTTTGCCCCCATCTCCTTCCCCCCCCCCCCCCCCCTCTCCCCCTCCCCTAACCTTCACTAGTATGCTCTGGAGCGCTTAAAGGTCATGTGTGAAGAGGCTCTGTGCAACAGCCTCTCGGTGGAGAATGTGGCAGACACACTCATCCTGGCAGATTTGCACAGCGCAGAGCAGCTCAAAGCACAAGCCATAGATTTTATCAACAGGCAAGCATCACTTTGAGAGAGAGAGAGAGAGAGAGAGAGAGAAAAGTCCACTTGATAAATTCCCTCTGCCATTTGTGTTTACCTGGGTTTGAGTGCTACTTGTTTTTATATTTTTATCTCTCTCCCACCATAGGTGCAGTATCCTCAGACAGCTGGGCTGCAAAGATGGAAAAAACTGGAATAACAAGTATGTAATTAGGAGATATATGTGACACAAGATTAATACCAAAGTCTTATCTCGTCCTCAAAGAGATGCATTAGAATTCATTGTTCTAGGCAGGGTCTCTCTGCTGTTTAGCTGGTGCTAGAGCGCCATATCTCTGCTCACTCCGTTATCAAGAGACTCTAATGTTGGCTCGAGCTCCAGAGCTGGCACATTTTTCAACATGATAGCAAAATAACACAACTCAATTTCAAGTTTATTTCTCCCATCTCTTCCTGACTTTGTGGAAATTTAACACCTTGAAATGCTTTGGTAATCTTTTTATTTATGTTTCACTAATGCGGCACACTAAGCTAGGGACAGTACAGAGTTGAATAACGGCACAAAGCACAAATGAATGAAAATGTATTGTGTAGACAGTCAAGAGTTTAGGGAATGTTGAGTGAATATTGAGAATTCAGTAGCTTGTGGTGTCTTACCACTCTTCATAATAGGGGTGTCTGTCCACATTTGTCGTTGCTTCACTGAATTTTTAAGAAAAAAAAACAAAAACCATGACATGACACTGCAACGCCATTTGTCTTGATTGATTTTTAATGGGAGTGATCCACCGCTGTTAATACGTTTTCCTCTCATTTATTTTCAGCCATGCCGCAGACATAATGGAAACTGCAGGCTGGAAGTCAATGATCCAGTCCCACCCTCACTTAGTGGCGGAGGCTTTCCGCGCGCTGGCGTCTGCCCAGTGCCCACCCTTCGGTCTGCCCAGGAAACGCCTAAAACAGTCCTGACTGACTACTGTGCCGTCAGACTTTTCAAGATGATGCTGGGTAGGAAGAGACGAGGAGAGCACAAGGGACTAAGAAACTACCCTCCTTACCACCCTCTTAAAAAAAACAAAACGAAACAAAATCCGACAACAATAAACACAAACAGACAAACGAAAAACAAACTCGAAAAGAGATGCAAAGAGCAAGAAGTGATCCGTGTTTCCATAGGGAGGGTGGGGAGGCTTGTCATGTATCCACACAACTGTGTTTATTCCCTTCACTTCAAGTGATGGTTGGTCCTGGTCGTCAAGCTTTATCAGCTGATATCTTCTGTCATTTCAAATGGCCTTAACCTCTCTGCCATGGCTCTGAACTAGAGCACGCCGGAGCAGCTGATTCCTTGATTCTACGCTGTGCCTGCCTTGTCACAAAGACCAGGCCCTCCTCCCTGTTGCACTAGTTCCCAACATCTAGTCATTTTGATAAATGGAGTTCTATAGGAACGTGTTGAGTGTTTAATGGGAAAATATTATATATTTGTAATGTTTAGCCCGTTTTGTGACTAGACATTAAAATTAAGTGTCAACACTTGGAGAGCAAGGTCATTTCTTTTACACTTTTTGAAAAGACAAATATGCCCCATATTGATGGCACAATTTCTATGTAAAGACATTTAAACATATTCAGAAGACAGGTATTAAAGCAAGCATATTGTAAGAAAGTAAAAAAAAATGTATGCAGTGGACTGTTGTGATGCTGTATGTAACTCGAAAGGAATTCATGTCTGTATTCTGCCTCTAATCTATTAAACCTATGGGAAAACTAAAAAAAAAACAAACAAAAAAAACAGCGAAAACAATCTATTCCCTAGACTCCAGGTGTACTGATTTAAAGGTTCTAAAAGTTGTCATTTGCAAGAGTGTTGTTTTCTAGCTCTATAGAGATAATCCTATTCAGGCTAAGGTGGCAGTCGGAATGTTATACAAAAGGGTTCTGTTAACGGGGAAAAAAAAGAAGTAAAGGGAATTCTGAATTACCATCATGTCCAATACTTTTTGAATGAAATGCCCAGGTTCAGTGGTAGTCATGTGTTTTCCCTTTTCCCAAAATGACCTAGGCTGAAAGGTGTTCGTAAGGTTTAATGAAGGTGATTGACTCACAAGTGATGGTGTCAAACTGTGACTGAGAACTTGTAGGATGCTGAGCATCAGTGTCTTTTTTTTTTTTTTTTTTTCTACTGTGTGTGTCGTATGGATGGGAGGAATAAAACAGCTGTCTGTTGTGGATCTGTTTGTCTTGACCTGTGCTGTTACAGATAGTTTTGATGTACTCCTCTTGAGTGTGCAGCTGCCCGAAACTGAATGAAGCATGTATTACTGAGTTGTCTCTAAAGCTCACCAGAAGATGTTGAAACATCCCATGTTGAAAGAAAAAAAAATGAAGAATTGCCTGCAGATAACTCATTAAATATTTTTCAATATGTGGGTAAGTGAGTGTAGTGTATAGTTGAAATGGATTCTTGTAAGAACAATGGTCTTTTGTGCTCTTTTTTTCACAGAAATATTTATGTGAAAGGCATCTGAAAGTCATATGAAAGAATCCTTGGTCATCTTCATAACAAAACAGAAAAGCAATTGCAATTCTTGGCTTTGCATATCAGTGTGCAACGCTTTTATGATTTGTGAGGGGAAATCAGTAGGCTGAGATTAATTTTATTTGACATGATTCTCAAGTAGAAATCATGTCAAATAAACTGACTGTTCCCCACTTTGAGAAATGGTAAATATTTTGGGTAACTTTGGGTAAAACATCAAATAGACTAAACAGCAGTGTCAGGTTGAAGTGTTTTACTTGTGTGGTTATCTGCATGTGTTCTGAACTGAAGCATATTCTAAATCTTTTATGTCCTCTAATAGCCGTGAATGAAGTAGCATATATGCCTACTGTGCAATCTAGGCCAGTCTGTATTAACAGCAATGGCAGCAGAGGTGTAGTGGGAATTTCTTTGGTGGGGGTTTTAATTTTAATGAAGCAGGCATACTTGCAAAGAAAGCCACATGCAACTCCAAAACTTGCGTCAATAGTATCACTGTATGCTTATGGTCACCCTATGGCCACCACCATTATAACCCTATAATGGTCAGTTGCATTTATTTAGAGGGTTTATTGGAGAGTTTTGCTCCATGTGTGCACATATTGGTACGCCTTACTAATATTATGTTATAAATTATTGCCTTTTTTTTATTGCATATGCATAAATAATCTGTTCCAATTAGTGGGGGGACTCTGTACCCCTGTCTCCAATGCCCACTTCACCCCTGGGTAGCATCATAGGGTGTCCAATAGACAGTGACTTTTCTATAGGCTACAAATCCATGGTTGATAGATGGCTGAATTTGCTGAAAAGAGAGGACTGTGAAAGCTGGCATGAAATTAAGCTACACTAAGGGCTTATTCAGAATGATCCTCGTTCTTCTAATGAATAGTCCTCCATGATGGTGGTAAATAAAGTGTGACTACTGTGAAATCCCATTTTTATTTATTATTGGTGAAGGGAATGGAAGATTAAACAAAACAATAAGTGGTCTTTGTGATATGCAGTTGTAACAGTGTAGGTAGGTAGGTTGTAGAAAATGTCATAGGCTTACTCCAAGGCAACACATTTGCTTTATGTGAAGCACAGAACACTAAACACTGACGTTACCTCTGTCTGAACGGACCTGTAGGTAAGGGCTGAAAGGCTGAATATAAGTAAACAATTCACAACTTGATTTCATTTTGTTCCAATGGCAGTCACCATGTTTTAAACATAATTTAAAAACAACAGCACAGGCCTACTGCTGAAAATGAGAAAATGTATACTGGTCAGATGCAAGACATTGGCACATTTTTTTCTGGATGATGAAAACCACAATATAATAACAGGAGAAAATAAAGTCATACTATTAACCACAATATATAAAAATAAAAATGCAAGATATTCATCTTCAGTTAAGCTTGAGCATGAGTCTACATCTATGAGATATCACTATTAAACACCAAAATTAGGCTATCTACCAGTTTATATAGTCTTTTATATATCTGTTTTGGAAATAAAAATAAATACCCATTAACTTAATAGGCAAATGTAAACACAGTTTTGTCATTTCAATGCACACACCACCACACACTGAATTGCACAAAGAAGGTTAAGGACTGAATATCATAATAGGCAATGAGAAATCCCTTCACTGTTGTCTGTGGATTTTGCATTTGGAAGAGATAAACACCAGGGATAAAGCAGAGCTCACTTGCCAACTAATTAGATTTTCCATGACTGAAATGATTGACTTGCTTTTGGTTCACGGCACTTGGTCTCGGCCTGCTAACATTTGAGCCTCCTTCAACTGAACAAACCATAATCTCTCTATCCTATTTGGCAATGGGAATTTAGAACTTGAAAATTCCAAGCTCTGGTTGATTTTTCATGGCCAGTTGTCAGTGACAGGACAGCAAAACAGACTCTACAGTGTGATTTCACCTCTTCTATCACCTTTGAAAATGCACCAGAAGGTTAAAAAGAAAATGCTCATTTGCCAATTTTATTCCCTCATTCATTTCTCAATAACCAGTCCCTATACACCATTTGGGGTGCTTAACTGGTCCACAGTGACAATATAAGGCTTGACTTAAGCTCACATTATGCAGTTTCTACATGAGTGACACGCTGAATTCTATTTTTTGGCTTGGGCTGCCTCAGTCATGGTGTGCAAGTGAAATTTCCCAGTATAATTAATGTTAATTAAAGCCTGGAAACGTCAGGCTCTGTGGTAGAACCATGACAAAGCATTGTTAATTGGCTGCCAGATTCACTAAATCCACCTGTCCTGTGAATTGTGCCCTTGTGAGACACCTGAAACTCTTTGCATGTAGGGCCTTTTATGAAACCCCTCAAGCAATATCCTACTGAATGTGCAGAGCAAAACAGCAAATCCTGCACAATTGGGTAAAGGATAAACTCCGAGGTTGTACACACTCGAATGGCAATAGAATGAATTCACAGGATTTCAATGCTTTACTGAATTACTGGTGAACATGAACTCAGTATACAATAATTAAAAGTCTGACAAACCAAAATGACAATGTCCAAAGCACAGAAAATCTAATAGTCCTATTCCCTAGTTGTTTTTGAACATTGCCAATTTCATAGCTAATATGTGACAGTGCTAAGGATGACTTTCAAAACACTATGCAAAATAAGCCTTCTTTCAGAAGCAGACCAATGTTTTCAAAGTCACTATTTACTCCTCTAAAAATGCCTCCGTAAAACTTTGAAATCAGCATGTACTTGGTGTCAATGTTATTTTGACGGTCTACTGGCAACAAAAAGGCCATTTTAATCTGTGAACACATGCCTGTGGTCTAGCCTAATAAAAAACATCTGGTCATTTTTAATTGCCCTCGAATCGAGGCGAACACATGGTACTGATGATGTTTCAGGGTCATGGCGGTTCACCCAGGTTCTCCCTCTGCTACTATAAGGCAGCAGCCATCACATATTTTCAATATTATCCTGTGGAGGAGTAAGGTGTGTCACTATGGTAATTGTAGTCAGGGCACACTTTTTGGACCAGTTTATAGTCAACACTATAGAAGGCGATGTAGATGCATATCACCTTGAAGGGCTTTGAGCAGAGCCAGGAAACATGACTCTGGGTCTGCTCTTGGTAGCACACCTTGGCTGGGTCCAGGCTACACAAAGCAGTCTTCTTGTTGCGGTCTGTTTTTTCATACTCGATGCGACAGTTGAAAGATTTGGTGTCCTTGGTGGCAAGGGTGGACTGCGGGCCCAACTCAAACTCCACCACTTTGGACGGGGGGACCAAGCTCACAGACACGTTGCCCAAACCTGTGGAGTTATGACGAAAGTACACACTAAATGTGCCGTTTCCATGGTCCACTATCTTGCCCGTGATGAGGAGATTCAGTTTCACGGTCTTAATGTTGGAGTTGAAATCGCCCCAGCCAAACATCTTTTTGAATTTCCCAGTCTTCACGATGGGCCTCCGTTTAGTTCTCGTTTGCGTCTCCTGAACATCTGTCTGGTTAGATAACCAGTCCCAAAAGTCCTCCATGTTTTCTAAATATGTCATTTCCCTCATGTTGTTTTTGAGCCCAGGAGATCCCCTGGTGAAGAGACGCAGGGGGTTTAAAATCCGGGGACTGGCCCCTTGGGGAGAGACATTCTCCTCATTATCGCTTTCTCCCCATTCCAGCAGCTCGGCTTCTGGAATTTGCACTTTGCGGCTTGTGACCTTCAAAGACAAAAAGGGGGGAACATCAGACGAAAATATTAGAGCATGGTCACACTGATTTGACAAAAATAGTAAAATATTATTCACAAGATTAAAACAGCACATTTTCAACCAACAAAGGTGTTATTATTATCATATTTTCCATAATTATGGCACAAAAAACTACAGTAATTACTGAAATTTATTTAATATTTTGATTATTAATTTCAAATTAAAGACTAACTGGCTGCTAATTTAGAATGTGAAAAGGCATCTTTTCTTGAAGCTTGAAGACAGCTTCAAAAACAGTCCATTTAAGGTATAATAAAAAAGCAAATGGATGTCTCGCACAGACATTTCACCACAGTAATTCCTAGGTACCTTGAAATGTCTTAGCCTAAAGACCAAATCCTGGGCCACCTCAGATAAAGTCTTAATAATTTACTGCAAAGAGCGAAACTAGTTGTATTAGTAATTAACTGTAGTTTCCTTTCCTGGGGCCCAGTTGAGGGGATAATTTGCTGCAGCAGATGTGACAGCTTTAAGCTGGGCTGTCTGAAATCTCAGAGAGGAGCTGCTCAGTATTCCTCCCCCCTTAATTATAAATTTTGCTGTAAGCTTAATTGTAGCATGTGTGAGCCCTATTAGGAAGTACAACCCTCCGACAACCTTACGTACAAAATTGTTAGTCACAGAACTTCACTATTTTCACAATTTCACATCTATGTGAATCAAGGTCACTTTATGTTAAAAATGCCCATTAGCCCCTTCCCAATGAAGTTGCAGTATGTGGCTTTACTCCACTACAGGGCACTACATGTGATTTCACAATAGGCCCACCTTAACAAATGAGGCAAACAGATCATAGCATGTTAGCAATTTGAGAGCACCACATTTAATGCGAAATCAATGTGTCTGCCATGGACCACAAGCCAATTCATTCATCACTCTCCCTGCAGCTTAATTAAAGAGACATGATAAAAGTGATGTATATCCACACTCAACAAAAGGAAGTCAGAATAGTACAAATCAATTGAGCCATATGCTTTTTGACTCCATCTGCTCTGTGTACATGCAGCTTTGTCATCTGCTCAGCGCAGCCTGAGTGGTGCCAGATTAACTTCAGTGAAATGAAGTAAAGAGATACGGCAAGTGCTTCAAGGCGAGCATCTATTCAGTGATTCTGGATACTTCAGCAGTCAGATGAATATTCCATCACTTCTACCTCCTGGTATCTCATGTGTAACTGTTATTTTCCCCCCTTTGCCGTTCATCATGCTCAACAAAAGCCTATTGACTTGGCATTTGGTGAAATGTTACATAGAAGGGGAGGGTAGGGAAAGCAAAATGATGGAAGAACAGAACGATTACAATACCGATGTGAAAGCATTTAGATCATGATGAACGACTGGGGAAATGGCTATCACAACTACAGTATTACAAGAGCAGAATTGCATGCTTTGCGCGCACACACACACACACACACACACACACACACACACACACACACACACATGCTGGCAATCCTCTCTCCTTTCATCTCCGTACTCCAAGTCTCTCCCTGACCTCACTCCTGTCTTTGACTCTCTCTTTTATTTCTCTCACAGGCACACACATACACACAGTTGAATATATGCACTTAAACATAATAAATACAGATGTATATATTGCAATGTCCATGTGACAAATATTATGGCTCAATATAATACAATAACTTTTTAAGGCTGACTTTAGAATATGTGACCTCAGATGGGCTAACAGGATTTTAACAATGTTGGGGTGTTTTTTGACAAAATGATCACGCAAGCAGTAAAGCCTTTGAGGATCAATTGTACAATGGCATAATCTAGTCAGGGGAACCTATTGGAAATGGAAGGGCTATAAAGAATGAGGCGCCTGAACTGTGAATATGTGATTTAATAACGTGCCATGCCAAAATGTCACTATCCATTAACCAGAGGAGCTAAAATTAATTTGAGACCGACACCACAGTGTGAGACAAACAAAAGGCAAGGTGAGCCATACCAGACATTCATCTGTAATGAACCTCTTGGAGCCATGGCTGACTGCTGGTCCCTTGAGTGGACATATCTTTTACAGCTTGACATAAAGGTAATTGCCACCGTGACCAGCACTAGCCTCTAGAAAGTTATTAAGGAGTCAGAGACATCTCTCTGTTGTGTCATCTGAGAGGATGCAGTCTGAATGCATTTTGCAGCAGGGCAACAACAGCAAGCGATGCCCTGATGTTTTCCTAGCCAAAGGCTGTAGCCGTGCTGCAATGTCAGATTTGCTGTGCTATCTTTACCCCCTGGCCCCTATCCATCGTTTATCCTCAAATACTCTCCATTCCTTTTGGATCAGCCAAAAATACGTATTTTGGCTGGACTTTCAGTATCCTGTCTTCTTGCAAAGGAATATAGCTTCAAGAACAGTTCACTTTCCAATATCCAATGACATTCTTCAATCCATTTTCAAAAATAGAAACTTTAAGGTTCCCTTGTCTCACATGAAGTGTTGTTAAACACAGTAACAACACCATTAAAAGAAAAGGTGCACGTTGTCACACATAGAATCACTACTTCACCTTGTAGGTATGAAACACAACTCAAAAGACACGCGCACACACACAGACACACAAACGCACGCACACACACACACACACACACACACACATTCTCCCTCTTCAGTCCAGCCTTTCCCATTCCTATCCCCCCGAGGCTAAGCTCCCTCCCCATGCGCTCGTCTCCTCTGCGCGGTGTTATAAGGCATTTCATTTGTAATGATTCACAGCAAAGAGCCAGTTCCAGGAGGAGGCTCTGGAGGCCCCGGGCAGCTGAGAGCTTGAGTCTACACGCTCCTGCCCAATAGATTGCTTGCCTGATGGCTGAGAGAGCCTCACGCTTCAGAGCTATCACTCTTAATCAAGGGCTGGGGCCCGGCTAACAAATGGCAGGTGTTTCGTCGGACAGGATCACAGCAGCAAATCCTCACGCTGAGCCGCTGCTGATCGCCAGCTACACCGCACGCCGCATATCTAACACCATATAATCCCTTCCGTCATTACCACACGACCCTGGAGGGGGAATGGGGGAATGTAGGAGGGGGGCACTGCACTTCAGCAGGATCTTGCCCTTGTGCAGAAACATTTGACCCTCATGGGTCACGAAGGCAGTCAGGCTGACATTAACAGGCTATTCACTCTTTCATGGCAGTCCACATGAGAACTTTTTTCATATATATATATATATATATATATGTGTGTGTGTGTGTGTGTGTAAAGATTGTTATTGTACGATTTCACTGTTGTTTTCTTTATTTATTTATTAACTTTTTTGATCATTTTACAAGGGCCTATTATCACTGGTCATGCCATTCCTTAACAAGTCTGATATGAATACTGTATGTGTCACCACGTAAACCATGAGGAGCTAAAGAATGGTCTCTGATCAGAAGTCAGCTTCGAAGTGAAGGTCTGAACTCCACAACCTCTGAGTTTATCCTTTACCCAATTGTGCAGGATTTGCTGTTTTGCTCTGCACATTCAGTAGGATATTGCCTGAGGGGTTTCATAAAAGGCCCTACATACAAAGAGTTTCAGGTGTCTTACAAGGGCACAACAGAATTCCTTTCACTCTGAAGAGCCAGTTTCTATTCTGCCCAGCCTGATGTACTCCTTCAATCAGTAGCTGTGGGTCAAACATCAAGCTGCAGTACATATGGAGGAATGGTGATAGGTGATGGGGAGCTGATGCTGAGTGTCTGTCAGCACTCCCCCACCTCACCCAGCTCAACTCAAACGCTTGAGGCAAGGTAGGGGGTGCAGGTATGTGTGTGTGTGTGTGTGTGTGCGCGTGTGTGTGTGATTGTCATTGCATGAACAGCTTAGTCTGTAAAAACTGGGAAATACTGTATGACTAACATCAACAACACTGTGGGGTATAGGTGCAGCATTTGTTGGTTGAAAGGATATTTCAGTCATGTTGATGCAACAAACTATACTGAAATATTCTGTTATTTAATTGTCCTTCCTTTTAAGTGCTGGTCTCATTTATTTTTTTCAGATACCTTTTTTAAATATATTTTCTCTTTCACATTATAAAATTAATTCATGACATTGAAGAATTTATCAGCAACTTATTAAATGAAACTCATGCCAAATTCTTTGATAAACAAGGTTATTTTTACCTTGCAGATTTAGCAAAGAAACATGGCAACAAGATTGTGAGAAAAAAAAGGACATACTGATGTATCGGGTGTTAGATTTCAAAAGCCGCTAATAAAGACCTCCAGTGAACGATATGATATCTTGAGGGCTATTGGCAAGACATGAGGCAATGAGATGTTCCTGTTATCTCAGTTCATAGCGAGCCTGACAGGATATCCCTGTGCTCATTCTCTGGCAGGTGAAACCTTTCATCACATCAACGCATTCAGAATCCCGTTGCTGTACTTCACAAGAATATGCCTTCTCCCGCACGCTAGCAGACCAGGCTCTGAAGTGGGGGGATGGGTAGAAATATGACAAGAATGTAAATTAGCCTCTATAAATAGTTCTCTTAATTCTGCATTATTGTACAACTTTGTTTAAGGCACTGGAACACTGATATCTTAATCAGTGTGAGTTTTTTTCATTCCCCAAGAGACCTATTTCATACAAATTGCACAAATTCTGAAAGCTAGGATGTAATTTGTCAGCAGCATGCACAATTTACACAGTATCTCAGGTTAGCATTGACAGAACAAATCTGCTCTCTGGGGTGACTCGGTCCCCGCTGATTTTGTGGAGGAGACACTATCGTTTGAAGAAAAATGTGAAGGAGCAAAATAAGGGCCCCCCAAAAAATTCTCACTCTTTTCACTCTAGTGCAGATAGGTACTTCACAAGGAATCTGCGGAGACAGAGGATCTGACAGCGCTGCGTGAGCCGGGAAATGACAGGCTAAAAGAGCTTCAAGGCGGAGAGGGAGAGAGGCGAGCCGAACTGAGCCAGTGTGATTAATCAGGGGGAAATGTCTAATGTTTCCTCTCTAGCTGACAAAACCCCTGTGTGGGGGGGAGAGTTGGGGCATGGGGGTGGGGTGGGGGTGTCATAGAGATTTAATTAATAGGGGCCAGCCGTCCCATTATCCACATACAAGCAGCATGGTGATGGCCCCTGAACGTTGCGAGGGGGTGACTGCACTCGCATCCCAGTCTGGCCAAGGCATCATTATCTTTGTGACCACTGTGCTTTGACAGAGGAAGAGTTCCATTGATGTCCTGTGTGGAAATGATTGGTTTCTTTTTAAAAGTGAGCTGGAATGCTCCGGACAGAGGAAATAGAACTACTATTGAATAAAAACACACTGATCTGGAATAATAAAAATAAATCTGAAAAATAAAATCACACAAACACAAGGTATCAGATGAAGAAACAAAAGCTATAAGAAGTTGCACAGCATGTTTATCATTAATTCATTAACAACTCAAAAATAAGGTGGATGTAAATGCATTGCCAATGCAGTTGGACACACCCAGCTCAGAGGTGTGTCCAACAGAGAGAGGGGTTCTACATTCAAACCTCCATTGGGAAGAACACACAGTCTGGGAGCGCATTGTGTTCAGTGAACAAGGGTCCAAATCTACATATGATCTACATATGATTTTTACTCATGGTTAAACCTCTGAGAGCCAAGGAGTTAAATGCTGCTTTCCACCTGCTTACAGTCACACCAGACCCACTGATCAACTGTAAGCATAGGTTATCCTGTTAGATATGGTGGTATAAAGAAAAAAAACATATTCTATTTCACAAATAAGATTTACAGTGTACTGTAGATGATTTAAGATGAGAAGGCATACTGTAAACTGTGTTTGTCTTACAAGCATGAAATCCTTTTCAGGGCTCTGCGCTGGAAACGAGCTGAGGAAATCGACACTTCATACTCCAAGCCTCAATGTTTAGAATTGGAAATGTCACACAGACAATGTTGTTTATTACGGATTATCAAGCTAAACCTTCAGGCAGCAGAGTGTGACCCCAATATGAGTCAAGATAGCCATCAAGAGCAAAATAAGCTCTAAAAACGATAGTGAAGATGCACAGCGTCTCGCCACAGTTATGCCGCAACTCATTCAAAATCCAGGTTTAATCTTTCCCAGAGGAGTTTCTGTGTTAAAAGGACCCCATTGCAACACACTTTATTTATTTGATTTAACTGTGTTTTTTCTTCTCCTCCCTCTCTCTTTCTCTCTCTCTCCCTTGGATTCTCTGCCTGGTTTCTGAGGGCAATGCAAGTTCCTGTCTCTCACAGGGGCAAATCCAAACACGAGGTTGATGTGAAGACTCGGCCGCAGCAGGTTCTGAAGAATATAAACAGCATTTGTATTGTCCAGGGGGACGGGCCCCTGAAAGCGACGAGGGCCTTATCACAGCCCAGCAGCTCTGTAATTCGCGGCCATGATAAAGTGCCAGAGTGGAAAACCTTACAAGGCTGGCACAATCCAAAGACGGATTAGTTTTTCTGACATAAGCTTCCTGAAAAACTAATCAATCAGCCCATGCAGTATTATCAGAAGCCCAAGATTAAAGAGAGGCTCCTAATCCCTCCACTGTACATTTTAGTTCGCTTTCAACAGCAAGATTTTTTTTTTTTTGGTTAAATGCTGCACAAATAAACTATATAAATCAAAGCTAATTGGACACAGGGAAGAGCGTCAGGGCAAAGAAACCCTTGTTGAATTTATGTTTCATAAGGATAATTGGCCTTTAACTTTTGTCCTCACAAACATGTCGCTCTCAAGCATAATTTTCCTTGTTAGAAAATTTATTTGCCTGCTATACAAAATGTTCAATCTCATGACAATAACACAATGGTCATTGCAGATAAGAATGTTAATTAGTGCTGTTGTGTGCTTAAATGACTGTTTGTATTTTACAGAGAAGTACAAAATACTCTACAGCTCAAAGAAGTGTCTCACTCTGTCTATTCTGAGGGCTTGCAAATATCACACTTCACTGGTCCCTTGCCTCTCAGCTTGAGCAACTTCCTTTCAAAATGCACAGACTCTACAGGGAGTCTGTCCAAATACTTCAGACCACAACCTCCCCAAGTTGATGCAGCACCACCACTTATCATCATTTAGTGCTACTTTACTTTGAAACTGGCAGTTGGCAGGCTTTTATATTCTCAGTCTATTACCTTGAAGCGTCATTGCAAACACGCAATATGGTGAATCATAGATAATTGCTCTTAGCGAAAGTGAAGTAATAGCAATGATTACTGTGAACAACAACTTCACTTGCAATTTGGCATGGTTTTATAAGTGTGTTAAGGAAATAAAAAGTGGCCCATACATGAATACACACAAAAGGGAACAGAGGATGTGAGCATACAAGAGACATCTAAAAAGTTTGCAAGGCAACATTAATAGGGTCTCCTCCACTACTTGCCTGTCTTCATTGAACGTTTGTCTCATTTCACTGTCTTCCCTCAGGACAAAATACCATTGTGAATGAACAGTGTGACAATGCATTTTAGCAAAACATTTTTACTCTATAAGAGATAATACAATAGAGACATTTTATAGTTTATAACAACCCTTAGCTAAGGTCAAATTTACTAGATCATGTGACAATGGTCTGGTACATGTCTGAACATAAAAGGCTGGAGGAAGCTGGGATGTTGAGTGCAAAGCTCAAGTGGTTCTTTCTTTCAATTGCATTGTCCCCCTGTCAGCTTTCAGAGGTTAACCATAGCAGATGTCACAGGAAGAATAGTTACCCATGTGGAAGCTATGACTCTCTTATCTGTCCCATGGGTGTGACACAGGTGCACAACGACATTTCCAGTACTATGTGTGTGTGTGTGTGTGTGTGTGTGTGTGTGTGTGTGTGTGTGAGTGTGTGTGTGTATGCATGTGTGTGTGTGCATGCGTGGATAACATAATATCAGTGAAAGACAATATGTCCAGTGAACAACTACAGAGACTCAGATGCATTGGAGGGTTCCCCTGAGGCAAGCCAAGCTCCCAGAGCTGAGAGCACAGAGTCTCCCACTGATAGAGCTTCCCTGGGGAGGACAGGGCTGAAGGACAGGGGAGTATCTTACTATTAGAGCCCAGATGACTGGCTGCACTAGCACTATTATTGTACAACTATATTCCTGTCACAAAATCTATACTGTAACAGCCCATGGTTAACAAAGATGCTCCACACTCTTCTGAAAAAAAAATCAGAAAATAGAATAGAATAGAATATCTATGCTTGAACAATTTATAATTTGGAAAATTATAAAAACACTGTACTACAATGGCTTTCCTCCTTTATTCATTAAAATGAAAAAAAAAGATCTGTAAATTCATATACAATGAATAAGGATGCCAATAAGTTACAAACACATATCCATAAGCTTACAGGGTGTGTAGCAATAATTTCTCCAACTGTTGTACTGTTCAATTGTGACAATCTTTTCTTAGGCTATAAACAAACACTTAAAGAGATTTCCTTAATGTACTGGAGCAATATTAACTTGCATGATTACTATTTAGGCCACAACTTAACATGCATTTTATGCACTATTTAACTGAAATTAAGAATTTTATTGCATGTTGGCTTACACCATGGCAATATCTTGCACTCTGCATGATAAAATCAAAAATTAGAATAAGATTTTTATTTTTCCCAGATTTGCAATTATCATTAAAGAACACATCTGACCAAAAAATGTAAATGTTTTTCCCTACTTTCCTGTTGTCTTTTCCTACTCAGATGTCTCTGAAATCTGTAAGATGTATGCTACTCACCTTATGCAGACAAAACAGCAGCAAAATAGTCTGCAGTTTCCTCATGTTTGATTTTGGTCCTAGTGATTTATTTGGAGTTGTTTGCGGAAATAAGCAGGTGCTGGCTTTCTGGGTAAACAAATGCCATTTCTGTGAACACCTGGAAAAACAGTAAAAACACTAAGTGATACAGTTCCCAATTTCAGTGTGTTTTCAAATAGTTTCATATTATTGTATTCAAAGGCCTATTGACAGCATGTTCCGTACAGTATTAGTTTGATGAAGTCAAGAATTTGTTGGGGAAACAATATATATATATATGCAACCTTTCAAATCATATATGCAACCTAGAATCCCCACATAAATCATTACGTAGACTATTAGGCTACTTACCATCACCCTGGTCGAATATCCTGGCCGAAAACTAGCCTGGACTTTTCAACATCTTGTAAACGTAACCCTCTTGACAAGTCTTCGTGACAGGTATGATTGGCGGACAAGTAAACCTTACATATGCAGTTGGAAAACTTCGTTGAGAATTTCAATGTTGATAGTCAACGCCTGTCTTATCTGGCCACGTATGAACTGTTCTTGTTTAGAGCAGAAAATCCGTTGATTTCCACTTTAAAAGCCTGTTCACATTTTGTGCCATTCTGATCTTTCTGTCACTCACTATCCGACAGAAGGACCTATACGATCACTCACGAATGTTTATGATCGTAGTAGTTGGTGTCCTCAGTGTTGTTCAGCGATGTTACTACCAGTCTGCTTCCTCCTCCTCCTCCCTCAGTTTTGTCAGAGGAGGCACTCCACTAACCACTGCGTTTTGCAGACGAAGTCAAGAGGGCTGTGATGAATCCCCTACAACAGTCCTCACTGGACTTGAGCACAATTGGGCGTCTTTTTAACCCATTAAATACCTTTAAGTTTGCACGTTCTTGTTCTCTTGTTCTTATTCTTTTCAACATCCCACTGTCTCATCAGACTAAGGCTTAAAACTTAGGGCTACTTAAAGGTCAGAGAATGTTGTAAATGTGTAGTTTTTTGGTCATGGTCAGCCTACCTCGTTTTGGGGACCATCAATAGATAGCTGCCCCGCTGAGCGTCACCTTTTATAGACTCAATCTGAGAAACATTAGGCGGCTCTTTGATATTACACTATCATTACACGTATGTGTAAGTGGGGCCGTCCTGGACACAGAATTGTCTGTAGCCTATTATTGTTTTCCAGAGAACTATGTCACTTTCCGTGTATCAATTGCGCCTCCATGTGATAGAAATATGGAACGTTTTCATAGACGTGCCATTCTGTGCAAAATATTCTCAAGCGTTCAAAACGTCGCCAAATGCATTTATTCAACGCTATTTGAATTTCAATCTCACACTCGAAACATCAAAATAATTTATTAATTTTTGTGATACACACTTGTCTTTCACAAGTTACAGCAGCCTATTATTTACAAATGTATCATTGGAGTTAAATTAAGAGATAAAGCTTAAGAATTGTGGTGATATAACTCTAGTATTATTCAAAGGCGATAATACTCTAAAAGCTGCCACTAAAAGCTACCACAGATGCAACGCTATCATATCAAATCTAGGGCAGTATACCATGCCAAAAACCACCTCACTGTCCTCGGATAGTACCGCCCAGTTCTCTGGTGCAAGGACTCAGCGGTCTACCAAACCCTGAACTATGTGATAGGTCTACGGCTGTCAAAAAGAAAACAAGCATTGCGCCTCAGAGGTCTAAAGGAAAGGATGGTTCTCTTTGAGTATTATTTTTTAAAAATAAGCATGTTTGTAAGCTTATCTGTGTGGGAATTCATATCCCTCTTTTAATGTCACTTAACACTTGAGGGCATTTGTGTGAGAACAGCAAAAAAACTACTTTACAGTAGCCTGATATTATGGGATGTAGGAATCATCGACCATTTGTTACTTGCGGAGTGTTCAATATGATTAGGCTATGTATGCAGGTGTATTGTGAGGGAAACAGGACTAAGTAAAGTTTAACTATAAATTAGTATTAAAGCACGCAGTAGCACAGAAGTAGAACATTCTCCATTTTTATCTTTCTTCAACTCCACATTTCTTCTACACATCACCTCGTAAAACGTATAGGCTCTCGTAAAACAGTATGTGCGAGCGCCACCTGGAAGCGCACAGAACATTGAGAACACAACATCGTTCAAAGGTTAATCTTTGTCAACATTTTTATTTGGTGGCTGTGTGTACAATTTATACAAGAACCCTAGCAGGTGACACTTCTCGAATCCATGCTTTATTATTCTCCAGTAATAGACTATGCCTTCTTAGGCATGATGCGAGGTACTTTCATAGTTGTCAGGTATGTTGCATGAACATTATTTATGTCATAAGTGAAAGTCAAAGTTGCTTTTATTGTCAATTTCTTCACATGTACTTGACATATAAAGGAATCCAAATTACGTGTCCCACTATCCCATGTGTGTACAACAGTAAAGTGCAGATGCACAACAAGACAATTCTAGTCCTAAGTTTGTATAAATAAATAAGTGCAAGTAGCTTAAGGCTACCTTTGCCTAGTACTACTACCTAGCATAACAGGTATGACAAGACAAGACACAGAGTATCCTAAATACGCTACTAATGTAGCAGGGCATGACAAGACATAACATATAAGAGATGATTGAAGATAATTAAGTTTTCAAAAGGAAATCTGTTGATTCGTTTTAATTTCTGAAATCCCAATCCTTTCCGACCTGAGTAGCTTTAAAGGGAACCTTTACCATTATCTATGGATCAAAGTTAATAGATTTTCAAAGGTTCCAACTGCATTATTATTTTTCAAACATGCTCTCATCCTGAACATCCAAACCTGTCTCGATCGTGAGAAGAACCTCTTTCCTTTCACCTCTGAACTAGTAAGAGGTTGGGCCAGAAAGGGCTGGGCTGACAGCGTGCACATGAACTACTGCTGTTAGACTGCTGCACTGTGTCAGAGGTTTTAGAGCATGATAATGCCACTTCACCCACAACTTTCATAACAAGTTAGTTTAGTTTCACCATTGGCAAAGCAAAGCACATACATAGACTGTGCAAGAAAGGTATTTCTTAAGGTGGGCATGTCTTCACAGAGCCCTTAAGTTCTTCAGCTTCTTTTTTCACTCCTTAAACTATAAAGTAACCCAGTCAGTGAAGGTAAATAGCATGTCATGTGGCAATAATTAAGCCAGTCGGTTATCTACTGAAGTAATATAGTACACTTACATGACATCATAGATTATATAATAGCCTTCCCAATTACATTGAGCTGAGTCACAAGCCCTACACACACAGGACAAGGGCACCACAAACTGCACTTACTTATAGGCGTGTGCAAAGCTCCTCTTCAACCCACTGCCAGGACTGACAGTGTTAAAATATATTTTTGTTCACGCCTCTCAGCAGCATGACTAAAGGCTTTTGTGTAACTGCTTTGGGGCTGCTAGTCTGGCTGTGGTGCTGCTGCCCAGCTGTGGGGAGCAAGGTGCTGGTCATGCCCGTGGACGGCAGTCATTGGCTCAGCATGAAGGTGCTGGTGAGGGAGCTAGCACAGAGGGGACATGAGATTGTAGTGCTGGTGCCTGAAACCAGCCTCCTTATCAGAGACTCTGACAACTACCAGACCGAAGTCTTCAAGGTGCCTTACACCAAGGCGGACCTGGACGGCAATATAAACCAGATTAAGGATGGGGCATTTTTGAAGAAACATAACGTGTTTGACACCATGAATAGGCTGATGAATTTCACCAGCATGCAGGTGAAAGGCTGTGAGGCTTTGCTATATGACAGGCCCCTCATGCAGCAGCTCCACAACAAAGGCTTTGAGCTCCTACTCACAGACCCCTTCCTGCCTTGTGGCCCCATCATTGCTGAAGCCTTCTCGCTGCCTGCTGTCTACTTCCTACGTGGTTTGCCCTGTGGCCTTGATGCAAGTGCGGCGCAGTGTCCCTCACCAGCATCATTTGTCCCCCGCTTCATGACAGGATATACTGATGTCATGAGCTTCCCTCAAAGGGTGAAGAACATGATTATGACTATATTGCAGTCATGCCTTTGTCAATTGCTTTACACAAGTTTTGATGAGTTGTCCAGTAGATATTTGGAGAAAGACATTACCTATGGGGAGATTTTGAGTCATGGGGCTCTCTGGCTGCTGCGTTATGATTTTACGTTTGAGTATCCAAGGCCATTGATGGCCAACATGATCCATATTGGGGAAATTAACTGTGCAAAGAAAAATAATCTGTCTACGGTGAGTTATTTTTTTATTTTCACCACGCTGCCAGAGATATGTTTACTTTATACGTTTTTATGTGGTGTTGACATAGTTATGAAATCTACATCAAATGTGTTTTTTTCTGACAACCAGCCAAAGGAATATTTTTTTTCTCAACAATGTCTTAGCATGCAAACATAGCTGCAAAAGACCCCCTATCTTGTCACAAGACAAGTCCAATTGAAGTTCAACTTAAGAAATATATTCTTCTTGAGGAAGTAAAAATATGCCTATTGAGTAGACTCAGAGACAGAGGTGACGCGAAGCAAAATATAGGAATTGGTGGTAAGGTGTATCATTCTGTTCCATCTGGTTAGAAGCCTGTTCTCCAGGATAAACAGTATGTGTTTTGTGTCTTCATGTTAGGAGGTGGAGGAGTTTGTGAATGGGTCTGGTGAGCATGGCTTTGTGGTCTTCACCCTGGGCTCAATGGTGTCGCTGATGCCAGAGGACAAGGCCCGAGTGTTCTTTGACGCATTCAGGCAGATTCCACAGAGGGTAAGGGGTATTCTGACATTCTGATGTACTTACGCTCTTCATTTTGGGTTTTTGAATAGGCTTCCTTCAAGGTTGTTTAATATGCAGTACCATGGCCCGCCTATCTCAAGCTTTTTTTATCATTGTCCATGTCACACATAATAGAAATTATGCATCACATAGAGACTTAGGACAACTATTCAAAAGTACTTGTTCCCTAAAGTGTATGCTTGTGTTCTTCAGTGGCAGAACTTGGTTATTCTTATTCTCACATACTCAGTGGTACTGTCCTCTTCCCAAGGTTTTGTGGAGATACACTGGACCAGTGCCTGAGAATGCTCCAAAGAATGTCAAACTCATGAAGTGGTTGCCCCAAAATGATCTTTTAGGTTTGTTGTAGGCAGTGTTCTTTTATTTGAAAACTTGATAGAAGCAAGAGATTAATAATTTCAACTCACACAAGCTACCTAATGGTGTCAGATTCTATCCTCTAACCTATCCCATAATGTTTGTTAAACTACGCTGTGTCTTTGATCCCAGGTCACCCTAAGGCTAAGGTTTTCATTACACATGGAGGATCCCATGGCATCTATGAGGGTATATGCAATGGAGTGCCAATGGTGATGCTCCCATTGTTTGGTGACCAGGGAGACAATGTACAACGCATGGTTGCACGTGGTGTTGCCGAGTCTTTGACAATTGCTGATGTGACTACAGCCAAACTGTTGGAAGCCCTCAACAAAGTTATCAACGACAAAAGGTAGGACGCATTCATCATAAAGTGGTATTTGGTAAAGCATTCAATTTCGGTTTGGTGCTGTGGACATGACTCTAATGCACAATTCTGTTTTCTTAATGAATTGTCCAGTTACAAGACAAATATGCAGAAGCTTTCAGCTGTGCACAATGATCGTCCAATTGATCCTCTTGACTTGGCTGTCTTCTGGACTGAGTTTGTCATGAGACACAAAGGAGCAGAGCACTTGCGGCCAGCTGCACACGACCTGAACTGGATCCAGTACCACAGCCTTGATGTGATTGCATTGCTCACAACCATTGTACTTGCTATCGTTCTAGTGGAAATTAAATGTTGTATGTTTTGTTTTAAAAAGTGCACACGAAAAACTAAACAAAGCAAAAACAAGAGAGAATAGTTGAGGAGTATTGTTTTTAAAGGTAAATAGCACTGGTGAAGAAAATAGAGACATATTTCTCAAATCTCCACAGCCTGCTACCTCCTCATCATAACCTGGATTATTTGGAGACTAATTTAGTTATTTGAAATCGCTTATTTGAAAGAGAAAATGTATCAGAATTTTTTAAACTGTAGTCTCTTCTTAACTTACATGAGACACACTAAATGCTGTTGATAACTGTAAGTAGTTGAAGACTGCTTCAATCTGTGGTACAGATCTCAACACTTGTGATTGTGCTGATAAAAACATCTCCTCACAATATCAAAATCGAACTAACTAGGCCTACCTTTCCAATGACACTGTTGTTAAATTGGATGTACAGAAGTCCAAATCATGACCTCTGTAAATAATACAATCATACAGTCACAACTACCTCTTGAAAAAAAAGGCTTTTTGTCACCCCAGTGTTATCTGTTCCCCACTGTGATCAAATGCATTTCAGGTAAACCTGTCCCACAGCCAAAAGTAGCTTTATTCAATTATGCTATGGGTGCACTTAAACTAGAAACAAATAACACAGACATACTGAACAAAAGTATGTATATTTGGCTACCATTGATAAGAGTATAGAAAATATATTTAGCTTACTTATCATAACACAAAAGGCAAACCTCCCAACCTTGACAAAAATGTATGTGTACCAATCCCATGTTATAGGATATTTTCATGTTTTACTTCACAGTACTCTCAGATAAAATAATGATAAAACTACTGGTGAGCCATGTCCATGTAGCAGCTAAGAAAACCAGAAGAGGGCCTTGCAAAGGGCCAAGAAGTTGTGGGCTGGAGCAAATACTTCAACCTCTGGGCCCTTGAGCAAGAAAATTAAGTGCCATTTTTTTCTACAGGCCCTATAATAATAATAATAACAACAACAACAATACTAACAATAACAATAATAACAATAACAATAATAATAATAATGTCTGTCAAATAACCGAGTCAGAAGCTTTGGATAGTCAACAAACAAACAAACAAAAAAACGGGGTGGTAGCCTGTCTGTCCACCAGGAAAATGCCCGGTATGCCAGTCCTTCCCTAAGGGATACATACTCTTCTCTTCAAAACTTGTGGAATGCCAGGTCTGATGCTGTTAACTGAGCTTAATCACTGGAAGAGGATAGATCCAGTTAGCCTATAGCTCCCTCTACAGGTTGCAGGAGTACCAGTAATATTTTTAACCATTAGTCACACTCTTACTTGGAAATGACTAGGAGGCATTAATTAAACAGCTAGATCATATTAGTCATTAAGTGTAACTTCATTTCATAACTCATGCAGTTAGCGTATACTTTTTTTCAGAGCTGGTTTTCTGATGAATCATCATGGTTAGCTGACTTCTGTTGAAGACCATTTGCTTGTTCATGAAAAGATCTGACTGTTGAATTGTTGGTAGAAAGCTACTTGCATAAGTTGCATAGCAGCAAAGTTTGTCACAACCCCATGGCAATGCTCTGCGGATCCCTGGGGGTTTGAGAAGCAATGGTCTAAAGACTGTCAAGTTTAATGGCCGCCAAGAGAAACTCTCCTTCCAGGAGAAAGTGGCCGTATTTGTGCCTGAGCAAATGGGAAGCAAGTTCAACGTCTACATGCTGTTGTTCAAGCTGATGTCTTTCACCATGACACAGATAAAACCCCCTCTCCTTTCAATGCCCACATCAGCAGTCACCCATGTAGCCAATAAAAACTTTTGTGTACATTCTAAATTGGATCAGTAAAAGAGAAGATGAATGATGTGGCTCTCACTTGGCTCCTGGTATCCTGTATTGCATGCAAAACATTTATTAAGCAATATGACATTGGTGGGAGTGAGGCTGTTTGTCGATATCCTCATGGGTGGGGTCCAACCACAAGCACGAAGCCGAAGGCTGAGTGTTGTATGTCAAATACCAAGCTCCATATTCACACTACTGCCAAATGTGATATTAAAAAAATCTCTGCTCTCTGATTTTGCATGAATGGAATGTCAAAAGAAAATGCAGAGTGATTATTAGCTGTGAAGAGTCACCTATGGTATACTGTGGGATGTCCTCACTCCTAATGAAGCGTAGAATGCATCTTGTCCCATCAGAAATTGCTAAATAGTTTGACCGGACCTGTTGTTTAACAACCATTATAACCATTCAGAAACTTAACATATAAGACATATAATAATTCAAAACCATGCAAAACCATCAAAAGCATAATGTACACACAGCATGCATACATTGAATCAGTAGTAAATGTATTATAAAGCTGCCAAACTTATCTGACTTCTATAAGACATCACCACTAAATGAAATGGCATATGAACAAAGCACCTCAACTAAGTAACCAAATGTGCTCAGTTAGAGAACTCCCCACATTCACATGTGTTATGTAGGGATGTTGGGCCCTATATTATTTCATGTTATTGCGCATTGATAGTATTGTCTAATGTGGGTAATGAAGGCCTGCGCACTGGAGTGCAACTGTTGAATAGTGAGTTCTTCGATAAAGAGAGCTACAAGTTCATAAAAACATCCAGCTGTGTATGTGCATCATTGTGGCACCTAAGGTTGAATGTGTGCGTGTAATAGTGACATAAACAACAATTGGCGACGAGGATATGTGAGTTCTTGGATACCAAGCGGAGCTTGCTTTTTACTTGCGAGGGATTGTCTGAGCATTGTGATTTGGGGAGAAATCTGCTGGATTCACTACAGGATAGATTTGTTTGTGGGCTGCACAATGAAAACATACAAAAACGACTGTTAACAGAACGATGTGACATTGAAACGTGCAATTGAAATCGCCACTTCAGTGGAAGCTGATGGAAAAGGTGCTATCGAACTCCAACAGCAGATGGCGCATGAATGCAATGTACACAAAATAGACAAGAGACAACAGAGAAATGTTTCGTGCTTTCGGTGTAGAAAGAAGTCGCACACACCAGCCGACTGTTGGTTTAAAGATAAAGAATGCAGGCAGTGCCAGAAAACAGGTCACATACAGAAAATGTGCAACACAAAAGTTCCACAAACGTAAGGCTAAACAAAAAGACATGCATGACATTGAAACGTGTTCTTCTGACACAGACAGTACCCACGACCTAGCTTGCTTTGATGTATGTTCATTAAAAAGACCAGGGCAATCATATGGGTTTCACCAAAAGTGGAAGAAGACTCTGGCTATGGAATTTAATACTGGATCTGCATTGTCCGTCATCTCCAAGAAAGACTACCAGGCACACTTCTCACATCTACGCACAACGGAGCGTTTAGCCCAGATGGAACTGATCTCGGTGAATGTCCACTATGGCGATCAACAGCGTGTGCTGTCCCCGTATGTTGTTGAAAGAGGAGGTGCGCCCCTGTTTGGATGTGAATGGCTTCGTGAAATACAGCTGGATTGGCAGTCAATCAAAGAAATGCACGCAACAGTGACTAAAAATCAGAGCAACGGCTCTACAACTGAAAAGCTCAACAAAATACTGACAAATGCAGGAGAAGTTTTTCAAGATGGCATTGGCACGTTAAAGCACCTGAAAGCACAGATTGTGTTGGATGAGAATGCCCAAGTTTCACAAGGCTCGCCCAGTTCCAAACGCCCTCCGTCCTAAAGTGGAAAATGAACTTCAAAGACTGGAAGATTAGGGAATTCTGTCCAAAGTGGACTGGTCTGAATGGGCGACGCCAATAGTTCCAGTTGTGAAGGGAAATGGCTCAGTTCGTATCTGTGGAGATTTTACAGTAACCATCAATCCGGTCCTGAAAGCTGAAAAATTGATGCCCACCACCACAAAACATCTCTCAACTGAGATCTTTCTTGGGCTTAGTAAATTATTATCAAAAATTCCTGCCCAACCTCTCCTCAGTGCTACACCTATTGAATTGCTTACTTTAAAATGTCAATAAATGGCACTGGTCTCAGGAATGCGAAAAGGCCTTTAAACAGGCAACGGAGTTAGTTACGTCAGAAAATGTGATGACACACTATGGGCCTCTCAAGCTTCTGGTCTGGAATTAGTTACGCCAGAAAATGTGATGACACACTATGGGCCTCTCAAGCTCCGGTTTATTGATGGAACAGAGCAACCAATAGCCTTTGCCTTACGATCTCTAAATGCAGCTGAGCGCAATGCACAAATTGACAGAGAAGCTCTTAGTCTGGTCTGGGGAGTGAAAAAGTTCAATCCGTATTTGTATGGCAAACACTTTACCCTTCTCACAGATCATAAGGTGTCCATCTTTAATCCAGCTAATGGAGTTCCAGCCATGGCCGCTGCATGACTGAAAAGGTGGGCCTTTGAATACAAGGGCACACACCATCATGGGAATGCTGACGGACTGTCCCACTTGCCACTACAAGCTGCTCCACCAGTAAACACCAAGGAAGCGGTGGATATGTTCCACATTGCACACATGGATTCTTTACCAGTCACAAGTGAGGAGATTGCACGAGAGACAGGCCGTGACCCTACCTTGTCCAGAGTCTATGAGTTGACATGGAAAGGCTGGCCAAGCCAGGGTGACTCATCCTTACCAGGCTACTCCAGTCGGCGTGAACAGCTCACAGTGCATCAAGGATGCATCTTGTGGGAGGCGAGGGTAATCATACCACAAAAGCCTTGCCCCAGGGTTCTGACTGTGCTGCATGAGGGACACTTAGGCGTGGTGAAAATGAAATACCTTGCACAAAGCTTTGTAAGGTGGCCTGGGATCGATGAACAGCTGGAAGAGGTGACCAAGACATGCAATGGATGTCAACAGACCCAGAAGTCTCCACCAACAGCCCCACTGCATGTGTGGGAATGGCCTACAAGGCCTTGGCAACGGGTCCATATTGACTATGCTGCACCTTTCCTTGACCGCATCTACCTGGTTGTGGTTGATTTACACTCAAAGTGGCCTGAGGTTTTCTGCACAAAGATCGCAAACTTCGCAAAGACAATTGAACTCTTGCGGGCCTTGTTCTCACGTACAGGTCTTCCTCATCAGATTGTGAGTGATAACGGAACACCTTTCACTTCTGAAGAATTCCAGAACTTTGTTAGGAAGAATGGCATAAAACACACCACCATTTTGCCTTACCATCCAGCTTCCAATGGCCAAGCTGAACAGTTCATTCAAACCTTCAAACAGTCTATTAAGGCCAGGACCTAGTGTGGTGTAGACACGTGGATCAACTGTTGGATGCATCTGGGCCAACAAATGTGGATGCCAATGCTACCCCTTTCCCTGGTGACGAAGCACAGGCAACCCTGAAGATGATGCAAGTGGTTCTGTACCAGCCCCACCTGTCGCTCAAAGTCCTGCTGTCACCCCTTCACCTGTGAAGCAATATCCAGATAGGATTCAGAGACCTCCAGAAAGGTTCAAAGACTGAAACATGTTATTAAATTAAGATAGGGTTGAGTTTGGTTAGGACTAGTTAACTCTTGGATATACCACATTAGTTTAAATGGGGATATCAATGCTGGAAGGGAGGAGTGTTATGTAGGGGATGTTGGGCCCTATATTATTTCATGTTATTGCGCATTGATAGTATTGTGGGTAATGAAGGCATGCGCACTGGAGTGTAACTGTTGAATAGCGAGTTCTTTGATAAAGATGTGGGTAAGCTCAGGAAAGGATCCAACTGTCTATGTGCATCATTGTGGCACCTAAGGTTGAATGTGTGTGTGTAATAGTGACATACACAACAACATGGATAAGTAATCATTTTCAGATTTAATGTAGCAGCTCTCAGGTTCTCATTTGTGCCCTGGCTTTGACTTTGGTTTTAGAGCGTGTGGTTACTTCAGAGTAATTCCTTGCTATGGGGATTGTGGGGGATGAGTTCAGTCTGGTGTCCCTTTCATTTTCAGACTTGGTCTCCCTGCATCTACTCTGATGAAGGTGCTTCCTACAGTGCCTCTCAAAAGTGCTCATCTTGTGAACATCCTGTTGCTGTGACAAGGGCGTTCTGGGCCACAGGAGTCCAGCACACATCGCAGACAAACAGGTCATGGCTCTCGCGGCTCCTCTCGCGCTGCCTAAGTGCCAGTGTGGACCTTAAGCTCTTTTCACAACTGCGGTCTTCAAAACTCTTCAAAACCGCCAACCTCAACAGAACCTGGTGGGAGAGCAGATGAGTGGAGGTGTTGAAGCCTTTGTCACCTGCATTGCACCGGGACGGCAGGTCCCCAGTGTGACAGCAGCGGTGGTGTGTGATGAGGCCTGCCCTCTGGGTGAAAGTCTTCCTGCACATGGTGCAGTCGAAAGGCTTTTCACCAGTGTGCAGGCGCAAGCGAGTCTTCAGATGTAAGGCACGTCCGAAGCTCTTTCCTATATTCCTATCCTATACTCTTTCCTATATCCTATCTATTCCCAGGAATAGAGTTTGGTGGTGGGCACAGTGTGACCATCTGCTTCTGTATGCTTGTTTGTAGGTTTATCTGCGTGGGAATTCATATCCCTCTTTTAATGTCGCTTAACACTTGAGATGATTAGTGTGAGAACAGAAAAAAACTATTTACTTTACAGTAGCCTGATATTGTGGAATGTAGGAATCATTGACCATTTGTTACTTGATGATTATATGATTAGATTTAATTTTTTGCAGCCTTCTTCAGGTAACTGACCAATTCATTCAAAGGTTAATCTTTGTCAACCTTTTTATTTAGTGGCTGTGTGTACAATATATACAACCCTAGCAGGTGACACTTCTCAAATCCATGCTTTATTATTCTCCAGTAATAGACTATGCCTTCTTAGGCATGATAGTTGTCAGGTATGTTGCATGAACATTATTTATGTGTCATAAGAGATGATTGAAGACAATTAAGGAAATCAATAGATCTGTTGATTCGTTTTAATTTCTGAAATCCCAATCCTTTCTGAACTACTTAGCCCTATTGAGTAGCTTTAAAGGGAACCTTTACCATTAACTATGGATCAAGGTTCACAGATTTTCAAAGGCATTATTATTTTTAAAAAATGCTATCTCATCCTGAACATGCATACCTGTCTCGATCATGAGAAGAACCTCTTTCCTTTCACCTCTGAACCAGTAAGAGGTTGGGCCAGAAAGGGCTGGGCCACTATCAATCATAACTGGGGCAGATAGCGTGCACATGAACTACTGCTGTTATACTGCTGCACTATGTCAAAGGTTTCAGAGCATGATAATGCCATTTCACCCACAACTTTCATAACAAGTTAGTTTAGTTTCACCACTGGCAGAGCAAAGCACATACATAGACTGTGCAACAAAGGTATTTCTTAAGGTGGGCATGTCCACACAGAGCCCTGAAGTTCTTCAGCTTCTTTTTTTCACTGCTTAAACTATAAAGTAACCCTGTCAATGAAGGTATATAGCATGTGATATATGTGGCATTTAATCTAAAACTGGAAAACAGATACACTAAATAAATAATTTAGTTCTCGAAATAGCCAACATTGTGTTGTATCAGAATATCAATTCCTCGTTCATTATTCACAGCAGGCAAGGAAACAAGGCACGGCGTGGTAGGCTTGTTTGTTTAACATGTCTGTGTGTGATGGGAGGAGGTCTCAACTCTCAGATGTGCATATTTCCACACAACATCTATTTTTTTTTTACTGTAATCCAGTCTTTCTACCTTTAAACACACCCCTTTCACACAGCATATAAACCACACCACTGGAAAACACATGCCAAAACCAAGCTTGATCTGTGAATCTTTCAGAGCTCACCATGGCTGCTGCGCATATATCTGATATGAGAGCGTTATGTGGGCTTGTAATTCTGCTGATCTGCCTGGGCTCTGCTGAGGCTGGGAAACTGTTAGTTGTGCCAGTGGATGGCAGCCACTGGACCGGCATGAAGCCCCTGGTGGAGGAACTGGGGAGGAGAGGCAACCAGGTGGTGGTCGTGATCCCGGAGGTCAGCCTTAGCATGGGGCCATCAGAACACACCACCACCCTCACCTTTCCTGTGCCATATACCAAGGACAGCTTGTTAAAGGACCTAGATAGAAACCTGCTCCATTTAATGATGACTGATGTCTCAACTGCTTTCACAAGGTTCAATAACTACTGGACCACCTTAACAATGCTGAGTAAAGTAACCATGATGACCTGTGAAAGCATAGTGTACAACAAGGACCTGATGCAAATTTTACTGGATCATGACTTTGATGCTCTCCTCACGGACCCCTTTTGGCCTGTTGGAATCATCATTGGGGCTTATCTGGACATTCCCTCCATTTACATGCAAGCATCTCTTCCTTGTCCCCTGGACATTATTGCTACAAGATGTCCTCACCCACTGTCATACTTGCCATGGCGCTTCACACACTACAGTCATCACATGAATTTATTGGAGAGGACTGTTAATCTGCTGTGGTCGCTACTGGAACCTGCAGCCTGCTCTAATTTGTATGTTCATGCAGACATGGTGGCTTCAGACGTCCTGGGAAGGAATACATCTATTGCAGAGCTGGCGAGCAATGCAGCATTGTGGCTCATGCGTTTTGACTTTACCTTTGAGTTCCCCATGCCTTTGATGCCCAATATGATCCCAGTTGGTGGTATGAAAGCAGGCAATCCTAAACCTCTCCCACAGGTGAGTTTGCTGTTTTCAGGTTATTTAAATTTTTTGGTTTAAATATATCACGCTTCTGTGCATACTTATTCTCTGGCAGACATGTTTGTGTTGTTGCATGAGTAAAGGCACATTATTTGCAAAATATCTCCCAATGAGATTGATGGATCTTAACCAACTTTACAAAGGTTAGATGGACTGAAGATTTTTGTGGTCAAAGGTTAAGATTACTAGCCTGATGCATCAAATGCTTTACGTTAGTTTCACTTTGTGCAAACTGTCTGAAACCTATCCATTGGCATACATTTGCTTCCCGGTGGACAGATACTTTCTGCTTTAACCAATTACTATTGTTTGGTTATGATATATGTTACACACTGGAATGTATCGTTTGAGTTCATTGTCATCGCTTTCAGCCTTCGCTCTCTTCGCTGATTGGCTCAGACAGTTCAAAGCCGATGGAAACCTATGCCTACAGATCAACCCCTGACACAGTGGTGGAGCTAAATGAGAAACTGAGCGGAAGCACTTGGTGGCGCTAGCCTGGCTATTAGATTACATATGTGTCTTGATGTATTAGAGAGAAAATTTCAGCATGGGTTCTACTTTGAGATGTTTAAGGGGAAATAATTCAGTAGGGACCAAATGATGAAAATCAGTGTGGTATCAGACAAGCACTGGCATGGTGGCTGTGACAAGCCCTGTGAAGGCATGTCAAACATCAAACTAGACTTTTTTTTCCACTACTGACTAGACTCATGATGACATTGCAAGTGTCCACCAACATGGAACCGACTGTGTAAAACGTAATATGTTAACAGTATGTTTCATATACTCAAAGAATAATGGAGGTATATTTTTTATATTTTTCTTATGCACTAACTACATACCTAAGTGTGTTTTCCATTTAATAACTAGAAAAACACTCGGAGAGTACAGACCTGCTCGGTCACTGACCCAATACAAATTCCAGAGTTATCTTTCTCACAGACAAACAGACAAACACACCTTGGCAAAAACATATCCTCCTTAGTGGAGGTAAATATACTGAAAGATACTACAATTGAATTTATTTCAGGCTTTTTAAGTACATAATTGATTTAAAATACCACTAGTATCCCAAAAAAATATTTTGAAGTAGCATTTAATGAAATAAAATAGCAGGTGACTATAAATTGATATGCACTTAAATACACTGTCATTCTATTAAGTAATACTGGTGTAATACTTAAAATATATACTTTATTAGCACAGTTTAGCACCATTAGCACAATTGAAAAGTGCACTTCATCACACTTCTTTTCCACAAGTACAGGCTCCTATGAAGACCAGTAAGTGCCCTTAAAGTTGTAGCCAGATAAAGGAGTGTGGGTAATTCTGAACTTCATTGGTCAATCTGAATTGGATGGGTGGGGCTTAGCCATAGGTCAATTAGAAGCCCAGTGAAAGCTCTCATGATCATGTACCTGTGCAACAGCCTTTGCCAGCTCAGACCAATGCAGCTGTGGCTGGACAAGAAACGTTGTCTAGGCACACAGTGACTCAGGAGTTTGCTTTAAGTGGACTGGACTCTTTTTAGACTGATCATGCTGGCCACAAAGGCACTTAGCCAATGGGCTGGACCAAGTCTGTTATCTGTTATTAAACATTGAAAAAAATAGTTAAAAATCGATGTGATCCCTCTGTACACTTCTGTTTAGGGTCTGAAGTCCCATAGAGTTGCATTGAGCATTGATTTTTCTCTAGAGTTTTGGAGATGTAAATAGAAAAAAGTGGTCACATTATATGGACTGTATTGATTTAACAATGATGTGTGGAATACTATGTCAGTTTTGTATAATATCTTTGTAAATATCTTCTGTTATATTTAATTCATTTCCTTCCTCCTGGCCCTCTGCTATGGGCTTTCCCTTAGGCAATAGAAGGGCGGCTTCTCCTGATACTAAGCCATGACAAGATGAGCATGACTGTGGATTGTCACATAGTCGATTCAGTGTAAAATAAATAAACACGGGTAGTTATTTGTCCAATGCAAGCCAGCATTTTATATAATATGCGTGTCACTTGAAGAAAACAAAAATAGCTTTCACTCTTACATCGCTACCATAGTTAGCTAATTGCTGCTAACTGTCAGTGTTATGGCACACAAGGAGAGAAAGGTGCAGAATTTCATTTGAAATGTAGAAACAAATTTTTGTAACCACACCATCATCTGTAAAGGCATGCTGTATAACAAGGAACTGATGCAGATCTTACCGGATTATAACTTTGATGCTCTCCTCATGGACTCATTTCAGCCTGTTGGAATAATTGCCGGGGCTTGCTTCATACCCTGCTTGATACTTGCCATTGCGCTATACTCACTAAAGCCATGAACTCGTGGGAGAGAACTGTTAACCTGCTGAGGTCCCTACTGGATCCACTAAAGGATTTTATCGAATGTCTACGACAAAATAGACTTGAATCGTAAACAGGCCGTGGCAGAGTTCAGCGCTGGTGTGTGTGGTTGTATTGTATTGAAAACAATGGAATGGAATTGTCAGAGCCGGTGAGTGGAGGCCTTTAGGGACACTAAGGTTTGTCTCTAGGAACCCTCTACTCACCATCACAAAAGTTTAATGTTGTTTTGAGCTTGACAATACTTTTAAAATTAGTGTTTTGTATCAGCGCAATAACATGCCCCACACACATCATGTCATTGTACTTTTTCCTTTAACAATGAAGTGTAGTCGAAGTGTAGGCATCTAATTTTTCCCATGTGGCTCCAGCAGTTGAATCTCTGTCCCCAAAGGGAGAGGCAAAATATCCCTTGACTCAACGCAGACAGATGAATCTTCAGTCAAAGTTTACCTACAAAAAAGTCATTACAGGTCAAGACATTACATGTACCAAATTATGTTACACCGTTGTACAACCTTTGTGGAGACTTTTCCTGTCTGTCACTGTTATGTGATGATGAATCAGCAAAGTTTCAAAGTCCAACCCACTTAAAAGTAAGCACAAAGCATGTTCAAGTCAGTAGGGACTTCTCCATGGCTGATGCATGTATATCTCAGTGGGGGGCTTTTACTTTCCTGCTAGCAGCTCTCATCTGCCTGGGCTCTGCTAAGGCTGGGAAACTGTTGGTGATCTCAGCAGATGGCAGCCACTGGACTGGCATGAAGCCCCTGGTGGAGGAACTGGGGAGGAGAGGCAACCAGGTGGTGGTAGTGATCCCGGAGGTCAGCCTAAGCATGGGGCCGACAGAGCACACCACCACCCTCACCTTTCCTGTGCCATATACCAAGGAGAGCTTGTTAAAGGACATAGACGAGAAGGTGACCCAATTAATGAACTCTGATATCTCTACAACTGTGGCCAAGATGAAGAGCTATTGGGATACTGTTGTGATGCTGAGTAATGTCACCATGATGGCCTGTGAGAGCATGCTGTACAACAAGCAGATGATGCAGACTTTACAGGATTATGAGTTTGATGCTCTCCTCACAGACCCATTTGTGCCATTAGGAATCATTACTGCAGCTCATCTGGACATTCCCTCCATCTACATGCCTGGTTCTTATCCTTGCCCTCTTGAAATTATAGCCACACGATGTCCTCACCCTGTTTCATACTTGCCACTGCGCTACACACACTACAGCGATCGCATGAACTTGTGGGAGAGGACTGTCAACCTGCTGAAGTCTCTACTGGAGCCAGCAGCCTGCAGTCGTCTTTTCCTTTATGCAGACAAGGTGGCTTCAGATTTCCTGCAGAGGGAAACAACCATTGTGGAGCTGGCGAGCAATGCAGCATTGTGGCTCTATCGCTTTGACTTTACCTTTGAGTTCCCCATGCCTTTGATGCCCAACATGATCCCAGTTGGTGGCTTGAAAACAGGCAAACCTAAACCTCTGCCAAAGGTGAGTTTGCTGTTTTTTGATTTTGATTTATTGGATGAAATCCATCATGCTTCTGCCCATACTTGACATGTTTGTGTGGTTTCGCCTCACGGCATGGCACAGTATTTTATCACCCAATGAGTTTGAAGGAACTTCACTTTGCATAATCACCAGGAGAGCGGAGAATGAAAATAATTGTGGTATCAGACTAGCCTGGTAGCCACCAATGGCTGTGATGATACAATGCAGATCTGTGGAGGCATGCCAAACATCAAAGTAGAGTTTTTTTCCCACTAGTGTCTAATTGTCCATGGTTGGTGGGGTTAACAGTGGGAAGCCAAAGCTCCTGCCATAGGTAACACGGATTTGGTCAGGTCATGGAAGTATGTCAAAGTGTATGTGCTTTGCATAGATTAAGCCTCTTACATACATAATGTCATGTACTGGAGATGCATTAGAGTTTGACAGAGTCAGACACTTCAGTCGGTGTCGCACAACACCTTAGTGGCATGCACTCTGTATGTACTCTTGGTTGGTACTGTATAGTACTCATTTCTCTAAAGTCGCCCGGTATGCACATGCTATAGACCACATATTTTCCCGAAGGAATTTAAGGTAATTTAAGGTAGTTTACCAGTTTTACCAGTTTAAAAGTCAGTAATCAACACTTACTCTTACTGAATGTCACACAAGAGTTAACATATGACCACAGACCCCCAGATTCTCAAATAATTAACCCAGTCGGTTATCTACTCAAGTAATACAGTAGACTTTGCACAACATCATAAATTATATAATAGCCTTCAAGTACATTGAGCTGAGTCACAAGCCCTACACACACAGGACAAGGGCACTACAAACTGCACTTACTTATAGGTGTGTGCAAAGCCCCTCTTCAACTCACTGCCAGGACTGACAGTGTTAAAATATATTTTTGTTTATGCCTCTCAGCAGCATGACTAAAGGGTTTTGTGTAACTGCTTTGGGGCTGCTAGTCTGGCTGTGGTGCTGCTGCCCGGAACCAGCTGTGGGGAGCAAGGTGCTGGTCATGCCTGTGGACGGCAGTCATTGGCTCAGCATGAAGGTGCTGGTGAGGGAGCTTGCACAGAGGGGACATGAGATTGTAGTGCTGGTGCCTGAAACCAGCCTCCTTATCGGAGACTCTGACAGCTACCAGACCGAAGTTTTCAAGGTGCCTTACACCAAGGCGGACCTGGACGGCAATATAAACCAGATTAAGGATGGGGCATTTTCGAAGAAACATAACGTGTTTGACGCCGTGAACAGGCTGATGAATTTCACCAACATGCAGGTCAAAGGCTGTGAGGCTTTGCTATACGACAGGCCCCTCATGCAGCAGCTCCACAACAAAGGCTTTGAGCTCCTACTCACAGACCCCTTCCTGCCTTGTGGCCCCATCATTGCTGAAGCCTTCTCGCTGCCTGCTGTCTACTTCCTACGTGGTTTGCCCTGTGGCCTTGATGCAAGTGCGGCGCAGTGTCCCTCACCAGCATCATTTGTCCCCCGCTTCATGACAGGATATACTGATGTCATGAGCTTCCCTCAAAGGGTGAAGAACATGATTATGACTATAATGGAGTCATACCTTTGTCGGTTGCTTTATGCAAGTTTTGATGAGTTGTCCAGTAGATATCTGGAGAAAGACATTACCTATGGGGAGATTTTGGGTCATGGGGCTCTCTGGCTGCTGCGTTATGATTTTACGTTTGAGTATCCAAGGCCATTGATGGCCAACATGATCCATATAGGGGGAATTAACTGTGCAAAGAAAAATAATCTGTCTACGGTGAGTTGTTTTTTATTTTAACCACGCTGCCAAAAATACGCTTACTTTATAAGTTTTTACGTGGTGTTGACATAGTTATGAAATCTACATCAAATGTGTTTTTTTTCTGCCAACCAGCCAAAGGAATATTTTTTGTCTCAACAATGCCTTTTTGATCTCCTTAACATTGGTCCTTAACAACAACAGACCCCCTATCTTGTCTTATCACTTATATTTATGTAGAATAGTCTTTTGTTTACAAATCATACCACTAGCCTTGCTGCTATTATTTATATTTATGTAGAACAATCTTCTGTTTACAAAACACACCACTAGCCACAGTGCTCTGCTAAAAGCCATGCCCTGTCTGGCGTGTTTGTTTTAGGTCACCTGTGACTTTGACCTGCATTGTTTACAACTGTGTTATACTGTATGTACATATGTGTACAAGAGGGCATGCGTGCGTGTGTAGCTGTGTGTCTAAGTGCATGTGTGAGTGAATCTGTGTAGTCCCGCAATAATGTATGTAGGCACTATTACGTATCTGTCTTGTCCATACTGTGTTTTAACAGTTACGTGTATCACCAATTGTTCCCGGTGAAACATTGTCTCGTCTCACTATGTACTGTGTATATGGCTGAAACGACAATAAAAACCTACTTGACTTGACTTGACTTTAAGTCCAATTTAAGTTCAACTTAAGATCTAACATCACTCTTTGTCTGTCTGGTCTCTTGCCAGGGTAGTAGCCTGTAGGGTATTGGGGTAATGTTCAGTCTGTTCTGATATATACAATGTGACATGAAAACATGAAATAAACGTCCTGGCCAATGAGACCCTGCCAGCTTTTATTTATCAGTGATTATTTGCCAGTGTTTCATTTTACGCATAAAGAAGTGACATTGGACTGTAGAAAATTGGTGGTAATGTGTATCATTCTGTTCCATCTGGTTAGATGCCTGTTCTCCAGGATAAACAGTATGTGTTTTGTGTCTTCATGTTAGGAGGTGGAGGAGTTTGTGAATGGGTCTGGTGAGCATGGCTTTGTGGTCTTCACCCTGGGCTCAATGGTGTCACAGATGCCAGAGGACAAGGCCCGAGTGTTCTTTGACGCATTCAGGCAGATTCCACAGAGGGTAAGGGGTATTCTGACATTCTGATGTACTTACGCTCTTCATTTTAGGTTTTTGAATAGGCTTCCTTCAAGGTTGTTTAATATGCAGTACCATGGCCCCACTAACTCAAGCTTTTTTTATCATTGTCCATGTCACACATAATAGAAATCATGCATCACACAGAGACTTAGGATAACTAGTATTTGTTCCCTAAACAAGTATTTGTTCCCTAAAGTGTATGCTTGTGTTCTTCAGTGGCAGAACTTGGTTATTCTTATTCTCACATACTCAGTGGTACTGTCCTCTTCCCAAGGTTTTGTGGAGATACACTGGACCAGTGCCTGAGAATGCTCCAAAGAATGTCAAACTCATGAAGTGGTTGCCCCAAAATGATCTTTTAGGTTTGTTGTAGGCAGTGTTCTTTTATTTGAAAACTTGATAGAAGCAAGAGATTAATAATTTCAACTCACACAAGCTACCTAATGGTGTCATATTCTATCCTCTAACCTATCCCATAATGTTTGTTAAACTACGCTGTGTCTTTGATCCCAGGTCACCCTAAGGCTAAGGTTTTCATTACACATGGAGGATCCCATGGCATCTATGAGGGTATATGCAATGGAGTGCCAATGGTGATGCTCCCATTGTTTGGTGACCAGGGAGACAATGTACAACGCATGGTTGCACGTGGTGTTGCCGAGTCTTTGACAATTGCTGATGTGACTACAGCCAAACTGTTGGAAGCCCTCAACAAAGTTATCAACGACAAAAGGTAGGACGCATTCATCATAAAGTGGTATTTGGTAAAGCATTCAATTTCGGTTTGGTGCTGTGGACATGACTCTAATGCACAATTCTGTTTTCTTAATGAATTGTCCAGTTACAAGACAAATATGCAGAAGCTTTCAGCTGTGCACAATGATCGTCCAATTGATCCTCTTGACTTGGCTGTCTTCTGGACTGAGTTTGTCATGAGACACAAAGGAGCAGAGCACTTGCGGCCAGCTGCACACGACCTGAACTGGATCCAGTACCACAGCCTTGATGTGATTGCATTGCTCACAACCATTGTACTTGCTATCGTTCTAGTGGAAATTAAATGTTGTATGTTTTGTTTTAAAAAGTGCACACGAAAAACTAAACAAAGCAAAAACAAGAGAGAATAGTTGAGGAGTATTGTTTTTAAAGGTAAATAGCACTGGTGAAGGAAATAGAGACATATTTCTCAAATCTCCACAGCCTGCTACCTCCTCATCATAACCTGGATTATTTGGAGACTAATTTAGTTATTTGAAATCGCTTATTTGAAAGAGAAAATGTATCAGAATTTTTTAAACTGTAGTCTCTTCTTAACTTACATGAGACACACTAAATGCTGTTGATAACTGTAAGTAGTTGAAGACTGCTTCAATCTGTGGTACAGATCTCAACACTTGTGATTGTGCTGATAAAAATATCTCCTCACAATATCAAAATAGAACTGACTAGGCCTACCTTTCCAATGACACTGTTGTTAAATTGGATGTACAGAAGTCTGAATCATGACCTCTGTAAATAATACAGTCATACAGTCACAACTACCTCTTGAAAAATAAAGTCTTTTTGTCACCCCAGTGTTATCTGTTCCCCACTGTGATCAAATGCATTTCAGGTAAACCTGTCCCACAGCCAAAAGTAGCTTTATTCAAGTAGGCTATGGGTGCACTTAAACTAGAAACAAATAACACAGACATACTGAACAAAAGTATGTATATTTGGCTACCATTGACAAGAGTATAGAAAATATATTTAGCTTACTTATAACACAAAAGGCAAACCTGCCAACCTTGACAAAAATGTATGTGTACCAATCCTATGTTATGTGATATTTTCATGTTATACTTCACAGTACTCTCAGATAAAATACTGATAAAACTACTGGTGAGCCATGTCCATGTAGCAGCTAAGAAAACCAGAATAGGGCCTTGGAAAGGGCCAAGAAGTTGTGGGCTGGAGCAAAGACTTCAACCTCTGGGCCCTTGAGCAAGAAAATTAAGTGCCATTTTTTTTCTACAGGCCCTATAATAATAATAATAATAATAATAATAATAATAATAACAATAATAATAATAATAATATTAATAATAATAATAATGTCTGTCAAATAACTGAGTCAGAAGCTTTGGATAGTCAACAAACAAACAAACAAAAAAACAGGGTGGTAGCCTGTCTGTCCACCAGGAAAATGCCTGGTATGCCAGTCCTTCCCTAAGGGATACATACTCTTCTCTTCAAAACTTGTGGAATGCCAGGTCTAATGCTGTTAACTGAGCTTAATCACTGGAAGAGGATAGATCCAGTTAGCCTATAGCTCCCTCTACAGGTTGCAGGAGTACCAGTAATATTTTAACAACCATTAGTCACACTCTTACTTGGAAATGACTAGGAGGCATTAAGCTAGATCATATTAGTCATTAAGCTAGATCATATTAGTCATTAACTGTAACTGACAATTTCATTTCATAACTCATGCAGTTAGCGTATACTTTTTTTCAGAGCTGGTTTTCTGATGAATCATCATGGTTAGCTGACTTCTTCTGTTGAAGACCATTTGCTTGTTCATGAAAAGATCTGACTGTTGAATTGTTGGTAGAAAGCTACTTGCATAAGTTGCATAGCAGCAAAGTTTGTCACAACCCCATAGCAATGCGCTGCGGATCCCTGGGGGTTTGAGAAGCAATGGTCTAAAGACTGTCATGTTTAATGACCGCCAAGAGAAACTCTCCTTCCAGGAGAAAGTGGCCGTATTTGTGCCTGAGCAAATGGGAAGCAAGTTCAACGTCTACATGCTGTTGTTCAAGCTGATGTCTTTCACCATGACACAGATAAAACCCCCTCTCCTTTCAATGCCCACATCAGCAGTCACCCATGTAGCCTATAAAAACTTTTGTGTACATTTTAAATTGGATCATTAAAAGAGAAGATAAATGAGCTCTCACTTGGCTCCTGGTATCCTGTATTGCATGCAAAACATTTATTAAGCAATGTAACATTGGTGGGAGTGACGCTGTTTGTCGATATCCTCATGGGTAGGGTCCGACCACAAGCACAAAGCCGAAGGCTGAGTGTTGTATGTCAAATACCAAGCTCCATATTCACACTACTCCATTAAGACGTTTTCTCTGGAGAGAACTGCCAAATGTGATGTTAAAAAAATCTCTGCTCTCTGATTTTGCATGAATGGAATGTTCACATCAGTGAACTCAAAAGAATTAGCTGTGAAGAGTCACCTATGGTATACTGTGGGATGTCCTCACTCCTAATGAAGCGTTGAATGCGTCTCGTCCCATCAGAAATTGCTACATAGTTTGACCGGACCTGTTGCTTAACAAGAAATATTAAAATTCAGAAACTTAACATATAAGACACGGATTAACAACGTCCGGCCGAACGATTGTTATTATTATTGCGCCTCAGCATACATAGAGTTGCCATCAGCTAGCTCTTTTAACTCGGCAATCATGATATCTTTGAAAAGCTCTGCATCGGTGAAAGGCCTGTTGTGTCGTGCAAGCAACCAAGATACCTTTAGGGACGCACTTGTGGCTTTTTCTTGTGATGTCAGACCTCGAACTAGGATGCTGCTGCTTTCATATAACCATCTGAGAGCTCTTCAATTTTGCGTTTTCGTGACTCTGATCGGAGTGGATAAGCAACAGTGCTTCGTTTCGTGGTGACATTATATTCTTTGCAAACAGTAATAACTTCTTTGCATATGAGGCACATTGGCTTACAGTTACTACACCCGTGTAAGATGAAGGCGAATTTGTCTCTCCATTCCTCGTTATAGCTCCTGTTTTCGCCGTCAACTTTACGTTTAAGAGCTTTCGACAGACATCGTTGAGAGCTAACAAATGCCTTTGATATAAGACATATAACAATTCAAAACCATTCAAAACCATCAAAAGCACAATCTACACACAAAATGCATACATTGAATCAGTAGTAAATGTATCATAAAGCTGCCAAGCTTATCTGACTTCTTTAAGACATCACCACTAAATGAAATGGGATATGAACAAAGCACCTCAACTAAGTAACCAAATGTGCTCAGTTACTCCCCACATTCACATGGATAAGTAATCATTTTCAGATTTAATGTAGCAGCTCTCAGGTTCTCATTTCTGCCCTGGCTTTGGCTCTGGTTTTGGAGCGTGTGGGGATTGTGGGGGATGAGTTCAGTCTGGTGTCCCATCATTTTCAGACTTGGTCTCCCTGTATCTACTCTGACGAAGGTGCTTCCCCCAGTGCCTCTCAAAGGTGCTCATCTTGGTGAACATCCTGTTGCACACCATGCAGTTGTAAGGGCGCTCTCCTGCCTGCAGCTTCAGCTGCATGTAGGACGAGTGGGCCACAGGAGGCCGGCACACATTGTAGCCAAACAGCTCACGGCTCTCGCAGCTCCTATCGCATTGTCTAAGTGCCAGTGTTGACTAAAGCTCTTTTCGCAACTGTGGTCTTCAAAACTCTGTTCAGCCGACCCCAACAGAACCTGGTGGGAGAGCAGGTGGGTGGAGGTTTTGAAGCCTTTGTCACCTGCATTGCACCTGGGTGGCAGGTCCCCAGTGTGACAGTGGCGGTGGTGTGTGATGAGGCCGGCCTTCTGAGTGAAAGTCTTCTCGCACATGGTGCACTCGAAGGGCTTTTCAACAGTGTGCAGGCGCAGGTGAGTCTTCAGATGTAAACGTCCGAAGCTCTTTCCGCAGTTGTGGCAGATGAAGGGCCTCTTGCCAGTGTGGATGGCCTTGTGACGCACCAGGTGAGAAGACTGTAGAAAGACCTTACTGCATACGTTGCACTTGAACTTTCTCTCACCCGAATGCGAGCGCAGGTGAAGTGCTAGGTGTGAGGAGAGATGAAAGCTTTGGGACAGGTAGTGCAGCTGTGCAGAAGCTCACAGGTGTATGAGCACTTGTGTTGCAACAGCTCTGAGCATGGAAGAAAGTTTTTCTTACAGGAAGGACACCTGTGGGGTTTAGCAAGGGTTCTCCTAGGTCTGGAGAGGGCATGTGGCAGAGCAAGTCCTTTTCCACACAGGTCACAAGCCAAGGGTGGTGACTTTCTGACATGATGTGACTTGTGCATCTGTAGCTCTACTAGCCTTCAAAAGGACTGTCCACACTCTGAACAGGAATACAGTTTGGTGGTGGGCAGTCTGACCATCTGCATCTGCATCCTCAGAAGATGACACTAATGTTGTTGGGCTGTTACATACCATGGAATCTCATTGCTTTTCATGACCTCAGCTGATTTTTTGCAAGCCTATCACAGATGCTCCAGGAGACATGAAAAATGATATTGTTAGAGTACGTACCAGAGTTTGGTCCAGGTGGCAGAATTAATGTCCTACACAGTTCTCTGCCGCCCCGCCGTCACCCTAGCAGCAGACAGACAGTGAGAGTTTCCGCGACAAAAACATTTTCAAAACGACCCGGTAGGGGTATAAATTATACCAACCTCACAAAAATAAAACCTATACAAAAAACAATATAGCTAGAAATCACAACTGAAATTTGGCTTATTAAATATTCGTTCGCTCTCCTCAAAGATATTTTAATAAATGAACTTATTTCTGATAATCAAATTGACATACTCTGTCTTACAGAAACCTGGCTAAAACCTGATGAATACCTCCCACTAAATGAAGCCCCCCCCCCCCCCCATACCACGTTGTTATGGCCGTGGTGGCGGAGTAGCCACAATTCACAATTCAAATCTCATCATGACTCCTAAGCTTAATCTTTTGAAGTTCTTGTCCTTAACTTGATTCATCCTGATAGGAATGGTGCTAAACCCAATTGTAACATTATATAGACCTCCAGGCCCCTACACTGAATTCTTATCAGAATTCTCTGACTTCCTGTCCTCTCTAGTCATTAAAACAGAAAAGATAATCATATTAGGTGATTTTAATATCCACATGGATGTTAACGATAGCCTGGCAATTGGATTCCAATCTCTGCTTGATCACATCGGCTTCTGCCAAAATGTAAATATGCCTACTGTGGAAATTATTATCACATATTATCATAAAGAATATAGTACTAGTACACAATATTAACCTGAGAGTGTAATGCTTATACTGACTTATGAAAGAAGGGTGGTTTGCAACATCTTAATGGTAGCCCAGAAGGCCGAAATACTCCAGGCAGACAGAGGGGGAAAGGGAGTAGGAAAACAGACAAGATTTAGTGCAGGAATGTGCTTTGGAGCCTGGGACGCCTGGGACTGGGTAGATTCCAAACATGTATTGTGCATGAGAGACCTCAGTTTGTGTGGGTACCATGACATGTTGAAGAATGATTATACATTGGGTGGACATCATGATATGTGGCAGTGACGGAGATCCGCTGTTCAGTGGATGTGTTCAAAATGAGAAAACATGAAAGGAATAGATGCTCTACACATGAGAACCATGAGAACCCCAATTAGACGAAGGGAATGTAAATCACAGAGACAATAGTCCATGTAAGAAGGCCCAATGTAAGAAAGTACAGGGCAGCCAATATAAGGAGCATATATCAAAATAGGAGCCCAATGTAAGGAAACACACGTCAGACTGAAAGTTTTTTTAATAACCGGATGGGTGAGGAGTTCCACCAATATGAACAGGACCAGGGCCTCCTACATTAATTAATATGATGCAGGTGGTTCGGGGGGGGGGGGGGGGGTTCTAGTAGCATAAGGGGTAGATGTTTGGAAGGGACAGTCAGAGCCTGATCAACTCTCAAGGTAAACGGTATCCTCTCTGCAGCGGATCTCCTTCACACTGCTCAGCACTTATACTTTGGGGCAATTGTCTCTTGTATACTTTGCTGGTATTGTGAATAAAGTCTTTGTCAACAACTTTACTCCAACAGTGAGTTCTTGGTTTGGACCAAGTGTGTTACGTTGGTTAGGATATTGATTTGTGGGGTTTGCAAGCATCAAGGTGGTTTTCCACGACACTACACACCAAGGTAACCACACCCTTGATCTTGTTCTGACACATGGAGTACAAATAGAACAACTTACAACCCTACCTCAACACTCTACTCTTCACTACTTATTAAATTTAAAAATCAAATTAGACTATGTAGCACCTAACTCAATCTACTACTACACTAGAAACATAACCCCTAAAACTACAGATGACTTCATAGCAAAAATGCTGTCTCTCCATGAGCCAATATAGCCCTGCATTAGAAGGCTCTACGCCAAGCCCAACCCAAGTTGATCAATTAACTGATAGTGTTGTAAATGTACTATACTCCACATTCCACACAATTGCACCACTCAAAAAGAAAACTAGGAAACAAGAAAGATTTGCCCCATGGTATACCACACAGACTCGCTCACTGAAACAAGCTGCGCGTAGACTTGAAAGGAAATGGTATGGCACTAAACTTGAAGTGCTCCGCCTTGCTTGGAAAGACAGCTTAAAAGAGTACAAGACAGCACTTAACAATGCCAAATCAGCATATTATTACTCACTTACACACAATAATAAAAATAATCCGAAATTCCTCTTTAACAATATATCCCATTTAACAAAAAGCAGGAACGAAGTGTCCCATTCCATTCCAATAACTCTAAGTAGCAATGACTTCATGGATTATTTTAATGACAAAATTGAATCTATTAGACTTAAAATAAACAACTCCCTTGTAACCTCAAATCCAGTTGGACCACATGTAATGGTTACAGCTAGCTCTAGTCAACCTGTAGCATACCTTGATTCATTCACACCCACCAATATATCAGAAATTACGTCTTTGATTTCTTCAGCTAAAGCCTCAACATGCTTATTGGATCCTATCCCAACTGATCTTCTTAAGGCTGCTCTCCCTCTATAGGCTGAGACGATTTTTAAAATTATAAATGACTCACTCATAGCTGGGCATGTCCCAAAATCTTTCAAGACATCTGTTATTAAACCATCAATTAAAAAAACAAACCTTGATCCTTGCTAATTACCGACCTATATCTAACCTCCCATTTGTATCAAAAATACTTGAAAAAATAGTGTCTAAGCAAATCTGTAGCTTCTTAAATGAAAATAATATCCAGGAAACCTTCCAGTCAGGCTTTAGAACTAATCATAGTACATAATCAGCCCTAGTTAAAGTCTTCAATGACCTCCTTATTGCATCTGATAATGGACATATATATCAATATTAATCCTATTGGATCTTAGTGCTGCCTTTGACACCATTGACCATGGTATCCTACTACACAGGCTTGAACACACGATAGGCATCAAAGGCTCTGCATTAGCCTGGTTCAAATCATATCTCTCTGGTTGCTACCAGTTTGTAAAAGCTCATAATGAATCATCAACCCATAACCCAAAGTAAAGTTTGGTGTACCCCAAGGCTCAGTGCTATGTCCCCTGCTGTTCTCCCTGTACATGTTACCTTTAGGATCTGTTATAAGGAAACATGGCATTACTTTCCACTCCTATGCTGATGATACGGGAGGCCTATGTCAGGACCGACTCCCCATCACAGAGGACCTTCCTGGACGACGATGCTGGGCCCGACTCTCCTTCCTGAGGCTTTGTGATTGACCCCCCCTCACAATGGCGCTGTCAAATGGACCCTTACTACCCCCATGACCCATCTCACTCCTTTGAGTTTGTCACTATGCCTGGCCGCTGCATTGTCCAGCCATAATTCCTGATAACCACCTATAGACTGACTACCATGTAATGTAAAAGTGGGATAATACTCTATTATGAACTATTATGAACCTTAGCTAAAACCATACGCAACTTATAGTCTGTCATGGTTACTACTGATTGTAATTTTTCTCCATGACCCCTAGCAGTTGGGTTAGCCCCTTGAGTCGTGGATCTGCCCAAGGTTTCTTCCTAGATTAACTGAACATAAGGGAGTTTTTCCTTGCCCCTGTTGCTCTTGGGTGCTCCTTCTGTGAAGCGCCACGAGACACTGTCTCTGTAGGCGCTGTATAAATGAAACTGAATTGAATTGAATTGATACCCAGCTTTACCTTTCTATGAAGCCTAATGACTATATGCCAATGACTAAAATTGATGCCTGTCTCCTAGACATAAAAACCTGGATGACTAATAATTTCCTATGTTTAAATTCTGATAAAACTGAAGTTATGATGATTGGCCCTAAACAGCTGACCAACACTCTACCCCTACACCAAAATTTCATGCAACGCAAAAGTTAAAGACCTCAGGGTGTCACGTTCGCTAATGCTCAAGACAGAAACCCAAATGCAGATCGGCACGGTTTATTTCAAAAGAGCAAGAAACTATACAAAAAGCAGTAGGAGATCTTGGAAATATCACACACACAAACACACAAAGGATTTCCAAAAACATGTATCAAAAGAGCAGGGGTTCGGGGAAACAAAAGAAACTCACAAGAATTCCACAAGGCAGACACGAGAACAGGAAAAAACACGGAACAGAACTCACGGGTAGGTGAGCAGAGTAGATACAGACTTACAACAGAATGAGGAACGAGGTCGGATGATCAAACAAAGGACAGAGAAAAGATTGGGGTTTATATAGGGAACAGGAGCACTAGGACAAACAGGGGGCAGCTGAAACTCATTATGGGGAAAACAGAATCATGAGTAGCAGGTGTAGAGCAGGGGAGGAGAAAGGGGCAGGGCAGGCAACAGAACAGAAGCACATGGGGAATGAAAACAAAACACCGAGGTTGCAGTTCATTGATAGTCCAGTGGGGGGGCCAAGGTATCAGGAAGCAGGACCATGACACAGGGTAATTATTGACCAGGACCTCTCCCTAAATAGTCATGTAAAACAAATTTCAAAAACATCTTTTTTCCACCTACGAAATATTGCTAAGGTTAGAAAGTTCCTATCCTTTGAGGATGCTTAAAAATTAATAAACGCATTTATTACTTCCAGGCTCGATTATTGCAATGCTCTGTTCTCTGGGTGTAGTAATACCTGTATCAAAAACCTACAACTAATACAAAATGCTGCAGCCCGAACACTCACCAGGACTAAAAAATATGAACATATCTCTCCTATCCTTGCTTCATTACATTGGCTCCCTATTAAAAGTTGAATTGATTGTAAAATACTCCTACTAACCTACAAAGCCCTCAAGGGCGATGCACCAACATATATTAAAGACTTACTTGTCCCTTACCACCCTCCTAGATCCCTAAGATCCCAAAATGCTGGTCTCCTTGTAATCCCAAGAATACCAAAATCTATGATAGGAGGAACAGCCTTTTGTTACCGTGCAACCCCTCCTGTGGAATAATCCCCCCACATTGAAGTCTAGACTTAAAACCTTCCTCTTTACTGTTTCCCATAGTTAGGGATGGTGCGTGGTAAATCATCACTTCCCATGGGTCTTTTGGGAGGGACTGCTTTTGCTGTCGCCCCCAGTTGCGAGGCATGGCACCCACTGACCATCCCTGCAGTGGTGCTGGGTTGCCACGCATCATACCTTAGTTATGCTGCTATAGTCTAGTACTGCCACAAAAGCTTCATGTGTCATGCCGTACAACTCTCTCTCTCTCTCTCTCTCTCAATATCTATATATATATATATATATGTGTGTATATATACATATATATGTATGTATATGTATATATATATATATATATATGTATGTGTGTGAGTATGTATATGTATATATGTATTTCTGTGTATGTGCGTATGTGTGTATATACATTCATATATATATATATATATATATATATATACACACACACACACACACACACACACACACACACATATATATATATATATATGCCCAATACATAGTTAATGATTAATGATTAATGCAGAGAAAAGGCCAAAAGATGTACTGTATTTGGAGTAGACTCAGCTGAATAACATTTTTTAAATTCATATTTTTTCAACCAAGACTCCTTGGTTATGTGATCAAAGACCCTGCCCAAAATAAATTAGGCCTATTCAAAATAATGTAGATTCCTCAAAAGGAAAGGCTATATGAATCTGATGAAATGAGAAGCCTATTGAACAGTGGGTCACTGGGTCTTGCCTACAAAGGCAATCTTAAACTGCACTAGCACTGACTGATATAATAGTAGGCTAATTTATGTTGGTGTAGAAGGAAATAAACGTCATTAGTCAAGGCTACATATCATGCCAGACCAGCTGGGCAGGAACACACTACTCTCCACCCACCTTGGCTTGAATTGCACGACAGTTTAACGTTAGCCTAAATTTCCATGGAAAATCAATTTCTTTGTCAAATTCATGAGAATCTCTTCCCCAAACATCACGCAACGAACAAACGCTAGCACCCTTCGATCATTAGTCATGATAATGATAAAGCCAGTGCGGTCTCCTGCATAATGGCGAATGCATTTCTTCCAAGTGGTGAATTTCTCAGTTCAATAACATCCGCTTTCATGAAAAGGAAACCTAACCACTCTGTTTAAAGAAGACTGAATTACATATGTGTCGTTTCCTGAGAGACAGAGTTTCGTTTTCTCTGTAAATTAGAGATAGCGGTGTGTGGGGCGGAGCATCCAAGAAATAAATACAGATCGTTAGGGATGTTTAGATTAGAAGTAAGATTAAAGTGATGGAACATGCCCTGAAATCCACGACAGATTTTTGGTGAGTTATTAAATGTAATTTCTGTAATCTCCTGTTGATCGACTGGTGGAGGTTTAAGTAAAGTTTATGTGTGTGTAAATGTAATATTTCAGTTGCAGGTGTCAGTCAAAGAGTGAGTGAAAGATGAATACTCCTCTCAAAAAAGGAAAGAAAAAAAAGTAAGTAGACACTTTATTTAAAGATGATAACGTAATAATTTGTGACCTTGCGTAGTTATGGTAACGTAATTAACCCTAACCCGTTTGATAGGCTTTGACCTGCAATTTGCTCTCCTGATGCATAGAGTTACCAGCCCTGAATTCTGTAATTGGCCATGTAACCAACTGCAAATAATTGGAAAAGACCCAATCAGCCATATAAACAGATTAAGACGCAATAAGAAGTTTGCATCCCTAAAAATTGCGATAAGTATAAGGCACAACTACAACTGAACTATGAAGTGACTAAATCTAAATTGGACAACCCTGTAAGCAAACATTTTCTGTACACTACTCGACAATTTAAGGATGCAGTGAGGTATTGTTTTTGAAGGCAGACTGAATTCTTATACAGTATATGACTAGATATAAAATGCCCTCCATCTTCCAAATCTTCCAACCTGTGGGGTTAGAGAAAGTGTGCCACCATTTTTCCATTGTGGCACCATTCTTCTAAATATGTACAAATGGAACTTGTATAGTATGTTGCATATTCACAATGTTTGAGTAAAGGTCATTTCATATATTCTGTAAAATTAGAAATTTCACACATATCTGTGAAATACTGCATATTCCACTAGGAATTTTTAAGTGTTTGAATGTTGGAAAGAGAAAGCTTGTAAGACCTGCAGTTATCAGTGTCCATCCTGGGCGGAGTCAGCATGAGTTTATTCCACATGTACCAGGAAAGAATTTCTTGCATATTTCTTGCAATGACATGACAAATTGGCAATAAAGTTTATATAATTTTTGCCTTATCTGAGTACAATTCCTGCAGTTTGAAAGCTGCAGTCAGGATTTAATCCGAAGAGTCAAAAGTTAATGGACTCTGAGGTTTATTTATTCATTCTTGTTTTTCTTTGAGACAGTTACAAGACAGTGAACAGCTCAGTGCTGTTGTCACTTCGGATAAAAGTGTCTGTTACAGTAAATGTATAAATGTAATGTAATAGCTGAGAGGCCATCAAGCCAAGGTCAAGACAAGGTATGTGACAGTCAATGGCTGTTGAAGAGCAGAAAGAACATGTCAGCATTTCAACATTTTGTAAAAAACATTCTTGCACACTTTTTGTCATTGTGCCAATGAATGTGCGGCTGAAAGATCAATGGTGGTATGCGTAGTTAAGGTTGCAGGTCCACAAAGCAAACAATTAATTTTTTCAGTCTTTGTCCAAATTTGATGAAATTCATCCCTAGACCCTACCTCATGATGGCCCTCATCAGAATGGACTCCAGCGCACTGTCCAGCCAGAACTATAGACAATCACTTATGGCCTGACTATCATATCATGTTGTGGAATAATATTTTGGTGTCATCATGATGCTCAGCCTAAACTATGGACAAATTTGTAGTATATCACTGAATGGTTATTGCTGACTGCACATTTCCTGCATGACCCCAGGCTGTTGGTTCAGCCTCTTGAACCGTGGATCTGTCCACATTTTCTGCTTTGAAATAGGCCTAACTACTGCAAAGGGAGTTTTTCCTTGCCTCTGTTTCACTTGGGTTCTACATTTAATGTCTGTAAAGCATCACAGGACAATCATATAGCAAACTGGCACTATATAAATATGTATGTTATGGCCTTGTCAATTGTCTGTGTGTTTGTATGTGCAGGCCTGCCGTTTCCGTGTTGTGATTTGTTTTGTCCTCCTCCTTTAAGTGCCCACTTAACAATAACTTTTTTCAGCTCAGCGCACCTGGTTCCCATTTTCCCGCATCATCCCAGTTAATTAATCAGCCAACCCGGTTTCAGTTGCCCTGACTATATAAGCCCTTCTTGTTTCTTTGTTCTGCTGCTCTTGCCTGGGTGGTGGCAGCGCCCATATTGGTTTGTGTTGTGGTTCTTTGTTGTGCTGACCAGCCTTTAGTTTAGTTTTGTGTTTTGCGTTGGGGTAGGACATATATTTAGAACTGCCCCGGGATTTACATATTTGCCATATTAGTTACCTGTGGTTAGCCACATTTTCAGTAGGGTTAGTCAAGTGGTGACACCGTCCCCCTTTGTTGTAATTTGGGGTGCTCTTTGGAGCACCTGCTATTGGTAGTGGGATTAGTTTTTCTTTTTTTCATTTTTATTTGGTGTCACCATTTAGATTTAACCCTTCGTTTCCCCCCATGGTTACCTTACCTGGTGTAGAATTAAATAAAAACTTGAGTTCTACACCTGAACACCGTGGATGTGTGGATTTGTCCCTCACTTGACAATCTCTTGTGTAATTGTTGAAATGTTGGCACCCGGGTCCTCCGGGCCCTAGGGGGTGCCATAACAATGTAATTGAAACGTCTTGCAATTCTTCTTGAGACATTATGTACACTTGAATGCCCAAACCCCAAAATATAAGCAAAGCCTTAAACCTAATTATGTAAGTAAACACTTCAATTCATGCATTACACAATCAAGGATAATGGCAGCATTCGCTTTCTGTCTGACCCTGTGGTGCCACATACTATGACCATGACAGAATCTAATGACCTGAATCTATATGATTATACCTGAGTTGCTTTGGGTTTGAGGACTGAGTCAGTGCTGCTTTCACAGCTTGATTCCTCAGTTTTATTTATATTAGTATATATTTGTTTTGTTTTTAGAAACACATTTGGTGCGACAGCTCCACCTTTTATTGATTACCTGAAAGACATCCTCAGGAGATATCCAGATGGAGGACAAATATTAAAGGTATGATTTTAATGGCTTTGTGCTTAACGGTAGTACAGTGGTAATTTCAGGTTAATTTGTAATCGCATTATCTGGTTGACCTGGTTGAACAGGAGCTTATACAGAATGCAGATGATGCAGGAGCCTCTGAGGTGGTGTTCATTCATGATGAGAGGACCTATGAGACAGACAGCCTGTTGAGTGAGGATCTCGGAAAGTATCAAGGTAGTTCAGAATCTGTGTTGTGTGATGTGCTGTTAGTTATACTGCCTTATACAGATGTCATCAATTTGCTAAAAGTAAAGTTACAAGCACATCTTCAACAATGCATCTCTTTCGTCATAAGTCTTCCTAATCCTGCCCAAATTTTGTTATCTTCATCAGGTCCTGCTCTGTATGCATTCAACAATGCTGTCTTTACTGAAGAGGACTGGCATGGCATTCAGGCAACAGGCAGAAGTGTCAAGCGCAATGATCCAAACCGAGTGGGGAGATTTGGAATTGGATTCAATTCAGTCTATCACATCACAGGTGAAAATGATATGCCACATATCACATACAGAAAAAAATCCACTTTATTTTAAAACATTGTAAATTCTAATGTCTTAAACTTGTCCTTTCCCATAGATGTGCCTCATATATTCAGTTCCAAATACCTTGGGCTGCTGGACCCACAGGAAACGATATTTGGAGAGGGAGAGGGAGGTTTCAGATGGTCTCTGGATGATGAGGAAGACAGAAATGTGCTTTTGAACCTAAAAGATCAATTTGAACCACTTAGAGACATTGCTAAAGTAGTCAGTGATAGTACATGGGAGGAAACCATAAAAAATAGGGATTTCAAAGGCACTCTCTTCCGGTTTCCTTTGCGCTGTGAATCCTCAGAGGTTTCTGACAACCTGTATGATGCAAACAAAGTCGTTCAGCTTTTTGACAGTTTCATTGCAGATGCAGATATTAGTCTTCTTTTCTTGAGACATGTGTCTGTTGTCTCTCTGAAGCATATTGACCCCTGTGGATCTGTATCTGTGAAACTTAAAGTATCCTTGTCAAGCTTCCCAGCAAATCTCAATTCAGATGACACAGACGAGGCACCAGATGGATCAACATTGTTTAAAAACGTTTCCTCTGATTCACCCAGTGCTGGAGTGAGAAATACCCAGTGGCTTGTAACATCACACTGCTTGCATGAGGGCGAAGTGGAAATGATAGACTCGCTTGCTGAGAAGCAGTGCTACCGGCCTCAAGTTGATTTGGCTTTTCCTTGTGATCCAAAAAATGCTATTTCTGATGGGAGACTGAGTTGCTTCCTTCCTCTACCGAACAATGAGCCAAATAGGACAGGGCTGCCAGTTCATATCAATGCATGTTTTGGGCTGACCGACAACCGGCGCCATATTAAATGGCAAGATGAGGATCAGAAGAATGATGAAGCCGCACAGTGGAATGAACTTCTGATGACTGTTGTTCTTCCTCTCTCATATTTGAAGATGATTCTTGATTCCATTAAGTATTGCAGAAACTCCATCCTTCCATCCTCCTTCCTTCCAGCATCAGTGTACCGCTTGTGGCCAAACATTTTTCAAATGGACCATAAGGAGAAATGGCGTGGAATAGGAAAGGATGTTCTAGAACGTCTACTGAAAGACAAAGCCGTGTTCTCTCTTGCTAAAGATGAGAAAACCTGGGTGACCCTATCTGATGCTGTATTTCCTGCTAACGATATTGACGAGCCAGCCATAGCATCTGCAGTAGCCAGACTTTTGATGTCAGAGAATGAAAATCTTATTGACATTCCTGAGCATGTGTTTAATTGCCTGAAGTATGTCTGTCCAGAGCCAAGCACTCTGCAGTGGATCACCCCACATTTTGTCAGAAATGTTCTTCAAAGAAGCAGGTTAGAGGATGTCCCACATGATGAAAAACTTCTTCTTCTGGAGTATGTCCTTAGTGATAGGAAATACCAGGAGCTTGAGGGTCTTCAGCTTCTACCACTTGACAACGGAACCTTCAAGAAGTTCACAGACAGTGATGGATGCATGGTCTTGATTGATAATAAGGAATTTCCAAGGTGTGTTGGGTATGTTGATATGTTCAGCATTATTGTTTTGTGAAGAAACTAGAAGGTTAAGATTTGTTTGCTTCAACTTTACAGAGAATTGCTGCCATTTTGCAAAGGAGCATTTATATCTCAGGAGCTGAACCCCAACAGCCTTCGTCACCTGAAAAATCTGGCCGCAGAAGGTTGGTAAATTATGTATACAAACATTTACATAAACAAACAAATATAACAGTAGTCACCAATATGTTTAAGGATGCAACACCTGTATAGCATCATCATATCATTCGAATTTTTTGCATATGTCAGTGGTTCTCAAATAGCCTGATAGACTAGACTCTTTTGCTTTGCTTTCTTTCTTTTTTGTGGTTGTGTATAGTAATTTCATTATTCACAATAAAAATGCACTCAAATCAAAACAGCCAAACACCAGCAGTTATTTGTAGGCCTAAAATATAAAACCGATCAGATCCAGGGAACATGGAGGAAAATGTAATGTGGATTTAGTGTGCAAAAAAGTTTGTTTAAAGACACCCTATGTAGCCTTTTCATAGTCATAAAACCATTTAGAAATCAGTGATTTAGTTGACTGACCTGTTTTGGCAAAAACGGTCACTTTCACAGAGACATCTGCTGGCTCATTACAGACAAACCAAAAACGTAAGTCTTGGGGAGGGTCTCGCCTCTTTTTAAAAATCCACCAGTAGGTGGCGACAGCGCATAATGGTATGCAGAGCCATATAGGTACAATGCATTACTGAATGTAAGCCTATGATGTAATGTACAAAGAAGTTATGAAAGCGCGGGGAGGAGAGATAAAATGGAGAATGGATTACTTGTGTCTTGCCGTGTGCTTACTTAGGCCTACTAGTTTATGAATATAGTTCGGAAAACTCATAGGATTCGTGAAGAATGAGACAGAGTGCTCCAGGCTGAACATTTCCTTTCATGAGCTCTAAGAATATGAAGCATGCAAAAGTGATGCTGACCTGGCTTTGCTGTCATTGTAAGTAAGTTAGCCTGTGTCTGTGCCTGTCTTGACAGAACAATTTGTAGCCCTGTTTAAGTCCAAAGAGTATGGAAGCCTGAAAAATATAGTAGCTAAAGTTGGGCTGGACTGAATGACATTGGGGTGTGTGTGGGGCAGCATGGTTGTCAGCTCTTTTGAAAAATAAATGCATCCGTGTGTAGGTACAGTGGTGGAAAGGGGGGAGGAGGGTTTACGGCAATATCGGGATCTTGTCGCGTTCTTTCTCTCCAAAGGAGCTCCCCCTACAGCTTTTGGCTAGGCTAATGCAACAACCATGCAAAAAAGGAAAACAGAGTTGCTGAGCGCCTTTTTAAAATCATTACCATTTTGCCGATGGAGGAAACATGAGACTTGAAAGTTCCCCACTCTCTAAAGAGGGGAATGACAGAAAAGTTTGAGAACCACTGTCATTTTAAATTACTTAATGTTGTGTATTATTTGAGGGGTAAAGAGTTACATTTATCTAAATGTATCTATATTTCCTGTTCACCAATTGTAGAAATATTCAACATCATCAACCTGAATGCGCAAAATGTGGCTGAATTAACCAAGAAACATTTACCGCATGACTGGGAAAATGGAGATGACCCTGTGGTATGGGACAGAGGTAATCCAGAGCATCCTCCCAGTGGGTGGTTAATAGAGTTTTGGAAATATTTGCATTCCCACTGGGAGGAGTTGGGGAACTTTGTTAACCTACCATTATTACCAGTAGAATCCCCTGAAAGTGATTCTGAATCTGTGTTCTTGGCAAAGCTACAGGAAAAAACAACCCGGGTGTTTCAGCAAAGCAAACACAGTAGCCTGTCAGAGCATATTCAGAGTGTTGTACAGAAGGTTGGGGGAACTGTCATAAAACAGGATGAGCATCTCAAACACCATGACATAGAAACCTTTGTCCTTCCACCATCACCTAAAAGCCTGCTGAAGGTCTTCTTAAACCTGAGCAGAGATCAGGTCATCAGAGGAATCCACTCTGCATTTTACACTGAAAAAGAAGAAATCAAAACCTACCTCTCTTCCTTGGTTTCGTTCACAAACGAAGAGCAAAGTATAGTCTCTGAGATGCCCCTATTCCAGTTAATGGCTGGCGAGTATGTATGTGCAAAATCTAAACATGCAGTTATTCTAAATGTAACACAGACCATTCCCTCTGACTTGCCCATTCCTAACTCTGTAGTCCAGTGTGTGACTGAAACAGATCGCAGACTTCTGTCAATGCTCAAGATTGAGCTTATGGATGCACCACAGCTGGCCCTTCATTTGGTCAAATGCATAGAGGCAGGTTCTCTTAATCATGAGAATGAGAAGAGCATAATGATTTGGATATTAGAACATGGTTCTGCTTTTTTCTCGCAAAATATAATGTTGCACGAGAAATGCAAAGGTCTGACCTTCATTGAAACAGAAGGACATAGCCAGAAAGCCAAAGCCTCAAGTCTGTTTGATCCAAACAATGATGCCTTCAAAAAACTCCTTCAGCCACAGTTCTTTCCTTCTGCTGATTACATAATGAATCAACAGATGCTCCAGAGCTTATACCAACTTGGACTGCAATCAGAAGAGAAGGACATATCACCTGAAAATGTACTGGAGGTTGTCAGATGTCTTGAAAAGTCTCACACACATCCTGAGCGAAAGTCATCGGAGAAAGCAGATGTTCTCCTCAGAGTGCTAAATGAAAATGATATAATCTCTAAATTCTCTTCTGTCCAGCTGGAGCAACTGCAGAACATGCAGTGGTTTCCTTGTGAGAATCCATATACCGATACCAAAGACCATGGTTTCTATAAGCCCTGTGAAATCAGACATTCAAAATACCGTACTGTTGTTGGGCATGTCATGCCACTTGTTGCTGAACTGAATGACAAAGTGTGCAAACAGCTTGGCCTACTGAACCCACCACCAGCTGAAAAAGTCATAGAAAATCTGTCTGTACTAAATTCAATGTCACAAATTACACATGATCTTGACAAAGATGTCCAATTTAAAACAAAGCTGCATGACACATACAGATTCATGCAGGATCACATTGGGGTTTTTAAGAAGGTGCTGAAGAAACATTCTGTGCCTTGGCTCTGGATCAACAACCATTTTGTGTCACCTTGTGATGTGGTTTTGGCCTATCCCCCTGGATTAGATCTGAGCTCTTATATTGAGAGGGTTCCAGAGGCATACCTGCCATTTGAGGTGTTACTGAGAGAGTCAGGAGTGAAGTTAACCCTTTCAGAAGATGAGATTGAGAAAATACTTCATGATGTCAAAGAAAGAATTGATAAACGAAATCCACCCTGTGGAGAGCCCTCCGAATTGAAAGTGTCCATAAATATTCTGAACTGGATGCGCAAGGAGAATAAACCTGCTAAAGATAATACGCCAGTACCAGTCATGGCAGAGAATCAAAAATTTACTTTGCAGCATGCCTCCATGACTTTGTTTTGTGACATAACTAAAGAGGGATTAACAGATTTGACGGAAGACCATGAAGACTTTTATGTCATCCACAAAGAGGTATGCCGTGCAACAGCAGAGTGGCTGAAAATTCCACTACTTAGCACCCATATTCTAAACCCAGAGTACATTGGAATAGAACAATGTGGGCAGATAGAACCCATTACTCAGCGAATTAAAAACATTCTTAGGGAGTATGATGAAGACAGTGACATTTTCAAAGAGCTCCTACAAAATGCTGAGGATGCCGGTGCTAAAACTTGCAGATTCATGGTTGATCTCAGGGTACACAGAGACTGTCCTGAAAGTCTCATTGACAGTGGTATGAGCCTGTGCAATGGCCCTTGCCTCTGGGCATTCAATGATGAAGTGTTTTCAGATGAAGACTGGAACAATATCACCAAAGTGGGATCTGCTTCCAAAGAAAGGAAAGTAGAGAAAATTGGGAAATTTGGAATCGGATTCAATGCAGTATATCATGTGACAGATATTCCTTCAATATTGAGTGGGAAGAAACTTTTGATTTTTGATCCAAATGTAACACATCTTAAAAAATACATTCAGAACAAAGGAAATCCAGGAATACGACTGGATGTGTTCCGAGAACAAATCTCCCAAACATTTCCAGGGCAGTTCAAATCATACAAAGGCATTTTCGATTGTGATTTGTCTGAGAAAAACACAGAAAAATTCTACAAAGGCACATTAATTAAATTACCCTTCCGCAGTCCAGATGAATCCAAAATATCAGAGATCAACACAAAGGTCTATAACACAGATCGAATTATGTCTTTCCAACAACACCTGATTCATAAATCTCAAACTCATCTGCTTTTTTTGAGGAATGTAGAGGATCTCACTCTTCAAAATTTGCCAGGGCATGCCACCACACCTCCAACCAAAGAGGAAATGAAGACTCTTGTTCAAATCACAAGGAAAGTTATGGAGACAATTACAGTTTCTGGAAGACTGAAAGACAGTCAAAGAAAGTCTGTTACTTCTTTGATGCAGCATCTTACCAACTATGTTGATGTAATTGATAATTCTACAGCTAGCATTACTGAAATAAAGCAAAATAATGTTGATGGAAATTATGTTCAGCACTGGCTTATTTATTCTTGTTTTGGCACCCACTGTTCACTAAAAATGATCCAAGAGGAAAATGAGCTAAACATGTTCTCTCTGCCAATTGGGGGGATAGCTGTGCCTTTGCAAAAAGAACTTCAGACAGGGAAATGGACAGCAAAGAAGTGCAGCTTAATTGGTCAGGTATTCAGTTTCCTGCCTCTATCAATTCAAACAGGTCTCCCTGTTAATATCAATGGTTCATTTGCTGTGATGTCAAACCGAAAATCTCTGTGGGAAAGTGGAATGAAGGCAGAATGGAACAAAGCACTGCTGGAGGATGCTGTAACAAATGCCTACATTACCACCCTACTCGTCTTGAAGCAGATGTCAGACAAAGGATGCCTTTCAGATTATCCTTATTACACATTCTGGCCAGATGTTGAGAAAGTAGACAAGGTGTTTAAGCCACTGGTTAATGCCTTCTACTCAGCTATTGTAAATGGATTTTGTGGCGAAGATCTTGAGCTCCTTAGCAATGGGAGGACATGGTGCTCACTTAAAAATATGAAGTTTCTGGACCCAGACATAGCAAAACACAGCAAAGTTGGAGAACTTGCTGAGAAGATTTTTCTCAATCACCATAATCAAGGGTTTTGTGCTGTTTCAGTTCCTTCATGGGTTAGGAGCAGCATGATTAAGAGTGGCTTCAAAGACATTGTTGAGGCAGGAACACTCAGTTGGACAGAATTTTTTCGAGATGTGGTGTTTGGAAATTTTCATGCCCTGGAATCCCAAGACAGAAAAACAATGATTCTTGCTGCAATTGACCATAATACTGATGAAACTGATCAGCTACTGAAAGTACACCGCTGCATTCCTTCACAGAGCGGTGAACTGCAGTATATCAAAAGAGTGGTGTGTCCCTTAGGAAAAGTGGCCTTTCTGTATGAGGAAGAGGAGGGAAGGTTTCTTGAAGGTACTGAACATGACTTCTGCTCCCCAAAAAGGATCCAAAGACTCATCTGTCAATGGAATGCTAATGTCATCACCATTAGTGGATGTGGCAGTGAGATCCAGGCACCTGGATACCAAAGATCTGAGGTTGCTATAAGCCCTGTGAAATCAAACATTCAAAGAACCTTCAATGCTTGTTTGAACTGATGCAGGGGTTGTCAGTTGACCAAAACTCACATCACTGGCACTCTCTTCATGTCAATTCAGACAGGATTCATTGACTATGTTCACCAGTGAGAGCCAATCAGTGCAACTGACTCAAAGTAGCCAGATTATATTGAAAAAGCCCCGTCAGGTTTATAACTTCTCTTGCCGTTAGATCTGGCTAACATGACAGTACCATTCACTGTAGACCATCAAAACATCTTGCAGATGCCACGAAGATAAGGATGGCACCTTGAGAAATGAGGTATTCTTTATGCATTGACAAATTTACGGACAGTCTTAGACAACTGAGGAAGCCCTCTACATTGTAAAGGTGCATGAATTTCTGAAACTGTTGCACAAAGATGCATCTGAGAGAAAATAAATACCTGGATCAGTTGCTCAGTGATCCAGCCCAATCCAAACCAACCCTCATCTGTGAATTTGTAAAGTCATTTCCATTCGTTTTTGTGGAAGACAAATTTGTACCTGTGGAATCAGTGGCAAAATGTGGAGAGTTTGAAGTCAAACCATATCTGTATGTGCTTCCCAGAGATTTTTCAAAGTTCAACAAACTCTGGGATTGCATCGGCATCGAGCAACAGTTTACCCCACAACAGTTTGCTACTGTGCTGCATGAGATGGAAAGAAAGAATGGACTAAATCCACTTTCCAACTCTGATCTTAATAGCTGTCTGGATATACTGACAAAAGGACTCCTTCACACTGAGAATGCAGCTTCACAGAACTATCTTGTTCCTGATGAAAACTCTGTGCTGAGACCCAGCTTTGATCTTCATTATAATGACAGCCCGTGGATGCCAGTGTCACCTGGTGTCATTCTGTGTCACAAACTAATATCAAGGGAAGTTGCATGCTGTTTTGGTATTAAAACAACAAGACACCACACATCAAAAGAGAGTTTAATGTGTGGCTTCTCTACATTAATGAAAGAATTCGGCCAACATGAAAAACTAACAGTCAGAATCAAAAACATCATAGAAGCATATCCTTCCAAAAAGGACATCATGAAGGAACTAATTCAAAATGCAGATGATGCAGAAGCAACTGAAATACACTTCATTTGGGACAAAAGGGACCATGGTACTACAAAAACATTTGGGGAAGAATGGAATTCACTTCAAGGTCCAGCACTGTGTGTGTACAACAATAAAGTGTTTTCTGAAGCTGACTTGGAAGGCATACAAAAGCTGGGGGTAGGTGGAAAACATGGACTATATGGAAAAACAGGGAAGTATGGTCTTGGATTCAATTCTGTTTATCATCTCACTGATTGCCCTGCCATTTTAACAGGAGACAAGTGGCTCTGTATATCTGATCCAAATTTAAAATATTCTGAATTTTCAACAAGGGAGTCACCAGGGTGTAGGTTCTCCCTGAAAGATCAATTTAAGAATTCATTTATGGATGTCTATCAGAGCTTTTTACCATCAAATTTCCCCCTTGAGAGTGGAACCATGTTTAGGCTTCCTCTCCGAACGGAAGAAATGGCAGCTGTGTCTGAAATATGCAAAGCAGAAGTCAGGCTCCAGGACATGATTGAATTTAAGCAAGTTCTTGCTGAAGACCCAGATGGCCTGATCCTTTTCTTGAAGCATATTAGGAAAATACATTTCCATACAATCACCCCTGATTCAAATGAACCGCAAACTGAATACGTGATTGAAAAACACCTACCTGAGGAAAGCAGCATCAAGAGAGCTAAATTCCAAAACCAAGTACAGAGATCCCTGGTTCAGTGCCAGGTTATCTATGACATGCATGTCTCTTCATCAAATTCAGAACACAAAAGAAATAGTCAGTGGGTCATTGCAGAACAGTTTGGCTCGATTGTAGCCACATCTGGTCATATTAATGAGGTGTTAGATGACTCCCAAACCCCACAGGCAGCTGTGGCAGCATGTACAAATCCATATGACTTTACTGGAAGGCTATTCTGTTCCCTTCCTTTGCCTGGGATGACTGGTCTGCCAGTTCATATTAATGGAAATTTTGAGGTGGACTCTTCTAGAAGAGACCTATGGAAAGAAGATGGAGTGAGTCTGAAGTCTAAGTGGAATGAGACACTCAAAGTGGATGTTATTTCACACCTGTATGCCGATTTATTAATGCATATGCAAACAACCCTAAAATTGAGCTGCTGTTCTACAGTAACCTTATTAGGATCCCAGCTAGATTTGTTGTACCTGAGGTTTTTCCCATCTGTCTCAAAAGATGTTGGCCAGGAATGGCACAAAATGGTCCATCATGTATACCAGTCAATCAGTGAAAGAGAGCTCCTGGTCGTTCCTGTTTTACACAGGAATCACCAGGCTGTTGCAAATAGGACAGTAGAATACACCATCAGCTGGTCAAATGTCTCTAAACACAATCCAGCGGATTCTCCCCACTTTAGTGAGGAAAACATCATAGACATTTTCCCTGTATTAGAAGACATTGGAATGAGTGTGGTCCCTTGGTTTGACCAGATGAAAAAGTTATCTACAGGTTTTGAGAATGCAGGTGTGGAAGTTATGAGGCTGTGCCCCAAAGCAGTGAGGGAGTACCTAAAGGAAAAAACAACAACTATGGCAACTTTGCCCTTACCACTTGATCAGACTCTAATTAAAAAGAAATGTCGATGTTCTTTAATCCTGAATTTCTGTATGAAAGATATCAATAAAAACAACATTACTTCTGTCAGTGGACTTCCCCTACTACTAACTCAAGATCAGATGCTAAATGTTTTTGACACTAACTCTCCAAGGCTGTTCTCTAAATTTTGGAATGCATTTCAAGGACAAGAGGAACTCTTTGCAGATTATGTGCTGAATCAGACTCACAGTAAAATACTTCAGAAAGGAGGATATTTTCAGGCACTAACAATACCAATAGCAAAAAGACTCTTGAAACCATTACTTGAGGGCCTTTCTGAGAATCCTCATGTAAAGCCACCTGACTGGCTGAAGCAACTGTGGAAGTTCTTTGATGAGCAAGTCAATTTAGAATCACGAAAGGAGGAGGAAACCAGTCAGAGTTTCAGAGAAATGAAAGAAACATTCCTTGACTATCCCATTTTACCAGTCATCATCCCTAGTCATGATAACAAACCAATCTTACACACAATGAGGAAACTTTGCTCTGTTGTTTGGGATCCAAAAGACAGGATATCCTCAATCCTAGTCCAGTTAGGTCTGGCAGCATTAAACATGTCATTCTTCCTACCAATCTTTAAGATGTGCTTTAAACATGTCAAACCTGAAGTTCTCCAAACAGATGACACTAATACTGTTATTGACCAAGTTTTCCTGATGCCCCACTCCAGCTTCAAGCGCCTCTCCAGTGATGATTTGGATGAGCTGCTATTGTATTTCCTCCGACCCACAAACGATGGACATCAATATCAGAAAAAACTCAAGTCACTACCACTATTTAAAACTGTACAAGATGAGCGGAAGAGCATTGATGGGTATAGTAATGTATTCATCTTAAACACAGATCTGATTAATGAATTCCCAAATTTGCTAACCATTTACAACAATGAGAATGTGTTTCTTCGTCCAAACCCTGCATACAAAAACCTGTCAAACGTAGAAGTTTTAACAGATTTGAACTTCTATGTAAAGTTTTTGTTGCCCTCTTTACACACCTTCACTGAACACCAAATTCTTAACTCGGTTCGATTGCTGTTAACCTTACAAACAAAACAAACATACCAGGAATTCCATGAACAGATTATAGCACAATTACAATATGTGAAGTTCATTCGAGACTGCCATGGTTCTCTTCAGATGACCTCTTACTTTTTTGATGAGGAGCAAGCACTTTACAAGATTATGCTTCCTCCAGAGAAATTTGTGCCATCAAATTTTTGGGAGTTGTTTCAGCATGATAGAAAACAAGTGGAAAAACTCCTTAAAGACCTTGGACTACAGCACGATGTGTCAGATGCAGAGATAATTGGATTTGCATATACAATTCAAAAAGAATCCCAGGGCAGGACCACACTTAAGGAACTGCAGAAAAAATCCTCAACCTTGCTTTTGGAAGCATTGGAATACAATCAAAAGCATGCCAATTCTAACTTGCTAGAAAGGATGGCAACCATCAAGTTTGTTTTTCCCCAGGTAATTAAGCAAGACCTGTGTGATTACCACCATTCATTTGCTTCACAGAGAGATGTGATTGCAATAAAAGGATCTTTGGTTGTAAAACAATGGACTGATCAATGTCTTATTTGGTCCTCTATGCCAATATTAAACATTGACCGACTTCTTCATTGTTACCTTGGAGATTTAGTTCATGTAGGAGCATTTCATGAGCCACCCTGCGCTTTAGTGGCCCAGAATCTGAAAAATATCTGTCAGTCAGAATGCCAAAATGCAAATTTAAGGAGGGAAGTCTTTTGTAAGTCATATGCATACTTACAATCAAAGAAGTTCAGTGGATCTCAGCTTGAAGACCTACCAGTGGTTCTTGTTGAAAAAGATACTGTTCTTGTGCAAGCAAGCCAGGCTGTGCTTTCTCTTGAAAATCACCTTGAGTTTAGGCCTTATCTGTATAAAATAAGTCATCAGCATGTAATTTATGCCGAGTTCTTCAAGAGCATTGGTGTGGAGGAGAGACCCACAATAAAGCAATACATTACAGTCCTCAAGGACATTTACATGGATTCCACAGGAAAAGAAACCTTGAATGGAAATCAGCTATCAACCTTGAAACGCACAGTACACCATTTGTTCCAACTTATGAAAGAACAACCAACACAAATACAATTTCAAGAGACGTTGTATTTACCTTCAGCAGACGGTAAACTGTACAAATCCAGTGACCTCTACTTCAATGACACAGTCTTCCAGAAAAACAGACTGGAAGATGCTCTGAAAGGGAGAGTAAACCTCCTCATGAATCTGGATCAATGTCATCTTTTGCCAGACATCTTTGAACATCAGAGAATGATAAAATTGCTACCTGAACATAGTCGTCCAGTAATGTTGTCTCGTGTTGTCACTACAGGTCTTGCTTCAAAAATTAAAGAATGTGAATATGGAGAAAGTTGTGAATTCAGTGCCTGTTTCAAGAAATGTTTGGACTCTGATTTATTTTTTAATGGTCTTACATGTTTGATTAGAGAACAAAGTGGAGGCCGTATGACACAAGATGAAGCCTTGAAATTATGCCACAACACCTTTGGAAAACTCCAAATCACTTGCTGTGAGAGTCTTGAGATGGAACTCTACTTTCATAACAAACCACTGGACAACACCACTACTAAGTCACAAACTTATGTAAAAAAAGAGACTCAAGGATGCATTTTCTACTTGAGTCACAGTGACAACACAGATGCTAAGATAAAGCTTATGGTGGTCTCAGTACTTGCCAAAGAAATCAATTTCCTGCTTGACACCATTCTCTGCCCAGCTTATCTTGTCATATTGGGTGAGCTACTGCTTTGTGATACAGTGGAAGAAATTGAGATGACATTGGAGAAAAATGAAATTCGTAACAGTGTCATCAAAGAAAGAAGACTTCCTCATCCAAAGCCAGGAAGTCAAATACCGGAGGAATGGTATGATGCCCTTGACATGAACTTCATGAACAATTATGAAAGTGGCGAATATGTCGGCTTCAAAAAGGCTTCAGGGGATGAACATTATTTCTATGCAGTGGTTGTTGAACAATTAGATGCAGCCAGTGAAACAGGCTGGTATTGTTGTAAATACAAAATTCAAATTGGCATGGAGGACTTTGTTAAGGTTAGTCCCCTTGACCTTTATCAGTTTAAACGTGAAAAAACAGCAGCTTTAAAGCAAAACCTTTGTAGAGATATACAGCATGTGGATGGACCTTTCCCCTCACCACAAAAAGAATTTCCCAAGACTTTTGAAAAAATAAAAGATGACATTGACCAGTGCTTAAAAGAAATCCATAGCCTGTCCAAAGATGAACAACGTAAAGCCATCAGACGCCTGTATCTCAGGTGGCACCCAGACAAAAACCCAGGACAAGAGAATCTTGCCAGTGAGGCATTCAAGTACTTAAAAAACAAAGCAGAAGAAATAGAACAAAGTTGGACTGGACATTGTCAAGCATCGCCAAGGAATAACAGGGGTCACAATGGAACTGGATACTCCCATCAGTCGTGGAAATTTGAAGACCTCTTCAACGAGTGGGACTCTGAGGCATCACATCACCGCCAAGGGCGAGAAAGGTTCAACTACAACAACAGCAGGTCCCAATACAACTTTTGGTCATTCCACCAAGAAATGCCAAGACCAGACAAAGAGGAAGCCAAACGCTGGTATTTGCAAGCGCAGTGTGACCTTGATGCTGCTCACTGTGACTCAGAGGCTGGAAGAACTGAGTGGTGTTTGTTCAAGATTCATCAGGCTGTGGAGAAGGCTCTAATAGCAGCAGAGTACAGAAGGTGTGGAAAACACACTCCTAACTGCACCATCTCTGGTCTTGCTCAGAAAGTGTCAGGCTACAGACCTGAGCTAAGCATTTTGCCAGGTCTTGTGAGTCGATTGAAAAGTTTGGGTGTGGATGGCAAAACAACTCAGTATCCCAACTACCACCCATCCCCTAAGATTCCTAACAATGCATTCCAGCCTGAAAATGGGAAAGAAGCTTTAAATATTGCATTGGAACTTCTGCAGAAAGTGGATTCATACTTGACCTGCTGATTTAGAATATAGCAGTCTATTTGTGTGTTTTTTTGTTAATGTTAAATTTCTTTTCATGTTTGAAATACTGTCATTTTTATGTAATTCTAATGTTCACAGATTTTTCTGGAAATATTTTTTTGCTAGGAATGACCAAGACAATTAATTGAAATGTTAAAGGCTGTGATGTTGTTCAATGACTTTATATTACTTCTGAATTATATTATGATGTTTATCTGCCTTTTTTCTGAGATGATCTTGAATAAATTAATCATTGATGTTAAAGAAAAGTTACATGAATTCTGAAGTCATGCTATAATTAAAGTTTGCTTAAAGTAAGATGTATTTGCTCATTTGTCAGCTATTTTAAAAATATTTATTTAAAAACCAAATGCAGGAATGGACTGTAAGGATTGTAAAGGCAGAGAATGCTATTAACGTCAGCACCTTTTGCACAGGTAGGTTTTATATTCCTGAAATAGCATAATAATACTAAAATAAAAGAAAAAAATGGAACAAAAAAATATTTAAACAATTCTAAGAAAATAACATTAGGAGAATAGGGTTTGGAACTTTCAAATCTTTCATTTATCAGGAAAGGCATTAACTCTCATACAGGATGCAGGGCACAGATGCAGATGAGTCCATGGCCCCCCACACTAACTGGTAAAAAGAAGTTGACATGTCTTTTTTGTAAATGTATTTTATTCTCAGTAAAATGAAAACAATGAAAACAAAATTCAACATTTGCTTTACTGATCAACAGAGGGAGTTCAGCCCCCTCTCAATTTTGAGTTATTCTAATCCCAGTCCACTGGCATTTGGCTCCAGCGGTAGATATAGGTTCTCTTTGGAGTAACCACATTGATTGATATACTCTTTGCACATCCCAACTTGGGTCTTACATAGCTGCATTTTTTCTTTTACTCAGTCTCCTCTTAGACTACATACATACAATTCAACCTCTGATTATACTGCTCCATTTCTTTATCAAACATAAGCTCAAGTGCAATTTCACAAGCCCAGTTAAAATCCTACATTTAGTCTCTTTGCCAATCGAAATTAACTACAATCACATACATCACATAGGCTTTGTTAATTCACCAAGTCACAAATAAATGAGCTGCTGGCATGGTGGTGGTGAAGCAAAGATACAACAGGTCTTCTACTAGAAGGAGATGATAAACTCTACAAAGATAGCTATGTGGTATTTTGTGCAGATGTACCTTTACAATTTACCCCTCTCTCGCTCACTAGGCTATTAATCAGTCATAATGAAAGTTTGTTGCAGTTCAAACTGTCTTTTGGTCACAGCACAGTGTAGCCTATGTAAATAGGCTAAAACAGCTACCCTACATTTCCAGCCTGGGGTTGGTTTAATGACAAAGTTTAGCACTTATTCTATGTTATTCAAAGCTAGTATAATATTAGCAGGTTAGGATGTCTGAAACTGCATTTTGGAGGAATTCTATGCAGCTCGTAATGTAGGAAATGCAATATTTAGGTCATGAATAAAACTGTATTGCACTATAATACATTGACACCACACAAACATGCAGCATGTTGGACATTAAAATTTGATTGTAGGCCTGTACTTTGCCCCATAACTATGGGTAGGCTACAGAATATTTTAATATATTAAAAGTGTATGCCAACCTAACCTATACTGATTGACAATAGGCCTATGATGTTTTGTTAAGAAAAGTGATGATGGATTGAACATCCTGTTTGTCAAATAACAGCTACAAGGGATTAGTAAACCTCTTTGGCCATTACCAAATAATCAAAAGGAGAAAGAAACAGTCAGTTGAGAATAGTCAGGAGAAGAGAGGGAGATTACAGGGATAACCTTTACAAGTAAGTGATAGCCAGTGACCCCCTGCCAACACATACACGTGCATATACATCAAAACACACAACTGGAAACTGGCACCAGCCAATGTCAGACTCAAAATTATGATCTACAATTGAATGACTTGTTTTTGTGTCTGGTAACCAGTGGCTTGACACACACTCACACACAGTCAGGGTAATAGGTTTCATACCCCACAGCTTAGGTTACAGGTGTAATATCCCACAAACTCTGTCATGGCACAGTTTGCACATCATTGCATGTCAGAAATTTTCCCAATGGGTGAGCATTGTCTGCCATTTTTGACCTTGGTATTTGAGAAATCCTGGTGTCTTGTGTTTCATGTGTGATTCTGCATGATAAAAAACACAATTTGCACAGATTGCTGCAACAGTTTTTAACATTGGTCTAACTTGCTATTTCCAATCAAGTCATTGACATGCTTTTTTACCAGATCTTGGTACTGGTACACACACATACAGAAATCAAAGCACAGGAAAAAAAGCATTGGGCACACACAAAAAAAGCAACAGACCAAGAAAATGCAAGAAACCAGTTTCTCAATCTCTAAGTAGTTGAATGGAAATTCTGCCTCCAATCTATGCATATTAATTCAGCCAGACAGCTTAGTACATTTTGGGCTACAATGATTTTTCTTTTTGGGGGGGGGGGGGGTTACAGAAGTGTTGCACAAGAGCATCTCCTGATGTGTATGGGTAAAGATTTGTGCCAAGACTTTTGCAAATTTTGTAATGCACAACTATTTAGTTGTTTTCACATATTTTAAAATTTCCAAATGCTTTCATTATTGCATTCCATAAGATTCCAGGGGAGTGTTTCTTGACTTCAAGCTAAACCTGAGTTAGGTAGTAGGTAGTAAAGTGGTAAACCTTCTAAAACTGTGTGTGGTCACCAGTATTGTTTCTCTTCTTTGTGAGCAGACATGGCAACACACACACACACATACACTTTCCATGAGATATTCCTATGCCTGAATTTTATACGCTGATCTCATCCTTTTTTATCTTTTTTTTAATAGAAAAAATTCCCTTTCATATTTGACCGTAGCACCATGGGAAGAGGCATGTGTATATAGTGGCAAATCACAGTCCACAAAAGATTGCAAATATTTTCCTTTATCAAAAGGTTTTATTTTATTTCACTGAAAATCATTAAAATGCTGAGAACAGAAAACCATTTACAGAATGAAAAAAATATATATATCCAGATCACAACAACAGCACCCTCATTAACGTCTGTCACTGACACAGTTTAACGGTATAATAAAACCCAACTCCCCAATTCAGAATCATGCATTTAACATAAAATATGCTATGTGGTGTATGTGGTGCAACAGCCATATTAACATTAAGTCAAAAATGCTTAAACTCAGAGTTGTCATAGGACATTGTGGGACTTGGGACAAAAAATTCTTAAGTGTCTCCCGTGAATGGCTGCAATTCGTAATAGAAACAGAACACCCTTGGACCTGGTTAAACCATTCTCTCATATGTTGCTTTTAGTTTCCTGGTTCTGTAGATCAACACTCCGCAAACCATGGCAACAGCAGCCAGAAAGCTTCCAAGCATCATCTCTAAGTGGGTCTCTGCGTAAGAGAAAGGGTAAAGTTTTAAGTTATAGCCAGGACTCCCATGACTGATATGGACATGTACTTTTAAAAAAATTGTTATAGTTTGCAACCACAATTTGAAACTTATCTAGCATTTAAAAATCATGATATCTGAACACTTGCATTTCTATCCAACTGTGCCCAAAATTACATTAACACTGACACTGCAATGTTTTGTTTGTTTTACATAACCACAGGTTTTCATCCAGGGAAAGACCTCTGATTACATGATTGCAACTCCTTTGTATCAGGGGTCAAGTGGTCTCTGGCTACTTTACCTTGGTTGGTCACACTTCGCACAGCCCTAAGACGCACAGGCCCCTGGGAGACTAAGTGATGTGAGGTATGGAAGGTGTTGTCCCTCTTGCGTCTTTGGGCCCCAGAGAGGAATGTGGCCTTGCCAAAAGGCAGGAGAGAATCCCCCATCTTGTGCTCTTCAGTGGGAACAAAGTCATCATAATCAGTCAGGGCAGGAGCCTCCCTCTTGACCCTCCCACAGCCCTTAGAACACCTGCTGTCACGCTCGCCAGCCTTACAAAGGATGGTGGAACAGGTGATGAACACCTGCAGACACAGAGGACATGGCTTAATTGTGAGAACCAACAGAAGACAATAACTGACCTGATATTTACAGTAGAGCTTTGTCCACACAATGAGCTTCAACCATTACCTGATCATGCATTCCAATAAATTTGAAAGCCTTCATTGCAAACTGAACCTTTCCATTGTTGCCATTGGCATAGATCTCCACAGTCTCATCTACCTCACATCTGTAAAATAACAACATAATTACAGCCAATTGAAAACTTTAGTTCAGATTTCATTGAATGTATTGCTTCTGGAAACCCTGTTTGCATCTAACTTCACTTAGCTTAACTTAACTTTCCTGGGGACAGAGTTGACAAACCATTGTTGTGCTTCCAGAGAAGGTAGCATTACAGTGGCAACCACAGTAATAAACTTTCAACTGCATGATGCACTCATGAGCTCTCGAGATCAAGTGTGGTCTCACCCATCCTGAAGAATCTGATATATATGCTGATCTCCTGGAACATCAGTAGGGGCAGCAGTGCAGGACTCAGCAAACAACTGAGTGTTGGGAATAGAGGAGAAGGACTCAATCTGCATGTACATCATGTCTCCCAGGGTGAACTCCAGAGGGTAGGAGTTTGGGTCTTCTACGTCGTTGTATGCCACTGTCTTGAAGAATTCAAACTGTAGAGTGAATGTACCAAAACCTCTCTCTGTGAAGTTGACTGGGGGCCTGTGTCCACTGAATTCAAGAGTCACATTACTCTGTTTGGGATATTTGCAAAAAAATCCAATTTCCAACGAAGGCTCCCTTACGATAACAGCGGTAGAGTCATTGTAGGACACAATTTCATTGGAAAAGATGAGATATGTTCCATCATCCTAAGAAAAGAGGAAGGGTGGGCAAATATTAGGAGCAATTAATTGATTATGGTAGGTTAAAAGCATAGACAGGAAAATTACTGGACAGAATGATTTAAAATAACCATTGATAGGGCTACAGTAAAAGTCTCTGCAGGAAAATAAAAGTACTTTCTTCGATATGTTACATAAACTGCAAGACTTAAAAAGATACAAGGAAAGTTTATTGTCATATGCATATATTGGGGTGATGGTGGTGCAGGTGGTAGAGGTGCCGTTTGGCAACCGGAGGGTTGCAAGTTCTTGAGCAAGATACTGAACCTCAAATTGCTCCCGCTTGCAGGTTCGCACCTTGCATGACAGCCTCAGCCAGTGTGTGAATGGGTGAATGTGAGGCATACACTGTAAAGTGCTTTGAGTACTCGTAGGAGTAAAAAAGCACTATATAACTGCAGTCCATTACCATTTAGTTACTCGGTGTAAAACAAGCAATGAAATTGTGTCTGTTTGTCAGCTTATTTTGTGCATAAATGGAGTGGTGGGGGGCAGGGAAGAGGGGGGGGGGGGTGTTGGTGCATTGGAACCCCCACTTCCACTGTTTAATGTGTGTGTTATTGTAAGTTATCCACAACTGAAAATATCATATGAATATATCACAAGTTAATCAGAAGCCCATTCATTCAAGTTCCCAGCCACGTTCACATACGAGTAACTTTTATTGTATGTAATTATTATATGTAAGATTTCATGCGCACTTCCACCTATGGACTAGTCAGTGTTGTATAAAGTACCTGAAAGTACCACTTGAAGTATAAAGTACCTGAAAGTACCACTTGATTTTAAGGATCATATGTTCACCATTAACAAATAACTAATACTATATGTACTTGTTAGGCATGTGTTAAGCAAAATGAATCATTTATTAGACCTATTTTCATCAATTTCTAATTTATAATGAATAGATCCTTTCTGCTTGATACAACTTTACAAACAACCTAGGGGGCCTTAATCTCAACTTAATACCAAGTGGACAGAAAAAAATATGTGTTTTTAAAAATATCTAGATATGCGTAAACAGAGCCTAAGATGACCTGAGAGTGTGAGGTCTTACCTCCATTTCCAAGCCACAGCCATTGAGAGACATGTTGGCGAGCAGGTGACTCCCGTTTGAGTACAGAGTGCAGTTGGAATTGCCAATCCTCAGGCCATGTCCTTTCAGCGCTATTTCACCAGATTTATTCAGTGCAATATATATGCGGTCCTCCATGCAGGTTACATCCAAATCTGTAAGAGATTAGCAGACATTTTTTTTATCTGTTTTCTACAAACCATACCAAAAGGTTTCAGTGGTAGGGTCTAAAAGTTCTTAATTTACACTGCAGTGTGTACTCATTACAAATAAAGACTACTGAGAGATCATTGTTTCCTTGATGACTTTCTGGTTGAGCGCATCAGAGCCTAACTTGAGTGTTTTAGTCTAAATTATACCCCTGTCGTACAATCTACACATAGTGGAGAACACAAGTTTCATCATGAGATTTAATGTACAACTTTTTCTTTTTTTCTTTTTCTGTACTGGTGAGCTTTCAGTACTGGTTGTGTTAACAAGCACTGGCTAAAGGGTCAACAGAAAACGTGATTTATTTACACTCACTATTCCAACAGCAAAAAGGAGCATGCTTTGGACATAGCACATGACTATGCGTGCAGGAATGCTACAGCTACCATCTGGGACAGGCTCTAATGCCATTAACCCCTTGCCACCATAGCCTAGTTTAGTGGCATTCTTGCTCTAGCATGTCAGTGGAGAAAACACAAGTTTCATCATGAGCCTTAATGTACAGCTATTTTTTTCCTTTGGACTGTGCCTGAAGATCCCTAACTACAGGGCTCTAGTATGAAATATGCTGGAGTTAGCCTTTATATGGTTCTATGGTTTTCTAAGCCTACTTGACTGTACTGGGTTATCTCACACTACCACCACGAGACCATGCATTACAGTTTCATTTGAAATTTGATCACATGCTAACCTTGAGTTAAGTTGTGTGCCGATGTTTACCAGTTGGAGTATGGAAAATAAGTGATGCTTGTACTACTACTGTCATGATGATTGTTATTCATGCTTCCATATATGTTACCATATTAATGAAAAGTTTCTACATTAAAAAAATAATACCTGAGTTGGTGAGATGACTCTCCCCTGCAAGTAGAGATATTCTACATTAGTGTATGCCCATCCATGCCTAAAATAAACTGAATAATAAAACAGATAAAACAGCTCTTACCTTCTATTGTTTCCATCATACCTGTCAGAGAAAGAGAAATGGTTTCAGTTAATTTGACCCTGCCTTAATCAAGACTGATTACAGATCAAATATTTATCTGTGCTGATTAGTTTAGAGGTTGTAAGGATACCAGAGCTGGGCTAAGGATAAAGTGCTTCAATGGAAGTGTCAGCAAGTTAACCCAATAAACACCTAATTCTACAGAAAATGTATTTGCTTAAGGAGAAATGTACTTCAAATCACTTACCAACAAGCAGAAAAATACTTAAAATAAAGAATGCTGAAATAAAATAAGGCATATGTATGTGTTGAAATATAACTGTGATCATAAACATGATTGTGTTTGAGAATAAAATTTGACCAAATATTGATACATTTACATCATATTGCCAGACTTTTTCTCTTACCTGGAAAATTTGAAGCAGAACCCACTAAAGTAAAACATAGGTAGACAAAGGAAGAAAGATTTTCATGTTACAGAAGAACATATTACCTAAGCTGATAAGGCTGGCTAAAAACTGCTCATACTGAGCCTTCACATCAAATGTATATGTGTAAGTCTAATAAACAGAATCAAATACTGTTGGCTACATCTGTAAGAAGTAAAACATGACAATGACACACTAAGCACACTTGCACAGGTTTGCCATACTCACTTTTGAAGACAAAATATGACAATATGGGAGAACACTCATAGTAAATTTGGATATGGACATGGAGAAATATAGTGTCATCTGTTTTAAAGAGATATTACAGCATGAAAAAATCCTAGAGTGTGTTGATGGATTATGACTGGTTCAAATTTTGCAAACTCTCTGGTAGGTAAAGTACTAGTCCTTATCCTCAGCGCACCATAAAAATCCCAAACTCAAAGTAACCCATTCATGAGACTTCATGGGTAAACATGGCAATTATAATTTCACATGGTAACAGTCAACATAACTAACAATCATTGCTGGTTCCCACATGTTTTAACAAAATTAGTGTTGCAAAAAAGGAATCTGTGCTATTAAACCACTGAACCACTAATAGTGATAAAATAACACATCACACTTCTACTATAAGGAGGGCCCCTGGAAGCACTAGGAATGTTGTACACAACATTTGCATTGAGAAGCAGAGATACATAAATGTAAATAAACGTGTTTACATTTACAGTAAATTCAAATGGCACACATAATTTGAAAAACAGTAATTTGGATATGTAAACCAAATCCTAAAGTCTAAAGGTATGCAGGGAAAACACAATTCCTACTAGCAAAGTGTACACTGTAACCCATCATGTTGTCTACAGTCTCTTTGCACATTGTGAAGACACCCACCACTACACAATAACATGACTTGTTAATGCTGCCAGCAATTGAATCAAAATTAACCTACAGATATGCAGGTATATAGCTTAATCATTCAGATATGCAAGTATATAGATTAATCATTTAAACATTCAGTGAAACATCTTTTATGTAACTCTCCAGGTAGACAAACAGTTGCAAACATATAGATGAACTCACTTGTTGACAGCTGTGGAGCCAAAGGGAGTTTCTGATCCAGCCACAAGGTTGAGGACATCTGAACGTACTGCAAGGCTCCTCTTCTTAAATACCTAGTTCTCCACATAGTGGCTGGGCCTGCTACTGTTGTCCTGCAGTGACCTTTGCCCTGGGGACATAGCCTAAAGGCCCTAAGTATGACTAATACCTCCAACAATGAAGAAGGTCAAAATAATAGGGATTATTTTGCAATTAGAGCCTTGCTCTCTCTGGGCCATTAACATATTTCCATTCCAAATCACTTAAAGCTTAAAAATGTGTAAGTCCCATGGAGTACTGCTGACTCCTGATAATGCAGCCACCACACACCATTGATGTGATGGAAATTTACAGCATCTTGACCAGAGACAGCACATTCTCAATACCGGTTGCACAAAATTACATCTTCCAACTGGTTTTGCTTTGGAGGTTCGCTTTGATGCTCTGATGTCATTGTCAAATTGCACTCATCAGTAAAACTAATGACAGCAAGTCATATAACAATCTTGAGAGGACAGCCCATTGGACAGTGTCTTGGCCTTTATGTCATTAAGTGGCTTTGCAGGTCTATGTGGATTTTTTTTCTGTGTTAAATTGGGCTGGGTATTGTTAAAAATGTATTGATTCAGATACCAATCATTACTGACTCAGATTAGTTTGATTCCTCATTTGGATTCCACAATGCGATCATGTGATTCTGATCATGTCATTCTCTTCTTCTTCTATCTGCTATTCTGGCATACCTTTTTGTCTTTGTGTTTCATTACTCTATGTAAACTCTGCTTTTATAATCATTCCATTCCATGCAGGAGCAGTGAATCATGTTCTGCCACTCTCTCTTCCTGAATCTTTCACCCGTTTTATCCTTCACTCACTCAACATCTGGGAGCCGCCATCAAAATTCTGAAGGAATCATAGTGAAATTATCAGGGAAGATTTCATCAGATTTTAAACAGTAGCTTAGGCCAGGGGTTTCCAAACTTTTCCATGACAAGGAGATTCCAGCAGATTTCAGCTAAACCCCTCTATATGGAAAGTGTGTGACTAAACACAGCGACAATAGTCTATCCTGACAAATAAAAAAAAAACAAAAAAAACAAAGGAACCATCTCCTCAGCTGGATGTTTTTGATTCAAATATTGTTGGAGTTTGCCAGTTTTAAGGACTTGTTTGAAAGGATTTCAAAGCAGAGAACACATTTGGAGCACTCATATCCATTTTTATGGAAGACTGTAAATCCATACTTTATATATGCTGCTTTATACTTGTGCAGCTTTCTGAGTTCTGAGTTCTTGCAATCACATCAGAAGTTGGTCAGGTGGGTTATTAGCCTGCTCATCAGATCTTTCTTTTAAAAAAATTGTCCATTTTAGCAGAGCTAGCTGTGTCGCTAACAGGTGCAGCAGTCACTGTAAGCAAGGCTACTCTGGTTTGTTTACGTGACCATGATCAGACGAGTTTGAAAGCCAGCCAATCAGAAAGAGAATATGGATAATAAAAATAGTAATAATAACAGTAACAGTAGTAATGTTTGGATATGCAACAGATTATTATAATGCAGTTGCGAAAAAACGGCACATGCCGCCGTTGTGCCCTTGAGCAAGACACTTAACCCTAAGTTGCTCTAGGGGAGACTGGCCCTGAACAATTGATAGTTGACAAGTTGTAAGTCGCTTTGGATAAAAGCGTCTGCTAAATGCATGTAATGTAAATGTAAACCTGTAGAAACCCCTGAAAGTTTTTCTGAATCTGTGTTCTTGGCAAAGCTACAGGAAAAAACAACCCAGATGCTCCAGAGCTTATACAAACTTGGACTGCAATCAGAAGAGAAGGACATATCACCTGGAAATGTGCTGGAGGTTGTCAAATGTCTTGAAAAGTCTCACACACATCCTGAGCAAAAGTCATGGGACAAAGCAGATGTTCTTCTCAGAGTGCTAAATGAAAATCTATATAATCTCTATATAATCTCTAAATTCTCTTCTGTCCAGCTGGAGCAACTGCAGAACATGCAGTGGTTTCCTTGTGAGAATCCATATACCGATACCAAAGACCATGGTTTCTATAAGCCCTGTGAAATCAGACATTCAAAATACCGTACTGTTGTTGGGCATGTCATGGCACTTGACCTTGACAAAGACGTCCAATTTAAAACAAAGCTGCACGACACATACAAATTCATGCAGGATCACATTGGGGTTTTTAAGAAGGTGTTGACAAAACATTCTGTGCCTTGGCTCTGGATCCAAGGCACAGAATGGAACCATTTTGTATCACCTTGTGATGTGGTTTTGGCCTATCCCCCTGGATTAGATCTGAGCTCTTATATTGAGAGGATTCCAGCGGAGTACCTGCCATTTGAGGTGTTACTGAGAGAGTCAGGAGTGAAGTTAACCCTTTCAGAAGATGAAAATACTTTATGATGTCAAAGAAAGAATTGATGAACGAAATCCACCCTGTGGAGAGCCCTCCGAACTGAAAGTGTCCATAAATATTCTGAACTGGATGCACAAGGAGAATAAACCTGCTAAAAATAATATGCCAGTACCAGTCATGGCAGAGAATCAAAAATTTTTTTTGCAGCATGCCTCCACGACTTTGTTTTGTGATATAAGTGAAGAGGGATTAACAGATTTGACGGAAGACCAGGGAGTACGATGAAAACAGTGACATTTTAAAAGAGCTCCTACAAAATGCTGAAGATGCCGGTGCTAAAACTTGCAGATTCATGGTTGATCTCAGGATACACAGAGACTGTCCTGAAAGTCTCATTGACAGTGGTATGAGCCTGTGCAATGGCCCTTGCCTCTGGGCATTCAATGATGAAGTGTTTTCAGATGAAGACTGGAACAATATCACCAAAGTGGAATCTGCCTCCAAAGAAAGGAAAGTAGAGAAAATTGGGAAATTTGGAATCAGATTCAATGCAGTATATCATGTGACAGATATTCCTTCAATATTGAGTGGGAAGAAACTTTTGATTTTTGATCCAAATGTAACACATCTTAAAAAATACATTCAGAACAAAGGAAATCCAGATGAATAGGACTGGATGTGTTCCGAGAGCAAATCTCCCAACCATTTCCAGGTCAGTTCAAATCATACGAAGGCATTTTCGATTGTGATTTGTCTGAGAAAAACACAGAAAGATTCTACAAAGGCAAATTAATTAAATTACCCTTCCGCAGTCCAGATGAATCCAAAATATCAGAGATCAACACAAAGGTCTATAACACAGATCAAATTATGTCTTTCCAACAAGAGTTTAATGAGTGGCTTCTCTACAATAATGGAAGAATTCGGCCAATATGAAAAACTAACAGTCAGAATCAAAAACATCATAGAAGCATATCCTTCTAAAAAAGGACATCATGAAGGAGCTTATTCAAAATGCAGATGATGCAGAAGCAACTGAAATACACTTCATTTGGGACAAAACGGACCATGGTACTACAAAAACATTTGGAGAAGAATGGAATTCACTTCAAGGTCCAGCACTGTGTGTGTACAACAATAAAGTGTTTACTGAAGCTGAATTGGAAGGCATTTAAAGGCTGGGGGTAGGTGGAAAACACTGACTATATGGAAAAACAGGGAAGTATGGTCTTGGATTCAATTCTGTTTATCATCTCACTGATTGCCCTGCCATTTTAACAGGAGACAAGTGGCTCTGTATATCTGATCCAAATTTAAAATATTCTGAATTTTCAACAAGGGAGTCACCAGGGTGTAGGTTCTCCCTGAAAGATCAATTTAAGAATTCATTTATGGATGTCTATCAGAGCTTTTTACCATCAAATTTCCCCCTTGAGAGTGGAACCATGTTTAGGCTTCCTCTCCGAACGGAAGAAATGGCAGCTGTGTCTGAAATATGCAAAGCAGAAGTCAGGCTCCAGGACATGATTGAATTTAAGCAAGTTCTTGCTGAAGACCCAGATGGCCTGATCCTTTTCTTGAAGCATATTAGGAAAATACATTTCCATACAATCACCCCTGATTCAAATGAACTGCAAACTGAATACGTGATTGAAAAACACCTACCTGAGGAAAGCAGCATCAAGAGAGCTAAATTCCAAAACCAAGTACAGAGATCCCTGGTTCAGTGCCAGGTTATCTATGACATGCATGTCTCTTCATCAAATTCAGAACACAAAAGAAATAGTCAGTGGGTCATTGCAGAACAGTTTGGCTCGATTGTAGCCACATCTGGTCATATTAATGAGGTGTTAGATGACTCCCAAACCCCACAGGCAGCTGTGGCAGCATGTACAGATGTAAATCCATATGACTTTACTGGAAGGCTATTCTGTTCCCTTCCTTTGCCTGGGATGACTGGTCTGCCAGTTCATATTAATGGAAATTTTGAGGTGGACTCTTCTAGAAGAGACCTATGGAAAGAAGATGGAGTGAGTCAAATGTCTCTAAACACAATCCAGCGGATTCTCCCCACTTTAGTGAGGAAAACATCATAGACATTTTCCCTGTATTAGAAGACATTGGAATGAGTGTGGTCCCTTGGTTTGACCAGATGAAAAAGTTATCTACAGGTTTTGAGAATGCAGGTGTGGAAGTTATGAGGCAAAAAACAACAACTATGGCAACTTTGCCCTTACCACTTGATCAGACTCTAATTAAAAAGAAATGTCGATGTTCTTTAATCCTGAATTTCTGTATGAAAGATATCAATAAAAACAACATTACTTCTGTCAGTGGACTTCCCCTACTACTAACTCAAGATCAGATGCTAAATGTTTTTGACACTAACTCTCCAAGGCTGTTCTCTAAATTTTGGAATGCATTTCAAGGACAAGAGGAACTCTTTGCAGATTATGTGCTGAATCAGACTCACAGTAAAATACTTCAGAAAGGAGGATATTTTCAGGCACTAACAATACCAATAGCAAAAAGACTCTTGAAACCATTACTTGAGGGCCTTTCTGAGAATCCTCATGTAAAGCCACCTGACTGGCTGAAGCAACTGTGGAAGTTCTTTGATGAGCAAGTCAATTTAGAATCACGAAAGGAGGAGGAAACCAGTCAGAGTTTCAGAGAAATGAAAGAAACATTCCTTGACTATCCCATTTTACCAGTCATCATCCCTAGTCATGATAACAAACCAATCTTACACACAATGAGGAAACTTTGCTCTGTTGTTTGGGATCCAAAAGACAGGATATCCTCAATCCTAGTCCAGTTAGGTCTGGCAGCATTAAACATGTCATTCTTCCTACCAATCTAAGTTGTGCTTAGAAGTTCTCCAAACAGATGACACTAATACTGTTATTGACCAAGTTTTCCTGTTTTAACAGATTTGAACTTCTATGTAAAGTTTTTGTTGCGCTCTTTACACACATTCACTGAACACCAAATTCTTGACTCTTGAAACAAAACAAAACAAACATACCAGGAATTCCATGACCAGATTATAGCACAATTACAATATGTGAAGTTCATTCGAGACTGCCATGGTTCTCTTCAGATAACCTCTTACTTTTTTGATGAGAAGCAAGCACTTTACAAGATGATGCTTCCTCCAGAGAATTTTTTTGGGAGTTGTTTCAGCATGATAGAAAACAAGTGGAAAAGCTCCTTAAAGACCTTGGACTACAGCACAATGTGTCAGATGCGGAGATAATTGAATTTGCATATACAATTCAAAAAGAATCCCAGGGCAGGACCACACTTAAGGAACTGCAGAAAAAATCCTCAACCTTGCTTTTGGAATATTGGAATACAATCAAAAGCATGCCAATTCTAACTTGCTAGAAAGGATGGCAACCATCAAGTTTGTTTTTCCCCAGGTAATTAAGCAAGACCTGTGTGATTACCACCATTCGTTTGCTAATAAAAGGATCTTTGGTTATAAAAAACTGGACTCATCAATGTCTTATTTGGTCCTATATGCCAATATTAAACAAAGACCAACTTCCTCATTGGTACCTTGGAGATTTAGTTCATGTAGGAGCATTTCATGAGCCACCCTGCTCATGGCCCAGAATCTGACATCTGTCAATCAGCATGCCAAAATGCAAATTTAAGGAGGGTAGTCTTTTGTAAGTCATATGCATACTTACAATCAAAGAAGTTCAGTGGATCTCAGCTTGAAGACCTACCAGTGGTTCTTGTTGAAAAAGATACTGTTCTTGTGCAAGCAAGCCAGGCTGTGCTTTGTCTTGAAAATCACCTTGAGTTTAGGCCTTATCTGTATAAAATAAGTCATCAGCATGTAATTTATGCTGAGTTCTTCAAGAGCATTGTTGTAGAGGAGACCCACAATAAAGCAATACATTACAGTCCTCAAGGACATTTACATGGATTCCACAGGAAAAGAAACCATGAATGGAAATCAGCTATCAACCTTGAAACGCACAGTGCACCATTTGTTCCAACTTATGAAAGAGCAACCAACAGAAATACAATTTCAAAAGACGTTGTATTTACCTTCAGCAGACGGTAAACTGTACAAATCCAGTGACCTCTACTTCAATGACACAGCCTTCCAGAAAAACAGACTGGAAGATGCTCTGAAAGGGAGAGTAAACCTCCTCATGAATCTGGATCAATGTCATCTTTTGCCAGAGAATGATAAAATTACATTACTGAACATAGTCGTCCAGTAATGTTGTCTCGTGTTGTCACTACAGGTCTTCCTTCAAAAATGAAAGAATGTGAATATGGACAAAGTTGTGAATTCAGTGCCTTTTTCAAGAAACCTTTGGATTTATTTTTGAATGGTCTTACATGTTTGATTAGAGAACAAAGTGAAGGCCGTATGCTACAAGATGAAGCCTTGAAATTATGCCACAATCACTTGCTGTGAGAGTCTTGAGACGGAACTCTTCATAACAAACCACTGGACAACACCATTACTAAGTCACAAACTTGTGTAAAAAAAGAGACTCAGGGATGCATTTTCTACTTGAGTCACAGTGACAACACAACTGCTAAGATAAAGCTTATGGTGGTCTCAGTACTTGCTAAAGAAATCAATTTCCTGCTTGACACCATTCTTTGCCCAGCTTATCTTTTCATATTGGGCCAGCTTCTGCTTTGTGATACAGGGGAAGAAATTGAGATGACATTGGAGCAAAATGCAATCCGTAACAGTGTCATCAAAGAAAGAAGACTTCCTCACCCAAAGCCAGGAAATCAAATACCAGAGGAATGGTATGATGCCCTTGACATGAACTTCATGAACAATTATGAAAGTGGCAAATATGTCGGCTTCAAAAAGGCTTCAGGGGATGAACATTATTACTCTGCAGTGGTTGTTGAACAATTAGATGCAGCCAGTGAAACAGGCTGATATTGTTGTAAATACAAAATACAAATTGGCATGGAGGACTTGACCTTTATCAGTTTAAACATGAAAAAACAGCGGCTTTAAAGCAAAACCTTTGTAGAGATATACAGCATGTGGATGGACCTTTCCCCTCACCAAAAAAAGAATTTCCCAAGACTTTTGAAATAATAAAAGATGACGTTGACCAGTGCTTAAAAGAAATCCATAGCCTGTCCAAAGATGAACAACGTAAAGCCATCGGACGCCTGTATCTCAGGTGGCACCCAGACAAAAACCCAGGACAAGAGAATCTTGCCAGTGAGGCATTCAAGTACTTAAAAAACAAAGCAGAAGAAATAGAACAAAGTTGGACTGGACATTGTCAAGCATCACCAAGGAATAACAGGGGTCACAATGGAACTGGACACTCCCATCAGTCGTGGAAATTTGAAGACCTCTTCAACGAGTGGGACTCTGAGGCATCACATCACCGCCAAGGGCGAGAAAGGTTCAACAACAACAACAGCAGGTCCCAATACAACTTTTGGTCATTCCACCAAGAAATGCCAAGACCAGACAAAGAGGAAGCCAAACGCTGGTATTTGCAAGCGCAGTGTGACCTTGATGCTGCTCACTGTGACTCAGAGGCTGGAAGAACTGAGTGGTGTTTGTTCAAGATTCATCAGGCTGTGGAGAAGGCTCTAATAGCAGCAGAGTACAGAAGGTGTGGAAAACACACTCCTAACTGCACCATCTCTGGTCTTGCTCAGAAAGTGTCAGGCTACAGACCTGAGCTAAGCATTTTGCCAGGTCTTGTGAGTCGATTGAAAAGTTTGGGTGTGGATGGCAAAACAACTCAGTATCCCAACTACCACCCATCCCCTAAGATTCCTAACAATGCCTTCCAGCCTGAAAATGGGAAAGAAGCTCTAAATATTGCATTGGAACTTCTGCAGAAAGTGGATTCATACTTGACCTGCTGATTTAGAATATAGCGGTCTATTTGCATGTTTTTTTGTTAATGTTAAATTTCTTTCCATGTTTGAAATAGTCATGTTTATGTAATTCTAATGTTCACTGATTTTTCTGGAAATGATTTTTGCTAAGAATGACAAAGCCAATTGAAATGTTAAAGCAATATGATGTTGTTCAATGACTTTATATTACTTCTGAAATGTATTATGATGTTGTTTATCTGCCTTTTTTGAGATGATCTTGAATAAATTAATCATTGATGTTAAAGAAAAGTTACATGAATTCTGAAGTCATGCTCTAATTAAGGTTCGCTTAAAGTAAGATGTATTTGCTTATTTGTCAGCTGTTTTAAAAATATTTATTTAAAAAACCAAAAGCAGGAAAAGACTGTATGGACTGTAAAGGTAGAGAATGCTATTAACATCAGCGCATTTTGCACAGGTAGGTTTTGTATTCCTGAAATAGCCTAATAATACTAAAATAAAAGAAAAAAATGTTAAAGAAAAAATATCCAAAATATTTAAACAATTCTAAGAAAATAATACATTAGGAGAATAGGATTTGGAACTTTCAAATCTTTCATTTATCAGGAAAGGCATGAACTCTCATACAGGATGCAGGGCACAGATGCAGTCCATGGCCCCCCACACTAACTGGTAAAAAAAAAGTTGACAAGTCTTTTGTAAATGTATCTTATTCTCAGTAAAATGAAAACAATGAAAACAAAATTCAACATATGCTTTACTGATCAACAGAGGGAGTTCAGCCCCCTCTCAATTTTGTGTTATTCTAATCCCAGTCCACTGGCATTTGGCTCCAGCCAAATAGGTTCTCTTTGAACCATCACATGCAACAAACTAACATCATAGACATAGACTAACAACATAGATATATTTGTTTCCTTTCAATAAACCTAAATAAAACAGGTATGAATATCATATTCAAGGTAGCCTCTTCATTTCCCCAGTAGTAACCACATTGATTGACATACTCACATCCCAACTTGGGTCTCACATAGCGGCATTTTTTCTTTCACTCAGTGTCCTCTTAAGACTACATAAATTTAATTTAATTTAATTTTACAATTTTGTTAATTCACCAAGTCACAAATAAATGAGCTGCTGGCATTTGTGGTGGTGAAGCAAAGATACAACAGGTCTTCTTCTAGAATGAGATGGTAAACTCTACAAAGATAGTTGTTTGGTATTTTGTACAGATGTACCTTTACAATTGACCTCTCTCTCTCTCATACTAGGCTATTAATCAGTCATAATGAAAGTTTGTTGCAGTTCAAACTCATTAAAATGCTGAGAACAGAAAACCCTTTACAGAATGAAAAAAATATATATATCCAGATCACAACAACAGCACCCTCATTAATGTATGTCACTGACACAGTTTAATGGTATAATAAAACCCAACTCCCCAATTCAGAATCATGCATTTAACATAAAAGATGCTATGTGGTGTATTTTTAATTCAAAACATCCAAACATGACGATTGCAGAATGCACAGCAACAGCCATATTAACATTAAGTCAAAAATGCTTAAACTCAGAGTTGTCATAGGACATTGTGAGACTTGGGACAAAAAATTTTAAAAAGTGTCTCCCATGAATGGCTGCAATTCGTAATAGAAACAGAACACCCTTGGACCTGGTTAAACCATTCTCTCATATGTTGCTTTTAGTTTCCTGGTTCTGTAGATCAACACTCCGCAAACCATGGCAACAGCAGCCAGAAAGCTTCCAAGCATCATCTCTAAGTTTGGGTTCATGTGTTCGGGTTCATGGCTCTCTGCGTAAGAGAAAGGGTAAAGCTTTAAGATATAGCCAAGACTCCCATGACTGATATGGACATATAGTTTGCAACAACAATTTAAAACTTGTCTAGCATTTAAAAATAATGATATCTGAACACTTGCATTTCTATCCAACTGTGCCCAAAATTACATTAACACTGACACTGCAATGTTTTGTTTGTTTTACATAACCAGAGGTTTTCATCCAGGTAAAGACCTCTGATTATATGATTGCAACTCCTTTGTATTAGGGGTCAAGTGGTCTCTGGCTACTTTACCTTGGTTGGTCACACTGCACAGCCCTAAGACGCACAGGCCCCTGGGAGACTAAGTGATGTGAGGTATGGAAGGTGTTGTCCCTCTTGCGTCTTTGGGCCCCAGAGAGAATGTGGCCTTGCCAAAAGGCAGGAGAGAATCCCCCATCTTGTGCTCTTCAGTGGGACCAAAGTCATCATAATCAGTCAGGGCAGGAGCCTCCCTCTTGACCCTCCCACAGCCCTTAGAACACCTGCTGTCACGCTCGCCAGCCTTACAAAGGATGGTGGAACAGGTGATGAACACCTGCAGACACAGAGGACATGGCTTAATTGTGAGAACCAACAGAAGATAATAACTGACCTGGTATTTACAGTAGAGCTTTGTCCACACAATGAGCTTCAACCATTACCTGATCATGCATTCCAATAAACTTGAAAGCCTTCATTGCAAACTGAACCTTTCTACTGTTGCCATTGGCATAGATCTCCACAGCATAACAACATAATTACAACCAATTGTAAATTTTAGTTCAGATTTCATTTAATTTATTGCTTCTGGAAACCCTGTTTGCATCAAAATTCACTTAGCTGTTTTTCCTGTGGACAGAGTTGACAAACCATTGTTGTGTCCATTAAATTCAAGAGTCACATTACTGTGTTTGGGCAAAAAAATCTCTTACGATAACAGCGGTAGTGTCATTGTAGGACATTTGCATTATAACATTGAGATATGTTCCATCATCCTAAGAAAAGAGGAAGGGTGGCCAAATATTAGAAGCAATGAATTGATTATGGTACGTGTCAGGGAAAAATCCCTTAATACTACTACAAGGACCACACAACAGTCAAGCTTCCCATACATTTTATCAGACTTGGAACTTTGGCCTTGGCAATTGTTGTCTTGACTGGCCCCAAGTCACCCTTCCATGCAGGAGCAGTGAATCATGTTCTCCTGGCACTCTCTCTTGCTGAATCTTTCACCTGTTCTATCCTTCACTCACAACGTCTGGGAGCCGCCATCAAAATTCTGAAGGAATCACACGCAACATTATCAGGGCAGATTTGGTCAGGTTTTAAACAGTAGCTTAGGCCAGGGGTTCCCAAACCTTTCCATGACAAGGAGATTCCAGCAGATTCCAGCTAAAACCCTCTATATGGAAAGTGTGTGACTAAACACAGCGACAATAGGCTACTCTGACAAAAAAAAAAAAAAAAAAAAAACGAAGGAACCATCTCCTCAGCTGGATGTTTTTGATTCAAATTGTGTTGGAGTTTGCCAGTTTTAAGGACTTGTTTTAAGGACTTGTTGATATTTGTCATAATATTTGTAATATTTTGCCAGTTGGGCAAACAGCAGCTCAAGCAGTGTTATGAGTTCTGGGGTGAGTTTCTTGAAAGTGTTGTTGTTAACTTCCACTGTGATGGCTGTAATACTGTAACAGCCAAGATTGCAACAGAAGCTGGCAACAATGCCTTGTATAAACTCACCCAACTTCAGGGGGCTAAATGCTAACTGAGTGTATCAACAAATATGCTAAAGCCGTAGGCCACAATTTTTTTCTTTTTTTGTGCCTTTGGTCAGTGAATCATGAAGACATGTTAAGTCTCTCTCTAACAGGATGAACTGGTTATCTGACAGTCCACAAACCACATAATATATTGCTGCACTTGGAGGCACAAAACTTAGTTATAGCAGCAAAACAACTGAAATTATCAAGGTGTTTTACAAAGCTCAGAACTATGGTGATGGGAGTTAGAAACCTTGAGCAGAACCTGGGCTCAAACAAAAATGAAAATAGATCGTATAGTTGAAAAATCTTTTGGTAACATTTTATTTAGAAGATTTTTAAGGGGTGTCAATTATGGCAGACTATAAAATTAAATTAAAAAAACGTGACGTAAAACAATGAATTAAACAAGTACATGGTCTACTGGAAAGAACAGTGTGCAATGTTTGTTATTACTGCAGAGAGTTTTGTTTCAAAACTGACACAGCTGAAGTTGCAAAGCCTTTATTCCTCATTCTCTACCAGTTTGAAAATCAAATCATGTCTGATGGATAAAACTAGAATGACAAGACATGGCTGTCTCACTGCACCTCACAACCTCATGATATAGCCTAAATGTCACCACAGCAGAAACCCTCAGGGTTAGGCAGGTCTTACTAAAGTAGAACTCTGGCCAAGTTAAATTTGTTATTATGCTTATGCTGCTTATGCTGACTGACTGCCATTCAGTTAAGGGAATCTGCTTCTACGATGCAAAAGTTGGCAAAATATCGACAGATAAACTATTATTCCACCAACACATGAGCAATTGGGTGTATAACAGGATGGCAACACTTTCTATGAACCTAGTATTCTTATTACAATTTATTTTATACAATTTATACAGTTTATACAATTTCATAACTATAAGGCATTATGATGATATTTTATAAGCCTTTACAACTTGAAGTGTCACTAAGCATAATAAACCTTCACATTGTTAATTACCCTTTTAAATGCACAATTGCTCAAATAATAAAGCATTACAAGCTCTCAGTACATATTCTTAGTAAACTTAGATTTGCACATAATTACCAATGAAAATCATTAAGGAACCATTACAGATAGTAACTAAAGTGATGTTTCCCTAGTATCAAATTATTAAAATTGATTTTCATGAGTAATTATACATTTACATTTATTTAGCAGACACTTTTATTAAGCAACTGACAAAACATTCAAGCTACAGCACAATTGAAAACCAACTAAGAGTACATATTGCTAACATGAAATTTGCAGTATTTTGAGATGAAAGTGCTGTAGTGAAATAAAAAATGCAGTTTGGAGAGAGTGTGGGAAGTGCATTGTAAGTGCATTTCTGGTATTCAGAAAATTTAAGCCAGGAGATATTCTTGGAAGAACTGGGTCTTCAAGAATTTCTTGAAGGTAGAGAAGGTGGAAGGTCATTCTTTCAGTGGGGAACAACAGATGAGAATAGTCTGGATTGACCTGTGTGAGGTGTTGGCTGTGCTAGACAACGTTCCTTAGAGGAGCGAAGTGGCCGGAGAGTAACATAGGGCTTTAAGAGGGTATTAAGGTAGATGGGAGCAGATCCATTAATCACCCTATAGGCTAACATTAGTGCTTTGAATTTAAGGCGAGCAGCTAAGGCTGTGATGTGCTCTTTTTGGCTGGTTGAAAACCAGATGTGCAGCTGCATTCTGGATCATCTGTAGTGGCCTCACAGCACAGGCTGGAAGACCTGCTAGGAGGGCATTGCAACAGTCAAGGCGAGAGATATGCAAGGTCTGTACCAGGAGTTGCATGTTGGGTTAGGCCTACAGCCTGATCATCCTTGTGTTGAATAGAGAAAAACAGCATGGCTGAGCTTAATATGTCGGTAACACTTTCTATGAAGACTCTATCTATGGCGCATTATGAGCACATTCATAACGAATTATAATGCGCATTATAATCAGTCAAAATGCATCATGACTACATTCATAATGCTTCATGATGCATTACATCAACAGTTATGAATAACTATAAATCTAGCTTATAATGGCTTATAAATCCAAGGGTGTTATGAGTGTTCGTGACTGGTTATAAACTACAGGCTGGCTGATGGGGCTTATAATACATTATGACTACTAATACCCCTCTATGCACACACCTGGATGATCAACTGTTATAAGGGCTCATAAGTTGCTAATGTGCCATGTCATCTCACTTTACTTAGAGTATGCACTGAGCACTTGTACCTCTTCATTATTTGGCATGAGCAATCAGGCATATAGGACAGTACAGGACGGTAACACTTTCTGTGAATCCAGTATTTATAAAGCTTTAAAAATGCATCCATAAAGGGTTATAATGCATTATTAGTGCTTTATAGTAAATGAAATTAGTATTCATAACTGTTTATACATTTCCATGACTGCACTCATTTATTATAATAGCATTATAATGATATCATATAAGCCTTTACAATTTTAAGTGTCACTTGAAGTGGTTGTCTCGGCCTTCTTCTCTTTATTTAGAATAATGATGGTATAATGTAAAGCCTACCACACCACACCATGCAACTCCTGCCACACATCAACACCTCAGCTCAACACCTGGACTTAACACATTTTACCCGTTAGCCTGGGCTGCTGACGGACCACCAGCCTCTTGCTATGTGGGTGTTGATACATGAGATAAGATAGGATATTCACTATGTCTTACACTTAATAGGCTATTTCTATGTGCGAGCCCCATTGTGATAAGTGCATGGGTGTTCCCTGGGTTCGCTTAATTCCTGGGTTGGCATCACCAAATGGTAGAAGGTCCCCGTTATGCCACATCCATCCAGCATCACCTTTGCATTCAACCTCATTGTCTCAGTTTACTTCCACTAGATGGCAGAAGTACTCCATCCTAAGGGGAAAAAAAGGAGTAACGTTCATATCCCTACATTGAAACTAGCTATGCCTTTCAGTGTTCAGGGTGGTGTGGACAGGTAAGACAGGACAAAGTAAGTGGTGCTATTAGATGTATTTACAAAATATTAAATTCAGTTTATGTTATTGTAGGTATACTTATATGCTGTTGTGTTGAGTAAGGCCCAAAATATTATTTTTAAGGCATTAACGTGACGTTCTCAAAGCATTTTGAGAAAATCTTTCAAAATTAAAAACAAAAAAGGAGGATGTCTAAGAGGTCTGCAGTGCTTAGTGAGATCAGCCATCTTTCCCTGCATTATGAAGAAAAAGTGCGACCCTACATTGACTTGGTGGACTCCCTGAGGTCTTTGATTGTGGAGCAGGACCTGGCCCTACCTGCCATTGCTGTCATAGGGGACCAGAGCTCAGAAAAGAGCTCCGTGCTTGAAGCTCTCTCAGGAGTGGCGTTGCCAAGGGGCACTGGTAAGATAACAATGGTGGATATGTTACTAAGCAATAGCAGACAAATAGCCATACTTGTTTTTGTCATTTGTGCCATTGAACAGCACTTTTAACAAAGATTGAACTTGAGGTGTGTACCCTCTAATGTTGTGTGTGCTGTGCATATAGTGTGTTTTATTTGTGTGCTGCCCATATCTAAGTTCAGTTGTTCACTTTTCATTAGGCATTGTGACACGGTGCCCATTGGTCCTTAAATTGAATAGAGTCAACAATGGCAGTCCCTGGTATGGAATGCATTTGTATCAAAACCACATCAAAGTGGAGCTGAAGAACCCGGCAGAAGTTGGGGATGCTGTTACAAAAGGTCTCTGCACTCATTTTTTTAGAGCACATGTTAAAAAGAACTTCCTTTAAAGTTTAGATTTTAGAGAGAGCTTTATGTGAAATAATCTTGTAAGATTATAAACTGGCTGGTACCTATTTAGTGATTAGGATAATGCTTATTGTGAATGATGTTAATCAGTCTATTGAGGAATATATTATATACATATACATATACATATTTCTGTGCACACCAACATACTTTGAGTTAGGTGCATTTTTTGGCAGCGCTTTCTGTTACAGTGTCCTAATTACTTGGTATTTACCTGGTAACAATGTGGGAAATTCAAAAATGACATGGTAACTACAGAGTAAAGAGTACTACAGAGACTAATTACCTTGAAATACTTTAACAATTATCAAAAAAACTATTCTGCATTAATGGGTAATTATTATTGGAATTATGAAGGTAACTACTGGGAAGTTATAACTCAATTACCTTGTAAAAAGAGAGGAATTATGACCCAGTTGACTAGTACCATCACCCAATATCTCACCAATTCAACTACTTACCATGTAATAGTGCTGTTTTGCCTGGTAACAACTTTGCTTAAAACTGTGTACTTACAAGGAAAGAAGTGTTACTAAGAGACTACCTCCACTATTACTCCTCTATAAATAGATGTAGGCATACTTGCTGAAAAATGTGTTTTTGTTTAAAAAATGTATTGGAATGGGATCTTTTGTTGCAGTAAAACAGTGGGACAACCCTAAATTACTGCAGTTTCTTAGTAACACTACACAGTGTGTAGAGCACTATTACATGGTAAGTAGTTGAATAGGTGAGATATTGAATGATAGTGCTAGGTAACTGGGTCTTATTTTTTGTCTTTTTACATGGTAATTAGGTTATAATTTTCTTGTAGTTGCCTTCATAATCCAAGTAATTACCCATTAATGCAGAGAAGGTCATTTTTGGTAATTGTTAAGGTATTTTGAGGTAATGAGTCTCTTTACTCTGTAGTCCATCATTTTACCTGTGTTAGTTACCATGCAATTTCTTGGATTTACCACATTATTACCAGGTAATTACCTAATTAGGGGACTGTAAAAGAAAGCGTTACCCTTTTTTCCATGTTTCTTGTCTTATAGCTCAAAATATTCTTGCTGGTGAAGGGACAGGCATCACCTGGAGATCCATTCCACCAATGTACCTGATCTGACACTTATTGATGTGCCTGGTATTGCTAGAGTTGCAATGGGAAACCAGTCCCAGGATATTGAGGAACAGGTGAGAGTGCAGAGGCTAGTAATATGACTACAAGTACATTAGTGGAGAAATAACAAAACATTTGTGAAAATTTGAGAATATTGTCATTATCCTGCACATACCTTTGATAGAAACTGATAGAAAAGTTCATCAGAAAGCAAGAGACAATCAGTTTAGTTGTGGTACCTGCAAATGTTGACATTGCTACCACAGAGGCTCTCAAGATGGCTAAAACAGTGGATCCTAATGTCTCTGGGTAATGTAGTCTTTTTATGTAATGCAGTCTTATTTGTCACATGTTGTTTGTCTGTCTTTTGCTGTGTCTCCCTGTAAAATTTGTGGCTATGCAAAATTATCCATGACTTGCCTCACTTGTCTGTGGTCAAGAATTTAAGTGCATCCTCACACTGTCTCCCAATTAGGCATCCTGACCAAACCTGACCTAGTGGACAAAAGAGCAGAGGAGAATGTTGTCAGTACTCTCAACAATCTGGTCATTCCACTCAAGAAAGGCTACATGGTGGTGAAGTGTCGAGGCCAGCAAGATATCAACGATAACATGTCACTGACTGAAGCCCTGAAGAAGGAGAGAGAGTTCTTTGAAAACCATACAAACCTCCGGTAAGTTGAGTGAAACAGTAATGGCATACTTTTTTGCCTGTAATGGACAAATCAGTGTAACAACAAATCTTTTCTCATGTCTCCATCTTTTTCTCATTAACAGGAATTTTCTAGATGAAGGAAAAGCCACTGTTCCCCACCTATCAGAAAGACTAACCAAAGAACTGGTATCTCACATCATTGTGAGTACTTGCGATGTCGAAGATGGGTGGATTTTCTCTCTTCACCAACATCATTCAAACAGGTCCTACTTTAAATGGCAAGTGGAAGTCTATGTTTGGCTAATGTTAATTTAATAGTAGAAAATGTTTGAGCTAAACCATAGATCAAAACACAAACAAAAGGTGTCCTAAAGTCTTGTTCACTTGTCTCCTAACACAAAAAAGGGTTGGCTGAATACTGTTCCTGGCCTAAAAACAGTAGTTTAATAATTTAGAAGTTTGCAAACAAGTAGAAAGTTAGTTAGAAAGTGCTCTGCCCCTTCTTGTACACTGCAGTCCAGTGCAGTCAGTCCAGTTTCTTGTCAAGATATAGTCCTTCATAAGGTCCTTCACAAGGTTCCTGTACTCCCCCTCCTGTCCATCTCTAATACACCCCATCATGTCATCAGAAAACTCCTGCATGTGGTATGTCTAAGAGTCGTATCTGAAGTCAGAATGCAGAGTAAACAGTACAGAGGATAGAATAGTTCCCGTGGCACACCAGTACTGCTCACAACATTCTCAGATGTGAGGTCCCCCAGTCTGACAATCTGGGGTCTTTGTGTGAGGTAGTCAGTGACCCAGGTTACCAGGCTAATAAAGACAAGCCAACGGTTTGTAAAAAAAACATTAATAAAAAACAGAATCTATTGAGCTGTCATGTAGACGTATGTGGTGTTATGAAGATTAGCCTATATAATATAACAAAGATGTAGAATAAACTGTACAGTTAGTCTGTGAAGAATTACTGGTTTATGGTAATGACAATTCTGTTTTCTTTCCACATTAAATCACAAATTTCTTCCAAAGTTAGAGGAACAGATTAAAGAGAAACTGGAGGAGACCTCTACTGAGCTGAGAAGGTTGGGAGATGAAGTCCCTCAAGATGAAGCTGACAGAACCAACTTCCTCATTGACGTAAACCAGTTAATGTCTGTTACAGTCCTCAGTTATCTGAGTGCATTCCTTTTTGATAACACATTTTTTTCTGTTGCAGAAAATAAACTGCTTTAACCAGGTCCTCACAGACATGGTCAGGGCAGAGGAGGTTGTTGGAGATTCTCAGACAAGAGTTTTTACAAACATTCAGAAAAAAAATCAGCATTTGGAAAAAAGAACTTGACAGTAAAGCCATCCAGTGTAAGCTTTTTGGTTTGCTAACTGACTGAGAAAACAAAGTTAATAAAACGTTGCCACTTTATCTGTCTTCAGTAGAGCAGTATGTACATGATGAGGTGAATGAATACAACAGAATTCACAGAGGCAAAGAGCTGCCTGGCTTTGTAAACTACAGCACATTTGAGGCCATCGTCTGTCAGGTCGGCATCAGATCTTGTCACGGCCACGCCCCCTCACTCAGACTCACAGCTCGTCTCCCCGTTTGCACTCACTTGATTTATAATTGGTATCACCTGGCCTCCACCTTATTTAAGCCTCCCCCTGCATCACCTGTTGTCTGCTCTCGTCTATATTCCCCTCAGACTTCCTACATGTCAGTTGTGTTTCCTCCGTCTCCCACATATTCCAGTGTATCTCGCTCCGTAAGTGTAGAATCCCCGATCGGTTTTGTGTTTCTTGTTCATTCTGATTGTTATAGCCTGTTCTTAGTGTTCGCTTTCTTTTCCCCAGTGTATTTCAAGTCTTCAGTTAATCTTAGTACTTTGTATTATCAGTTCCCTCCGTTAGAGTAACGGACGTGACCTTCGTTCCACTTGTTTATTTGTACATTTAGTATTTTTCTGTTTCCCCCTCCGCTTTAGAAGCGGACGTGACTTGTTTGTTCTTTGATTTTGTCTATTAAAACCTCCTCGATTAAATCCATCTCTGCCTCCGTCCGTCTTTGTCTGACATCGTCAGAAGACATGTGGAGGACTTAGAAGAACCAGCAATGAATCTCTTACAAGCTACCTCAGGTTAAATGTTTATGTTATTTAGCACATGGCTTTTTTCCAATTCAACATACAAATGACTAAGCAAACCACATGCTTAATCAAAATAATATCACAGTTTTAAATATACAACTTACACAAATTGCTATCATAAAAGCAATAGAAATATCAGTGATGACAAAAACTAGATGTAGCACCTAGCTGTACACAATATGATCACACATATTGCACGCCATTTGAAGAATATTAACCTCCATCCCTTCTCTTGACACATCTTTTGAACCACAGCCCTTACATGCACATCCCTACGAGTTACCCCCTACGTGTGTGTAGTTTGGTTTGTGTGTGGGGCAGTGCTAGGAACCTAGAGGGGCAACATGCCCACTGGTAGTCATTGTCAGGTCTCTTAACTCACTAAGATCAATTTACAGATCAAAAAGCAGAAGTTTGTTTCATACCACTCCACAATGTTTTGAAATGCACAATGCAGTCACATACACAAGATCTCAATAATTGTGCAGCTTGTAAAGGATGCTAAATGGCCCCCAATGGCCAACCCAAACCATTCTTTGCCAAACTCACATTGTTGCATTCCTTCTACTGTTTCATTGACTGTTATCTTTACATATCCGACTCTCGTGTGTACTTGTGTTAGCACACTGCCTCATAGGAAAACCTGTCATCCATCTTATATCTTTTACCAGGAACTAATGTTTTGATTTACAAAAAAAGAGACTCAGCAGGTTTGTCAATTCATGGCTAGAAACTTGCTGAGTGCTGTCATCAGTGAGATAAAATGCCTTGTGAGTATGTTCTAGGCATTGTTAAGTCAGAGTTAGTTAATCCCTGCATGGCTAATTAGTGTAAATGCTAATTTAATGTCCACACATTGGGTCAGATTGTTATTCCCAATATCAAAACTGAATTAGATTACTTTTATAACATCAGTTTCTTGTTTTGAAATCTGAACCTCAGTCTTAAACTCTTCATTCATTATTATTATATAAGAAATTATCACCACTGCTTTTTGAAGCTTAACCCAGTCTGATGAGGGCCATAAAGGATTCTTTGGAGGACCTAAGAGAGCAAGAGTTTGAGAAGGCTGAGGAGAGACTGAGGTCGCAGTTCAAGATGGAGAGGATCATCTATTTCCAAGATGGCCTGTACAGCCGCCAGTTGGAAGCTGTCAAAGCAGAAAATACTACTACTGATTTCTGCCCCTTACCCGCTGTCAAGAAAAAATCTAAGCCCATCAACACAAACATTCACGAGATGGCTCAACACCTAAGCGCCTACTTCATGGTAAGGCCTCCTTGTCATTAACTTTTTTATAAGAGAATGTTTGAGGTTTTTTTATATCTGATTTGTTTATGTGTCCCTCAGATCGCCTAGCCAATCAGGTGCCCTTGATTGTGCTTTATCACATGCTGGATCAGTACACTGCTAATGTGAAAACAGCCATGTCAGGAATGATAAAACACAAAGATGCAGCAAGTTTTCTACAGGAGAGGGGAGATATTGCTCAGAGGAGGATGTACCTTTTGGGGCGAATGGATAGATTGAAGAAGGCCCGTCAAGTTCTGTCCAAGTCTGTGCTATATATGCAATTATCATTAGTTGAAAATACCTGTTAGTTTGGTTTGGTTTTATTCTACTCATTCTTTCAAAACATTTAAAACATTAACATGTAAACATCTATTAATTTGTTATTATTATATTTCATGTTACTCAGTCGACGTTTAGTAGTTATTGTCATATGGATAAACATTGTCCATCAGCATCAAATGACGTTTGCTGCGAACGGGCCTGGTGACCATAATGAGCTCAAGAGCATAATCAAATCACTTGCAGATCAGGACAGGTTTTCCCAGGCTAACATCACTTTGCCAATGTAGCAGAGCTGCAAGAAGACAATGGTGTCTCCTGGAGATAGAAAGGGTTCAAGCTACAGTTTGTTGTCCTACAGCGTTAAAACACAGGAAGTATTTAGTTTCAAAAATATCAAAAAGTAAAATATTTTGTCTAGTTAACAGTGAATGGTTAATATTTTTGTGCTGTTGTGCTAGTCTGGATTTGATGCCATTAAGCTTGTTGATTGGTGGCATTTTTACTGCATCGAATCAGTGAATAGAGGGAGGCATTGTGTATACAGTATGTATGTATGTATCTACACAGCATGTATGTATATGTATGTATATATATGTATACGGTATGTATACAACAACTACACTACCAAGGAGCAGGAAATTCCTGCAGTCTTGAGAAATTCCTGTAGAGGTCACTCTTGCAATAGAATTCCAGTAAGTTGTTCCATCTTAATCCAGTTTGGACTTGAACTGGAATTGTCAATGGATCAATTAGGAACATGTCAGCAGAGGTTCACATCAGCAGTCAGATATCACTATCTAAAGACAAACTTCATGTAATATTTACTGCTCCTTCTAAAGATCATGTTATTATGTTTGTTCTAGTGACCTCTGAACTTTGGAGTCAAAAGTTCAAAAATCTGTAATGCTGCAACAAGAATCCTTTTAACGTAATTAGGTACACAATACTTCCTTTTCTTTGTATACATAGATGGAAAATGATGAAAACATGTTTGTCTGTGCTGTGTACGTCAGATATTTATTCCAACTAACTAGAAGAAAAATGACAATAATCTCAGCAGACAAACTCTTCAGAGGCAAAAGTATTACGCATTTAAGGTTGCCCCCGTGTCCATAAAACACAACCTCTTCATTGCATTTCATTATCAACTGAGAATTCTAAGGATTTTTTTATATATATAATAATATGTTTTGCTTCCTTATTTGTGTAAACTAAGGTGACCAGTAGTTTGGATTTTCCATAATATGATAACATCTAAAAAGGAAAAAAATGGAACCAGTGCCTTGTTTGGAGGGTTTTCATTCTGCCAGTGTCTGGCAGCTGTGTGTGCACACTCAATGGAAGTGCGCATGCAAATATTTCTGGAACTTCAGGTTGCCCAACAGGGCTTATTGTTCCCATACATGCCTTGGCTAAAAGCACTGCAGCAGTGCAGTGGGAGAATTAACTGTACCCATTCAGGTACTCATTCTTCCCCTCAGATCTTTCCCCTCACAGGGAGAAGGGTGGTGCCCATGTAGTTCTGGAAGCTATTTGCATTTGTCCCACATTACGCCCACACTGCCCCCTCCCCCTCCCTTCACTGCTGTCTGTTGTTCACAAACACTTCAGAGGACTTGATACTCAGGGTCGACTCTCCGCCCTAGTTTTTCTGCCATAAGACCGTGGTGCACAGCCTTACATTGTTTCCTGGGTGCCGGAGAGAGGTGGGGACATGAGAAAAAAGATTGAGCTTGGGGGTTGTGGGTTGGGGAAGGGTGCCTGCTGGCGTATCTCGTCCGAGTGCGTCAGCATCTGTTAAGTAACTGCCAGCCAATGATGTAATGAAATAGCGACCCCACTGCCGGTCTGCCACCTGAGCCCTCCAGAGAGAATTGAGTCTAAACAGACGAGATTATTCTGTGTCTACACACACACACACACACACACACACACACACACACACACACACACATACACACACATACACACACATACATATACACATACACACGCATATGTCCGCACACACACCAAACACAGGCTTACACATAATGATTCCTGTGAAATTTAATTTAAGTGTTTCATGATGAACTCACTTCAGATGGGCAAAACATGGAATTACAGCACACAGTTGTGCGTAGTGTGCTGAAGCTGATTTCTCTCTAAATAGGGAGACTGTTTGTATATGAATATGCGTGTGTTAGTGTGTGTGTATGGCAGGGGCAGATTACGGTAAATGTGGCTGAGCGTGGGTGTGCTTGAAAGGTGTGGGGAAAGACAGCATGTGGCTTGTTATCGGGCAGCTACGTGTGGAGTTGATGTGCTTAGCAGAGAATAGGACATGCTGAATCATGTTGATTGAGCCCATGTTCTCGAAAACCTGCTGGGGAAAGACTGTGGCTCAGATTCGATGTTCCTGTAAATGTCCCAAAAAAAAAAAATGAAAGTGCATTTTTGTGCTACATTCATCCACCCGTAATGCTAGTGTTTTGCAGTTAGACTGACCCTCCTGCAAGCGCTTTGACCACATATGGCATATTTAGCATGTTAAGCATCTGAGTCAGACAGATTTTCATAGTGACTTGTGTCTACGGCAAGAGAGGATACTGTTGGTCCTGATGATAAGCCGACCTGACCTCTGTCTGCAGTACATGGCCTGCATCTGAGAGGGCGCTAGAGCTGTCCTGTGGGACGATCTGTGCTGTTGCTATCGTGTGTGTGTGGTTGTGTCTAAAAAAGGGTCTGAAAAATAAAGCTTTATTAGACAATATTAGTGGGTGCTCAGATGATTTTTACCAATCACTGTTATGCTCCAAGATCGCTATTATTCTCCCCAGTCTAACTCCATTAACTTTTTGTCTATGTGTTTGTGTATATAGGGTGTGGTTGTGTGTGTGTGTGCATTGTATCACCCAGTACATTCTACTATTTTAAATACTAGTTTAAATACTGAGTCCACACTTTCTAAAAGTGCTTATTCCAGTAGCAACAAACCATTGATCTCAGCAGTGCTGCTATTGATAGCGAATGACCTTTTTGTCTCCACCAGCTATGATCCCATGAAGAACGCATTGCGTTTTCTTTAACTAGATGACAAACACAACATAACGATTCATCCATTTTCCCACTACAGCAACAAATGGCCTCTCCTTTTTGCTCAGCCATGGCCTTTAGCTTCCCCAAACATCTGTCTGACGGCTGCTTTCTTTGCAAACTGAAAGGTCACTTGGTCAGCAGAGACAAAAGTGCCTGCAGCAGTATTCACAATGGCCTCTAATTGTTCCAGTGCTATAGGATTTCTCTCAGTTTCCAAACGTCCTTCCTCTGCCTCTTCCTCCACCCTCTCCTTTTCTTTTTTCTATCTTTACCTCTCTCACTCTCTTTTTTCCCCTTTGCTCTCACTCCCTCCCTCCTCTCTCTCTCCCTCTCTCTCTCTCTCACACACACACACTATCACTCTTTTTCTCTCTCTCTCATTCTCTTGGGCTAATCAGATAAGTCTGTGCTGTACAGTCTTGTAATGTACATACCGTTCCTGCTCACCACCCCCTGCCCTCTATACTAACCCCCAGTCACCTTGTCTTTTGCGCTGGTTTCTTCCTCTCTCTTGTGTGCACCATGCACCTACATCCTGTTTTTCTCTTTACTGTTTCCCATCGCTTTCTCTGCATCCCTCTGCTGCTACACCACTCCCCCTCCCCACCCCCACCCATACTGTCGTGATGGTACTGACGTCATCCTCTTCAGCCCAGCTGGATGAAAGGAGGGGAGGGTGGTTAGGTAAAAAGAGAGGTCTCCCTGAGGCTTTCTGACTGTGGCTAATGGGAAGATGAGAGGCTGTGAGGAAAATATTCTCCTCCAGAAAAAGTCCTGTGTGTGTGTGTGTGTGTGTGTGTGTGTGTGTGTGTGTGTGTGTGTGTGTGTGTGCGCGTGTCGGTGCGTGCATGTCTCTGTGTGTGTATGTGTGTGTGCGTGTCTGTGTGTGTATGTGTGTGTGTGTGTGTAAGAGAGACAGAGGGGAGAGAGAGAAAATGTGTGTTTGTGTGTGTGTGTGTGTGCATGCACAACGACCCCATTTCTGTTAGATGTAAGAATTGATTAGGTTATTTAAAAGGAAGGTCAAGCAATCTCAAAGCACCTATTAGACATGTTTATAAATGTGAGTGTGCCCGAGTGTAATTTGTAACCAGTAGGCTAGCTGGCAGTTCAAGGTCACTCTGACCTTAGCACCATATCAAGCTAATGAAACTGGACTGTGTGCTGGTGCAGGTGCAGTCAAAGGGAAATCAGTTTGTTGCCTACTTCTTCCACAGAACATTGTGTTATGTATCAGAATAAGAGAACTGAGATATAGACATTTAGAATGCATGCTAAGTCTATCTGCAAATTAATTTGAAAAGACCATGCTTAACTGTGTGTCCTCTATGAGGACTATGCTCAACTGTGTGTCCTCACTTTTTAAACCTTGCTCATACGTTTAGTCTCTTACCCCTTCTGTCTGTTCAGTTTTCTCTCTTTTTGTGTCTTTTGTGTTTTTGTCTCTCGCAGTCCCTTTCTCTGGTACACTCTGATAGCCACGTCTCTGTCATTCTCACATGCTTACACAGTCTCTCATGCACGCACAAGCACAGAGGGATGACGTTAACGCAGTGGGTATTACTTTCAGCTTGCTCTGCAGCAGCAACGTAAGCCGTCCGCTGACATCTCAGCTGAGCCTGCTGCTAGTGGTGAGGTGGGTCTGTATGCGTATGCAAGCTGTGTGAGTGTGTGTGTATATATGTTTGCATTCTGTATAAGACAGACAGAGCAAGAAGACAGTTTTGCGAGGTGATAGGGTGGATAAGAAGAGGTAAAAGTGCAACTGGCAGGTAGTTCACACTGGGTGTGGGCCACACGTCGCAGTGTGGAAATAGCCCAGCTCAGGTCCTCCTGTGGGCCTCAAGCTCCCACAAATACCTCATCTCACCAGGAAATACACCCACATGCTCGGACTTGGGCATCACACAGTCTCATTTCTCAAAGCCAAGGAGAGGCATGGCTTCATGCCAACCGAGTATCATGTACACAAAGACTACTGAGGATACACAAGGGAACTTGTTTGAGCAATATGGCTTTGAAAGCACTTAATCATCTGTAGGTAAATTCTCGCGATCATCCAATTGGAATACACAGGACCAACCATTTATGTGGTTGCCCATCAACATGCTATCATCATCTTGATCAAATCTTGATCAATGCAGTCTTTCCTTTGGTCTTGCCTGTAGTCATCTTCTCAGCACAGCCTGTGATCAGGATTCCTGTAAAGAGCAAATCACATATGACATGATAATAAAAACACAGTAAGATAAGATAAAATAAGATAAAACTTTAACTTTTCCATTGACAACATTGTCCATTATATTTACATACAATGGAAATGTGTCTTATGGTAAAGGCAACATGGCAACATTGAAAACTGTCCTTCAACAACAGCGGTGTGGGGGAAGGTGGATATTGTTTTGATATGTCTCTGCTGTTATGCTGAATGTGTGACTGTATAGATAAGTGGATAAGTGAATAAGCGGTTATATGGACTTTGCTGTTCCATTTTGGGGGTGTTAAGTCTAGCACTAACGAATGTCCGATAAACTCTAAATCATAAAATCCCACGCATCCTAAAAGCCAGAACTGGTTGCATGTGCACTGATGCATGATATGTGCCACCTGTGTCATCTGCACCTCCATTCATCCTCTGCTCTGTATGAATATGCTGAAGAGTTAGCAGTTTGGAATAGAAGGTTGCAGATCTGGTTTCAACATGACAAAGCAAAGCTGTGTGAGGCGTTTGGTCAAAATGGCCCATTAAGGGAGATCCCCAAGAGAGAATCCCTCCAATTGGTTTTCTAAAATAGTTACCTTGGCTCACGCTGCTGGTTAACAAAAGAGTGCTGCTAGGCCTTGATGAGTTTTGGTGTGTGGGAGTTTGAACAGTAGTAACCTTCATGCCGAGCCAATAAAAAAATAAATATAACCATTAGTCACAATTTTTCACGCAAGCCACTTCAGACGCCGAATGATTCAATGATGCTCGTGATAAGAGGGAAGGAAATACTCTGGTGTCTCTTGGGGATTGTTTCTGTCTTAATCACATCAACAGGGGCGGCCCCTATGCACTCTAGAGACAACTGTAACCCTGTGAGATTTTAATATAAAAGTTATTCTCAGGTCAAGGTTCTGTGCAACAACAAAACAGCAAAACAAATGTTAAACTCTGAAATAGTCTAAAAATGTCGACATTCTGTGTCAAAGTTAGTCACCCTGATTTAAACAAACTTAGCAACAGTTTGTGAGAATGAGGACAGAAATAGAAAACAGGAGGGAAAAAGGGCCTGGAGAGAGACAGAGTGGGGGAGATAGATAGAGAGAGAGAGAGAGAGAGAGAGAGAGAGAGAGATTTAGAGGACGTGAAGTCACACCAAAGGCCTGCACTGGCTGTAGTAAGGTTCTTGCACCATTAAAGAGCTTGTCCTCTGGTACCGTGTGGACATAGGCCAGCACCTCAGCACATCAATGGTTTCGGGAGGTCATCCATTTGGACCACTCCAAGTCTGACCTCATCAAGAAACTTTAAAAAGTTTGACCTCCTCAGACTTACAGTAACCCTTCATTATCTTCACTCTCAAACCTCCCCAATTTTATATGTTCACCATCTGCTGCTCCCTGTCTTCCATAGAAGAACCACATTATCTAAAGGATCCTCTTTACACCGTAGGCTTCTCTGGCACATTATCTCTGTGGTCATGAGTCTGGTGAATGTGTGTGAATGTTACTTCTTCTTAGCTTGCCACCATTTGTGTGTGTGTGTCTGTGTGTGACTGCCGTTGCAACAGATGGTAAAATGTCAGATGCTTTCCTGACTTCTGTCTGTTTTATGAGATACTGTCTACGTTGACTGTCGGTGTGTGTAGGTGCCCTGTCTAAAGAATCATAAAATGTATCAGCGCACAAGGACACTGATACAGACTCCAGTAAGCATGTGGAGCATATGAGCTCAGAGGCATTATCAAAGCTCAGCAAAAAGACATCAGACATTTCCTATACACGCCACAGCCTTACAGTCTTATCCCAGCTAAACACAATTTAAGATTACTAATGTCCCCAGACTTTTTCACCTTGTCTAGCCTACTACCCTCTAAGAGTCTCAACATTCCCTTTCGTAAGCCACAAGTACCTGATTTCACCTGCAGTAAGTATACGCCTGAGACAAAAAAAAGAACAATTAAAACTGCACTGCACACAAGTGTTTGACGTTTGGTATGAGTGACGTCTGAGGTGATTTGAGGCCTTAGAGAATAAGAATAAGTCAAGTCTTAAAATATTTTGGTCAAGTCCAAGTGGTTTCAAGCCTTCAAAAATATTTCAACCTGAACAGCATTTCAACTGCTGGATGAATTCCATTCAGTAAAGAGGGGCACAAACATGCTTTGATGCTGATAATTTATGGATGTATTTCTGGAGCATATGTGCATCGTAACTGTAGCTCACTGAAGTCTGTGCTGCCAGTCAAACAAATTTTTCTCACATTACTATCTACATGACTGGGTCAATGGCTACACCATTGATACACACAAACTTGTTCCACATGTTAGCTTGAGGTAGTGCGACTTACAGCAATATCTTAAATAAATATTTAATGTAACTGACTGCATTTGAAACAGGTTCATGTCAGCAACTCATAATGCACTTTGATATTTGTCATATGCTTTTTTTCCCATAGTAGAGTTCCATGTAGAACCTCTTGTCTTTCATTATGGCACTTTACATATAAAAATTAAGTCATGAATTAAAAAAATCTTCCCCTCTAGGTTTTATGATGGGCCTCCTAGCTCTAATAAAGTAGTTTCTTTATTTATTATACTCAAGCAAGCACTACTTGTACAGCATATATAATTTTCTTCGTTAATGGTGCTTTGCCCAAACTTTTCTCCCTTAGTTTTCCCTCCTCTCACTATTTCCTGTAAGAACACAGCAGTGGCTGTACCAGGAGGCCACCAATCACAGCTGCCGGCTGCCCACTGCCCATCTTTTGGCTGAGTGCTCCAAATCGAAGAGCCCTGGGGCCACCCGCATGAATTTGTGAACTCTCCCGTGCCACGCCCACGCCTGTCACTTCCTGTCCCGCTTTCACACACAGAACCCGCCCGAACCCCTTCACCATTTGTAATGCTCTGGTTCCCACTGCCTAGGCTATGGTGACGTGCAGGGCTGGAGTGAGCATTTCTGTGTTATCAGTATGTAAACAGCCCCATTTCCTCTGTGTGTGTGTGTGTGTGTGTGTGTGTGTGTGTGTGTGTGAGAGAGAGAGAGAGAGAGAGAGAGAGTGAGTCTGGTTGGGTCAGTCTGGTTTGAGAGTTTTACTTTGAAAGTTTGGCTGCATCAATTAATACACATCTTAAAGGAAAGAGGTTGGGCAGCATCAAAGAGGGCCAACTGACAGTGACAGTTTTCATAGCAGCAGTTTCCAAATGTTCTTTCTGTCCTCTAAATGCAACCTATTGAGTGGGTTAGTTTCACTCAGACAAGAAATGACCATATAAGACCATATACCAAAACAGTGGAAAACACATAAGAGTAACACATAAGAGTATGTGTGTGTGTGTGTGTGTGTGTGTGTGTGTGTGTGTGTGTGTGTTTGTCTGTGTATGTGTTTATACACCCTCTCCCCTTCTCCCTCGGACTATGTTGAGGCTCTTTCAGACTGTGAAGTGCACAGGCATCCAAACACACACACAAACACACACAGACATACACTCACACGTCTCCCTGTCTGAGTCAACAGAGGGATGATGAAAGCAGATGACGCAGAAATGACTGCCACTCAGACACGCACACACACACACACACCACTGTTCTCCAATTGCGTGTTTGTGTGATGTAGAGGGGGCGGTGTGGCAGCTGTATAATCAGTCCAGACAGGTGATGGAAACAACAGTTCCACCACCTTTCAATCATCTATACTTCTGTGGATATGGAGTATGTGTGGACATACAGTGATAGGTGTGTGTGTGTGTGTGTGTGTGTCTGAGTGGCAGTCATTTCTGCGTCATCTGCTTTTATACTCTCTGAGTATGTGTGGACAAACAGAGGTAGGTGTGTGTGTGGTGTGTGTGCATGTGTGTTTGTGTGTGTGTGTGTGTGTTTGTTTGTGTGTGTATTGCAAGCATTTATATATGTTGTGGCTGAGAAAATTGAATGCGTGTGTGTGTATGTGTGCGCGTGTGTGTGTGTCCTGTCCCCTGTGTCACACATCACAGCCTCCTCCTACCTCCTTCTGCGTGCCTCATCCATCTTGTGCAAATGGTAGAGCCCACCAAGTGTGTGTGTGTGTGTGTGTGTGTGTGTGCGTGAGTGAGTGAGTGAGGGACAGAGACAGAGTGCATGAAGGGGCAGTAGAATTAAATATTTAAACCCTCTAAGGATGTTCCACCATGGCCAAATGGGTACCAGCTTAGTGGATACACAGTGATTTGTGTGTGTACTACACAGGTGGGTATGTGGTTAGGTGTGTGTATGTGTGCCCTCTGTGTATACTCACAAGGCATGCAACAAAGTCCTTAGCACTATGAGACAGGAGGAGGAAGTTTAAAAGTGCATGCGTAAACATGCAGGCCCAGCACTGTTAAATATTTATGAGCCTTGCAATAGATGCTAATAGTGCTTATTGCAGGACTGGGCTGGGCCTCTGTGTGTGTGCTGTGTGTGCACAACAGCAGGGCTGGTGGGACAGGGGTTGGCTCTCCGCAGGGGGAGTGTTCTCCAAGAGGTCGTGTAAACACACGCTGCCTTTCTAACGGGTACTTGGGTAGCATCCCTTTGGCACTGACCCCAAAATGTCGACTACCACATCCACAACAACATCTGTGCGTCGTCTTCTGTGTGAGTGGGGAGTGTCTGTGTGTTTTTTTGTTTTATGTGTGTGTGTGTGTGTGTGTGTTCAAAGTAGAGATTGTGTGTCAGTGGGAACTCTGCCACTAACAGGTAATCCAAGTACCATACACGCACACATATATATATATGTGCTTATTTATGTTTGTTTGTATGTGTGTGTTTGTGTGTGTGCGCATATGTACATTTAATCCATACAATACATCAGGGTGCATGTTCCATATGAAGTGTACACATATCAAGATTCTGATGTGCTTCTTGATGTTTAAACAGTATGTGTGTGTGTGTGTGTGTGTGTGTGTGTGTGTGTGTCCATATGTACAGACAGTCCATACGATATGTCAGGACACTTGGAGCGCGTTCTGTTCCTCACGTCCATCTACAGGCTGCACACGTAGCAGGGCCTCTAAAAATAAATCCCGCACACTGGCTCCCAGATGGAACACACATAAACACACCCACAACAGTCATACTGTGAGGGACCCTGACATTCTGCACATGTGCTTCTCGGATTAAATTATGGGGGACTGTTTGTGTTACTGAGCACTGTGTGTTTATTTGGGTTATGAGGGAGTGCAGTCTGATCAGACTCCTCGTTGAGTTGGGTTGGGTTGAGTTGGATTGTTCTTCTGGGCCATGGGCAAGAGTGAAATTACCAAGAAAACCATTCAGATGGTTTTGGGTCATGAAAGATACTAAAAATGAAAAACTCTTTGGAATTGCTGACCTCAGTGATTGTGTCATTGTTGATCCACAACAGTTCTTGGAGGTCAGAGGACAATGGGACCTTATTGTAACCTGTGTGTGTGTGTGTGTGTGTTGGTGGTGGTGGTGGTGGTTGTGGGGGAGTTCTCTGTTACCTAGTGACTGAAAGTGCACTGGGTGTCCACTGCTGTTTCTCTGCAGTTGATTGCACTCTAGAACACATCTGCGTTTCTCATCCTGTTGATTAGAAAGCCCACCCATATTCCCACCTTGTCTCTCCCGTACTTTGCATCACAATACAGTGCAATACAATACAGGCACTATACTGTCCCCAGAGCCCCAACACACAGAATGACGCAGTGGGAACTTGTTTGTGTGTGTGTGTGTGTGTGTGTGTGTGTGTGTGTGTGTGCATTCCGTCACGGTCGGAGGGATGCGAGGTCAAGATCTAATAACGTCACATCCAGGCAAAGTCTGCCTCCCACACTCCCAGCGTTCCACGGACTTCGGCCCTCAGCGCCTGGTGGGACTGGAGAGTGACGCATGCACTGCCAAGGACCGCCGGCCACAGACCAGCGAGGGCTACCGCTGGTGCTGCTGCTACTGTCCTCTGTGACAGTCAGTCAAAAAGCAATTGACTGGCATTACGTGCAAGCCTTTTTAATGTGGAAGGAGGTGTATGTGTGTTTGTGTGTGTGTGTGTGTGTGTGTGTGTAGGATTCATCCATGCATGGCAGCAGTTCTGGCACATTCCTAATGAGCGCCACACACATTTTCTAATCTCTCACCGGCGCTTATCTGGGTTCAACACCTGCAGGCAAATGAGACCTGAAACAGCTTTGGTGATGAGCCACTCACACACTCACCAATACACTCACACACAATAACATAGACATATACACACAGCAGCACACATACACCCACTCACGCACACAAGTAAATACACACACACGTGCAAACACACTCATACACACACACAGTCATGAGTAAACAGATCAGTGTATGTCGAACATATTTGCTTGTTGCTCAGAATATTAAAACAAGTGGAACCACACACACGTACAAAGAGCCGCACATATACATATATGCACACACACACACACACTCACATATGCACATAGCCACACATACGCATACACACACACACACTCACACATGCACAGAGTCACACATATGCATATAGATACACATACACACACTCACACACGCAGTCACACACGCACAGAGCCACACATACGCATATACACATGCGCATCCCAGCTGCACCATCAGAGAGGAAATGCATCAACATGCAGCATAAACAACAAAAGACAGTAGAGAGAACAAAGAGATGGGAGAGGGTGGGAAGAGAAAAAGAGAAAGAGTGAGAGAGGGTGGGAAGAGAAAAAAGAGGGAGGGAGAGAGTGAGAGAAAGAGAGAGAGAAAGACAGATAAAGTATGAGCAAGCTTTGGAAAGTGAGACCCCCATTTGCGCAAAAAACACATTAAACATGCCCCTAATTGAGATGAACTTGGGCTCACTTAGAGTGAAGTGAATCAGCAGCAGCAAACACACACACACACACACACACAGACACACACATGCTCTGTGTTTGTCTGACATCTTCGTTCTAATTGATGGCCACAGTAAGCAGACTCTTGAGTTCCCCCGTGGGAGAGCGCACTCCAGTCCCAGACGTCTCCAGACGAAGGTTTCACATTAATGTCACCTCCAGTGCTCTGCAGGTATGATTCACTGGAGTTCAGGGGACCAAGTGTGATTCATTCTCACTCGCAAATAAAAATGTGCGGGCTGTGTTCACATATAAGATCTATATTCATGTCTCATGACTCACAGACAGTGGGGAAACACACACACACACACACACACACACACACACACACACACACACACAGGGCTCCAGGGCGGCTGGCTGGCTGGCTGGAAACATCTCAGTTTGTGCAGTGAGGGGAGCCAATCAGAAGCCTGGAAATAGCCCTGCAGCCAGGACTATGGACGTCTATCCATACTCACCAAGATCTTATCATCTTTGTCTCCCGCATGTATGCCACTTCAAGAGAATGCATCCACAGACATGTTTCTACTGCCTTCTAGTCTACTAGGTTGTGTTCCATCTTACCATCATTTACATTTATGCAGACACTTTTATCCAAAGCGACTTACAAAAAGAGGACAAACATTCAAGCTACAGCACAATTAAAAACTAACAAACAGTGCAAGTTGCTAACATGAATTTGTCAGGAGATGAAAGTGCAGGAGTTTGATAAAAGTGCAGCAGAGAGAGAGTGGGTGGTGCTTTGTAGGTAGTCAGACGATTTAAGCCAGGAGATATTCTTGGAAAAGCTGGGTCTTTAAGAATTTCTTGATGGTGGAGAGGGTATCTCTTGCTCTGGTAGCACTTCCACCAGCATCATGCTCCTCTATCAAGGTATATGTGCAGGTCATGGTGCATGTGTAATGATTTAGAGAACTGGTGTTTTTTTCACTTGTGACCAGCCTTAAAATAATAAGTTTGCTGCTCACAATCCCCACCCCCACTTTCACCCTCCATCTGAATGCTCCCAGCATTGTGTTGCCCACTGACCAGGCAATAACAATTTAAAGAAGTGAAAAGCAGTTTTAAATGTCTTGTTCACACAATCTAACAACCCCCAAAAAGGATGTGCTATGTCTCCCAGGGGGTCCCATTTCCTACTCTGAGAAACTCATTTTGGCTTACAATACAGTAAGTGGGTGTATGGTGCCATGTTGGATGTAATTCCTATGCATGTTTTAGCCTGGTGCCTGTGGGTTAAGGCCAGTACAGCACACCGTTCATCAACAACAACCATGCATGCGGCACACCTAAGAGCTGGGTCTTCAAGCCTTTCTCGAAGGTAGAAAGGATATCTCTTGCCCTGGTAGCACTTCCACCAGTAGCTAGAAAATACTCTAATTATGTCAGCAAGCCAGGAGTACCTTCTGTATTCATAAAACACGCACACTGCACCTGTAACTCCCCACCCCCTCACACACACACACACACACACACACACACACACACACACACACACACTCACACATGTCTCTCTGTGTCTCCACATGCGTGTTGTAGAGGTCAGTATAGCTGCCAGCCTCAGAGAGGTTGTTGCCTTTTGCTGCCGTCTGTCAGACCGCCTCACCAGCTGCTACAGACTGTTGCTGCTTGGACTGGTGTCATCAGTCAGCAGGCCCACTGCCTACACACACACACACACACACACACACACACACACACATACACACACACACACACACACACGCACACACACACATATGCACACATGCAAGTGTGCTTGGACAGTGGCCTCACAAACACACACATATGCGTGCTTGTCAGTACACACACAGTGCACTTTAACTGAACTGTGCATGTGGCAATTTACATCACAGATTTTGTATGTCAAGAATTGTGTAAATTGCTTATGTTCTCTCTCTCTCTCTCTCTCTTTCTCTATCTCCCTCTCTTTCTCTCTCTCTCTGACATTTTACCATCTGTTTCAACGCAGTCACACACACACACAGAGAGAGAGAGAGAGAGAGAGGGAGGGAGCAAGAAATGGGAGTTTTTAGCACAACCAATAAGACCTCGTTTGAAAAATATCTGTAAGGTATAACATGCGTCTCCCTAGAGTTTTTTTTTAATCCCATTTCACTGGGTGATGCATTGAAGCAGGAATAGTCTCCAGCATGTGTACTCTGTACAGTTGTTTGCAAAGCCCCAGTCATTAGAATGGTGCATGTCCATTATGAGTACTGTTAATCTAAAATGAGATGAGTGTATGACGCACCACACACATAGTGGGAGATCACTGACATGACATGGCATGCAACTCAAAGGCATCAGATTACATTTGGAGCATACTAGTGTATAATTCCAGTTTACATACCTTTTACATGCCAGAGGGCTATCTTTACATTAATCTCTATTTTGTAATCCAGCTCTTTGTCCTAAGATGCTTCAGCTTTTAATGCAAAATTTATGAGCATCAGCCTTTGAGTGCTGTCTTCACTTTTTCCAATGTGGCATTGATGACTTTGATGGAGTTTCCGCACAAACATATTGATAAACTAAAGGCGCAGATGCAGACTCTCCATTGCCATAAATCTCAATTGCAAATATGTGAGCAAACACACTGAGTCAGACGCATGCTCACTCGTTGTTGTTATTATGGGGTGCAAATAGGCAGTTCTTGTTTTTTGTTTTTGTTGTCTGGGATTGTCTAGGATCACCCGGGACGTCGACACATGGTCTGCTGGCGTCACAGAGCGTTAGCTGCCCTTCAGGGCTAAACCTTGGCCTCCCCTAGCACCCAGACTCTTCCAGAGGCCACGTGTTTTAATTAATCCTATTTCAACAGGTAAATCCCTTTAACCTCCAGCCGCGTGTATTGGCTATTCGACGTAGCTGAGGGGAGTTCCCCCCATACACACACAAACACACACACAAACACACATCACCGCCCCTGCAAACACCTCTCCAGGCAAGAGGAGCTCCCGCAATCTACACTTTCAGCAGTATTTAACACGCTCGACTTGATCCCCTTTGAGTCCAAGGAATGTATACATTCAAAGTCCGTTTGAAATTACTTGTCTGCAGTCTGGACACGCTTATCCACTGTGATACACTATGATGTGTAATTTTGAGCTTAAATGCTTGAAAGAGAGACTAGCTTGAAAGGTTGCAGCTAAAAGTGAAATTGGAGAGGGCATTTTTTGGTTCAGCAATTAACTAGTCTGGCCTAGTTTCCAGGGGATTTCTCTCAGTTGGCATCAGACAGGAGAGGAGAAGAAGAAGGGAGGATTAAGATAGAGAAAAGAGAAGAGGAGCTGGGGAGGAAGGGGATGAAAACTGAGACTACACAGCGGAAGAGAGGAAAAAACGTGTAAAAGAGAGAGAGAGGGAGAGAAAGAAAGAGGGAGAGAGAAAGGGAGAGAGAGTGAGAGAAAGAGGGAGAGAGAGAGAGAGAAAGAGGGAGGGGGTGGAAGAAGCAGAGTCTGAGTCTTATGCTGTAGCTCTGGTGGTGACATCAGTCTTTATCTCCTCAGAACAGCATGACGCCAGCCCACTGGGACCTCACGTGTTACAGAGGAGAAGATGATTAACACCGTCTGTCATCTTGCTCACACACTCATGCTCACACAAACACACATACACACACACATACACACTCTACACTATACACAATGACATATTCACTATGAGCAGTGTGCAATCTATGAATGCATATATATCTATTAATGGATTCATCAACAGCTTATTACAGCTGTCTGTGTTGCAACACAAGATAACTAGATGACAAAAGCTTCAAGCGTGACAGGAGAATCACAGAGGTTAGATTGATTCTCCTTGTTCACCCAGGTCATTGCCATTCATTACTCTGATTAGTTCCTGTAATTGCAAGTGAGTTCAAGTGGAGGCCCACACACAGACCCCTGAGAGATGAGGGGCCGAGTAGAGGAGCTGTCGCACATGCCGCAGGCCGCAGACCGCATCCCTGGGCTTTAATTTAGGACACTCACTGACTCATGCTGGACACAGCAGACCATGGAGATAATCCTCAGCTTCTGACGTACCTCCTCCTCCTCATGCTTCTCTTCCTCACCCGCCCCACCCCCACCCCACCACCACCCCTACAACCTGTATGCCCCTTCCTTCATACACAAACATGCTTTCAAACACACACACACACATATGCACACAGGCACACAAATACACACACACACACACACATGCACCTCACTTCTCCTTCTGCATGACCAGCAGACACTGAGGCCTTTACAGACGGTTGCTCAGCTCACAGTCACAACTGTTTTTTTTTCTTTCATTCGTCCTCCCTCTATCTTCTACACTGTCATGTGCTCAGGCGCTCCATTACAACGGGCCTGTTGATGAGTCTGCTCCAAGATGACCTGAAGGTCTACTTGTGTGTGTATGTGTGTGTGATCTACGACCGCTCTGTCAAGCCCTTAGTTACTCTGGCCGTGTTGCCAGTAAATAGTGCGAAAAGCACACCATAAGTCAATTTAGTGTTCAGTAATGACAGTGTTCTCTGTGGAGGGGCGTTAGCTGACCACGCTCACAGACAGACTCCAGCTAAGAAGAGCTGAGAGCTCAGTATTAGCCTTCTAGCTCTGCACAAATGAATGGATGCCTCAGTCAAAGGGCCAGCGATCCGATATCTAGTCAGTCACTAAGAGGAAGACAAGAGTCAAATTCCACCATGACTCGCATTCATTCACATGCTCTCACTGTCACAGTCTCAGAGCAGAGGTGAGAAATTGTGGATTGGAAATATGGTGGTGTGAAATTTGAAAAAATCATTGAAATAGTAGGGCTGCTGCAATTATTCATTTGGGTGGAGCTCAAGTTTCTAGCTTAAATTCCTATCTTGAGACTTTGTCTCGAGCTCTAAGAGCAGTGATTGATCAGGCCCACTGATTATGATTAATGGCAGTGTCATTGCTCCGTCCTTGTTGGCAAAGGCCAAGGTTCTGTCTAACCGAGCTGGCTCCCCGATCAGAGACTCAAATTAGATATGGACTTGTTCCACTGCTGGCCTCATTGGCCCACTTTTTTTTTTTACAATTTTTTCTCAGGGGCTGATCAATATACAGCCATCACTGTGGACATATTGATCTGTGCTAACAGATGAGGGAAGGGGGTTGTAGTTAGCCTGGATGGGATGGGGGGGAGCAGGAGGGTCGGGTACGATTTGTGCTTCCTGTTTGCTGATGTCGCCATTCGAGGCCCTGTAAGGTGATCAGACCCACCAAGACCTAGTGGGGCCCAGGGGGCCCCCTATTTCCTGGGGCAATTTCTAAATGCACCGAATTGATTACAGCATCGAGCCAGGACTATTGGCATTGCTACAAATCTCTCTGGAGTTTTTTTATCAGCATTTGAGTGCACACTTTGCCCTCTAGGTCTAGATTTGAAAGTGGATTGCTCAATGTCTGTTTAAGCTCTATATAGACTTTAGTTTATGATTGCTCGGGTAACACATATGCACTCTTTAAACGAAACTAAAAGATTAAAAGTTAATCCAACAATTAATCTTTGTACAGTATATTAAAATAGTAATTGCACTCAGTAAACCCCTTATGGAAACAAATTGACATACAGAAAGGGTTCACAAAGAGCTTATTAGGTCACAAGAGTCATAAAGTGGTTCACAGTCCCTGTAAAGGCACAGGTCTTTACACTGCCTCATTGTGAGTGCCTCTTGGGCTGTTAACTGGTTAACTGTTTTTAATTTATTCTTTTTTTCCAACTTGAAAATGACTCACCCGCTCACTCTAAGTAGCTTTTTTAAGACCCCATTTGACACACACTGCATCACGTTGTTTGTGTCCCTCGTCGGGTGCAGACGTGACACTTGTTGGTTGAAGTACACACATTAAAGTTGAGATAGGTGATCTCACTAGGACCCACCCCCCCCTCCCTCCCATACCCTTTTCCTCTCTTTCCCAAATGAAAATAAATAAAAACATGCAGGGACTGCACACTTACTGCAGCCCTGGGTGGGACAGGGCCAGGGGCAGAAGGGCAGGTGGTGGGGTGGAGGTTGTGGTTGAGGGGTGGGGGATGGACGGGGGGGTTGTAGCAGGAAGGAAGGGTCGTGAGTGACTGACCCACTTTGTGCAAATGCCAGAGGCAGGTCTGCTGTTTCACGGCACTCATATGCTTCACATACTTATGCACGTCCGACCCTGTGATAGCCATCAGACTCTGCACTGCACAGCACCCCCACCACCTCTAAATACACACACACACACACACACACACACACACACACAAACAGTCCCCCACCCCCTCAGGGCCCAGTGGGCCCGTGCTGACGTCAGTCACATTACATTTTCCTCTGTTCATTAGTTTATTTACTTAGGAAAACAAAATGTCTTTGGGAGAGCACACACACACATATCCGTACTAAATTTCCCAGAGAGAGAAAGAGAGACAGAGAGAGAGAAAGAGAGAGACGTGAAAGAGGGATTTGACTGGCTGCTCTCTGTCCCTGACCTCATCCAGTAAGAACTTTATTGAAAACTGCTTTCCACATGACATGCGTCTTGTAAAATTTGGGATTATATATTTTGTCTTGCATTTATTTTTTTCTCAGTTCAGGCTTAAATTTCCTTTGTGTTTGCTCTATTCTCTCAGTGTACAGTTTATGCTTCAGTAAGCGATGTGATGCTGTCCTGTTCTACTTGCTAGGCTGTACTGTGCAGTTTCATCCTGTATTGTCCTGTGCCATACAATGGCACCAGGTTTCGTCCAGTGTATTTTGTGCGGTGGTGAAGCGTGGCGTGCTCCACTGTGATGAGCAGACTGTGAACCACACACACACACACACACACCCACACACACTCTCACAATAAAACACGTTTTACGAGCTCACGCCCCATTGCACACAAGGCCCAGAGCATGTTCTCACCCTGCATTTATACACTGCTGCGGTTCTGAGTGACATTCCACACACACACACACACACACACACACACACACACACACACACACACACACACAGTTACACTTATTAATGCATGCTGCCCTTTCAAAACTCAAGGCTCATTAAGATAGTTTGGAAGGCTGGAATATCTCAGGTGTGTACATTTCCTTCCTAATACCTTCATGGCAGTGAGTTGGTCCTGCAGCTATGCAGTAGGGCGTATGAGTGGCTGAAGATCAATGAACTATGAGGCCTCTTTCACATTCAGGCTTAGTAAATGCACCCATCCACTGCTATTGTTCACAACTGAGCTATGCATCCTTCAAAATACCTGTTGACAGCAGAGGAGACCACTGACAAGTTTGAACCCATCATCATCATCATCATCATCATCATTATCTTCTACATCAAAATCGTCATCATCGACTGCTAGTAGCTTTTAGCTTTGCCTAGCTTTGCCTGCCCGTGCTTTGCAGCCTATCCCCATTGTTCGCACACGGTGAGTCCAGCCGTCGCCAGCCAATGTCATTAGCAGCACATCTGGTGGATGTACCGGCTGATATTGGCCTCAGCCAGCGGCTTTGTCATGATGTATCAAAACCCATTAATGCGTTTATGTGCATATTCTCCATAATCCAGTGGTAGAGTACTCATACTGTAATGGAAACAATTAAGAGAGTTTCCTTTGAAGACCAGAGAGAGAGAGATATCTGACCGAGCGGCTGTCATTGGTCACTTCCTTCTGCAGGGCCCACCAATAGGGAGAATGCTCTCTCTTTTTTTATTTGAATGATTACCATAACTGACAGGCAGGTCTTCACCGGGTGTCTGAGGCAAAGCATGGTGCTTTTCCAGTATCTCTGGCTCGGCTGCTTTGAGCAAAGCACATACACAGAAGGGAGGTCTGAAGTATTGAGTTGTGACTAGAGGATGCCATACTTTTCTTTTTTGTTACACGAGCTTCGAGCGTCAGGTTTGTCTGCTTTTGTGTGCTTTTGTGTGTGGTGTATGTGTATGTGTGTGTGTGTGTGTGTGTGTGTAAATTATCAATATAGCAGAACTGCAGACTGCCTCCACACTATTGTTGTTCCATTCTTTGTCCCTTGTTGCCCTTTTCTTTTACTGATAGCCTGAAGTGGATTGCACAAAAGAAAGAACAATCATGAGCGAGAAAGAAACAGGGAGAGAAAGAAGGTGTGTGTGTGTGTGTGTATGTAAGAGAGAGAGAGAGACAGAAAGAGAGATAGAGAGAGACAGCAAAAGGGTTTGCATGTGTGTGGTATGCCTGCGTGAGAGCTGATGTGTGACTGTGGTCACCGGCTGACGTAAATGCAACACAACTGCTTTGTTTCTCGCGGCCCTATATTTAACCAGAGAGAACAAGCCAAGGCTTATGCGTTCCCTTCATCACCCCGCATCATCGCATCTTCTCTGTCCTCATGAGAGAACCCCCACCCCCACCCCGACCCAGTCCCAGCACTGGCCTGGCAGTGCCCCCCTGGCACCCTTTGCTTGCTGTTATTGGCCCACCAGGGTGACACTGTGGGTACACTGTGAGACACCGATGGCCACACGGTCCACACCGGATCAGATTTTCTGCGAAGTGGCACTCCTCTGGGCTGCCCGCCATGTGTGTGTGGTGTGAAGGTGGGTAGGGGTGAGGGGGGAGTCGGTCATCAGCTCTTCACCCACTCTGCTGATCTGCTGTTGACTAAAAGAACAGGAGGGCTGCTGGGGACAAGGGCGAAGCATCAGACTCTCAGCAGGGAGAGGAGACATCTGTCCCCAAACATGCGCAGATACACAAAGATATGCAAAAACATTTCTATGTGGCTCCATTTTGGTGTTTGTCAACGTCTTTGTCTGTGTCTATCTGTGAGTTGTTAACATGCTTGAGTGTGTGCAGGAGAGCACATACAGTATGTGTAAACATGAACACCTCTGTGTGTGTGTGTGTGTGTGTGTGTGTGTGTGTGTGTGTGTGTGTGTGTATGCGTGTGTGTATATGTGTGTGTATGTGTATGTGTATGTGTGTGTGTGTGTGTGTGTGTGTGTGTGTGTGTGTGTGTGTGTGTGTGTGTGTGTGTGTGTGTGTGTATGTGCTATTCAATTTATCCATATACAAATGTTGTTACAGCAAACTGTAAAAATAGTCCCCCATCCCACTTAAGACCACCCCCCTTGCAATACCATACCCACACTGGGCACAATACTCTGGATAACATATTCTTGGTGAAATGATTTCAACTTGTGTGTCAGTGTCTTTTGATCAAAGTAACACAGCAATGGCAACATAGCAATACTGAGATAATACAAATAATTGTGTTCCTAGTGCACATGTGTGTGCATATGTGTGTGTGTGTGTGTGTGTGTGTGTGTGTGTGTGTGTGTGTGTGACACGACAGGGTTCCTTTGTGTGCTCATAGAATACTTTCTTGTTAGACCCTTCACTGGGTGTGTGCTGTTCCCTGGCTTTCAAAAGAGAAGTCAGATTGTTTTTTCAAGATTGTCAGTGACTTGACGTCACAGTGAAGCATTGCAAATGTGTACATGCCAGCAGAGTGTTTGGTGGCCTCAGAAGGATCAATAAATCTTGTGGGAAATCAATCACCTTTATTGATAATGGTTAAGTGAAAATACTGCCATGTAAGGAGTGTCTGTGTATATTTGTGTGTGTGTGTGGGGGGGGGGGGCATAATTTTTCCATTTTCTCCCATTCTGGATTTTTCTGCACATGAATGACATTACAAGTTTTCTAGCCCATCAAACTCTTCTCAGTCACCATCTGTCTATGTCAGTGCCTTGGCTGAACATGTGTACAATGGCCATATATCCCACTGTTGAACCATCGCAAATGTGCAAATGTGCTGTACCTCATCAAGAATAAACACAAATGTATGTAAAATAAATGTCATATGTGTGTGTGTATGTGTGTGTGTATGTCTGTATGTCAGTTAGTATGGTGTGTGTGTGTATGCGAGTGTGTGTGTGTGTGTGTGTGTGTGTGTGTGTCTATGTGCTATTCAATTTATCCATATACAAGTGTTGTTACAGTAAACTGTAAAAATAGTCCCACTTAAGACTACCCCCCTTGCAACACCATACTCACACTGGGCACAATACTCTGGATAACATATTCTTCGTGAAATGAATTCAACTTGTGTGTCAGTGTTTTTGATCAAAGTAACACAGCAGTAGCAACATAGCAATACTGAGATACTAAATGTGATCCTAGTGCATGTGTGTGCATATGTGTGTGTGTATATGTGTGTGTGCGTGTGTGTGTGTGTGCATGTGTGTGTGTGTGCATGTGTGTGTGTGTGTGTGTGTGAGTGTGTGTATGTGTGTGTGTGTGTGTGCATGTATATTTTGCATGTATGCATATTGCTTGGGGAGAATGGACTCCCACATCTGTCTGCTTTTCGTTGGCTTGGCACGACACATGATGTTCATCTCAGTGTGTGTTTATTTCTATCTGCTCGTCCGGAGACGAACCAACACACACATACTGTACACACACACGCATGCATACACCATACCACAGATTACCTCTATCTGCCAGACAGCTTTTCTCAAAATGCCTTTGCTTGCATTGTTTGTCTAAACAACACAACAAGGTTCCTTTGTGTGCTCATAGAATACTTTCTTGTTAGACCCTTCACTGGGTGTGTGCTGTTCCCTGGCTTTCAAAAGAGAAGTCAGATTGTTTTTTCAAGATTGTCAGTGACTTGACGTCACAGTGAAGCATTGCAAATGTGTACATGCCAGCAGAGTGGTTGGTGGCCTCAGAAGAATCAATAAATCTTGTGGGAAATCAATCACCTTTATTGATCATGGTTAAATGAAAATACTGCCATGTAAGGAGTGTCTGTGTATATTTGTGTGTGTGTGTGTGGTGTGTATGCATGTCTTTGTTCATGTCTTTGTTCGTGTGTGTGTATGTGTGTGTGTGTGTGTGTGTGTGTGTGTGTGTGTGTGTGTTTTGCCCATCATTCTCCCATTTTCTCCCATTCTGGATTTTTCTGCACATGAATGACATTACAAGTTTTCTAGCCCATCAAACTCTTCTCAGTCACCATCTGTCTATGTCAGTGCCTTGGCTGAACATGTGTACAATGGCCATATATCCCACTGTTGAACCATTGCAGCATTAGTTGTAAATAAAGCAAATGTGCTGTACCTCATCAAGGATAAACACAAATTTATGTAAAGTAAATGTCATTTAACCTTGTGTGTGTGTGTGTGTGTGTGTGTGTGTGTGTGTGTGTGTGTGTGTGTGTGCGTATGCGTGTACGTGTGTCAAAGTCAGTCAAAATCAGCTTTATTGTCAATTCTTCACATGTACAAGACATGCGAGGAATCAAAAGTTTCTTACTATCTCATGCTTAACAAAGACAGACATTGAACATTGAACATTTCGTAATTTCGAAGTTTGTAGTAAGAAACTTGATGTCTTTGTCTTTGTTTAGCATGGGATAGTAAGAAACGCAATTTCGATTTCTCGTGTGTGTGTGTGTGTGTCTGTGTGTCTGTATGTCCATGTGTGTGAGTTTGCATACGTGAGTGTGTGTGTGAGTCTGTGTGTGTGTGTGTGTGTGTGTGTGTGTGTGTGCATGTATGTGTGTGTGTGTGTGTGTGTGTATGTATGCGTGTATGTGTGTGTGTGTGTGTGTGTGTGTGTGTGTGTGTGTGTGTGTGTGTGTGTGTGTGTGTGTCTGTGTGTGTATGTATGCGTGTAGGTGTGTGTGTGTGTGTGTATGTATGCGTGTATGTGTGTGTGTGTGTGTGTGTGTGTGTGCATGTATGTGTGTGTGTATGTGCATGTGTGTGTGTGTGTGTGTGTGTGTTGAATGAGATGGGTGCTGAGGCTAATGCCTCCTAATGCAGTACAATGAGGCAGAAGTGTGCTCATGTGGCGCTGACGCATTCCGCTGACATCATTCCCCATCTCCTCCTCCGACCAGCCCCTCTGCCAACTCAGACAGAGAGGGAAAGAGAAGGAAAGACTGTCTATGACAGAGAAAGAGAAATGGAGAGAGAGATAGAAGGGGAGTGTTTGAGAGAGAGAGAGACTGAACAAGGCTTTAAAAGGCTGCAGAGGTGAGGGGAAAAAATGAGAAAAAGAGAAAAATACAAAGGGGTGCTGAATGAAAGAGAGAGAGATAAATAAAGGTGGGAGACTAATGAGACTAATGTTGGACAATGGGAACATGGGTACTTAGAGACACAGACCCAGACCCAGGAGACAGAGACTGAGACAGAACATTTGCAGAAGAAAGAAAATGCCATGCATGCACCCCAGTCAGAACAGCACAGTGAATGGAAAGTGATGAGGGAAATTGCCTCACATTACTGGTTAGAAAGCCTGTATGGAGGGAGCATTCAATGGTCTTGGATGGAGAAGTTGAATAGGGGAGAGGGAGGAAGGCAAAATGAAAAAGGCAGAGCTTAATAAATGTTAGAGGTCACTGGAGTCTGTCTGTGCTCTGGACTTTTTGGGGGCTTAATATGGGTACTGTTGTGTACTCACTAACGCAATTAAAACCGCATTGAATTTATGACAATTGTATTAAAAACGTAATGGGGTTGCCTTTTTACAAATATATTCTCATTCTGTTTTCCGTTCAGCAAAGGCTAAATTAATTTTCCACTGCTCTCCCCCAGTGAGCTGCCGAGGTCATATCAGGAGACCGGTGGGACGTCAGTTGGACCTGCCTGTGAACTGAAGCGTTAATGCAGGAGGATATTTGGCTTACGTGTCTGCGGAGTGAGCGTCCGACAATGGACCAAAAGGGCCGTGCTCTGAGACTGGAGAGGAGAGGGTCGCTGTTTGGATGCCTGGCTGACAGCAGATGGATGGCCCTCTTCAGCTGGGAGTGTGCACTCCGCTCGTTTACTCACTTTGAGCGCTTGACATGTCACTGCATTCACACAATCCATCACTGCGCATACCCCAACTCCCAACCCCCATCTCCTCATCGCTTGAGGGAGAGAATGAAGAAGTGAAGAAGAAGAGGAGGACAGAGAAATAAAGAGGTAAAGAGAGAGAGAGAGATGTAGAGAGAGAGATGAAGAAAGAGAAAGAGCAGAGAAGGACAGGGCAACTGGGAATTGGTAGGGGGGCTCAAAATATACTAAAATGGGTTGGGAGTTGTGGAGATGGGGTAATCTTCTGCTTGGGCATCTGAGGTGGAGGATGGCTTGAGGCTGATTTGTGTGCTCTCAGCAACCACCCCTAGATGAACCGGTTTCAGCCCAACTTCGGAGAAAGTCTTGCATTTCATGCCACATCAGGACTAGGAGGTCCCTGGAGATTTGGAAGCAGACCAGGGGAAGTAGAGGGGAGGGGGTTTGGGTGTAGTGACGCACGGGAAGCTGTCGACTTCACAGTAAAAACAGTGCTGTGTTTCACACACACGCAAACACACACACACACACACACACCTGCCATTTCTAATGTCACAGTGTTTTATGTGCATGTCCAAAAGCTGGGCTTTTCAAAATACACCTCTTGAGAAGACAAGCAGGCATATTGCCTTACAATAAATAATTATATTATAAGTCGGCCGTAATTTTTTACTTGATTCAACCTTCCCTTGGTATTTCATTTTGATACACACAGCAAAGATCTGTTTTGTTTCAAAATGTAACCACAACACATGCTGTCTGCTTTTAAAGCCATTCTTATTCAGACTTTGTCACCTTAGTTGCCTTATTTCTGTAAAAGATGTCTCTTCCAAATATTCAATGCTGTCATATTCATCAGTATTATTTATTTGATGCAAAGTCAGGACAACTACTGTTAGACTTTTTTTAGTTGTTGATGACATTGTTTGAATCTGCTTATTTACTATGTCTGTCATGTTGAAGGTCCACATGTAAACAGTCAGGGCCCATATTAGGAGTGAAGTGGCTCAGTGTAACCTCTCCATGCAGATGAGCAGTGGCATCCAATCTCCACCTCACCCCTCGTTGGCAATTAGCTTAATCTCAGTGAGGACAAGGGTGGCCATTTTTAGTTAGTGGTGATTTAGAGGGGTGACTGCCCTGACCTCTCCTGCAAAACTTCAACATTGGGGACCACCCACACGAGCAGTGGTGTGGAAAGTGTATGTGTGTGTGTGTGTGTGTGTGTGTATATGCGTGTGTGCATGTGTGTGCATGTCTCAGGCTTAGAAAAAAAAAAGATTTGCGGAAAGAAGTGAATGAGGCATCATGGAGGAGGTTTGTGTGGTAACTTACTGAATGGAGAGAGTGAGAGAGAAACAGTGGAGGTGAAGATAATGTGGGCTGTCAAACACACACACACACACACACACACACACACACACACACACTGAGGGACGAGGGACAAGATAAAGAGCTGTAGACTCTCAAGTCTGATTAAAAAAGTGAGCTGATGACAAATGGTGTTTGTGGTAACTAAGGGATTTTTTATCTCTTCCAGGCCAGCTCCAGAAGGAGAAACGCTCTTATGCGAAGACGGCAGGTGGTGAGCAGTGGTTGGGCCCACTTTATCCAAAGTCACCATGCTGATAGTGTGGGCCTGGTGATAATCTTGAGCTTCCTGATATTTGGTCTTGTAACAGATAGATTTCCACAGAGTCTGCTGGCCTAACATTCACTCACATCATCAGTCTGACTGCCTCAGTGCAGTGTCCATATATAGCTTTGACTTTTCTTTTATCTGCATCTCGACTAAGAAGAGAGTTGAGCTGACAATTATACTGCTCCATTGAACGCCGTCTGTCTGCGTGCATCTCTCACCAATAAATCTGCTCAGCAGGTCTCTGCTGACGTGGGAATGTCTCTGCCCATAAAAACAGTTTGCATGTTTTTTTTTTTTGTTTTTTTTTTTTGTTATTTAAAAAAATGTGCACCCAAAAATGTTGACATTTTTAGTGGTTTTGCTGTCATGAGATGCTGCGTGTGTGTGTGTGTGTGTTTAGGCAGATAGCTAGAGAATCATCTCCAAAGACAGTTGGTTGGAAGTGCATGAGACACGGCGAGAGTGTCATCAGGCTGTAAACGGTAAAAAAGAAAGCCTCTGCAATGATGGTTATCTCAGCAATGGTCCGATCTGAACATAGTGAGTCATAACCATCATAATCCATCATAATTGCGTTCCACTGTGAATATGGCCGTCTCTTTCACTGCTCGAAAAGGGCTACAACGTCACCATAAATAAGCCACCTTCGCACTGAATGGACAAAAAACATAAAAATAGAGAGAGAGAGAGAGAGAAAGAGAGAGAGAAGTGTGGTGGAGAGGAACTTGGAAAGGAGTGAGAGAAAAAGAGATGGACGGCAGGAGGGAAGACGAGAGCTGCAGGGAGTGCATATGTGAACTAACCTGACACTCCCACTCCCCCACTGCCTGCCGCCAGTCCTCCCGTCCTCGTCACCGTCACCAGTGCGGCGGCCCTGGAAGGTCACCCTGGCGCAGGTAACTAAATCCGCTGGGCCCCTGTCTGCGTCACCACGACTTCCAGCCCGGCCTAGTGACGTGGCTGCCAGACAATGCTGGTTGCCTGGCATCATCCGCCACCACCACTGTCTCCACCCCTGCCCCAACCCCCGGCCCCAGCATCCCTGTCGTCAGCAGCACCACCTGCTGTGGCTGTGTGTGAGATTATTCCTTGCATGGCCAGCGTTTGTTACACTCTCACGAATCCATACTGAAAGGGGAACTAGGCTGGATTTTTTGCAGAGTTACCCCGCAGGGCTATTTGAAACATCATCTTTAGCACACAGTGCCATAATCTCAGGATATTATTGCTGTATTGCTACTGTTGAACAAAAGGGCACACTCACATTAACACACTCTCCCTCTCTCTCTGTCTCTGTCTCTCTCTCTCTCTCTCTCTCTCACACACACACACACACACACACAAAATTCCATACATTTACAAATGGAACCACTATAAACTTTAAACACAGACACACATACACACATATACTCTCACACACACACACACACATATACATGCACATACACAAACCCCACACATTTACAAATATAACCTTACCTACCAACCAAGGCTTAGACTAAAACGTACTAGAGAGAAGTACTGTGGGAGGTAGGGAGAGGCAGAGCTAGGCCCTGAGAATGGTAAGCAGTGTGCTGTGCCATCCTGCTGCGGCCTCAGGGGGATTTTCACCTCCGCTGCTCCCAGTGATCTGTCAGTGTGGCAAAGGCCCAGAGCTGTCAGTCATCAACGTGGCGATAACGAACAAACACAGGCCTTACTCGGGAGATTACCCACCAACTGCTCCACTGCGTAAGACTAAACAAAATGCAGCCTGTCTAATCTCTTTCTCTCTCTCTCTCTCTCTCTCAACCTCCCTTCTCTTCTCCCTCTCTGTCTCTCATTCAGCCTTCTGCTTCTCAGTTACACCCCCCTTTCCTTCTCTCTGACCATATTACCTCCCTCTCCCATCCCCTCTCTCTCTCACTCACTCTCTCTCTCTATTGCTCTCTCTCTTTCTTTCTCTCTCTCTCTCTCTCACACACATTGTTTCTAGCTCTCTTTCTCTCTCTCTCTTCTGTTGCTCTCTGTGGATAGTAGACTATAGGTTTATGAGACACTATCAAAGCCATCTCTCTCAAAGCCATGCTGGAGTCATGAACAGTAAATCAGCCTGTGCAGCTGTGGCTATGAGACACTCTGAGTGTCATCTGCATGTCTCAGGGCCCAGCAGTATGCTCAGGCATAGGTCACATATCAGCCACGTCCCCTGCACAGCACCCTCTCTCTCTCTCTCTCTCTCTCTTTCTCTCTGTCTTTCTCTTTCTGGGGTGTGTGGTGATTGGTCTGCTCTTATCTCCTTATTCGCTTCACATGGCCAGGAGAGAGAAAGAGAGAGAGAGAGAAAGAGAGAGAGAGGGATGAAATGAAGAGCTGGAGTGGTAATGCAGCCAGCCTGCCTAGCTTAGGCTCTCTATCAGTGCTTGGCATAAGAACAAAGAGAAAAGAGAGAGCTCTAGAGAGATGCAGTTCGAGATGAGAGGAGTAGGGTGTGGATGATGAAGAGTATGATGATGACAGAAAGAGAAAGAGAGTCAGAGAGAGAGAGAAGCAGGCAGAAATCAGAGGGAGGGAGGAGAGAAAGAGAGAGAAGTTACAAGAGGAACCATTTTGCTGGTATTGTTTCATCTATCCTCGTTAATTTACTGTAAATAACTTCTGTAAAAGCAATAGGTGGTGAATACTTCCAGTATGTGGCTGTTCTGTTGCTGAGGAGAGTGTACACACACAGTTGCACATACTTCCCACATGTGTACAGAGGTATAAACTCAGCACGGGAACTGAGTAGGCTACTTCAGGGAGAAGTATCCTTCCCCTGAGGGTCAATGTTATGAGCATGGGAAAGAATAAAAGAGAAGGCCTCAGACTGCCTGCCTCTTCCACTTTGTCATGGTTTCAGAACCCTGGAGTTTCAAGCCATGCAATAAAATCTCCTTCAGAGGCTCTTGTAACAGAAAATATATGAATGACTCATGATATACAGTTTCACTTTTGGACTGTTCAATGGCTTCCTGAAATGAGAAGGACTAAACCTGCTGTTGTAAAGCCCTTCAGTAAGTTAGTATTTTGTTGCTACACCACAATGGGACTGTGCCTCAGAGATATTCAACATGAGTGAGGCCTTTGGTTTGTGAAGGTTTGTGAAATATAATTTTCTTTGAAAAATAATAGCATCTGTTTTTCCTCCTTGTTTGGCATCTTTCTTCATACCCACATCATACCCACTTGGGAGAATCTTGAGAGCCTTTGTCCTAGATGGACAGAGCTTGTAGAAGCATGACAGTCATAACCCAGGGCTCTCATTTCACAGTGTGGCCTGAAATGAGCATTTATGTTACATAATTACCAATACCACTGTTACAGAATGACTCCCAGTCATTACAATGTGGGATGCTATGCTAAGATCCACAAATATCATTTGGTTCCCACAGTTATCAAAGGATGACGCAAGCAATGTTAAGGTGACAATTGCTTCTTTCTCGCAGTTACTCAAAGCATCAGCTATGTGTAGGTCATAATTCTGTCTAGGTCTCCTAACTCATCCAGAGAAGAACAGAAGCACTTCCTGTTGTTGTCCAGATGTGAGGATGAACAGGGGGCAGAGAGGGTGACTTTTTTTTTCAATCCTTTTTTCACCCCGCCTCCCTTCAGTTTGGTCTTATGACTGTTAACAGCACAAGGACCTTTAGATGCAGGCTGTTTCCTGTTTGAGGTTTTCGTGGCGTTCACTTGACTCCACCCCTAGCAAGCGGCTGATGACAACAGAGTCTGTTCAACCATGTTTGTGTGATTTCCTTTTGGGTCTGTCCTTGCATGATTCTTTGTGCGTGTGGGTTGTGATAGCTATCTATCTAGCTATATATATATCCAGCTAGCTAGATAGATAGATAGATAGATAGATAAATAGATTATATGACATGAGGTAGGTGCAAAAAACACTGCAAACAATAATTAAATAACATACATGAGTATAAAACTTCTATGTTAGAATAGATATATAGAGAGAGAGAGTAGATAGAGGAGGTGAGATACATGAGTATGTACGTGCGGTTTGGTGTTTAAGCCCCTATGCTTGTGTGAGCGAGCAACAGATGTGTGTTGAGCATGCATGTGTTTTGGAATGACCCCATGAGTCCCAGGCTCCCTTCACTTCCTCTTTCGCTGAAGAGACATTTCCAACTTCCTTTTCCACTCCTGTGCCACTCTGTCTCTCTCTCCCTCTCTCTTCCCTGTTGGTCTTTCTCTTTGTCCCGCTCCCTCTCTCTCTCCCCCATATGTCTTTCTCTCTCTGTCTTGCTCCCTCTCTCTCTCTCATTTTAGCTATCTCATCTCCTCTTCGGTGAACTGGACTTCCTCTCTCTCTGTCAATCCCTGTCTGTGTCTCTGAGGTCCACATGAGCTCTTCCTGCAATTCTCCTGCACGAGTGAAATGAGACCTGGTCCACTGTGACCTGCACAAAGTTGCCCCATAGAATAGCACAATAAATATCTCATTCATCTACTTTAACAGGACCAAAAGCTGACATTGTCTCTTCATTCAGGGAGTTCATGCCAGAGGATAAATAGGAGGAGTGGACTAGTTGTGGAGGAATCCCTGACAGTGCCTCACAGTTCTTCTATTCTGCTGGTAGCTTAACAAGGACACCATTGTGCTTTTAGGTTTGAATCTCTTACCTGATTGATTAGTTTAACTTTGCTGACCTTTCATTTCCATTTTATTTCATGACATTTTTTTTCTGGGAATTTCAGGAAAATGCTCGAGATGGATGAACCACTTTTAAACCATGCATTTCCTGTTTTTTTCAGTTGTCAACACCTGAACGTTTGTGTTCTGAAAAGTATAACTAGTATGAAATATATGTCTGAGACATATAGATAGATAATCAAAATACTGTCTGCCCAGACAAGAGGTGCAGCAGTCATATAGCCAGAAAACCCCTTTTGTAATCAGCAAAGTCCTTGTTTAAGTTCAGCAGAAGGTGCATTATAATGATAAACAAATGAAGGACAAAGGATTCTTTGTAGCTCCGCGTTTTTTATAAGATGGCTACATTGGATTTTTGGCTGATTGCTCACAAACACATCCGTTCACGTTTGAGAACATTTTTTAAACATAACAAACTGAGTCGCCTTTCAGTTAAGGAAGATTTTGAGACAAAATAATAAAACCAAGTGGGATCAGTAACACTGCACTCTAAGAAAAACATCCTCTGTTAACTTCTTTCAGCTTCTTTCCTTTTATATGAAAAGTTCCTGTACAAAATGTTCAAAATGTTTGCAGACTGATTAATGTCTACTTGACAGCTTAACTGTCATCCAAGTTAAGCTGTCAAAGGCATGTGGTTCAACATGCTGAAAGAAAATGCAAAAAGGCCTTTATCTAATTCCATTTACAGGTAACAGGTTCACAAAAATGTAGGTAAAGTCAGAAGTACTGAGTAAAATACTGAACCCCACTACTTTTCTCCTTTTCACTGTGATGTTTTTGGGAGTGGAGTTCTAGAAGTTTCAAACTCTGCCCATCTCCAATTCGTCTCTCTCTTTGAGAGTAACTGCACTGGAAGTCAGAGGAGTAGTCAGAGGTAGGCATTCGACTCTTTTCTGAAGGTGATGTCCTCAAAGGCTTGCGTTTGTAAAAGCCCTGCACTGTCCAAACATTATCTGAGTCTAAAGTCAGCTCGACCCAGGTCTGGTTTCTGTCTCTCCTCACTCCTCTCCTTCATTGTCCTCTATCTCTCTCTCTCTCTCAGACACACACACACACACGCCTGGGTTAGGACGACAGGTGCCACCCTCCCTCCATTCTTCCCACTCATCTCTCATGCCTTTGCTGGTTACATTCCCCTTATCCACCCTGCGCTCGTCTGTTCATCAGCCAGCACACTCTGTCTCTCAAGACTGCTCATTGCACACACACACACACACACTAATATTAAGACTTCTCTATATGCCTCCCATGTGCACTAACACTTTCTTTCTTCATACACACATACACACACATGCACACACACACACATAGGGTGAGTCCAGAACTCACATTTCTGCTTTCAGACCCACTTCACTCTTGCAGATGAAATGTGGTGCAGCAGAGCAGTGTTGCACCATCACCAGAGAGTGTGTGAGGAGGAAAAAGAACATGAAGGAGAACTGGCCAGAAAGAAAGAAGAGAAACAGAAACAGAAAGACAGAAAGAGAGAAAGAGTGAGAGAGAGAGAGAGAGAGAGAGAGAGAGACAGCCCATGAAAGAGGTATCAAGAGCCAGAAATGGTAAGTTAGACATGCCTGCAGGAGGAAAATGCCTGAGACAGGGATTAGAGTGAAAAGGTCAAATGGACAGCGGCACACTTTTGGCCAAGCAAGATAGAGATAGATGAGCTGGAGAGAGAGAAAGAGAGAGTTGTGAGGAGAGGGTAAGCCTCTTAAACAATGCACGTGAGCAATGAGGAATCACTCACAGCCTGAAAAGAAATCTCACAGATTAAAGATTAGCTTCAACATGGGCCAGACTCAGGAGAGAGAGAAAGAGAGGGAAAGGGAGAGAGAGGTAAAGAGAGTGAGTGAGTGAGAGAGAGAGATAGAGGGAGAGTACACAGGAACTGTGTCTGTGTAAGAAAAACAGGGTGATGGATGATACAGACATTTGATTCTGAGCACTTCTAAGGAAAAGAGAGGAAGGGGGTGAGAGTGCAAGCTGATCACTCGAGGAGTGAGGGAGTCATTTCAAACTGATTAAAGAAAGTGAAGGAGGATGGCAGCAGACAAAGTACAAATGTATGTAAGATAAGAAGGAGGGAGAGAGTGAGAGAGAGAGAGAGAGAGAGAGAAGACAGAAAGATTCAGTTAACAGATATGGTGGGAAAGACAGACTGAGTCATCAGAAATCTGCAACATTTTTTGAATCTCCACAAAATACATTATCTATATTCTCCTCCTATGTCTATTCTAATCTTTCTTTAGGTCCCATTCTTTAGCCCAGTACTGACACTGAGAAGGGCCAGAATATGGGGCAGCTCATGAACAATACATGATTAATAAACATCATTTTTATACAAAGTAGCATGCAGCAGTGCTCATGTGCAGCGTGTTTTTTTCATCTACCTCTCGTATCTTTCTATCATCGTCATCTATCTATCTATTTCTCTATCTGTCTCTCTCTCTCTCTCTATCTAGCTATCTATTTATCTACTGTATCTAGAGAAGCCCTTGCCTGTCCTGCGTCAGAGGGCCAGCTGAGCTCTTGCAGATGGGCTGAGTGCCGGTAGCCAGCTGGGGGGGAGGAAGAGGAGGAGGAGTATTATGGGATGTAGCAGTGAAGATGACAGCAGGACAGCAGGGCACACACCTGTGGCTCCATCACGCCACCACAACACCCTTCCCACCTCCCTCCACCTTTCCCCCATCCTCCTCTTCTTGGAGACCTGCTGGGCAGAGTGAGCATGTTGAGAGGGGACTAAGGGGAGGGGTGGCAGCTGGGGACAAGGGCAGGGTACAGGGGGAGGGGTGGTTATGGAATGCCCTGTGGGTAGGCACAAAGTGGCCGCAAGCCCCTTGTAAATGGAGTCAGACACAGTACACCCCCCCCCCCCACACACACTCACACAAACATACAGAGAGAGAGACAGAGAGACACCACTGCGTGCAGAGCAGGAGGGAGGGACTGCCTGTTTGTGTGCTCAGACTGTTTACTGGTTTATTGCTGACATCGCTGCTGTCTGCATATGTTTGTTATGGTGACACAATATACACATGTACACCATATGTGTGCACGTGTGTGTGTGTGTATGTGTGAAAGAGAGTGAAAGAAAAAGAGGGAGTGAGGGATTGAGAAAGAAAGGGGAGAAAGTGATGAATATACTTACACATATAAACTAACTGTGTATATGAATGTGTGTCTTTGACTAACCATCTCTGCTGGAGTTCCTAGGCTATCAGGTTGGTCGCCACCTCCTCCCTTTTGTCTGGCTGTCACACTCTCCTTTGTCGTTGACCTCGCATTCCTGTTGTGTCATTGATGGACAGGCCCAGTCGGGGCACAGGCCCAATGCCGTCTGTTCAATCACCTCCCCCACACCACATTCTACACCTAGTGCCCCAAATATTAAAGCCATCCACTTATTAATGTCTGGGAACTCTGTACGTGCATCTGTGTTGATCTGTGTGTGTGTGTGTGTGTGTGTGTGTGCGCGCATGTATGTGTGTGTGTCTATGTGTATATGTGTGTGCGTGTATGTATGTGGGGAGAGGACATGTACACAGAGAGAGAGAGTGAGTGATTTTACTAAGTATGTAATGACATGAGGTAATATTGACCTGCAGGATTTGCAGACTGCAGAGCAGCAAAATATTATTACATCACAAGTAGGACAACTGACCCTCTTCACATGCTTTTCTCTCTCTCTCTCACACACACACACACACAGACACACACACATACACACACACATACAAAGGGAGTCACTGTAAAATTGTCATCAGCTGTCTTTGTGTCTGTGAAGTGTACAATGATTCTAGGGACCTGGCCACGATGAAGTATCCATTATCCAAAGTCTCCTGATCTGAGCACTCGCATTCGCAGCTAATCTCTTCTCTTCCAGTCTCTTCCAGTCTCCTTTTAACTCCAAGTGTTATTTAGAACTAGTGACGTCCTGGTTGTTTGTGTGGTGGAATGAGCTGGCTGGCTGACTGAATCACCCCTCGGTGATTCCTTGTGCAAATGGTGCCTTGATTTCAGTCTAGTCTCCTCCAGAGCTGCACGCAGGATCAGCTAGGCCTTTAGTGGGATTGCTCGACGTCATTTACAGGAAACCCAGCAGTTACTATTCAGTTAACTGACACAGCCTGCGTCTGCGTTTCTGTGTCTGAGTGTGTATAAGTGTGTGTGTGTGTGTGTGTGTGCATGAGAGCTGTGTGTGTGTGTGAGAGAGAGTGTGAGTGTTTTTGAGTGTGTCTACAGGCATTTGTGAGAGCTGTTGGCAGGTGTGATATGGACAGCCTTTGATATTGCTGGTTTCATCTTACCCTGACCCACCAGCCGGTGCTCTTCACAGAAAGGTCAGCATGGTGGATGTTTTTGCCAGTCCTGTGGAGCCCCAGACTAATAGTGTTAATGTTTCTCGGGGCTCACTCCACTCCCACACTGCTCAAACTGTGCTATAAATCCAGTGGTTACATGCCCGGCACATCATAATGTTTTGATGATGCAGTGACCCACTGATATTTGTCCATTTGGTTTACAAATACTGCCATGCTTGCACACGGCCACTGCCATGCTTGCACAGAGACATTGTGTTCACGCACCAGTGTGTGTGTGTGTGTGTTTTTTGTGTGTGGAAGGGCCACACTGGTCTACTGTCTTCTCATCTGATAGCATGCTAAATCTCACCCACACAGATGGCAAACACAGGCAAAGGGCCAGGTGTTTTTTTCTTTTTTTTCTTTCCGTCTTTCTCTTTCCCTTTTCTCCATTTCATTCTGTTTTCTTGTTTTCCTTTTAATGTTTTGTTTTATCCGTACACTAAATTCAGTCGTGCACACACACACACACACACACACACACACACACCGATATCAAGAGCACACATGTTGACATACAACAAGTCACCAAGGAATGACATCACTGCTGGCTTGCAGCAGTGTCCATTGAACCAGGTGAAAGTTGACTATGCTCAAAGTCTCCATGAATGCAAGGCCAGTCATTACTCTTCTTTATCTAAAAAGCAGTTGCCAGCCCACTACATTCATTCCGTGATTCACTAATGAATTGTGGGATCGTTATGTCCATAAAAGGAGTAGATTGACCCCTGACGTGGCGTTATGCCTCACTTTGTTGTTGAGTTGCCTAACTAAATGATTTCTTAATGTCTGAGTACACATCATGCCCATGGTGCACTTCCTCTGAACTTCAGGTTTATGGATGCATTTGATTTTGTATCTAGGCTAGTGTGTGTGTGTGTGTGTGTGTGTGTGTGTGTGTGTGTGTGTGTGTGTGTGTAAATATGTTATGTTTATTTGAGAGCACCTATTTGTTTAAAGAACAATGCAATATGCATCATATGTTTGTGTAAGAGTGTTTGTGTGTGTGTGTGTGTGTGTGCACGCGTGCGCATGTGTTTTGTGTATGGCGGCCTACATGTTTTAGTGTGTGTGTTTTACGAGGCTCTTCTGGCTACTGGGGCAAAGGTGTCACGCTGGCTCACAATGAGGTGAGGTCGGTGGTTGTTTACCGATGGGGGCCGGTCAGGAGACGAGTCTTCTGACGTAGGGAAACTCACGAGGCAGCTGGGCCAGCAGCGGCGGCCAAATCCAACAAACACGCTACCTCAGACGACGCTACGCTAATTACCGGCCAATGAAGAATCACCCTTCAGTCCTGCTATTCATCGGCCTCCCGCGCTTCAAACAAAGTGGCTTTTTAAGAGAGAGGGGTGTGAGCAAGTGTGTGGGTGTGTGTGTGTGAGAGAGAGAGAGGGAGAGCCAGCACAATATGCCGTAGCCTGAGAAAGATCAGGCATGATGAACAGCAGCCCTATTGGCCCGGTCTGCCCTGGAAAAGAGCACTGAGCAGGCTCTCACTTCAAAGGGAAGCATGTGAAACACATTGGTTTGTTCACCTGATGATGATGGTAGCAGTGGTGGTGGTAACGGCAGTGGTCATTAATCATGATGATAATGATGATGACCATTAGCTTTCTCAAAAGCACACTGCTGAAAGACAAACAGCTCTGACGCCTGAGGCACAGCTGATGACACCAGACACTGCATGCAGATGCTGCAGGGTCATGCACTTCGCTCTCGTTTCACAATCCCCATGCAATCGCCCAATGTGGAACAGTCACTTCCCTTCCCCATCACACCCCAGCATTTATAGTAAATGCTACGGCTAACTGTAACTGGGAGTCCCTGTGTGCCCCTGTGCATCATCTCTCCTAAGGAGCTTAGGACATACTCATTCTCTCTCTCTCTCTCTCTCTCTCCCAGCACAAGACTGTGCAAGTGTACGTGTCAGATCGTGGCCCTCATATTTAATGTGCCTGCATTGTTTTGACTAAAGGGATTTACATGATTTAACCACAGGATTGTCAGAGCATTAAGACTTTCCTGTAAGTTCAGTTTATTCTGAGTCATTATTTTTGCCACTAAGCACGGGGAATGCAGTTCAGCAAGGGACCTAGTAGCACCCTGGCATCCAGCACAATGGCCCTGTATGTGGGACATGGCTGACACAGAGACATTTGTCAACGGCACTGTCCAACCAGCCCTGACATGATGACGCAAAAGCAAGTGAAGAATTTTCAAATGTCATTAGGAAGCACAATGCTTTGAATGGTGTTAAGAACAAAGAAACTGCCGGGGGCCCATTATGGCAAAATTAAATGATTTTTTGCCTCATAGGTAACAAAACTCTTGTGCATGAACAAAAAACATGTGCATGCATGCACAAACACACATGACACATGCACAACAACATGAACTGCAACCTGTGTGTGTGTGTGTGTGTGTTGAGTTTGTTGAAGCAGATATGAAAAGCAAAATATCCCAGATGTCTAGATTACATGCACCAGACAACAGAAATCTTCCTGTGTGGGCGATTATTCCGTTTTTGGATAAACAGACGTTTTGGATGTTCGACAATAACAAACTCTGATAAGGTCTGTTTTGTAGTGTATATGGGGATGTTAGAGGTCAGTGTACTGCGGGGTGGAAAGCATGGCTCTAAATATTTGCTAAAGACACACAATATCAGACCCTGAAAGGGGAATAGAGCAAAGGCCTAGCACAGAAGAGAGAGAAGACACAGATGTCAATGGTAGGTCTTTTCATCTCTGTTACACATTCTTTCTCTGCCCCTTAATCTCTCTCTAACCTCTCTCTCTTTCTCCTCTCTCTCTCTTTCTCTCTCTCTTGTTTGTTTCTTTTTCTCTCCATGAGATGTTAACCTTGAGTGATACAGTCACAGGAAGTCTGCTTGGAGAATACCATGATTCATCTGTTGCACTTGCATCTCACTCGATGTGGTTTTGGCTGTGTTAGCGCGTGTGTGTCTGCACGTGTGTGTGTGTGTGTGTGTGTGTGTGTGTGTGTGTGTGTGTGTGTGTGTGTGTGTGTGTGTGTGTGACACCCATGCACACTTACACTCACTTCCTCATGAAATACTGATATCAAATTATTTTCTAGGAAATTAAACAGAAACCTTTTTGATCACCAGATTAGCCTTCATGGCATTGCTATTACAGTTTCTCCCCATGTGGTTTTTGAGGCTTTTGAAACCTACTCATAAGATTCTTTTACAGGAAAGTTATCAGTAGGTGTCTCTGAATGCTAAACTGGGCTGCATACAGTCTTTACCAGATGTATCTGAATGCTAAAATGGATTGTATACATTTCACAATACACACCAGGTTTCCCTTAATGTTGGCATGAATAAACTAGAAACTAGTAGGAACGGTCAGTTTGAATCTGGTAGAGCTGCTACAGTTATAAATTATAAATCTAATACACAAGCTTGGCTTTTTCCATTTTCAAACCACAATGTCCTGCTTACTTAAATATGTTAACAAACTCAAAACAATTCAAAATATTAAGCATTTTTGCTGCAATTTCAACTAAGGTACATTACTTGCTAAAACTGTAACACACAGACACACACATACACACACACACACACACACACACACACACACACACACACACACACACACACACTGACATCAAGAGCACACATGTTGACATACAACAAGTCACCCACACACCAGAACACACATTCTCACTGCCTCTTTCTCTGATTCAGATACACAAACACACACAAAAAAGCACACCCTCACTCACACACCAGCCTAAACACTACATTGGGGCTCTCAAGCACAGTTATATAACCAGTAATTCCCTATCAAAGGCAGATAACATGCAAAAACCCAGAGATATGCAAACTGTGCCTGGCCAGGGCAACAGCAGCAGCAGGCATGAGAGGCCTCTCAGGCAACACGCCTCTGTGGCATTCTGAGTTTGGCATGTCATTACAGGGACTGTGGGTGTTGTCAGATGGGGTTTGGGGTTTGCCCTTTGGGCCGGTCCAGACCTTTGCATTGCACTTTGCATTCCTCTAGCGAGAATTAGCATCACTCAGCACTGCAGGATGGCCTGTTTTCGCTTTCTTCTCTTGTGGTGCAGGTGTGCTTCCCCCTGTCTTTCTCTCTCTCATTGTTATTTCCTCTCTCTCTCTCTTTCTCTCTCTACACTTTTACATAACTTCTTTCTTCCTCCAATACCTGAAGTCTTTACCATGACTCTGACAACTCACACCGACGGTCACCAGTGGAAAAGGTTTGTGTGTGAGTGTGCATACAAGTGTGCCACACGTGAAAAAAACCCTTGTCATACAGTTGCGTAGGCCATGTATCCCCCGTTTTGAAAAGGTCAAGTCCTCGTCTGGGAGACCCCTAATTAATGTCAAGCACAGTCACTTTCTCAACAAGCTATAATTAGACATATGGCCACCTTCACCAGCATTTAATTCTCCGTGCAGTCAACGCGGTACTTTCCATTTCTGTTAGTGTTGTGCATTACAACAAATTAAACTAACTGATGTTGGCGTCAAAAACTTCTGCTATCACTTGAATGTGAAACAATGGATACACTTTTTGTAATTTGAGGAACAAGAGGCTAGGATGTGAAACTATAAAGCTCTTCCACAAGCCAACACTTCAAACTCTGACATTTAACATTGATATGTAAGCTGTCAAAATAGGGCCATGTTGTTACACACATAACCTCTGTCAAAGGCATGCAGTCACAATCTCACAAAAGTAAAATAATAAGTGAGAGGTCACAAGCATGAGTATAGCGCTAGCACATGAGCTCCGCTACCTCTCACACCGCCAATGCATAGCCAATAGACGGCATTGCACAGAATGGCCATGTGTATTTGCTGTAAGACAAAAACGTGGGATGAGTTTACCACACCAGACGCTGTTATGAAACAGTGGGTTTTTTTCCCCCAAAAGGCACAGTCAACTCTATAATCCATCCCAGGTATCAGAACAAGATGTTCAGCTGAAGGCGTAGGATGTGAGTTGAAAATCTGGTTTTGTGGACATCTTGTGAACACATGGCTCAGAAGAGGACAATCTTGCGGATGTGTTTTGCAGAAACAAATGATCCCGCTTGACATTAATCACTTTTTAATAAGCCCCACATGACGAAGGTGAGGACACTGTGTCACATATGGAGTCTGACCTAAGGCTGTGCAAGTTCGTTAACAAGCAACACATGATGCTATTGACATTTCCACATGCATTTCAGTGAAACTGTGACATATTCGTGAATCGCTAAATCCTTCTGTTTTGATTATATCACCTGCATCTGTCTTATGGGTGCTTGATCTGTAATGTGGTTAGTTGCACCTGCTTGTTGGAAGCCTACCTTAGAGTAGTGAATGTTGCTGGAAGCAAATTTGTGCATTCTTGTGTGGGTGTATGGAGAGTGTGCTCTGACACTAGAGTGTTTCCAGGATGCAGTTGCAATGCGGTGCTGTCTGTTTACTGAGTTGAGGCCAGTGCTTTGCAACAGAGACGGCCAAAGTGACTATTAAATGTCAATCATGAGCATGTCACTGGCCTGTGCAAATGGCTTTCCCAGAAAAAGGGGCTAGAGGCAGTTGCTCTGAATCCAAATTCAGAATATTGATTATCTGTTAGAGTGAGTAAGTATGCTTACTGGTGCATGAGTATGTGTGTGTGTGTGTGTGTGGTTGTGTGCATTGGTGTGTATGCATGCATGCATGCACCCTGTGTGTGTGTGTGTGTGTGTGTGTGTGTGTGTGTGTGTGTGTGTGTAAATGCATGCATGTTTATTTGGAAATAAACCATGAGTAATCGCTTTGCAGTATAAAGACTGCAAACACAGACTGCCTGTTGTACAGCATACAAAATACCCCCCACATACACTCAGACACACACCCTCCCTTTCTTATTCTGCAGTGATCATGGTGGATTATATACAACCTTGACATTGAGAGACGTGTGTGTGTGTGTGTGTGTGTGTGTGTGTGTACGTGCGTTATGACGATATGCACACTTGTGCTTGCAAATAATCGCAGAAGGCTAAAGATCTTCGGTGGCCAATGCAAAAACATTTTTGCAAACCGCGTTTAGTTCTGTGTGCAAATAATCAAACTAAACTTCCCTAAAACTTCAGGAAATAGTCAGCTCTCACGCGGAATTATTTTTATGTTGTTGTTCCGAAAGCTGTAAGCAGCGAATGCCTTCCAGCAGGAGTCGATTCTAGCGCTACTGCGCGCTGAACACACACAGTAACAGCTTGAGAGGAAAAATCACGTGGTGACACATCTCTGGGACTGGCGTCATCGTCTTCATCTCCAAGCAACCCCTCCATCACCACTCACGTCACCGTTCGCCGAGCCGCACTGTTGCCCAGCAACTTCTGCCTTGCGCGCTCGCCGGCCTTGCGCCCCGCTCCGAGCTCTGACGCGCGTGTGACGTTAATGAGGTGGCTATCAATTTGTTATGGCAGGACGGGGAAGAGGTGGAGTTCCCTCATCAGGCGATTCAGCCTGTAGCCTTTTCCTGCATACCAGCGGATCGCAGTAGCGAGTGCTGAAGCTTAGGTGGCCAGAAGTGTCATCTCTGTAAATAGTCCTATTTGTAATCTACGGTTCACGCGGAGAGTGTGTCTGTACATATAGCTTACTACTCAAAGAAACACGGGAGTGGATAAACTTGCTTAGTTTTTTATTCTAATTCAGTGTGCTGATATCAATGTGGAATGACGTGTGAATTCGCGGTTGTGAATCTTTTCGACTGTGGAAGGAGGTGGAATTCATTTGTCTGTTGAGGTGAGTGTAGTTTTCGTTGTTTCTCTTGCCTTTTCTATTCGGTATACAAATGCACGTTTAATGTCTATAGGGCTTACTTTCCCTCTGTTCAAATGTACCGTCCAACAGCTGTCAAAGTCATTAAGAGCTACTTTTAATGTTTCGCAGCAGGCAACTGTGCGTTAGTTTTAGGTATCGTCTATCTTCTTAAATGCAAGAAATTATGAAAATTATGAATTCAAGAAATTATAACATTATTACTATATATTTACTAATACTAGTAGATAAAGACACCCGACCTACAGCCACGCAGTAGAAAAGGCTAATTGTGGTAATAGTAAGCTACCTGACATTTTTAATTCCGCGCCAAGCCACTACGGATATTAATAATAATAATAATAATAATAATCAAAATCATATCTTGGTTGTGTCAGAGTGGTGCACCTGTTACTGCTGTTTGCTTCACACACTGAATGCAGCCTTCTTTTTGGCTTCAGGTACGACATAGGCTACCTTAATCAAAACCGACAGAAATTCCCGCAGCAATATAACAGCCTAGCACCATGGTGATCATGACAGAGAGCGGTCCGGGTTCACAGCCCAATCCCTCGCAAAGCAGGCCCCTCCAGGTCGGTTTCTATGAAATCATCCGCACACTTGGCAAAGGAAACTTCGCCGTTGTCAAGCTGGCAAGACACAAAGTCACCAAAACACAGGTAGAGAAACAGTCACCAGTTGTAAATTAGTTGTAAAGTAATACATTTTTTCCTCAGTAGTACTCTTATTTTTATTTATTTATTTATTTTTGCATGAGAGAAAATCATTTAGATTATTGACACCGTCCACTGTGCTTGTTTTATATTTCATGCACTGCCACATGCAAAATTAAAATGTGCACTTACTGAGAATGTTACTTTTTTCTTTTTCCCTGCACACAGGTTGCTATCAAAATTATTGATAAGACCCGGCTAAACTCCTCAAATCTAGAGAAGATCTACAGGGAGGTGCAGATAATGAAGCTTCTCAACCACCCTCATATCATAAAGCTCTACCAGGTGAGTCCACCCTCCAGTTACTCAAGCTGCTGCAGAAATACATAGGCATAGAAACTGATAGGCCTACGTGCTGCAAGTATACACATATGCATGCGTGTGATTGCGTCCTATGAGAAAACAAAAGAGGGATGTGTTTTTCTATTTTTTACAAGTTTGATGTGTCTGTGCAAAACTGGAATTAAGCACACACTGCTAAGTTCCCAAATAGCTACCATGATGTTTTGTAGTGTGTCCACAGATGTGTGGTTGTGTCGTGTTCCCTTAGTTTTGGTCACACAAGGGCAACACAAAGCTTTCAGCTTTGAAAGGGACTGTTGATCATGTAGGCACGTTGCACTGAACCTTAAGTACCGCTGCATTAGTGCAATCTCCCTTGACCATGATGAAGATTGTGCGTGTGTGCGTGCGTTTGTGTGTGCGTGCGTGTGTGTGTGTATTTGATGACTTAAGGGGTCAGCCTCCTCTGAGTGTTTGCTGGCTGTCGATGTTAATTAGTGCAGGTTGACTGTGTGTTAGACCTCACGTGAAGGTGTCTGTCCCCACAGACGATAAAGATTTTAAGGCGCTGGAATCTGATTGCATATTAGGAACACCTGACTGCTTGCCACTTTTTCTCAGTGGACACATGTCAGCATTTTTCGTTTGACCTCAAAATTTTCACCCTGTTTTTTCCCCCTTTTTTAATGCCCTGTGTGCCGTTTGGACATTTTGCACTTGTTTACGGATTACCAGCTTTCTGACTTGTGCTGAGCTTGTGAAAGTTCTGCCTTTTTCCCAGCAGCTGAAATACTAGGAAATCAAATCTCATCCATGGACGTACATACCCTGAGCATCTTCATTGCAGACACAGTCTCCAATTGTTTGGTGGCTGGAGGTCTCTCCTATGAGACCTGACAGTCATTTTCTCTTGCAGTTGAGATTAGCAGAATTAATCTTCATGAGATTTCCCTGGCACACTGACCTGATTATGCGCATATTTAGGAGAGCACTTGCTGTACCACATGCATCAAATTATGGTAAACATGGGATGATTGGACCCTTGTGAACAGTTGTCACTTTTTTCAGCAGGGTCTTAAATCTGTGTCACTTTCACAAAGTCACACAGGGTCACGTGTTCTACGTTTGATGGGAACGAGAAAGAGTTGAGGAATTGAGATGAGCCGAATTGTTTTTTCTTCCAGTCCTTTAATGACAGAGATGAAGTATAAGATGGATCTACTGAAGTGCCTGTTATTTAAGAAATGGGCGAGAGGGATATGAAAAGAAAACCCTCAAGAGGGAAAGGAAAAAAAAAACAGCCATGGATCTGGTGACCCGTGGCCTGTCATGATAAGCTGCAGTTTCCGTTTTCTCACTGGTTGTATAAACACAGTGATTTTCCCCCTCTCTTTACCGTGGCAGTCTCAAGACAGACAGGTCTTATTTCCTGCAAACAGTAGAGCTTCTTAACTAGGCGTTCCTGGTTGCTCCCACCCTCGCCATCACTTGTCCTTCTCTTGCCGGCAGGGAAAAAGTGACGTATCTTGTGTGTGTATGTGTGTGTGTGTTCCCTTTCCTCTGGAAGAGTCGACATCACTGGCACCTCCGGTCTGACGTAGAGGGGCTGGATTCTTCAGAAGCGAGAGATAAAGAGGGGCCCCTTTTTCCCACTCTAATTTGACCTTCTTCCATTGAAATGGTGAACACTTGAGGTTGTGTAACTGGCCCCTGTTTTTTTTTTCGTAAAGGCCTGACAACATTTATGCACATACAGATCTGCTTGTCTGGCTTTTCATGGGCTGTTGTGGATCCAACACTTCTCAGTAGAGAAGTTTATTACTGCTACCACCCCTCAACCCACCCACCCACCCACCCATAGGGATACGCTGGATATGCGGCAGGCATTCGCCTGTACACAAGTTGGTTCCTGTTTGTCAATGAGCTTTTTAGCTCACACATTTCTGCCGTGAAATGCTGAAGCCAGCTGTCAGCTTGTAATTTGTGTTAGCTGTCAGCTTGTAATTTGTGTTTCGTGGGATGTGTTGGACCGTGGGTTTTCAGAAATGAGAGATAGACACAGAAAGAATTTTGACTATTTATGTGTGTGTGTGTGTGTATGTGTGTGTCAGTCTGTCTGCTCATGTTCAACGCTAAATAAAGGCCATTCAGGAAGTACTTGTCAGCTCCCTTATACAACAGCGCACCCCATGGAAAACCAACCTGTCACATTTGAATGACAGGAGACATGGAACAAATGAAAACAAGCGTGCCCAAAAGAGAACACAAAAACACACTGCGTAAAACATGCCAAAAGATTGAGTCAACTTGACCTGTATAACTCATGTATAACTGCCTGTATTTATCCATTGTCCTGTAAGTCTTTGTAGTAATGTAATATAGTGCTAATGTATTGTTCCCTTCTTTTATTGTGCCTCTAGGTTATGGAGACAAAAGACATGCTCTACATTGTCACAGAATACGCAAAGAATGGCGAGATGTTTGGTGAGTAAACCTTTAGAATATTTCAACTTTTTTAACCTCCTGGGCCTCTGTAGAGTCAGGCATGACTGGCATGGGGGGGGGTTGGTGATGTCCTTCACTCCCCTGGAGCTGGGTGTCGAGACGGTGTGGTCAGTGTGGTCTAGATAAGCTCTGTGGAATTTAGCCTGCTGAGCGCTGCTGGGGATGGGGCTTCATTGGGGGGGAACAGGTGTGGGATTTTCAGGCTTTATGTAACCACATGGAGAGGATAAGCTGGTGCTCTTGTCGCTACAGTAACACCAGGCCCACCTGTGGGGATTTAGAAAGTGGGCTGTCTGTCTGCTCACCTGTGTCTGTGTTCTCTCGGGACCATGAGGCTAACGTTGACTCATCTCACTCGTTTTCTCTCTCTTCAGACTACCTTACAACCAATGGCCGACTGAGCGAAGCAGAAGCCCGCAAGAAGTTCTGGCAGATTCTGACGGCAGTGGACTACTGTCACCGTCACCACATCGTCCACCGTGACCTCAAAACGGAGAACCTGCTTCTCGATGCCAACATGAACATCAAACTGGCAGGTAGGCATGGGGTGCAATGCTGTGACCCAATTTTGGACACAAGGCCAAACATTTAAGAGCTGCATTCATTGACAAGATAATGTAATAAGGTAAAACTCAGTAAGCAAATCACACAGCCAATATAATTACCACATGAAGCCTTGTTCTGAAGGGAACAGTTCTTAATGTCTTTTCCATAATTACACGTTCTTTCATTATGACTGGTTATATTTCATTATACCATATTACATTGACAATTCTGATTACTGGGTAATTGCCAGGCCTTTGGGGCAGTCCATTAAATTCCCTTTCTCTCTCCCCTCCCCTCTCTGTCTATCTTTCTATCTTCCTCTTCCATATCACAGACTTTGGTTTTGGGAACTTCTACAATGCTGGAGAACCTCTGTCCACATGGTGTGGAAGCCCACCCTATGCTGCTCCTGAGGTCTTTGAGGGGAAGGAGTATGAGGGTCCCCAGCTGGATATCTGGGTATGCATCTTCATCACATAACAACAGTGTGACAGTGAAAGTCAAAAGCCTGCCTGGTTATGGTCAAGTTAAAACCTTGCAGCCGAGTCTAACAAGTTCTCTCTTCCTGTGTGGTTCTCAGAGCCTAGGTGTGGTTCTCTACGTGCTGGTCTGTGGCTCTTTGCCTTTTGATGGGGCCAGCCTGCCTGCCCTGAGACAGCGAGTGACAGAGGGCCGCTTCCGCATCCCCTTCTTCATGTCTCAAGGTAAGACAGAAACCCAACCATCTTCTATCTCACTTCTCATTCCTTTGCTGTTGCTTTATCTGTAATTCCTTTTGTAAGGCCTTCAGTATTAACACTCCCCCTCTTTGTCATTTCCTCCCCCTCCTCCTCCCTCCAGACTGTGAGAACCTGATCCGTAAGATGCTGGTGGTGGACCCTGCCAAGCGGATCACGGTGGCCCAGATCAAGCAGCACCGCTGGATGCTGGCCGACCCCGCTGCCCCCCACCAGGCCCTCACGGTTTCCCTCACCGACTACAACTCCAACCTAGGCGACTACAGCGAGCCCGTCCTGGGCATCATGCAGACACTGGGCATCGACCGGCAGAGAACCGTGGAGGTGAGCATGCAGTATTTTTTAGAGGTGTGGGGATGGATGTAGGAAATGCTTTTAGGCCAGGGATGCTAGTGTTGGATGACTGATGGTGGTGGTGGTGAAAGGGAAAGGGATTGAGTAAAGGTTAAAGTTTAGAGGAGAAAGAAAATCTAAATGCCACAAGCACAGGGACAGGAGCCTGGAGGTTAACAAGCATAAGGGAAGGTGTTTGCGCTGTGCCTGGGTTAAGGAATTAGTGCTGGCCTCAAGCCACCCCCTTGCAGGCGCCACTGCCAGAGGCACCCCTATATCCCAGCTTGCCTCATGGCTTTAGAGCTATTTTGCCGTCGGCATTAGGCAGGATAACAGGCATCTGTTTTCTTAAGCCAGCATATTCCATGCTTACGTGCTGTTGTTCTCGCAGTTCCATCTGAGATCAGGCTTTGCTTTCTCACGCGTGCCTGTGTGTATGTGTGTGTGTGTGTGTGTGGGGGGGGTGTTGTAAGCTTCAAACAGTAGGGGTCCAAACAGAACATATTGGAGGAGAGTCTAATTCCATTTGCTTTCCCACCTGTTGCAGTCTCTCCAGAGCAGCAGCTACAACCACTTCTCTGCCATCTATTACCTGTTGCTGGAGCGGGTGAAGGAACACCGCAGTCAGCAGCTCAGCCGCCACTGTGGAGTCTGGAACCAGAGACCCAGGAGCACTTCAGACTCTACTGGCCCAGAGGTGAGAAGCTGAGACTAGGGCACATCAGCCAATCCTAGCCAACTAAGTTCAAATTACAAGGTAGAAGGTATAATAGCTTTTCTTCTAATTGGACGCTAATCGGATTCCACCTTTTTCTGTATTATCCAGGTAATCATGGAATCTGCAGATGGATTCAGATCTGCCTTCCCACTTCAGGCCAAGAAGAGTGCACCCATGCATTCTGATGGAATGGAATGTGACCAGAGCGGCCTGTTCCAGGTAAACATCTTTTCCAGCTTTCAAAAAACACCTACTTAACCGTCGTAGTAGACCTGTAGTTTTCCACATGCATGCTATTAAATACACTTTTCCATGCCACCAGCTGTGTGGTGCTTAGACCCTTTCCTGTTTCGTGTTGCAGATGTGCAGTGCACCCCCACTCTTCCTCCCCTCTCCTCCTCCTCCTCCTCCTCCTCCTCCTGTCAGACAGTGGCTCTAACGTGAATGCCCCTCTCCCTATCTCCCAGCGTGTGGTGTGCCCAGTGGAGGCCAGCCTGAGTGGGCTCCTGTGGAACCGCTCCATCTCACCCAACAGCCTGCTGGAGACCACCATCAGCGAGGAGGTGCGGCCCCGCGACCTCGAGGAGGAGGAGGGTTCGGCCGCCATCGCAACGCCTCCCCTGCCCAGCACAGCTTCCCGGCGGCACACGCTAGCCGAGGTGTCTGCCCGGTTCCATCAGTGCAATCCACCCTGTGAGTACCTGTGCCAACATGCTAGCATTCTAACATCAGAGCTCTCAGGTAATCACTAATTGCTGCGGTTGCCAACACAACAGAAAACTCACAGGATTTGTTCTATGTGCAGGTATTGTCGTCAGCCCTTCTGATGCAGCCTCATCAGACAGCTGCCTCAAGTCCTCCTCCAACCCCCATCCAGCTCTCTCCACCCCCATTGAGGGCCTGTCCACCTTGTTGAGCTCTGGGGTGGGCCAAGGAGGTCTGGCCCCTGCTGGGACCCCTCTCGCCCTCTCCTCAAACAGACTCCTTCAGGCCCAAGGCAGCCTCCACGCAGCCAGCTTTCAGGAGGGCCGAAGAGCCTCTGACACCTCTCTCACTCAAGGTAAGCATTGATACCAGCATATTTGTAGAGGTTGTGGTGGTTTTTCTATGACGTTTTCCATGCCAATTGTCTATAAAATTACTTAGTCCCTAGTGTCATCACTTTTAACCTTTGAACTTTGACCCTGTCTCCAGGCCTAAAGGCATTCCGGCAGCAGCTGCGGAAGAACACTCGGACCAAGGGTCTGCTGGGACTCAATAAGATCAAGGGGCTGACGCGGCAGGTGTGCCCCCCAACATCCTGCCCCCGGGGCAGCCGTGGCTCCCTGGTGCCGACCATGTGCGCCACCACTGGACGCAGCATGCTGGAGGAGGTGCTGCACCAGCAGAGGTCAGAGATGCTTGCAGACTGCCTGCAGTGTTTATGCCAACCTCATTGCTTTCGTATTGTATGCATTGTCCTGGTTGTGTTAGGCTGTGGTGTTAACATTCTGCATTTGTTTGTTTTTTTTTTGTTGTTGTTTTTTTTCGCACAGGATGCTCCAAATTCAGCACCAGAGCCAGTCTCAGCAGCCCGTCGCTGCGGTTACCACTCAGCAGCCCGTCCTGTTCCTCTCCCAGTCGCACCAGCATCAGCACCACCACCCGCCATCCCCTCCCCCCAATAACCTCTTTGCTCCGGCTGCTCTTTTCTCTGAAGCCCCTGTGCTCCTACCCATGTGTCAGCAGACTCCTCTGGCTCTGCAGGCCCAGCCCCAGCAGCAACAGCAGCAGCAGGCTTCCCTCTGGCAGCAGCCCATGGACTCTTGCTCTTCTACCTCCGCCTCATCATCCTCATCCTCTTCCTCCTCCTCCTCTTCCTCGTCTTCCTCATCCCTGTCTCCTGTGGTCTCCACCGCCCATCTGCTGGAGGCCCGTCTGCACATCAGCCAACACCCTCCCCACCCTTTCCAGCCCCACCCGGCTCACGCCCACCAGCACCTCCAGGCCCTGCCACAGGTTCAGGGGTCCTTCTTCTTGCCCCAGCAGGACCGCTGGGGCCTGGGCTCCACAGCCGCACAAGACCCCAAGGTCCAGGAGCTGGTCTGCAGTGGACAGCAGCAGCAGCTTAGTAGCTGTGTGATGGTGAAGTGAGAAGGATGGAAACGAATCAATGGACACCATCTGAGAAGTTCACAGGCAGAAGAAACATGGAGAATAGAAGTTGTACGAGAGATGATGATAAACCAGAGTCATCACTCTCTCCCTCTGTCTCTTTCTCTCTCTGTCTCTGTCCTTGTCTCTCTTTGATTGGCTGAATGAGACCAGCCGACCGCTGAGAAGAGGACAGTCCCTAACATGAACAAACGGACAGAAGTGTTGAGCTAAAACCATCTGACTTTGTGATGGCAAAAAAAAATGAAGGTGTTGCATCCTTTTAGATGCAGTCAGTAGATTTTTATTTACATAAAATGAAAAGAAAACACAAAAAGATGCAAATGACTCATTTGAACAACTTGCACATGTCTGTGTCAGTGCTTGTTGTTTCGTGCATCCGTGATTCAAACGAAGAAGCAATAACCAAACTCTCTGTGGAGGACTTCCACTCTTGTCAGACTCTGGACTCCCCTTACAAGCAATATGGAATGGGCCTTTGCCCAAGGAGAAAGCTATGGAGAGTGCAAAAGTGTGGACTTGCTTGAAGAAAAGAGGACTGACTTCCAAGAAAAAAAAATGCTCATGTCAGTCCGAGTTGTTTTTTTTTTTTATTGTACAAGAGTGCAGGAACTGCACGTCTTCCTGGTTTAATTTCTTTCTTTTTTCACGTTTGCTAATTTTTGTTAGGTAAGACCAAAGTTTTTGGATTTTTGGTTGCTTTGATTTACATGCCTTTTCTGTAGCAGTTCGGTATAGAAAATGTAGTTCCAAACATCCTAAACTTCCAAAATTCTCAAGAAAAAAATGCTATCATTGTTTTGTCAACTAACTGTGATTTAAAAATTCACTCAGCAGCCCTTTGCTGGGTTCAAGCTGCTTCTCTTAGAGACAAACAGATATGTAACTGGTACGCTATGATGCTAAAAAAATGGAGGGGGTTATGCGAGCTTTTAGCTTGATGACAGAAGCACAACATGTACTCCCAGAGTCATCAACTGGGAGCTCAGTGCAGCATTTGTGTGCGTGTGCATGTGCGTGCATGCATGTGTATGTGTGTGTGTGTGTGTGTATGCGCACCCACTCTGAGTCTGAGAATATGAGCTGCTTTTCTGCTTTGTATTAGGTTATGTATTAGGTCCACTTACACACACACACACACAGTTTATTTTGTATTTTGTTGCACCTTCTGTCATGACAGACATGTGCTCCTATATTTGACCCACTGTCAAAGTCAAAGACAATTATTATTCATTCAAATTCAGCTCAAATTATTCAATTCATTAGTTAATCCTGCCTCCTTGTAAAAAAAAAAGACAGACAAACCAAAATTGAAGAGCGGAATCATATCACTACCTCCTCCTCCACCAGAAATAATTTCTACACAGTTTTCTTTTCTTTTCTTTCTTTTTTTGTGATATGTAGACAGTTGCTTGCAGTATACATTGTGCTATGTTCATGAGAGCTGATGAGAAGCCTGACTTATCTGTGCTGTGACTAAATGCCCTCACAGCAGAGTTTGGATTTCACGCTTGCATAATAATGAGAACAAAAAGAAGCTTTTGTTTTTGGGAATAGTGCAATATTTCACATTGAAATGTAGAGAAACCAGGAGAGAAAGCTCATGTAGGAAACAAATAGGCTACATATGCCTAAAGCAGTTGTTTTCTAACTTTTTTTTATGATTGTATGAGATTATTTGAACACAAGAGTATAGAGTAACATATATTCGTACATAGTAGAGGCCATGTTGACTTGATATTTGTTGTTATTTTTTGTCTCTACATAGCACAGGTTGCCTTTGAGTCCTGGTGTAAATGGCAGTACTAGTGTAAGCCAAAGACAATATAGAGTGGGAAGGTAGAATACTGCCTTTTTGATGTTAGCGCCCCATAACTCTCAGTGTTCTGCTTTACTTAGCATTTCACTTCAACAAAAGCTGCTTCCATGACTAGATGCTATGGTGATATAAACAGATTCTCCCTGTCTCCCAAGGACCATGGTTGTATTTATATATTCTTATTGCTTTACTTGTGAAATTGAGTTGATGACAACTTGTAGCAATAGACTTTCTGGATAAATTGTTTTGCTTGAGATACATTGCTCTTAGGTGCTAGAAAGTAGATTACAACCCTGTGTCTGAGTTTTATGTGCATTTCTTTTATTTGAGATGAACAGTATGTTGTTGAAGCCACCATTGAATTTGCTGTGACAACACCATTAGCTGGAGTTTGGTTTAGCATCTCTCCCTAATTGTGTTCCACTTGCTTTGCTTGGTCGAATCACAATATCTTTGATAGCGTTTCTCCTTGTCAAGAACAATATGAGTCAATGTTCAAAACTTTATTCAGAAGTTTGAGGTGGGATCAGTCATTACACAGTGTTAACATTAGCCCAGTCCAATTATGTAGTTTGATTACACTTACCACCAATGCTTGTGCCTTTTTCCGAACAAATCCTACACATGGAAAGAAAAAACAGGTTGATTTTAGTTCAGGATTCAAAAAGCACATAAACTGATACCCCCAATGCTTCAGTCTATGGTTTTAAAACAAATCCATTTTTTACTTTGCTTTGTTGGAAAAATTGCACTTTATAGAATATTGCTCATTTAAAAAAAAACTGTTTCCAAGGAAGATGAATCCAGAAGGTTACACTGACCAGTGATGTAACATGTAACCATGGGAAACACTACACCTTTGATGCAGATCTGTAATAATGTCTCTCTTTTATTTTTTATTTTTTTCAATTGCTGGTGTAATTCCCTTATTTCCTTGCTGTGTGTGTTTGTGTGTGCGTGTGAGAAAAGTGTGTTTTGTATGAAGGTGAAAGAGTGAACTAGAAATGAAGATTGTTTTATTTATGTGGCTATTTATTTGAATAAAATTCACTTCCTAAAAATTCACATTTCAAGTCTTTGTTTTTCTTTGGATTGTATGTCCATTCATCAGCATTAAATAACAATAAATAACAATAAACAGAACAGAACTGCAAAATAATCATAGATTAAAAAAAATTAATTAAATTAAAAATAAAATTAATTAAAAATCAAAAGCCTCTCAGCAGACAGCATGTTTCATAATAGCTGACGTCACAGAGGTACTAAATTGCAGACAGCAGTTTGGTACATTAGTTTTCTTTTGATGTGCAAGTATCATTTAATTATGGATACACGTCAATGCTTTTCGTTGATGTATTGATAGTCCAGTGACCTTTTTTCCAGAAGAAAAAAAAAAACGCTTTTCCTCTGCAGCTTATAAGGAGTCGGTAGCCTAATTCTCTCTATCCAATCAGATGAATTTGCTGTGCTTTGAGAGAAACTTCAGCAAGTCTGCTAAATAAGGCTTCTGACGCATGAGCAATACACCTCTGGCATTACTTGTCCACTGACATCTCATACACCTTTTACATTGCCAATGTGGCAATGACGCATTTTGATGATGCAAACAGGGATGCGCACAGGTGATCCTGCTGGTTCTGTATTACTCATTTGGCCACAAGTTCCTGCCAGAGCTGTGCCAGAACAGAGCCGGATGAGGGCCAGAGGAAGACAGGCAGACATGGCTATGAGTTGAGCCCTCTGATGCTTCTGGTCCACCACCAGCCCCTTCTGCTCACCGCCTGAGCATAGCTACAGCACGCCATGGTTAGAATCACTACAAATGACATTCACTACAGGAAAACAAGCCTATTTTGGGATGCTTGACATGATATGGTGGCAACACACAAGGCCCCATTTCTCTCTCTCTCTCTCTCTCAATTTCTCTCTCTCTCTCTCAATTTCTCTCTCTCTCTCGGTGGATTGGCCGCATCATATTTCTTCAATTTGACACTGCTGTGCTAACAGGACTTATCCCCCTGCCAACAAGTGAAGCACTACATTAGGAGCGGTGCTGAGTTCGGCATTGTTGAGAGAGAAGTCATTTGGCCAGTCAAGCAATCCAACATCTTCATATCAAGTGCAAGTGAAAAGCAGGTACTTTGGGCGTAAACAAGGCCAACTCCACTTACTGACAGTGCAGTCTCTCAGAGGACAGCTGGAGCTGTGCCCAGGATTTTTTTTTTCCTTGAGGATTGATCGGAATGGCAAGCTCAGAGGTGGTCTACTAGGGTGGGGTGGGGTGTGTTGGGGCGGAGCCGGTACGGTGGAACAGGCGTTGAGTGATCCATCATTCCTGGTCGTCTGTCTGGAAAAGGAGTTGGCCTTGTTTGAGCCTCAGTTAATGAGGCTGTTTTGCCAGTGAAATGAACGCAACTGCCTGATGTGATGATTTGTGAGTCTGCCTCTGTGACAGAGTGTGACTGAATCCATGTGCATGTGTGTGTCTCAGTCATCAGTCGTGAGGATCGTGACTGCAGACGGTGCACTGTGAATCGATGTGCATTTGTAAGAGTGTGTGTGTGTGTGTGAGGGAGAGAGAGAGAACGAGAGAGAGTTTGTAAGTGTCTGTGTGTAGTGTGTGTGCAATAGTCCCTATGTGAATGTGTGTGAGAGTCTGTGTGTGTGTCCTGTGGACATGTAATCCTACCTGCCAATTTCATGTGTTCACACCTACCCCACCACACATCACGCACAACTTGTTTATCAGTATATCACATACACATACACATCACATACATCACATACTGTACACATCAGTCAGTATACATATCACATACTACATGTTTGTCAGACGCTGCATGTTTGTTGCATGTTTGTGTGCTGTGCCGTGCATACATGTGTGTTTGAGTGTATGAGTCTGTGTGTGTGTGTTTACAACTGACTGTATGAATCTGTGTGTGTGTGTGTGTGTGTGTGTGTTTTGTGAGTAGATGTCAAGTATTTTGGGTGAGCCGTAGCCATCCCAACCCCCAACCCCCACTCCTGCTCTGCACAGGGATAGACTGTGGTCGTGGCTGTAAGCTGAGCCGTGGACAGGGGGGGATGTGCTGAATCTGGCAAGGTCAGCCGGTGCAGTGGCTAGGCTAACGGTACACCCTGTTAGCATCATAGACCACAGACACTGGGATGCTACGCATTCAGACACTACTGACAACAGAGGTGCACAGTGGTCCAGTGCTCGCAGTGCTCTACAGCAACACAGAGCTCTTCAAAGGCAGCCAGGTTTGAATGCATCAGGAATGGTCTGTGATGACAGTACACAGCAGATGTTTGGTAAATGGGGAAACAAAGAGAGCTCTTTCAATGACAGGGGAGAAAAGAATGAGAGAGCGAGAGAGAGAGAGAGAAAGAGAGTGCAGAGTGACAGCAGCTAAATCACTCTAGGAATATAAATGAGGAAAGTCCCTCTGCTATGGAGCTCAACCATGCACAGCCTGCAGGAGGGAACTGGCATCAGGGGCTTATATACACACCGCACATGGCGTGTGCCTGCAAAAACACACACACACATGCACACACACATAAATACACACAGGCACATACATACACACACACACACACATAAATACACACATACGTACAAACACACACACACACACATAAATACACACACGCACATACACACACACACACACACACACACACACACAAACACACACACACATAAATACACACACGCACATACACACACACGCACACATACACACACACACATACACATACACATATAAATACACACACACGCACACATACACACACACACATAAAATATGTTAAAATAACAACAGTGTTTGTGTGTGTGCTTCCTTGGGGTATAACCATGGATCTAAAATACATGAAAAGTTTCCATGAATAAGTGATGAATCTTACATCAATGAGTGCCTCACATCCACTTTCTCGCGGATCCCATTTTCATTGCACTCTAGTCATCTCTGTGCCACTGCCAACCCATTTTGGCTGCCTCTTCAACTCCCTATCCTTTAGGGAGGTGTAACAGGTGGACAAGCCAAGACCTGTGTGGAAGTTGTCATGTTGGCACTGATGACACAGGATACAAAGTCATTTGTGGAACCATGTTGCTTGCATTCATATTCTCCCACTGAGCAGAGACCTAGCAGTGGTGCGAGCGGACACAGAAGGATTATTACACAGTAGTTTCAACTCTGGTCTCTCTCTCTTTCTCCTTCTCTCTCTCGCTCTCTGTCTCTCTCTCTCTCTCTCTCCTTGACTGTCTGTCTCGCTCTCTGTCTCTCTTTCTCTCTCACTGTCTTCTGCATAGAAAAAATACTTCCAGCACTCTACAGTCAGTCTCACCTGTCCTTACCACTGGAATCTTCATAGTTTGAACAAAGTGTGGCACCCTTGTGAACAAGAGGTCTGGTAATCTGTGGACAGACTTATAAGATGTTTGATTCAGAGGAGCTCTAAGAGTTGGACAGCAAAGTTTCCTCCTCAAATCTCAACTCAACTGCCTTGTCATAAGGCCTATCAGGATTCGCTTGTCACATCGGTAAATCATTTTGCTGCAGAAGACAGACACCCAAGAAGAGATTTCAAAAATGTCGGTTTCGATTCAACATCATCCATAATTTTGTATTTTATTGAAAATATCAAATGTATTCAGAAGAAAATATGATATATGTATCACTAAACCTAAGAATAATTAGACCTATAGTGAATGGTAGGGCACTCAACGTGCAGCAATAAAAAGAGTCAAATAGAATCATGACGGATGAAGGACCTTTAGTACTGCATGTGTGAGGTAACGCACTTTGATATATTACATCGCAGCAAGAACAACATCAAGATATGCCATACTTAAAGTAATACACACCCCTCTGATGGTGTTACAGCCATTTCAGTCTTGGCTACAGTATTTCTGGCAAACAAGGAATATTTTAGGCAGTTTTTCAAATACAATTTTTTCTTGTTACTGTTTCAAAAGAGCAGTTATGAAGTTCAGAAATTAATGAGCAAATAATTTTGATTGAGAAAGTCATTGTAGTTTCCTAATGGGTTTCACATGTAGGAGTTTTTTTTTTTTTTTTTTACTGAACAAGTGTGTTGAGTCAAGAGGATTTTTTTCTTCTAAGGGATTGTCTGGAGTAAATCAATCCATAGCTCTGTTGTGAGATTACTGTTGGTAGGAAGAAGAACGAGGACATTTTTGATAACACAGACTGAATTAGAAACCTGGCAGCTAAAGCTAACAACTAAAGAGTTTCTTGTAGGAATAAAAAAAGGAAACAAGTTTCTTTCTCATGACCAAGGCACTATATATGGCAATTGTATTTATTATCTCTCTGGGATCAAAACTCTTTTAGATTTAGTATCAGTGTATGAACGATACCAAAACAAACAATACATCTTTTAGCTATTTTTTAACTCCTCTGCACTTGTCAAAGCACTCAGTTTTTCTTCCAGTAACAAGAGAGTGAAACGAAACTCAGAAATGATAACACGTTAGGGTGAGCTGTACTCTGTCGTCACTGTTTCTTCAAGCCCTAATCAACAGCTCTCCCTCGATGGCAACAATTCTTTGACTAAAAACTTGGACATGGGGATGACTCATGCAATAGCTTCTTCGGTGAAAGCTCACGTTAATACCACGACAACAATAACCCCACAGAACAAGTCATAACATGACTTAATAGCTGATCATCTTAACTCCATGTCCTTAAAACCAACAGTTCCACCAAATAAGTTACTTTGTGTTCTCTCCCTCTCAGCAACATTTTTGTTAAATTGCACCTTTGAAGTAGGCTGTTCATGTTCCAGTTCTGTATTTGTATCTGCTTGGCTTCCTGTTTCCGACACATTTTTATAACTGTGTGTCTTCTGTCACAAGGGTGTCAAGAAGTTGAGGGCCTTAGTTCCTGACTTATAGGGCAAAAATCGTTTAGAGAGAGATTTTATCTTCAAGGGGAGTATCAGTCCTTCAGTGAATCTGTGTACATAAGTCTGACATTGAGAAGTTCCCCTTTGGCAAGTATAATTCAATTCTAAATGTCAGAGATTGTTTACTCTGACCTAAGTTAATCATTTTCAAATAAATGAAATCAAATCAGTGTTTTAGGATTTGTTTGTCAGGGAATACAGTTTAGTTTAGTTTTTTTTTTTTTTTACAGGGCATGCAGATGGTCAAAGTCCTCCAAACGACCAAGCATGCAAATCTAAGTTTTATTAAGATAGCGGTTCTCTGTGCTTTTGCAGATACCTACACATTCATTCTTCGCTAAAGCTAATCATTAGCTTGTTATCTGCGACTCTGCACATTTTAGCCAGTGAACCGTAGCATGGGTAGTGGTAATATAAACTAGGCTTTGTAGCCTTTGCACAGGCAAAGAGAAAGAGGAGAATAATCAAAACAAGAGGGAGAAAGAGAGACTGAAGAAAGTGAGATGGAGATAAAGAAGGAGATGGAGAGATAGATAGAAGAGTAGAAAGAGAGAGAGGGGCCAAATCAGCACACAGCTGCTTAGTGAACTCAGCGTGAAAGGGCTCTAATGGAATGCTCAGTCCAACGCCAGTGCCTCCTGTACAATATTAACTGGGGCTCAACGTGCGTCATTCAGCAAACAGCTGACCCTGGGAGGCTTGAGAGGGAGAGAGGGAGGGAGCGCACGCGGCTAATTCCCATCTTCCTTTTATCTCCTGTTCTCTTTTTTGTGCGTCCACCCTCTTTCTCTCACATTCTCTCTGTGTTCCTATATTACTCTCTCTATCTGTTTCAGCTCTGAGCAGAACTGAAAATATTCTTCTTTGTTATATTCTCAAAGTACACAATTTGTCAATGTGTCAGTTTTCTTTTAGCTTGTTGCTACGTAACAAAAGCATGGGCTACGCCTGACGAGGATTCCATACAAATGCGCAAGAGATGAACCCTTTCACAAATGTTAAGTCCGGTATATTTAACACTAACACTGACAAAGATCTTCATGAATGAAATTCTTTGTCACAATTCAGGGTCAGTCCATGTTGCCTATAAAAGGTGAGCCTCCTTGTCATGACATGTCAGGTAACCTGACCAGAAAAAAAAAAATCAAATGTCTTTGACGTCATGAGTAGCCCAGTTTGCTGTAGTTTATCCTCCTTAGTATACGCCGTGCTCTGCAAATCTTATCTGGTGAATCTCTCTGTCTTTTTTGAGAGCGTCACTGCTTTCTGCCTGCGACAGTCTCTTCCACTCAAGTGGATGGCTTAGGAGCCGTGGGTGCAGCTCTGTGCCAAATGGAAACTTGACGGAGAATGGAAGTGCAGAAGGCCTCAAATGCGTCACAAAGCCCTTCTCCGTTTCCCTGGCTCCCCTTTCACGGATTTCGCTTTGGAACGTTAAGTCCCTGTACGCTGGTGTGTGTGCGTGTGTGTGTGTGTGTGTGTGTGTATGCATGAATGTGGTGTGCGTGGTGTGTGTGTGTGTGAGAGACCATAAATATACAATTTTTGCTGTCTGGATTTTCCCCCTTTTCCTCTAGGTCTGGGATGCTTCTGGAAGGACGAGATACAATCATAATGCTAATATACTCTCTTCCTTTAGGGCTTTTGCACATGGCTGTCACTAGACTCGCTGTTCGCCTGTTGGATGGTGGGGTGCTGATGTCATAGCTGTCTGGCTTTATTAGACATGCTGGGCTGCAGCGTGCCATCGTCAGGCTTGTTGTGTCAGACATGACTGCATCAGTGGATGTGCTCCAAGTATAACAGTGTTTTCGGTGATTGTCACTGCTGGCTGCTTTGGCGTCAGTGAGGGATCCTATGGTGACGCAATCCTGCCTTCCTGCCTCTGCCTCTCTCTCCCTAATACACACACACAAACAAACACACACATACACCACATACTCTCTCTCTTTCTCTCTGTGTCTCTGCCTTTGTCTCCTTCTGTCTAACCCTCTTATTTGTGCCATCTCCCTTAAAACATACACATGCATACTTTGCCTCCTATATGGACTGTACATGTGTGGTGAGGGTGTGTGTGTATGTGTGTGTCTGTGTGAGTGTGCACGTGAATGGGTGCGTGTGTGTATGTGTGTGTGTGGGTAGGTAAGTATGTCTGTCTGGGTGTCTGTGTGGGTAGGTGAGTATGTGCGTGTGGGTGTGTGTGTGTGTGTGTTGGTAAGTATGTGTGTGTGGATGTGCGCATGTCTATACATTTCCTCAAAGTCTAAAGCCTTTAGGTAATGAGGTCCCAAAAGAGGGCTGAGGTACTGTTAGGAGGGCAAAAAGAGCGACTCACTCACTGACAGAGCAACAGCAAAGCTCCCGCACCCTACAAGGAATGGCCTAGCTGCTGGATGCCGTTCCTGTTCTCAAATCAAATCTGCAGACTGGAACAGCAGTATGCACTTAAAGCTTCCTCATCTCTCTCTCTGTCTCTCTCTCTCTCTCTCTCACCACAGTTATACAATCCCTTTTCTCTTTTTTCTCTCTCCAGGGGCGGTGGAGGTTAACCTGAATTGCTCTCCCTCCCTCTCTCTCTCTCTCTCTCCCTCCTCAAGTTGGGAAGGTCAGGTTTAGCAGCAGGAGTGATGGTCCATTAAGTTGCAGTGGAAGGAGACAGAGAAACTGTGGGTAAATGAGGCCAGCAGTTGAGGCCAGGGAGACGTCACACCATCCCTGGTTTGACTTCACCCCACTCTATAAAAGCCTGGCCTACTACCGTTCAATCATCCTTGCTCCAAGGGATTGAAATACCATCCGAAAATGCCTTGATATCAGGGCTTTCCTGTTTAGAAAAACTGCTCCTCATATCTTACCCATTTTGTTCTTCAAAGGGATTTGTCTTTAATGCATGACTCCTATTGTGTTTTTTACTTTTGCTGTTGTGTTACGTGATTCTTACAGTACATGACAGTTTTTTCTGCTTCAATCTTTTTCTGCTTCAATTCAATGTTGGGGTAAATTTCCCTCGGTCGGTGGAGCCAGAATACAGTGATAAACAGGGAGTAACCCTCACTCAAACTAACAAGCAAACAGAAACAGAAGTCCTCCCTTCTGTGTGTTCCGCTCGCCCTTGCAGTTATTAGTTCATGTCAGCACATATTTTGTGCTGACGCCAAGGAGGCAGTCGCTCACTTCAGGGCAGATGAGACCAGGGAGTGTGTGGAGGCGCAGTCCAAGCAGGCACAAAGTTATCGGGATGGGCCAAGCTCTCAGCTGGTTTGTGAGAAAGATGTCACTGACATTATCAAATGTTGGGACATGGGAAATGTCTGCAAATATTATCAAATGTAGCCCCTAACAGATGGTAAACAAAGCCTACCTTCCAGTCTTCAAAATGTGGTCAAGCATGATGATATCACAGGTGCACCTACTTCTCCCCCAATGCCTCTCTGCAACATGGCTAACCACCAAGAAGTGACAGTCCTTCTGTTTCTTGTGCCTTGTCTCTCCCCAGCAACACACTGAAATGCTGAGCTGCATTATGGGAAAAGGGAGATAAGGCACCTGGGATTGCAGTCACTCTGCAGGTGAAGCAAATATCACCAAATATCAACAGGCAACCCACTTGCTAAGCAACTCATACAGCAGAATATATGTCTTTCATCATCTTCTGTCAACAACCTGATAGAACAGAATAGAATATAATGGACTTTATTGTCTATAACAATAGACTGCATGAAAATTGTCTTTGGTCTCACCGTTAAGCATATGTATCACAACCACAATCCACTCAGTCCTTTACAAACACATAAATATACATAGAAGCATGTCATATGCAGACAATTATACCCCACCCCCACCACACCACACCACACACATATACAATACTCATCATTTAGGATCATCGTCCTATGTCGACCAGAGGCCATTCTGAGAACATTTTAAATGCATTTGTCTGACATAGGCTCCCGTGGTGACAGTGTGACATACAGGCCCAGCCCAGTGAAAATCAACCTCAGCAGCATAGCCAGGACAACACACCCATAGCCATTTTGGACTGGGAGTGCACAGTGACACTCATGAAATGAATTCACATCCCCAGTCAGTGCATTATCACAAGGCATTTGTTCACTCCCAGAGACACACACCCACCCATTAACACACACACACACACACACACATACGTACGCACACTTACACACACACACACACACAAAGTAAAATTTTTCCGACAGCGGTGTCCAATCTTAGTCAATCAAGCATTCCTTCACAGTGAGTGATCAATCACAAGATTTCTGTGGCAGTAGCGTCAAGCGATTGCTCTGTTTTATCACCAGCATCATGCTAAGCACAGATGGTAAAGATCAAGAAGACCTGGAGTTGAAGAATCCTATGGCTATGCAAGCCCACATTAATCAAGGTAATGTGGCTGTTTCAGAGGAGCTGGCAGCGTGTCCTGAATTTCATGACTTGAGCCAAAGCAACCTCTTTCCAAACATTCCTCCAAATAGCCAATGCTAGGGCTTTATAAAGCATTCAACTTTTTCAGACTTTTCAAGATAGCATCTACATACCCATATAACAAAATGCTAGAGGTCCACTGCCATTTTCGCCCCCCAGTTTTCCGGTGGACCGCCAGATGTCCAGATTCACAGATAGCAACAATACCTGATATGGCAAAACAGCAGCAGCCCGCTGGCTGAACCGACAAGCGAAATACCAGTGGACCGCTGGTGGGCCACAAGCATCTTACTATCTGGGATAATCAAATAATTTCCTGATAATGTAATTCCACTGTAATATTTTCCCAATTTCATAAACTGACCAATGTTTTGGTAGCATGCCACCAATAGCTTTTGGTCAGCCAGTGAGCTGAGATTTTTTTATCAAGGTTTTTTTATTGTTAATTTTTGATCAAAGATTGAGGAGACTGGGCCACCTATGCATGCAGTTTGGGGTTAGTGCATCCTGGTGCATCGGTCCCAAAACTCGCACTAAATAATACTGATTCAATAATGATATAAAACTCATAAAGTTGTAATCAGTCAACTAAAGCCACATACTGTAACAGAAGAACATTGTACTACTAAGTTATACAAAAACAGAGGTGAACAAACAACATCAAACAACAAAATAACTGATAGAGAGAGCACATAATCAATAATAACAGATTGGAAGATCATGACAAAAGGACCAGATTGGCCAAAACCTAAAATCGTAAACAGAGAAAAAGGCAAATAGGATCATGTTGTCCCTCGGGTCACTGCATTCTGTGTCCTGATCCAAGAGGTTGCCATTGTGAACCAAACGGGTCTCTCCGAAATTCAATCAAACTAATCTTTTTTTTTCATATCAGTTATCCAGAGGACACAAGGGAGTTATAAGAGAAAAGTAATTCATGCTCATTTAGAAGTGTGCAGCTGTGATTTGGGAGGAGTACCACTCCATAAGCAACACTGGAGCTCTATCTATCTCTCTCTCCTTTCCTCCTTCTCTTTCTCTCTCTCTCTCTTTGACCACTTTGACCATTTCTCTTTGAATGTATCTCTAACTTCCTGCCATGTGCCATAACTTACACAGAGAAAGTAGGGTTACTCTTTACATGTAAATAAAAGTACCTCACACGTTATTAACCTTGCATGTGGTGTAAACTTGCTGTCCTTGGCCTCACTCTTTCTCCAGACCCCCATTGGGAGAAGACCACTAAACACTGCGAGCACTTCGTCTCAGGCCTCAAGCAGGTCCCATGATCGGGCAGTTATGAGAGGTAATGCTTATGTTTTTTGTGGGACGAGAGGGTGAAAGTTCATCTGCCAGCGCCTTATCCGCGCCTGGGGGGGGGCGGTGAAGAGGGCTGACAGTGACGCAAAAGAGAACATCAACAGCAGCTGTGCTCTCTCTCTCTCTTTCTCTCTCTCTCTCTCTCTCTCTCTCTCTCTCTCTCCCCACCTTTATTAGTTATAGTGTAGTTAACTCCAAATTCCTGTTCCTCACTTAATTACACTCTTTTCTCTCCTTAAAAAGCCCCTTCTTTCGCTCTCGCATTCTCTCGCTCTCTCTCTCCTTTTCTCTTTCCGGTAACCACTGGAACAGGCAAGAGGTGGTTTCATAAAGAGGTGCCATCTCCATGATTTATGGTTTTGTAGAGATGACGCAAAACAGCCAAATCAAAAAACCTTTTTTACACAGTCAAGACGTGCTTGCATGCGCACACACACAAACACACACACACACATGCACACACACACGCACACACGCACGCACACACGCACACACACACATACAACTCTTCATGCAACCAAAAACTTCTGGACAGATTTACCACCACGCCACCTTCTGCATTGCAAAATCAAGTCAGCTTGCACAATGTGGTTCATTGTACAGCTTTCACCCCACAGGGGTCTGAGAAAGGCTTCAGCCTTCCTACATGCAGACGTTCATTTCCAGCTCCTCAGTGAGCTGAAGCACATAACACAGTGTCCCTTTTTGGAATGTGCATTGCTGAGTTGATGCATATGTGCGCCATTTGCTTTTGTTTTTGGTCAGATGGAAATGTACACCAGGTATAGTACAGATAAATGGTGGTGATGGTGGTGGTATGTGTGTGTGCGTATGTGTGTGTGAGTGTGTGTGTGTGTGTGTGTGTGTGAGTGTGAGTGTGTGTGTGTGCAAGTGTTTGTGTTTTCTGTACTTTATGAACTGGATGTTGTAACCAGACATACAAGAACCCTGCTGTGTGACACATTCAGTCAAAACTACACAGAGAGTCCAATTCTCCATATGAATAAACTTCAGCAACACTTGTGGACTTAATCGACAGATAAATCAGAACTTTCTATCTTTTGTTCTGTCCTATTCCTTTTTTCCAGACCTAGTTATACCGAAGGGTATTTCTGAGCAAGATGATGACTGGCACTCTGGTGCCAACATTACATCATTTTTTGTCGGCTCAGGACCAAACACACCACACTCCCTTAGCAACAACACCTCATCTTTCCTCTCCAACCAGAGCGACCAAAGGAACGAAGTGGCAAACCCAGGGGCTGACTTACACAGTTAGTGTCAGTGTAAAGAAACTGTACAGAGCTGCTCTTTTTGCTGCCATCGTTAAAGTCATCATTGAGGCATTATGTTTTTCTAAAGAATGTTGCATCATTCCCTGAACTTTCTAAACGCTGCTGTTAGAGCCAGGGTACTATTTTAGGTCACAAAGTAATAAATTACATAAGAGTTCTGTTACGTTGAGCCATGTACGTTTCAGACTGGCTCCTGTATACTTGCATTCTTCCCATTCTCTCATTCTTGGCTTTTAGCATCAAGCAGTACGGGTGGGCTCTGTTTGAGTCCTTGTCTGTTTCTCAGTTACAGTAACGCCCAGAAACTGCCAAATCTTTATTTAAATGACTTTTATTAATTCATATGTGTGTGTGTGTGTGTGTGAGAGAGAGAGAGAGAGACTTCAACACTTTTAGGACAGTTTGAACAGTTGCCTGCACAACAAAATTAGCCAGCAAGGCCACATAGGGGCAAGGAAGAGAAAGTGTAAAAGTGTCAAGTCCAAAGGAACAATGAGAAGAGAGGGGTATATCCAAGGGTGCAAGGGAAGAAGTGTCAGTGTCAAATCCAAAAAGAGCAATGGAGAGAGGGGGGAATATAAAAAGGCACAATAAAATAAAACTATAAAGGCGTTTAGTCTCTGGGCCATAAAATCACACATAGAGGTAGGTAGGTATTGTACATTAAGCTGTACATGAACATGATCACACCAGTGTGGTGACACACACACACACACACAACGGCATGGCTGTATGAAAAACAGTATCATTGTTTAGGTGCATTTAAAGTTCGAGAGAGAGAGAGAGAGAAAGTTCAGAGGTAAAACAAGAAAAAGGACAGGAGGCCTGTTACAGGGTTTCTCCACATGGCCAATCAGATAAGCTACAGAGTGAGAGGCTACACAAGACAGCCATGGCTCCATGGAGCTGTCACTGACACCGGCCACATATCCACATAATGGCCTGGTCCTAGGCCTGTGACATAACAGCGTGGCACAACATGACGGAGGCAGTGTGACATGTAACATACACCCATTCCTGTCTGGACATGGACACACCATGATGTACAGTGCAGGGGAGTGGATACTGTAGTCAGTTAGTTCAGATTACTAAGCACACGTCATTGAGAGGTGTCAACCAGTTTTTAATTGTCAATTTCAATCTCTCTCTCTCTCTCACTCACACACACACACACACACACACACTTTTTTTCTTCTCTGCCTCTTGATTTCATTCACAACCAAAAGACCCAGGGCTGATGATATAGAATGTAATAATAATAATATACACTGAACATTGCCATGTGCAGAATGTAGCCTGCATGCCCATTGACATTTGTTGCCGTTTGCCGTTAGCAAATTCGTGGAATACTATTTAGATCCATCCATGAACCACAAGTTAAACGAGGGATCCACAATCTTGCAATCCCTGTGGCCCCTATGGTGCAGTATGGATGAGTATCGCCGTGGTTCCTATGGTGCAGTATGGATGAGTATCCCTGTGGTTCCTATGGTGCAGTATGGATGAGTATCGCCGTGGTTCCTATGGTGCAGTATGGATGAGTATCCCTGTGGTTCCTATGGTGCAGTATGGATGAATATCCCCGTGGTTCCTATGGTGCAGTATGGATGAGTATCCCTGTGGTCCCTATGGTGCAGTATGGATGAGTATCATAATGAGTATGCAGGGCATTCTGGAGTGCCAATGAGAGTATTATTGCCCAGGAGACAGAAGTACAGAGTCTGGCTGTCCAGTCACTGTGTCATGACATGCATAAATACATTCCCAATACCGACATACTGTACATCAGGGATCTCCAGCCTTTCTGTCTCCGAGAGGTACTTTGACCAAACCAATGTGGTTCAGAGCTACTCCACTACTATTCTACATCTGTATTACTGATACGCCTGGAGTTAAACATTTTTTACCATCTTACTGAATTTCAAAAAAGAACAGGGAAAAAAAAACAATGTAGGCAAAAGGCCAGACAGTCAAATACAAAAACATGGATTTTAGGGAGCAGGGGTACAAATGTGACGCACATTATTGCCAAAGTGCAAAGCAACAAAAACAAACCAATAATTGGCCAAAGACTACAGTCACAGACACAATGCAGCTCTTGTTCCACAACAACGGCAGAGTCTGTCTTGTGTCTGAGTCGAGGGTGAGAAGGTGGCTAAACCCATCTGAGAACAGTAAATATCTTACGTCAAAAGACCACAGTCTCAGATGCTCCGAGAGGAAAACTCTTCATCCAAAAGGGTCGAGGCCCGTGATGGGAAACAGTATTGTAGTGTAATGTTCTCTCTAAAGCACCTGTACTCACAAACAGACAATTGATTCTCGAAGGTCAGCCAAAATGGCAAACCTGTTTGATCACATTTAAGAGGCACTACAGAGTTTTGTCTATTTAGCTACCAAAATCTTTAGTTTGCCAATAACAAAAGAATTCCAAAAGCTGAAGCATGCTTGAAATGTCAAATGCTTTCATATTATGTCTTTAAACGCCTGTAATTATAAGTTCAGTTTCACTGAAATTATTTTAGATTCCTGACAGGCTGCTTTGATATGGGTCATACCACACCCAAGTCAGTGGCTGGTTCTAGGAAAAAATGAAGGCACTCAGGTTACACACAGATATAATCCCTTGTCCCTGGTTCTCAGTTCTCAGAGATGGCAGAATGTAGGACAGACACACCTCAGGTCAAATACTTTCCATTGAGTGGAACAGTGAGCACAAAAGGGAAAAGTGCTCAGTTTTTCTTTTCTTTCCAGAGGTCAGTTTTGATTAAACTTTCTTTCTTGACTGTCTTTCTCCAGTGGCACAATTCAAGCTAATGTCTTTGCCTTGTAACGTGTGCACAATGTTCCCGCCAAGGAACAATTCAGGGATTTCCCATGTGCGTGCTGGCGAACAAGGCCAGATTTCCAGAAGCTTCTCAGGAAGAGGAGAAGAGGGTGATGACAGGAGGAGAATCCACTGGAGGAAGTTGAGTTTCCAAAACAAAAAGTAGAATGAAAGATACAACACAAACTCATACACTGACAAACACACACACAATCACACACGCACAAAATCAAACAAACAAAATATCTGTACACAGAAAAAGAGAGAGGAGAGAGTGAAAGATACAACACAAACTCATACACTCACAAACACACACACAATCACACACATAATCACTCAAAAAAAATATCTATGTACAAAAGAGAGAGGAGAGAGAGAGACAGAGAGGAGAGAGAGAAAGCCTAGAGGCAGACAAACAGAGCAGGCAGCAGACAGATGGTCTTACCAACAGAAACCAGGTCAGAAGGAAGCGATGTGATGATGTAACGGCACTGGGCCCGGGGCAAGAGAAAACCCAGCGACTGGGGACAGGTTTCCTCTATAAGCACTGCATGCCACTTTGTGTGTGTGTGTGTATGTGTGTGTGTGTGTGTGTGTGTGTGTGTGTGTGTGTGTGTGTGTGTGTGTGTGTGTGTGTGTGCGTGTGTATGTGTACGATTGTGTGCATGTGTGGAAGTGTCCAGTTCTGGCAGGTAAAAGGTGAAGTTAGCATGACTTTCCAGGATGGTGTGAAAGTGGGACGCCGGCTGGTGCCTCTGTCAAAGCAGGGCAGGTCATTCAGGGGCCCAGACAGCAGACACACAGAGGGACCCACCACAGCCTGTTAATAACCTTAGAAAGGCGATCTGTTACAGCTAACATATTTCACATGAAACATTATGCACCAACATGAGCAAACACTGAAAGTGAAAACACTGACTCCAAGCACTTTCCCATCTGGCCTCTGCTTGTTATCAGCTTCTGCCTGTTGTCCCATGAGCTTAAGGGCCCAATTAAGTTACCTTGGCAACTCATCTAAACAAGTTAATTGCTGAAGTGGCACAGGTGAGACCTGTAACCGACAGGAATTCTCTGCCCTGCAGCTGCAGCAAGACATAGTGCTAATGCTTCAGCTTATCTATAGATATATTGTGGGGTATTTCACTGTGATATTTCACTAGGCTTATGCTGTCATTAATTATTTTGATGTAAGGGCTAAAGTAAGCTAGTGTTTGTTATGTGGAGAAGGAAGTGTGCAGTGCGGTTGCACTGTACGGTTTGCATCTAAAACCTGGTGGTCAAACCCACCGTGTGAACTGCACAGTTGGTGCAGCAGTTCCTGGTCTGAGTCAGGGACCGAAAGTTTGTCTTAAGATGTGAATGTGTACATTAGATAAAACAATGGGCATTTATAGGTTTGACTTCAGAAGAAAACTGCAACTGTGAGCTTGGTTGATGGCATGTTAACATGTAAAAAAATGCAGACATAGTAAATGTCCATACATGTACCAGTATCTGGGTATATACAGGAATATGCAGGACTGAATACACCCCTGTATGTAGTATGCATACTGTAGTATGCCTGGATTTAAAGACATCTATTATGTACAGTATGGATACATTTTTCACGCAACTGCTTATTAAAGGCCCTAAACCCCAGTTATCTGTGTATGTTTGAGAAAAAGTGACTCATCGACACAGTGCCACGGCCTGGGGTTGCAGATGTAGAGGTGCTATTATTTGCGAAGGGGTTCATGGTGACACTTCCTCCCTGTGCTGCTGAAGTTGGTGGACTTTTGGCCACGTGTGCGCTGGCAGGCAGAGAGCTACCATACGTGTCGCCACCTTTTTTCCTCACACAATTTCCTGTTTTTTGTTCTGTTTTGTTGGGTGACTAACTCTCGTCTGGCGCTCAAGGCACACATTCCATTACCATTAGGTCCACCACTCCTTGGGATTTTTGTTAGTTCTGTAGTATAATTTGTTGACTGGAGGCCTGAGTATCAGGTTCCAGGTATTCAAATGAATTACCAACATTTGATTTGACCTATAATAGACTTATAAAATCTGTATCTGTATTGCAATCTGAACATGAACTGATATTGTGGACAGCTGAGTGAGTGTATCAACATCTGATTTTCCTATTGTTGTTGTTGGAACTGATTTAGAGCTACACTGCAATAAAACTGCATTGCAACATTATAAAAAATGTCTCTTCGACAAAAGCATGGCTCATAATACTTCCAGAACATTTGATTATTATGAGCTACCCCCCTCTGGATGGTTTGTCTTTGGCTGCTAGGCAGACTCTTTGTCCCCTTCCCCAGCACAGGCCTCCTCCACTCCCTCTCCAGCTGGGTACAGTAATCCCTTAACCCTAATGAGGGAAGGGGGCCAAAGGAGGCTTAGCAAATACCAACAGCCTCTCCGAACACTGGGGCCCCAGCGCTGGGTTATAAACTGCAGGCACATAGGCCACTTCTCCAGAACAGTGACGGCGCAGTAGGACACAGCGACAACGAGGCACAGGATCTAGTGCCACCAGCCGAAGAGGAGGGAACAACACCAGAGGTGAAACTGAAATTAGCTGAGCAACAGGGGAGCAGAGTGCCAGTAAACACATAAGAAACTGAGCTGTTGAGTAACCTATACAGCAGTGTGGGTCATTCAGGGCATGACTGGAATGAGCTATGTCCTGTTTGTGTTTGCAATTACAAAGCTTAGCGCAATGGCAGCATTTATTCCCGGAAACTCTAGCCAGAGATTTTATAGGAGGGCATAAAAAGAGCTCCCTGTAGGATAGTAACAGTTTTACTCACTGTAAACAAACTACATTACTAGCTATTCATTTATCATTATTCAGTCATGTGATGTAACATTTAAAATGCTCATGATTTCCCCCGACATATAGCCAATGGAGTATGATATCAAGATTTGACATTAAAGTAATAATTCAGAGTACTTCCAACCACAGAACAGGCAACCAGGCAACATTTTATGCTGCTCCATAGTGATCAGTACATTTCCTACCAAGTCTTGGTAGGACCAAATACAACGCTCTATCTTTGTAGAGGGGTCGTTGGGCTTAGCACGATGACGACAGGGCTGTGTTTCTGAAAACTATATACCACAAAAATGTTGCAATCTTGTACTCAGTGGTTGGGAAGTAATTTCATTTTGTCTACTCTCATTTCAGGTGCTCAGCGCGGGCGGGAACCAAAATAGCTTACATGATCGGGCTAGTGCGGTTTCATGTTTCAAGTGGCCAATGTTACGGTGTCCAAGTATTGGTTGACAAAACGCCTGATTTTGACATTTAAGTTTTCCATGAAGTGACTGAGGGCTCATTTGATGTGGCTCCACAAGTTTGTCTATGGTTCTCAAGCTATTCCACAAACAGTGCGTCATACCAGCCTACCTTTTGTGAGGCCCAGTGTGGGAAGGAAGAAGCACCTGGGGACAAAAAGCTACGAGTCAAAAATTTCAAAGAAAAAAGTGAGGGGGATAAAAACGGAAGGCACAAAACCTCGAGCAACTTCAGAATTACACTAATGGTCAAAGGACTTATTATGGGGCAAACCCATATGGCCTGTTCGTGAATTTACAGCCCTAGCAAGATGCCTGCGTTGCCTCACCGCAGAATGAAACCGAAAGTAACTTCTAACTTGTCAGTCAACACAACTCTAAAAATTATCATTGCTGGTTCCTGTTCTGAAGTCTGAAAACAAAGCCACATATATTGGTGAGAATTAAAAGAAGAAGAAATTGGCAACTGTAGAGGGGAAAAGTGTCCCTTTAAAACCAAGGATCACAGATAGGCACTGCAACTTCTGAAGAATGGAGCCTGGTACTGCACTATAGGCTGTGGTCATGCTGCCCCCATGTGTTGCAGATGTGCCACAGAAGTAGGAAAAATACAACTCTGAAGTTCACATTAGAGAAAAACAGAATCTTTATTTAAAGCAAATGTATGCAATTACAAAAGGCATGGGTGACATTGGAACACAGACCATAAAACTAAAGGACATACATAGGATTGCACACATAAACATAAACTACACAGCAAGAGGATGCAAGGAGACAATGAAAAGAATAACTGAAATCCATAATGCATCACATTTATCCTTTAAGCTTCCATATCTCTAATACAAATCACTAATTAAAACTCTAACATTCAACATACAACCCATTTTAAGATATTTATTCATTTACATGTAATTGAAACCCTCATAAGAGTAAGAAAATGCCCCACACCCACCCCAGAAAAAATAAAATCAAATAAACCTGTTCCATACATGGAGATGTCTACAAATGATCTGTCGGCATGAACCTTGCCACAAATCCTGTCTTATATGCACCCATCAAAACTGATACACTCTTAAAAAAAGATCTTGTCTCAATACAAGAAAGAAATTAACCAACACAAGTCGCCCTGGTTGGGAGCCGTTTGGTGTGAGCCAAACATGCCTTAGTACTTGCCCCATTCAGATACCCGTGTGGTAAACATTCTTTTCTACTTGACCTATCCAGATCAATCCTCAATCCTATCCATCACAGTTAACCAATCCCGGTTATCTTTTTCAGTCACCAGGTGGCAGCATCACCCCATTTAAGTGCCAGTCTGTACAAGTACTTGTTGTGGCTTCTTTAGTATAATATAATAGATGGTTGATAGTCTCAAGGCAAAATAATAATAATAATGACGAGCATCTCCAAAGAATTAAATATATACATCTCTTAATGGGACCATACTGTCTGTGCAAGGTTTTGGTTCTTAGAATACTACCATGCTGACGTACGATTCTGTTTTCAGTGGACTTATCAGAATATGCTGACATTATGGACAACAACAATAGGAGGCTGCTACTGTAGATTTTACTGGCCAAATGAGGCAAGACAAAGTAAACTGATGCATTATATATATATTTCTATACACACTCTCATCTAAACAATATTGTTATACAGTAAATTTTTGGTAGCAATGACTGATTTTTTTCCCCCAAGCTGATTTTTTGCTGAAACAACTTGTCATAGTGCAAGAAAATTTGACATTTAACAAAAGAGGAAGTATGCAAAAATGGTCTGATCAGACAAATGCAGAACATTACACTTTCTCTCCTAGTGTGTGTGTGTGTGTGTGTGTGCGTGTGCAATGAGCCCATCACTGCTCGTCAGGCAAGGAGCACTCAGACAGTGAGCGCTCTCTCCTCTCCCGCATGGCCACGTAGTTGAGCAGGTCGATGGCCGTCACAACACCAAACACCATCTGCTTGAGCACGGGTGAGCCGTCGGTCATGTCTGTAGCACAGAGAGAGAGACAGAGAGAAAGAGAGAGTGACAGAGAGAAAGAGAGAGAGACAGAGAGAAAGAGAGAGAGATTCATTTAAAAAAGGGAAATCAAAAACAGACAAAACCAGACCAAAAAAAAAAAAAAAAAAGACAGATAGGAAACGCACAAACAGGAGGCATGCAGGGCATTCTTGGTGGCAATTAAAATCCACAGGAATTCATTTCAAGTGGCATTTTAAATTATTCCATTTCCCATTTTAAAAGCCACTGTGCTTATGCAAACAGCTGAGATTAAACACCAGGCTCTCTGAAACAGGGAAGCTAAGTCCATTATCAGCAAAACAAGCTACATTGAAAAACAGCCCGTCAGCTTGCAATTTTGAAAAGCAAATACAGATTCTTAAATGTTTGTTTTTATGCAACTTGTTTTCAGCCCATCACACCATGTCCTTGAAGCCATTTGGCTGCAGGACTGGAACATGGCATGTCCTTAGAGCATCTGCCCAAAACACCTTTATATGGGCATCTGTAACTCCTGGAGTGACAACATACTGATAAAAAAAAAATGAACAGCAAGAGCTGAAATGTGCTTAAACTGGTGGACTTTGTGAGCTTGTCACCAAGAACATGGCAATATGCCAGTCACAACATCTGATGTCCTTCAGACCCTAACTTCCTGATTCTTTCAGACCCTGATTGTGTTAGATGATCAGAGTTCAGATTTTAGAAGTCTGTCTTAACCTGCATTGAAATTCTAGAGACTTGGTAGCAGTTGAATTGATTTTGCAAAGCATTAGGCTTGTGGGGTCAAAAGTCCAGAAAATGAGAAAGTATTTATTCTGTAAGGCTGAGTGCCCTAAATGTAGGGAGCACTGTGGGCACGCACCCTGTGAACACTGCCCATAGATCATGCAGGGCCCCGGGGATGGACTAGAGCTGCTGGAAGCAAACCTACAGTGGTCGGCTAGAGACAGAGGGGAAAGCACAGGCTTATGGGTCACATTCACTTTGAACACAGAGGTTGGAGCAGGCTTCACTCAGTCTCTTTTGAACTTTTTCTTGCTGGACCAAATCTAGTGCAAAACTAGTACTGAACAGGAGGACCATGGGGACCTCAACAGAAGGCCTCTTTGTCTTCCTGTTCAAATAGTCTCTTCAACAGGGGGACTGAGGTAAGGAGGCCTTCCTGAAACTCTCCAAACGTGATGACTTAAAGGTGAAGATACACAACTTTTTGAGCAGTGCTGCAGAGCAACCGCATAACTGGTTATACGTGTTCTGATTGCACAATCATTTGCCAGTAAAAAACAATTGCTGCACAATTTTCAGTGGGAAATCAGCACAATATTTGTTGAGGTTGACGAGAAATATTCCTAAGAATTTTTGTTAAGTTGTCGATTGTATTAAAGAGTAATTCACACATACAGGGCATTTGTTCTTGCTGAAATTAACTTTGTCCTTGTGCAACCTTTTGCAGTGACAGTGGTCATTTCCTCGGTCATCACTTATTTACATCAACCGGACATGGCCTTTTGTTGCCATATATGTAAGTGAGGCCCAAAGGTGATACAAGGGGCAACTTTTTGAGCAATGCTGCTGGGCAACCTTACAACCAGTTCCACATGTTCCGATTTCTTTAAGGATTGGATAGAAAAACAAATAATGTTGGCCAATATCAGTGGGAAGTTACCAGAACAACAATACTGCCCAGCAAGACTGCTTAAAAATATTGACTTGTGTATCTGCAGTTTAAGGGTGGGTAGGATTTAGGGTAAAGAGGAAAAGACTCACATTGGATCTGCTCATGCACCACAAGGGCAAAGTGATCAGTCTCCAGGATACGAGAAAGTTTGCCCAGGTTGTCAGTCAGCCGCACCTGAGAGGAGAGTGAGAGGATTAGACCAACTGAAGAGCTTTTAATTACCCTATAGCATCCTACTGGTGTAACTTTACCACTACCAACAGAGACAAAAATAAAATCAATAAAAAGTTAGACATTTGCACTCACACACACACAGGTCAGGTGAAGTGCTGTCTCAGTCTCACCTGCTTAAACTGCTTGTACAGAACCTTACTGACAGGGTCTGAGGGCTTGACCTTCCCTGCCAGCACAGAAGAGAGCATGTTCCCCAGAGTCACCATGCCCAGGATAGCCCTGTGGAGGGAGTCGGTCAGAAAGACATCTCTCAGAGTCTTAGAGGCACACAAGTGAGGCCTGAATATAAATACTAGTACTAGAAACAAGGAGGCAGAAAGACAAAAGAAAGAAAGCCTCAGGTAAAGTGATTACCCAGTCTCATCCACCACTGGGGCCTGGTCAAAGGCCTTCTCCTTAAGGATCTTGATGGTCTTCTGACAGGTAACAGCCTGCAGGACGGTCAGAGGAGCAGACAGATTGAGCACCTGCAATGTGAGATTCCACCACCTCGAGAGACAGAAGGGAGGCGGGGTGGGGGTTGTATATGAGACTCAGTATGTACTCATTCCAATCTTAAGCATCATCGCTAGTCTGTGTGGAATCAACTTTGCAGCATACATATATTTCTGAAGTACGACAGGAAGGCACTTACAACTAGTTACAAATGTGGCATTAGCGTCTCGAGCGTCACACAAATCTCAGATCAGAGAATGACAATGACTGTGGTTACAACATATGACCTTTTAGAAATTATCCTCAATAACAATCCATACAAAGCACATCAAAGCATAGCATTCGATCACAACAGCAGGCACTCTTATGCGCACTCCACATACTGCATGAATTTTATACTTCCCTTGTTTACGTTTCTAAAATGGTGGATGCGTGTGAATTCCTTTAGTGGTGGCTTCACTTACCAAGGTTTCTTCACCATCAGGTCCTCATATCTCAGGAAACCCTTCTCACACATCCACTTATCACTGAGGAATTTGGACCTGTGGAGGGTAAAGCACGGAGTTAGATATGGAACTAGATATGCTTCGTATTTTGCTGGGCACCTAAACCTAAAGCACTTGGTCTTGGAAATGCCACAAATTTTTGTAATAGCTCACTGGTTAAGAAGATCAAATAACATTTGACCAGTGTTCACAAAGACAGAGATAGCCATTGTTGATACACTTAGTACTTGTGCAATGTAATGAACACCATTGACCACCAGGTGGAGGTAATATGTTGCTAAGGTTTACAAAGGCCATAAAACGATTGCTCCAGAAAATAGCCCTGACAACTATGACACTATGTATATTAAGGCACTCTTTCTTAGAAATCTCTCTTGAAGCCAATCTGAACTACTGAACATAACAGTAAGTGTTCTCAATAATGTGCACATGGGTGCACATGGGTACAATTCTAATACCGTGAATGAGAGACACCAAGTGCAGATTCCTGTGCAGCGTTCTGTGCACTCCCATGGCACTGAGCCTACATCAGAAACTGTAACCTACCGTATTTTCAAAAGCAGGGTGACTGCAATAGAGACCTACATGTAGTTGCGAATGGAGTCGGGGAGAATGACAACACAGCGCTGGCCCTCCTTCAGCTCCTTGGCCACCTTCACAGCAGCAGCCATGGCTGTCCCAGAGCTGCCTCCTACAAGCACACAGAGAGAGAGAGAGAGAGAGGCAGGGGGGAGAGAGAAAGAAAGAGAGAGAATAATGAGCCTTTTTTTTGTGGAGATGAAGCGTGATGCGAAGTACACATGGTTGCGAGAGGTGAGGCCGACGCACGTACCACACAAGAGTCCTTCATCTCGGATCAGCATACGTGACATAGCGAAAGACTCATCATCATTCGATTTGTACCAGCCATCAATCACCTGAAAAAGACACACAAAAAGGGGAGGGGGGGGATTTGAGTGGACCCACAGGAAGACTCTTAGCCTGTAGAGCTTCACAGACTAGCAGATACTCACAGATCGATCCAGCACAGTGGGAATGAAATCGTAGCCAATGCCCTCCACTTCATACTGGGTCTTATCGGTTATGTTCAGCTCCTCTGGTTCTGCCAGGATAGAACCCTCAGGGTCCACACCGATAATCTAACAGAACACAGAAACATCAATAAGAGTCCATACTTAAATACTCAACTATCTAAAAGGTTGCCATTTTTCTTTGCCTTGTATATTTTCTTTATTTTTCTTACATGTTACTGCATGTAAGAATATATATATATATATATATATATATATATATATATATATATGTATATGTATGTATGTATGTATGTATATATATATATATATATATATATAAGGTATTCTATTTGTTTGTTGTTTAATGTTTATGTTTTATTATTATCCAATTTGTTATGTTTAAATGATATCTTAGTAGTCACTGAGCAGTCATGAGAGGTAAGCAAGAAACAGCGGAGTGCAACCTCACCTTAATGTTGGGGCATTTTTCCTTCAGCTTACGGGCGATGCCAGTGATTGTGCCCCCTGTGCCCGCTCCAGCAACCAACATGTCGATCTTACCTGCAGAGGGAACCAAGTGAAAAATGGTCAAAACTGAATGGAGCTACTCGATTTCTGGATGCCTAAAACCCAATACAGGTCCCATGTAAATCTACAGAGTGGTACGCCTTAAACTTTAATAAACCAACCATAAAACCTTAATAAATAACCAATAAGAGCACAGCTATTGCTCTCAGAAGTGCCCATCAGAAATGCCTAATAATGGAGAAATCCTCTTGAGGTTCTTGCTGAGATAAGACCAAAGGCCTCTCACCATCACACTGCTCCAAGATCTCCTCGGCTGTGGTGTCGTAATGAGCCAGGGGGTTGCTGGGATTGCGGTACTGGTCCAGGATGTGGGCATTGGGGATCTCGTTCTTCAGTCTCCAGGCCACACCCACGTGAGACTCTGGCGAGTCAAAGCGGGCGGCGGTGGGAGTACGCACAATCTCTGCCCCAAGGGCACGCAGTACGTCCACCTAAACACACACACACACACACACACACACACAAACCTGAGTTGGATTGACTTATTGCTAACAATGTAATGAGGATTAACTTACTCTCTGAACATTTATAGGTTTAATACACACAGGCACAGGCACACATAGACACACATAGACACACACACTCTACCTTCTCCATGCTCATCTTCTCTGGCATGACAATGATGCAACGGTAGCCTTTCACTGCGGCAGCCAGGGCCAAACCAATGCCTAGACACAAGACGAGGGAGTTGGGTCAAGGGCCACAAACCAGATACTTATACTGCATGCAGCTCAGTGTGTCCCACATAAGACTGAAGATCATATACTTTGCCCTGCCTTTTACAGTTTTTGCCATTCATTTCCACACGTCTTAACACAATGCCCACTTGCTAAATGCTAAATTCTTCACACTGCGTGCTTTACCAACACAGGCCTGAGCACATCAGTCAACCTCTGCAGCAAAATACACTACAGGCACCTACAGCTTCCTTCATACTTCACACAGCAAGAACACAGATTCACATAGCTCGTTTAAGACTTTTGTATTGAAAAAACACCCCTGTTCAGAATAAACATTGTCATGCCAGACATCATTTGTTCAATTTTGACATCAAAGTTGACTGTTTTGAATAGTTTCTGAAAGTCTCCAAAAATGAGCTGTAGTTGGACATAATTTGGACACAATTTGCTAGTGATAAACATCACCTGAGAGGTATTAATGAATTTCATATGAAGTGGTGATTACATTTTGCCAACAAGGCCACTGTGCACACCATTTGGTTCACATAGTCTACTATGCTGTTTTGAAAATGTGAATAACATACTGAAATGGTATTGTATGAAATTGTATGAAGTATGAAAATGATTTGAAAAAAACTAAATCATTGCCTTGCATGGTTCTGCCATGTTAGGCCTTGGATAAGAACACTAAATGGTATGCAACACTTAAGCACTTGGCTTTAAACGAGGATATAAGGGAGAAAAAAATCATTTCTGCTGAATCCTTCACAAACCCATCTTCCTGGACAGGAAGGGCTTTGGCTGTAGCCCTGCGTAAATACTACAATAATGCTTCTCTCCAGGTCAGGCTGGCGCCTGATTAACTCTGCTGAGACGTATTAGATGCATTAGGTCAAGATGAGGTGGAAAATCCTACAGGAAAAGAAGCTCTTCCTGGGAGTAACTCAAGAAACTTTGTGCCTCTTTGGGAAGGCTGGTCACATGTGAGACTTAGCTCTAGGGTTGGGGAGGGGGTGAGGGCTGCTTTGGGGTGGTTACAGGGTTTGGGTCATGGGGGTCGTACCCGTGTTGCCAGAGGTGGGCTCGATGATGGTGTCACCGGGTTTGAGGATGCCGGCCCTCTCCGCGTCCTCCACCATGCGCAGGCTGATCCGGTCCTTCACGCTGCCGCCGGCATTGAAGTACTCACATTTTGCCACTGCAGAGGACAGAGAAAGAAACAGACAACAAAACACATTAGAAAAGAGAGAGAGAGAGAGAGAGAAGGTGGTATGAGATCAGTCAGTGCCTGTACCTCTTATCAGGTGCTGCGTGATAGAGCTGTTTTCTCATGCAATGACCTTCAAAAAAAACCTTGCCAGCAACAGTCAATATGTGCTAGCCAAACGGAAAACAGTTAGCGCCCTCTGTTCATAAACACATCACTCATCCACTGGCCCAGACCATTAAATTATTACATTTTTTTGTCAAATATCTTCTTGCATCCCAGTCAGTCATTTTAAATGAACTCCACCACACAGTTGCTGGCTGACTGTAAGGACGTTGGATTTCTCTTATGGAGACTGGGGACAGATTAAGGAATCAGGGCGATGAGCAACTGTGAAAAATCGATGAAAGAACAATGGAATCCAAAGGGTCATAGAAAGGTCACTGAACATGGTCTCCCTCCGAAATTCCCACGCAAATGCCCATTGGCACGCATATGTAAAGCAATGGAATCCAATGAAGATCAGACAGCCAAAGACAACACTCCAGCTCACATAAAATATCCAGAAGTCTCTAACCCCAGCTGAATTTGAGCTTTGTTAAACCATTTCAATCAACTGGGGCTTTGACTAGACATTGGGCCTTTGCAAGAGGGCTTATTCGGTTAAGCTCTGAGCTGGTGTGAGTGGTTCAACCAGGGGAGGCAGTGAACCCGGTCACCTTAGTGCTCAGGCCTCCAAATGTGCTGCGGCTGCAATCGTCCATTCATTTGTCTAAAAAAAAAAAACACAATCCATCCACCTAGAAGAGCCTTTGCTCTATGCAAACAGACAAGAGTGTCATCGCGCAGTGTTCTCACAGTTGTTAGTTCTCACTGTCGCTAACCCTGTCTGGATAGGGAGACGTTGTTTGATGAGCCATGACTCAAAGGGAAGCGGGAAAGGCAACCTGCAAAACAGAATGATGTGTCACTTGCCCACAAAAAGGAGTTACCACCATCCCATTTCCAGTTCCAGCAGTTTAAATTCTTTTTTTGTCTTCACTTTGAGAGGTCATCCTTTCATTCCTTACAAAGTGATGGACTTTACAACTACGGTTACCACACACACACACACAAAGCCCATCTCTATGCAGACGCATGGCTCAACGAGGCTCCTTTGGATTTTACCAATGTTGCATGTGCTTGTGCTGTAGCCCTTCCCAAGCTTTTTATTATTAAAAGCGATCACCTAAATTGACTCCAGACATGCTTGCACAAACAACTGCTTCTAGAACATTCTTTTATCTGACCAGGATAAGACCAGGGATAAGATATCAGGCGAAGCCTGGGCGCCGACCCAATCCAGCCCGCCTTGGTCAAACTTAACAAACCTCTGGCTCTGCTGAAAATCTTGGCCCTCAACTGGTCTGCCAACCATATTAAGGACTGCACCCTCTTCCAGCATTCCAGCCTTCACCTCTTAAGGCCGACCCATTACGGCAGGGCCCAGGGCCCAGTACACATCAAACAGGTGCTCAGTCCCTGTCCAAATCTTTTTTTCAGCATGAAACTGATGGTGATGAGGTCAACATGTGAGACAAAAATCAAGGAAAACAGGACACCTAAGTGCGCCCGGCCACAGTGCCTCGTGAGCTTACACGTGTGTTGCCAGTGACTTGGCAAAGTACTCAGCTATTAGAAAACTGCCACGCCTGCCGTTCACATATCCTGGTTCCCACTAGTGAGCGATAGCCTGGCAAGTGGCAGCAATTGAAGTTCAACAGGATACTGATAAATTCTCTAATATCACCCCTAAAGGTGAGTCTCATGCTTTCCGGTGACTGGGAGCGGAACTTTTGCAGAACAATTACAAATGTAGCACTTTAGATAGATAGGCTAAATTAAAAACTGGAATGAAATGTCCTCTAGTAGTGGAATCTCCTGAGCCAGCAAAGCCATCTGTGTGCTATTTCCAACAAGCTCATTTTCTTTGCTGTACATAAAAGCAAGCCAACCAAGTCAAAACATGCACGCCCAAGTCCCAGCTAAAAATAGTTACGCTTTGACTGCAAGTCACTGTGAATAAAAGTTTTTTTGTCATGTACTTGTCAGGGGAAATGCATGCGTGCATGTGCGCGTGCACACACACATGCCCACACACACACACGTGTCCTCATCCAGATTTCTCGACAGACATGCACACCTGTTGCTTTTCACAGAACACACCGCTGAGAGGCTGAAATCCGACACACCTCTCACACACCCAACTCGCCTGCTCATGTCCCACAACAGTCATGCACACACTCCCATATAACTTCCCTCCCCCTCTCTTGGCAAGTAACACACGCACGCACGCAAGTCACACACACACACACACACACACACACACACACCCCTCTGGGAGCGAACACTTCTTCTTACAGACTTGCATCTCAATGGTCCCCGAGCACCTCAGACACACAGGGTCAGAATGACAGGAACCATTTCGATCTGGGCCCTTCTAACAATAGCATATGGAGCCTGTGCTCCGGTGGGAGGGCAGCCAAGGCTACGCTCACAATTTAGACGTTCTTCTTTCTAAAGAGTGGGCCTAGGTATGCTCATTAACTCATCTGTGCCCTGCAGGGACTACTAAGGCTGGTTTATAGCAGGATGTTGATAGGGGGTTTGTTAGACGTGCTGGAAAGGGGACATTCTTATCAGGCATTTTCTAAGAAAACTGGCTTGTACACAAATACTGAATGTGGGAAGAGTGACAAATGGCTCTTCTACAATGTCTGGCATGGTCACAACATTCTATGCCTGTGAGAACTATATCATACAATAGATCATCTAAATAAAATTTACAGACAAAATCATATTTATACCTAAAAAGACGACACAATCCCAACATAGATCTGGGGGATATTTAAAATGCAAAAATGATCTAATGAAATTAAACCTTTGCATGATTTTGGAGCCAAAATCATATAATTGACATATATACACCATCACTATGTAAGTGGGTTTTAAGAACAAATATCTTCGTAAGAATGGTTGGTAGATATTGGTAATTTCATTAATAGCACCAGAAAATGTAGCAGGTGTGTAACTCTGTTACCATATAGTCAACCTGGGGTATGAGTGTGTAGAAACCAGTCTGAACATGCAACATAGAGTAACACTACTTGATGGGTGAGTATAAAACACATTCATACATCTGTCATAAATTGCTCACAAAGCATTCATGTCTTTCATAAGGCATGACAACATTCATATCCATCCTTTCATAAACGTGGAAGACAGAATGGCGATAACTTATCAATATATTTTTAATAAATAGTAAAATTGTGTTTTAAACATGTTAGCTGATCGTGTCACATCTAAATATTTCATGAATATCTTACTATGTCTACTTCACGCTTCTTTATTTAATTTATTGCCATTTTAGCATCTGTGTCTGTTTTATGATCAGAGCAGGTAGAAATAAATATCACACACACACACAAAAAAAAAAAAACTTATAAAGTTTAAAACTTTTGAAGGTGGGACCTTACAAAAACTAAGTCTACTTCAAATGCCACTTTACTATGCAAGTTGTTAAGTATTCATAATCACATCTGAGTTTAACACTGGGAGGTAAACTGCATAGAAATGACCCCGGACCCTGAAACGGTTGGACACACTCCCATTAGAGTGTAGGGAAGGTAGCAAAAGGTGACAATTACCTACAATGGTTACATAACATTTTTTATGAAACATTTAAATGATATGCTTGCTCATGATCTGTCTCTGACACTGGACTTGCCTACTGACTCTGATGTGAGAAGATCGGGTAGGTTAACAGGTTTACACCAAAAACAGCAATGCTGCTTTGAGACTGTTGGACTGGAAACTCAAATAGTTGATTATGAATACTTATATAGTATAGTAAAGTAACTTTTGAAGTAAACTTCATAAGATATTCATGAAATGTTTAGATGTGATATTTTATCTTCCACATTTATGAAAGTTTGGATCTGAATGTTGAGTTATACCTAATGAAACAGTCATTAATGCTTTGTAAGCATTGGGGCTTGGGGCCTGGATCTCTACAAGATCATTTGGCGAAATAGAATCCAAGTGCAACAGTACTTACAAAGTTCACACTTCAGACCAAAGGCCTTGGAGATCTTATTAATTCGGACAAGAGGGGTGTCTCCAATCCTTCTCAAGATGTTTGGTAGAATACTGGGAGGCTTGGTTCTGAAATAGAGGGGGAAAACAGCAAAAGAAACGCAAGTTAAAGTTAAGTACGCACGCACGCACACACGCACACCAGCTATATCTCCCAGTCTGACCTTGAATTTTGAAGCTATTCAACTTTCACCAAGAACTTGATTAGCAGGGGTATAAGACAACCCTTTCGGACTACATCCAGCAGCAGCCAAACCTAATTAATGGTTGTGCAATTACATAAGCTGAAAACAAGGGTTTTGCAGTCAATAAAGCTGTTGAATTTCTAGCCGATACTTTGGATGTTATGCAATGCTCACACTGATCGAGCAAATGCATCTTGTGACAAGATGAGTAATCACCCACTTCCTCATCACTCAGGGTTGTGAATTTCCATGGCCAAGCAGCCTTGATAGGCCCCACTGGTTTGGTAAAAAGGCAGCTCAAAAACTGCCAAGTCATTGTGATTACACTCTGTGCTTACACAGAGGCATTGCAAGCACTTAAATATGAAAAACAAAGAGAATGACTTACAAGACCAAAGCAAAACAAACAAATAAGGTGATGTCATCAAGAAAATGTGCACAAACGTGTAAAGACCTGTGTAATTGTTGCTTTGTGCTTACATGCCCTTACTGAGTGAATCACAGCATTCAGTGTGGCTGGTAGTCTACATCTAGTCTGCATCTTCAGGTGAAAAATTTTAAACTGTCATACAATTAGTGGCCAGTACCTTTCCACAAGATGGTGAGGGTTGCCAACATTTGGACCCCCAAGTCTCCAGGTGCACTTGCTGGGCAGGTCTGGTCTGATCCACTTCCTCTCCATCAGGCCCTCTCCTCCATCTTCCTCCTCCTTAGCGCCCAGCTCTGCATGCTCCTTGGCCAAGCCACTGCTTTCCCCATTTGTGTGTCCGTTGGACACATGATGACCATTTTCTCCATTCATGGTGAGCTTGTGCCCGCTGTTGCCATTCAGCATGGCGACCACCTTCAACTTAGCCTCGCTGCCCAAAATAGCCTCCCCATTGGTTTTGGCATCACCACTGAGGAGCATCATCTTGTCAGCATGGGGACAGATTTGGGCCAGATTGCCACTGTCTGTACTGGAGGGTACGGATGGCATGGCTCAACTGTTAAAAATCAAAGGCAGAGAGGAAGACAACATTACATTCTGAACTGCAAACAGTGAAGGGGAAAACAAGAGCTCAACGCTTCAAGAGTTGAAAACTACAGTAAACCAACAGAAAACGAGGCTGTTCTAATCAATGACAAAACAACTCTGAAGTACTTCTTGCGGAAGTATTGTGCAAGAAAAGCACTCCAGCTGGCTTCCACATGAGAAGATGTTACTGTATATTTGAGCTTGAATACAGCGAGCCTGTTGCTCGTACTATTACATAACAGGGACGAATCGGGGCAAGCTGCAAGAGGGAAAGCCAAGACGCTATAGCGCTGCCAAAATTCTGTCTCTGAGTTCGTGCACCGATCACCGACATCTCTCTGCATACACACACACGCATACCCCCGCGCCTTTTTTTTAATACTATAAACAAAGACATACCCACATGTTAATGATTAAAAACTACACTAAATACACTATCCCCACCCTTTCAAACTACAGCTAAAAAACTACACAAGGTGAGTAAACAGGAGGACAACTCAAACCGAAAACAGAGACGTGTGCCTCGAGCTGTGAGTAAAGAGCAACAGCCCACAAAAGTAAGATCAGACTTGTTGGCGTTTAACATAACTTCAACTCCATGTTTGGTAGGCAGCTCACACGCTCAAGATCCTGAAGTGCCGCTTGCGGACTACCGGTGGTAGCAATCACCCTGTTTAATGCCAAACTTCCACATATTATGACAACCCTTATCTTATCAGAGGTTGTGTGAACCATATCCTCAGATCGGCACGGCATGAAGGGGTTAGGCTGCCAGTGAAAACAAATAGGAGTAACTTCCTATAGTACCCAGAGGAGATTCCTTACTGTCCCTCTACGCATAACAGTAATTTAGCAAGAGTGATCGTAGTACTGGCAGTATGTTTTACCAATGTGTATTAGCCTAAATTGTAGTGGACTATGTTATGGAACTCTGTCATTACATAAATAGTCACACCGCATTATCAGGACAGCAGACTGCACAATCTATAATGCATTCTATTTCTCTAGTCTATCAAGGCAGGTGTATATGGAACAGACAGTGGAAACCCCTTAAAGAAATCTGGTTGAGCATACCATTGTGAGTTTGGTTGGAACCAGACAGAAGAAGTGTAAATGCGTTGAAAACATTGCAGTCTTCAAAGAATGGGGCTTCAGGCCATGGCTTCCTTTTTCAGTGTGTGCAAGCTTAGCCATCAATTCCACAGAGCTAGCTAATTCAAATGACAAACTAAAATCTGACCTGAAAACTGTTATGGTCTTTGAAAAGAGCAACCCATCGCTTTGCTTGGCAAGGCATGACCTTCACCAAAACATTACCTTTTACTACAAGTGCTATTTTTAAACAGGCTCTTCACATTCAGATGGACATTTCTGAAACTTGAGCATGAGTGTAACACCCCTGCACACACACGCACACACACAGTTGGCTCATAATCAAGTTCGATGTTGTCTTAAAATATGACTGATATAATGAGGCTCACTTACAAACTAAATCCTTGTCAGACAGTACCATGGTAGCACTGTCTGTTTAAGTCAGTGTGCCTTAATTTCAGCATTCTTCTTTCAATCAAGCCAAGCCTAGGGTGAGGAAATAGTATGACGAAGAATGAAGAATGAAGCAATCCTGCTATTTAGCTCAACACAAAGTTAAATTCACTCAACGGTGTGCTTGTTTTAGTGGTTTAAATGACTTGTTTGATGCTGAAATACTATGGTCAAGATTAAAATTGACAAATGCCTCTGTTCTGAGAATTTTCAGTTGTTTCGGAAGAACGCCCCCCCCCCCTCCCGCCAAGACCACCTACAGGATGGTACCCTGCTGCAATCTTTCCTAAAATGCATTTAACTAACGTGAAAGTTAATGTTAAAGATGTGAATCTGGCACAATAATCATTGCAAAGTGTGACATTCATCAGCTTGTACTGCTCTTCAAACTCTTAGGCAGAAGTTTACATATGGGTGTGATGGGTTTGGAAAAAAAGAGGTCCACAATCGTCAAAGCCGGTTGGAAACCATACTTCGCAGCAACTTTTGTGTCAGTGCATCAGTGAACATTACTGACCACTCAGTGACCTTCACGTCTTTACAAACGAAAGGTTAATGTGTTTTAGGAAAGACTGCTGCAGTACACCTATGCAGCCATTCAACTGTCCTAGCAACCTCTCAGAGAACCAAAACTACCTTTATGGAACGATCTCGTACCCAGCAGATTACCGTCCGGAAACGTTCCCGGAAACAAAAATTGTTACCTGGGAGTGTGCGAAATTGGCTGCTCGGCAAGTCTGCATTCCTAACCGACAACACCATAGTCACACTTATGCCCTGCATTGTCATGATGACACTGTTAAAAGATGTTAATGAAGCTCCAAGAAAAGTGAAAATTAGGCTTTGGCTAATGTTGGCTAATGCTGCCTGCTCTCCAATGTTCTTGATCTGGTAAACCTCTCGTCAAAATGTGTTGGGGATTGTGAATTGGTGTAGATCTCCTATAACTAGGGTAATCTGTGACCAGTAGCCTTCTCGTTATAATAGGTGAAAATCCTTTAACTGTGACCCATTTAACGCGACAATTGTAGCAAACCGTTAACGTTACATGGATTGGGTGAACATTTCACTAATGTGCAGTTTTATAGAGGCGCTATCTACATCTTCCACCCTCGTTGGTATCTCTCCTTTCTCAAGCCAGCTTAATTAAGCAAGACGCAAACGTGACATTATGGCAAACATGACCTTAATCATAAATTAAAAATACCTATACGATGTCATTATTTCCATAGTGTCTTATCTTCAGCATTTTGTTTTATAATAAGAGTTTATAAGCAGCTAACCCAAATGCTGCAGTCAGATGATGCAATCGACACATTTCTAATTGGTAGAGGATGCTTTACTTGTGGTGATGCTCACGTGTGACGTAAAGGCTATTTCATCATTTTGGTTCTAATGCCACACAGATCAACCAAATCCACACGGTATAGTTTTTCTTCAAATGAAAACACTTATTAATCACATATTGTAGCAATATGATCTCTGTTAGGATTATCGTCCAATTCGTAATGCCCCCAAATGTCCCTCTAATAGGTAGCCAAAAGTGTCGGCGTTAGTGACCTCCATGTGTAACGCATAAGTAGAGATGCTGATTAAATGGTGCGATGAACATAAAAACAGAAGGCATACTTTAATCTAAAACAAGAGAGCGGCTCACCTGTTTTACAATGACTTAGGAGAGAGGACAGAGATGAATCACAGCGACGACGATCTTCCGTGAAATGAAAAGGATACAGAACTGCCGGCGAGTTCACATGCGTTAAAGAGACAACTCTCTGTCCAATCCGCGATCAGTACGCCTTGTTTGGTGTACGTTTTGATTGGCTATGATGGGGGCGGCTGTTGAAATGTATCTGCCAATCACATGAAAGTCTTTTGTCGTGCCTCTCTTTTGACCAACTTCGCGTAACCACGTTTTTTAAGAGCTCATGATCACGATGAGAGTAAACAAGAGTTTCCGTGCACATTTGAGTTAAGCTTGAGCAAACAATGTTGTTATGTTGAATAGAATATATATTTATAAATAAATATTTATATATTTCTGCGCAAACATATCGCACTTTTGTTGCCAAAGCACAATTTGATCATGCGATCACGCGATGCGAATGCAATGAAACCGCGAAGCATATGCGACATATGGATTTTGGTGTCTAAATAATGCTAGGCTATGTATAGTCTGTGTAGTAACCAACTAGAAAGTGAAGTTACTGATGTTTTCAGTAGAGCACTGTAACGTTTGATCCCCATGTTATTGTAAACTTGTCAGTGTATCTTTATGGCATGAAGAACATATCGCCAAAAAGATAATTTATCGTCCAATGTGACCAGGATGGTGAACGCCGTTTACGCACCTCCTAAATTTCGGAAATGGTGTAACCTGTAAATATAGGCCTAGTTTAACCACCCCTAACCAGCGTTTACGCACCTACAGCCTAGCGTTTTTATGCATGCTAAAAATTGATGTTTTACAATTGGTTATGATCAGTTTCGGGCTTTATGTCTTAATCGGGCTTTATGTGCAACAGGTCGCTGCAGAATATGGATCACGGTCAGTAGATTACTCGGGCATGCTAGCCTTTCAATTAGGCTAATTGGGGCCGTGGTGCAGGCTGTGGTCTTTGACAGCTACTGCAGACTGAATGAGGCACTTTATCTGAAATTCGTGAGTATTCACCACCAACAGCGTTAACCCAACATTTTCACCAACTTAATCAATGATTTTATTTTTTGCTGTATTGCTATTGTATTGTATTGCAAACACTGTAGGGCAATGCCAGTAAGACAGTGGTTCAATCAGTCAGACTGAGTGGATTTCTGAGGAAACATCTTGTAATGGTATCAATGTGTTTAGAACATAGGATATTGAAATCGGGTAATGGCCAGAAGGAAACACCGGTTCGCCGCCTTCTGCCGTAGGGCAATTCAGTTCCAATTCTTCACTTTCAGTTTGTCATAGCAAGATGAAACACTGTCTGTCTACCCTCTGTACTTGAAGTGAAGCTCATAAGGGAACAAAAACATATATGTGCTTTAGTTTAGTCGTTTAGCTGTGACACATTGCCTATTTATTGTTTGATATGTGTCAACACAGCATTGGCAGGGGTTGGTTGTTAGTCACTCGTACCCAGAAAGTATGCAAGCCCAGGACTGACTGATGCAATTCATCTAGCTACTTACAGCCATTCACACAAAGGCAGCATGTTTTAAAAATAAAATCTTGAAAGCTTTTAGGTAACTGTTCATTGAGGCACATTTACCAACAGAGCATTTTTTGTAGTATCACATCAGATGGAAAAATCTGTACAACACTCACCAAAAAAGCTTTTTTTTATTGAGAAGGCAAGTCTTTACTAAAAAGGGGAAGAAAGCTCAAAAAAAGAAAAAGAAAGACAAATCCAACAATTCCATCACATTTTGGTCATAATGAGACTACATCTACATCCAAGAGAGGAGGGGTAGGGGTTCAGGGTGGAGGGGATTTAAGCCTCAGCTCAGTTTAGAATCTTCCAGAGCGTTCCCGGTCCCGTGACCTCCTTCTCTCTCGGTCTCTGCCACCCCTGCCACGTTCCCGGGAGCGAGATCGGCGTTCCCTGGATCGTGAGCGTGAGCGATGCCTGTTTAACAGAATGGTTATATTAGTGAATTCATGGTATATAGTCTAAACAACTCACAAAAAATCTCAGACACAAAAACTGAGACTTGGCATTTGGTATTCAGTGTTCAGTTCAATAAGAGAAATGCAGGCTGATTGAGCCTTTTTAGTAGCAGGAGGTCTAGAAACTTAAGCCCTGTTAGCACAGTCGGGAGTTACAGTAATAGGAGCCAGTAATAGGGCTTCTCTGACTCTTCCCTCCGAACAGCCTGTTTCACTTCCTGTCTATCTTTACTGAAATTTCACTTTTGAAAATGAAAAGAATGCAAATAAGCACAGGTGGGGATAATGGAAAACACATCCAACTACTCAAGTCCAATTGCCTGACTACCAGCTTTGCAGCAATGATACTGACCAATCCAAAGCTTTATCAGTAAATATTTTAAAAGGCGACTGAAATTAGGTCACTCCCTGACACCGAATCCTGCTCATCAGACATTCTTGACACAAACAACTTAAATTATTATGAGGCTTTAGGCTCAGTTTTCCCAAGTGTTTCGCTCCTCATCTCAGACCCTTCTGACATGCCAACCTAAGAGAGAACTCCGACCATTTTTAAACCATAACCCCGTTGCTCAAGGTCACAAGGTCGCTGAGGTAAGCAATGAGGGTCCAATAAAGTCAACTCACTTAAAGGACAAGCTAGTTTTTGACACTTAAAGCCTTCATTTATGAGATTCAAATTCTGATGAATGTCTCTGTTCTGAGAATTTTTGGCTGTTGCGGCAGCACCCCTCGCCCCTACAGAATGGCTGCATAGGTGCACAGCTGCAGTTTTGTGCACCTATACACCCATCCTATGGGGGGGCTACAACGACAACTGTGGCATTTGTCAAAATTTCAATCTTAATCATTGTGCTTCATCATAATTGATAAACTTTAAGTGTAAAAAACCAAGCTTGTCTTTTAAGTTTAACTTGCACCCACAGTTTAACTTCAGCTGGCCTACTATTCTGTCTGTTTTACCAAATTGTCTCGTTCTTCATCCTACTGACAGCACTTCACCACTACAAACAGGACTGTGGGTTAAAAGTAGCCACAGTTTTCCTTTAAAACACCATGTAAAGCGCCATGAGACAATTCTATTGTAAATGGCGTTGTATAAATATAACTGAATTGAATGTTGGGCCTTGGCAATGAAAAAGGAGTTAAGTGCTAACCCAGTTCAAAACATATTTAATAACAATGCCATGACTTTTCTGGTTCCTTCATATTGTGCACAAACACAAACACAAGTGTAAGCAAACCTCTTCTTGCGACGGCCATACAGCTCTCGCCTCAGCTCCCGTGAGATGGGTTTCAGATGCATGAAGTTACAGAAGCCGCCCCGTGTGCACTCCCTGCAGGAAGAGAATTGTACTGCAGTCACTCAAACACATTGAGAGGAATACTATTTGCACTGAGCAATTCATAACTCCTTTCAGTGAGAGTAGAAACGGTTATCTATAAGAAAAGCCAGAGTGTTTTTACTGACCCCATTTCATACTGACGACAGCAGGCTTCTCTAAAGTCGGTGACCGGGGACAATTCAGCATGAATAGGCTGCCCATTAAACCAGCGATTATTAAGGTCAATGACTGCCTTCTCTGCATCCTCTTCACGACGGAACTACAGGGGATCAAACACACACACAAACTATTTTAAAAAGAAAAAAAATCTTTACTTTTCATATTTACTTTAGCACCACAAGCAGACCCAACTCAAATTTGCAGCACAAGATGTCCAACACCATAAGTGCCCTAGGAAACAACAGTTTGACCTCAGCTGCCAGTCCCTCACCTTGACATAAACATTTCCAACCAGATGATCTCCCAGGTTATCACAAACATTCATCTCCTCCACCTCGCCATACTTCTCTTCCATCTCAGTGAAGACCTCCTGGGAAGAGGAGAGGTGAGATGTAGGATCTGATGAGCAAGTGTACAACATATGTAGGGCAGATGCAGAGGAGTGAACCTTCACTCCAAACACACACACATGCAAAAAAAAAAATGATCACTGGTGTTACAGACTGAAACCACCATGAAGAAAACTAATTTGCTCTTGGAGCAATGCACACACCCACACAAACAGTGCTGCGGGGGCACTCACCTCGAAGAAGTCATCGTAGTGCTCTTGCATCTCCACATCACTGACTGTGCCTAGAAACAAAGCAACAAAGAGGGATTAAAAACATCAACGAGGCACAACACACTACATATACGAAAGCAAGTCATACAGTCTGATTTCACGCAATGCAAAAAAAAAAGAGAGAAAAAGAGCTAACAACTAATGTGCACATGATGTAATGTCATCAGTGGTAAATTCATTCATTATACAATCTTGAACTATTGATGATTGCTGAGTGATGGTTAATATGTACTTTGGTTTGGAATCTGGGAAAAAAGCCTTATAAGGGCCCTTTACATGTCATTAGGTTGTGCAATGGTACTCAAGTGTGCAACACAACATACAACCTCAAAGAATTTGAAACTGAATGGAATCTTAATGGAAACTAAATATCTTGAATGACAAGGACATTTCCAAATAGCTACTGCATGTTAACCAGAAGGTTCATTTCTGGAAACCACAGAATCCATTTAAAACAGGGCGGTTCAACATTTTGCAGGCTGAGGATCCATTTAGGTAGACACCATATGGAGTGACCTCATCTGAGCTTAAGTTTTACATAGTAGACCCTATAGCCGGCCTAATGTTAGAGTGGCCATCAGTACTGCGATAATTAACAACATAATAGGCCTAGTATACAGGACAATTTTCATGTTTGTTTTGTAACTGTACTTTTCTGCTTTTGTAAATTTGGCAGACCACCTATAGGTAACCCTTTTGGGGGTCACAGACGCCTCAATGAGTATCTCTGACTTAAATGTTCCCAGCACAAACAAAAATGACAAGTCAACTTTCCACCTAGCTATCTAAGAGAGAAGAATTAGGCTACACTAAATGGAGTAAATAACTAATTGAGTAACGGAGTAAATGGAGTCACTGAGTCTTGTAGGTTAGATTTAGATAGAGTTTAACAGTAGTGGAAACAATGGCAATGAATGCCTGGTTGGCAGGCATTGATTGATATTGTACCATATATTGTACTTCAAGTTCTGTACAATATGTGCAGATCAAACTGTTATCATTCAGTGTTGGAGTTTGTCATGCAACATATTTCTATGCACTATGGAACTGAATATTGCTGTTTTTCTGTTGTGTCTAAGCAGTATGCTTGCGTTTCTCTATTTTTGATGTTACTGAGCATTTACACATTGTCTCCACAAGAGCATTGGCCAGTGTAATTAGAATTCAAAAGGCAAGTGTGATCAGACATGTTGAATGCTTATCTGCATCCCATTTTTCCCCACTATTGGGTCCATGATGGCCTCCACCCTGCTATAGCAAACCCTTCCCCCTTTCACCTTTTGTCTCATGCCAACACCTCCCCCTCCCCAAGGTAGACCCCCTCTCCCCTAACCCTATGATCTCCTGTTCCCACCATACACTTACACCACACACCCTACAAGGCTGTCACTTCCTTGTAATACATGTCACTTCCTCCAAATCAAAATCATGACTTCACCTATCCTCATCATGACTTCAAAATCATGACTTCACTAAGTAAGCACGCAGCAAGACATGAGTAATCCATTCTGCATTTTATCTTTCTTACCAACTTTCATAACTTCTTTGCACGTTACATATTAGGCCTACATTCAGTAATGCATCATACATGTACGTCTCGGCACACCATTAAGTGTTGTCGCGTAAGGTAGTGAAAGTGACCATTTTTGCCAAAACGGGTCAATCAAGCAAAGCATGATTTCTAAACAGTTGACTAAGAAAATGCTGCATGCTTTGACTTATAAAAAGATGAAAGCACCCTACTTTGCCTCTTTCCTGCAAATATCAGAATCATTGGTCTGATTGGCTGTAGGTCTGTCCAATGCGTACAGAAACATTTTAATTTTTTGTCCATTGATTCCGCTTCAGGAAAGTGGGAGATCACAGATTGAGATGATCTCAGTGAGAACCAAGCTTTAAATAGTACTGTCAGAACTGAAAGGGTTAAATTTTATCTCTGTAAGTTTGGGTTTATTATTGCCATCAACAGATACAAATTCTACAGATATTCCGGACAGATACATCAGAAACACTACTACTAGCAAGACTGCAGAAATCGCAACTATTCAAAATTTCTGAGGAATCTGCCATAGACCACATGTTTTTAGACAGTGAGGGTCCATTAAGCAATCCACTTAAGAAAATATTTCCATTTTACCATGTCTAATTTTAAACAAACCACCTGCCAAAGTAAATTTATTGGTGAAGGGGGGGTTTCCATTTTTGTTTGCCTTCAGGCTAATGCAGAAAAAGAATTACAGGGATGTTGAATAGATACATATCACACACACAGTGCCAAAAGAGCCTAGTTTCCATCCAACAAAACAAACTGGAACTTACTGCGAAGACCATCAGCAGACTGGGCAGAGTTTTGAGGGTTTCTGTAAATATTCAGAAGGGCAATAGTCTGAAAGACAAAACACCACAAGATTAATAGCAACCTCAAAAGTTACAAAGTCAAAGTCTCCATTTAGAAAAACAGGGTGTCCAATCTAAGTAGACCAATTCATCCTCTTTAAGGTTGTCAGAACAACAGCGATGAATAAAATTGCAGAGACTGCAAACTAAGCAGCATAGAATACATCAGCACATGAAAAGTGTGATCAGTAAATACTGGTAGCCATATGTAAACTTTTCTTCAAACCATAATTTTATCCTTTAAACACTAGCTGTAAGAATTACATATAGAAGTCTTCGGGGGCATCATTAATCCCTACAGAGGACTGTAGTCTCAACTTCATGCACAAGTTATAGCTAAATTGGTAATGGAAGTCTCAAACAATCTCCATTGGCTAATGGTGAGTTTTGAAAAGGGAAGCCAACAAACTAAATATATGAAATTGAAACAACTGATGGGTTCACATTTCCTTACTTGACTAAAGGTTGGCTTGTTGTGAAGTCTAGAACATCGATCCCCATGACGGCATGCTCCAATTTTGAAGTAAAACGAGCAATTGACTCTATTAAAAGAAACCAAAAAGTTAATGCAACAGATTTATAAACCATCACGAATGAAAATTCCCCTCGTCTGTAGCATAACAAAACATTACATCACGGCAACTAAGGTTGGATCAACATACACCGAATTTCTGCAGTCGCACATAGCATAAAATGTCAAAACATAAACAATACTTACTACAGAGCAGTTTGCACGTTGTTTTACAATTACACCATCAAGAAATCTAACTAGGCCAAACGCTATTTCGGATGTCTCTGGGATGTTTATAGAGGCTTGCACTAGGTTGAAATCCAATGAATGAACTGTGACTTCTAAGCTATACGCTACCGCTAGCACGCCGTAGTCACATCGCAGCTGGCTGAATATATGGTGGTAGTAGTAATGCAAGTAATGCAGCTAGTGTTCACCGACATGAAAATCAAAATTTCTGCAAAAGTTTGATGCAAAATAATCTGGACACATGTAAATCTATTGAACAAAACGTGGAAACAAGCATGGGAGTTAGCTAAACCAGCTAGCCACCAAATTAGCGTTCAAGTCGATGGTTAGCCAGGGCCTTCACACGTTTGTCTGCATTAGCTTCGGTGTGGTTGATTCTCAAACAATTGATCGTACTTCTAAATGTATTTTAAAACTGCTAATAAGAGGTATGGTTCTGTTATACTTGTAACAAAATAACAAATGTTTCTTACTTATCTTTCTCTGTTCCGAAAATGGACGCCAAGTATTCCGCCATATTTGAAATCGTCAAAAATCATTTGCATCTAACAACGTCATTTCCTCTTGTCTACGGAGAAACAAGTGAGATTTTTGAGTGCTGACCTCTGTGGTCTTCAGTAATGTAGGCTAAAACAGGAAGAAAATAAGCCAACCTGCTTGACATCACAAAATCTACAAACCACGAGCCTTGTCACATTTTGTTTGTTTCAATATTTACTTGATATTGCTATTTAACCTTCTCCATTAATCTGTATACTTTGCTGTCCATGCAGGGAACCACAGCCTAGGCCTATAGTCAAGTCAAGTCAAGTCAAGTAGGGTTTTATTGTCGTTTCAGCCATATACACAGTACATAGTGAGACGAGACAACGTTTCACCGGGAACAATTGGTGATACACGTAACTGTTAAAACACAGTATGGACAAGACAGATACGTAATAGTGCCTACATACACTATTGCGGGACTACACAGATTCACTCACCCACTCACACACGCACACCACACACACAACTACACACACACGCGTGCACACTCTTGTACACATATGTACATACATTACAACACAGTTGTAAACAATTTGCAGGTCAAAATACAGGTGACCTAAAACAAACACGCTAGACAGGGCATGGCTTTTTGCAGAGCACTGTGGCTAGTGGTGTGATTTGTAAAATGAAGTTCAATATAAGTCTGACTGCCTGCAGGAAGAAGCTCTTCGCCATTCTGGAGGTGCGGGCAGTGATACTGCGGAACCTTCTGCCTTCTGGTAGTAGGGTGAATAGTCTATGGGAGGGATGGGTAGTGTCTTTGGTAATGTTCTTGGCTTTCCGCAGACAACGGGTGCTGTAGATGTCTGAGAGGGGGGACAGAGAGACTCCAGTGATCTTTTCGGCTGTCCTCACAATCCGTTTCAGGGCCTTACGGTCTGCAGCAGTGCAGTTGCCGAACCACCCTGTGATGGCGTCACTGAGGATGCTCTCAATCGTCCTTCTGTAGAAAGTTGTGAGGATGCCTATATTCACACATATCATGTTAAAACCATATGAAAACATACCCTACTGAACAAAACAGCTACAAACCAGCCTTGGGTGGTGGCTGGTTTTAGCTGGTTTTGGCTGGTCTTTCCTGTTTTTTTTTTACCAGCTGTTCTCATAAGATGGTCAAACAAGCTCAATAAGTGAAAACATAGTTTAAACCAGAAAACCATCATAAGATGGTCAAGCAGTTTTTGTCAGCAGGGATAGCAAAGTAATGGCAACTGAAGCCAGAAAGGCAAACCACATAAGAAAAACACAGGCAGCCATTACCTACAAGGCAGGGGATCTGTCTGTGACTGCATACAGTGGTGCTGCTAGAACGTTTTGGCCCTATGGCCAAATAATTTGGGCCCCAAAAAACATTGAATATAATATTAAAATGTTCTCTTGGGCCCCCTGTCATTGCCAGCCATTAGAATCATCCTAACTCCCCCCCACGGCATCCCTGACTGCAAATAGTCAATTGTATCCTTAATCGGTGTAAAGTGGGCAAAAGAGTGGTTAAGTATTACTTTAAGATATTGTGCATTCATGGCATCTTGAAATAAGGAGAATTTTCAATGATATGCTTTGTCTTCAAGATGTGGTGAAAGTATGAACACCATAGAAAGGTTTATAACATATATTAATGATAAATAAAGTAATGTGATTGCCCAGAAATATGTCTTCTTTTTAATGCCACATTGGCATTAAAATCTCTGTGGTCAAGACTGCATAAATTACAATTGAACTACAAAGACGTGACAAGTTGACACTGAATCCTCAACTGGAGAACTCTGTTAGCAGTTAGAGTTACATCTACATAATATTTATTTTATTCAAATGGTCTATTGTCAGATGACGGGCACCGATTTACAGTGGCAATTATGGAGCAATACCATGATAGGCCTATGTCAGGGTATGTTAATAAAACAAAAGAGGATTTCTGATTGGATGGGCCTGAGTGACATGTAGGCAGGCACCGGCCCAGCCAGGCCCGGCCCTGGCTATACCTACGGTCAGAAAGAATAACATAATTAGTACAATGGAGTACAATGAAGACATTCAAACCAATAAAGCAATATGTAAACTGATCTTGCATTTCTTTAAGGCAAATATCCTCATCACAAAAGATTACAAAAACAATGCTCATGATCATAGTCATGATCATGCTATGTTAGTATTATGTTGCATGGAGATAATTTACAAAGAAGTCCAATCAGTTTAGCAAAACTGGACACATGCAAAACATTATCACAGCACGGAGTATTTAACTCCATACTAAATGAGCAGGAGTCAGAGACAGCACACAAAAAGTGCCTTGATCCACACAATGGGACAATCTCCTGGTTGCGTCATATGTATGGTATGGAACGGACCTATTTCTCTTTGTTGCACTGCCTTCAATCTGTTTTTCATGTTTTGTATTTTTTTTTTAAAAACGTGGAACAGCAGAATCCAAACAACCCTTAAAGATCCTGCTAGCTACAATGGTGATATGCTCTGCTATTCTTCAAGCCTCTTTTTTTAAGTATGTTGCCCTGACCCAAACCAAAGTTTGGTCAAATATCAAACTTTTCATTTATTGTTCTTTGGTGTTTGGATGTTTCTCCTAGGCAACGATATTTTAGAGGTTTTCATTTCCTTTCAAAACATTAACTTCAATTCTACAGGCAATTCTACAGAACCAGGCAAATATTCACTCTACTATGTAATTTCTTTGGTCAGCCATGTGATTGAACTGGTGTATATACTTCTGAGTCTTCTTGTGATGATGGGGTCGGGCTGTGCCACTGCATCCTACCTACGGAGTCACATTGAGAACATGAAGTCAAATATGAAGTCCTCTCTGAAGAGTCAGCTGAGGGTGACCATCACAGGCATTGTGCAAACTCTCCTATACAGCCTATGCGCAACATGGATCTTCATCAGCATGTTCAGCAACCAATTTTGATGAGAACGACTACATCTTCTACTCCAGTACATCATTCTATTCTCTTGGAAGTTGTATAAATCTCTGTATTGGTCAGTCTCTGTTTAGGCAGAGGGCTATTGAAATGTGGCACAAGGTCTCAAAAGTTGTCAAATGAAGGAGACATGTCTGAAACACAACACTGTGCCAGGTTGAGGACGGTTAAATAAATAAATAAATAAATAAATACTATTATTAAATTTAAGCTTAATTTAGTTTTATCCTCTATTTAGTGATTAATTCAGTGTCAATGAACCATATGGTTTGTATGATATCCGTCTTACCTGAGCTTTCACCTGGCTAGACAAAAAGTAAACTGGACACTAGACACACCAGTTAGCAACTAAATTGGTTGCTATTGGACAATTGCATTGCATTGTCATTGTCATTGCCTTAAATATCCTAGGAAAACAAAGCTTAATTGCATTAAAAAAGTTGCATTGGATACAAAGTTAGTAAACAGTGTGGCTTCATATGTCCAGATGCTGAAATGGTATGCATGGATTTTAAATCTGTTACTATTTATGCATAGTGAAAAGATTCACATGATGAAGATGATGTCTGTTGGCAGATGTAATCCTGTTATGGACAAAAAAGGATGTTCTGTTTGTCTGATGTCTGTATAAACAATCTTCCTGCCAGTTTATCTATTAATTGTAAAATGTTCTTTCTTGTTTGGTCTGAGTATTAGGCCAACTCAACTTTACCATTAATGTAAATTTTAAATTAAATTTTTAAAAATTTTAAATTTAAAATTTTATTTAATTAAATCATTCTAATAACTATTTCTTCTTTTCTTTTCCCTGTAAAGCACTTTGTGGTCAATGTTAGAAAAGTGCTATATAAATTATATATTATTCTTGTTGTTACTGTATTATTTATTATAAATAAATGAGATAGCAAAACATTCTCACAACATTCAATTGCATAGACAGCAAGACATTCTAATATTGCATTCAATTTCTAGATTGTGAGTTAAATGTAATTTTATATCAGATAGTTTACAGTATTGCTGTGTTACAAAGCCTAAAATATTCAGTTTTATGAGGATGATATGAACCATAAATATGGGAATATGTCTTATGCATGTGAGTACTATCTTGCAAGACCAGCTGATATGATGGTTCTAGATTGTGTATGTTGGCAGTGTTGTGCAACTAGTTCAAAAGTTAAAATTTCTGCACAAATGGTTTTTAGAATGTCAGTGTGTTCAGTGGATTTTATGTCTTAGAGAGCTTTGAGAACTGAGTGGTTGAGTGGTTGTGTTTGTTGATCAAGAGCATACAGAATGGATTTCTTACTGACACAACATGCTAAACATATCAAGTTGTGTTACAAAATGAAAAAAAGGTTGTCTATGGATTTAGTTAAATTCTGAATTGTAGATGATGCATGATATGGGTCGAACTGAAAAAATAATATAATTTGATTTTAAGCAAATGGTATCCCTTTAAATCAACATAGGAAAATCAGAGATATGTCTCTTATGTGTGAGTGCACAGAATACATACAAATCAATAAAGAAATATGTAAACTTATCATGCATTTATTAAAGGCAAATATGCTCATAACTAAAGCTATGAAAACATGAGCTATGATCAAATTTATGATCATGCTATGCTAGTATTATGTTACATGGAGATGATTTACAAAGAGATCAAATCAACTCAGCAAAATAGGCCACTGATGCAAAACATTATCACAGCACGGAGTATTTAACTCCATACTAAATGAGCAGGAGACAGAGACAGCACACAAAAGTGCCTGCATTACATCATTCTATTCTCTTGGAACTTGTATAAATCTCTATATTGGTCAGTCTCTGTTTAGGCAAAGGGCTATTGAAATGTGGCACAGGTCTCAAAAGTTGTCAAATGAAGGACTTGTATAAATCTCTGTATTGGTCAGTCTCTGTTCAGACAGAGGGCTATTGAAATGTGGCACATGTCTCAAAAGTTGTTAAATCAGAGGCATGTCTAAACAGGTTTTGCATATCCATCTGGACACTTCCTGTGTGAATGTGCCTTTCCTGAATAAATCCTATTGGTGGTATTAAATTCATGTTCAAAAGTAATACTCAAAGCACATACCTAAATAAAACTGCATGCACAATGTGTCACTGTTTGCTTATTGCATTACAATTTACTTTGTGGTATTCTGTCATTAGTATTTTTACATGTTGTTATAGTACTCTATATGTTTGCTCTGGCCTTCACATCTTCTGCTACTTGTTAATTCTTACTTGTTATTCATGTCTTGTTTATTATCCTGTTATGTCCTATGCACCCTGCTGTTCTTGAATGTGTATTGTAGGAAATCACCTTGTGGGGCAAACGGCATAGCCAGGTCAATCACTTTCCAGGATACCAAGTTACAAAGCCTTTTCACACAACTTACCCTTTTCCTACTCATGGATACACCAGCTAAAGAGCGGACATATTAAAATATGAAGTAATTTTCATCTCAAAGGTGTGATGAAACATGTTAGATTGATATAATTTAAATAGATGAGGGCTTTAAAGATAGATTGATAGAAAACAAATCTTGAGTATGTAAATATTTTATTGTAGAGCTCTCAGAATCATTTTAAAAAGTTAGGGATTAAAGCCAGAAAAAAAATCTGTTGCTGATGTTACATGAAGACATTTCAGAAACCAAGTCTGAATTCCATGCCTGTGAAGTTTAAGTACTGTTTATAAGTAGTGCAAAAGATTTGGTTGATTATGGTGTAGACCTTACAGCTGACTGCGGGGTCGTGAGAGGAAGTCCCTCCACTTGTCGAGGGGAGGGCTGCCACTAGCCACTAGCCTGCGCAGCAGCGGGCTGGGCTCCAGGTGAGGCACATCTGGGTGGGCATGCTTGTAGTGCTCCAACCTCTCCAGCACCCTGGGCAGCCCCACCATCCCTGCATAAAACATGGGCCCACCCCTGTGCCGTGGCCAGCCATAACCAAACACGTAGATCATGTCGATGTTCTCAGGCCCTTCGGCGATGCCTTCATCCAGGATGCGGAATCCTTCGTTGATGAGGGTGTAAAGACAACGCTCAAGTACTTCCTGCCTGTCGATTCGACGAGGTCTGATGCCATGCTTAAGGCGGTAGTCCTCTAGGAGCTTGTGGATACTTGGATCCGGTTTGGCAACTCGGCCCCCGGGTTTATCGTACAGGTACCACCCTCGGCCACTCTTCTGCCCAAGACGGCCCTGCTCGCACACCAGGTCAGGCAGGGGGCTGTACCGGCGACCCTGCCCTCTACGCAGGGGATCTCTCGAGTCAACGTTTGGCCCATTCAGGCCAGACTCTTTCCGGATCCTCCATCCAACGTCCAGCCCAGACAGGTCGGACATTTTGAAAACTCCCATTGGAAAACCAAACTCCTCCAGGGCTTCATCCACCAGCTCAGGTGTGGCCCCTTCCTCCAGCAGGAAGTTGGCCTGATCCAGGTAAGGCCTTAGCATACGGTTGCCCACAAAGCCCGAACAATTGCCCACCACCACACTGACCTTTCCGAGCCTCTTGCCCAGATGCATGGCAGTAGCCACAGCCTCAGGGGACGAACGGCTTCCACATACAACCTCAAGGAGTTTCATCACATGCGCTGGGACAAAGAAGTGCATGCCCACCACCATCTCCGGTCTCTTGGTAACAGCAGCTAGCTCGTCCACATCCAAACCGGAGGTGTTGGTGCAGAGGAGGGCATCCGATTTGCACACAGACGAAAGCTCTTTGAAAACTTGCTTTTTGAGGCTCATGTCCTCAAACACAGCCTCGATGATTAGATCTGTGTCCTTCAGTTCCCTCAAATCTGTGGTGTAGTGAAGAAGGTCGAGACGCGGAACTGTGCTCCTTTTCTCAGCATCATGCTTCAGCATTGCTGACACCATTTGTTTCCCTGTTTCTAAATGCTTCTTGTTTGTCTCCACCGCAACAACTGAGAGCCCAGCCTTCACAAGAGCCACAGCAATGCCCCTTCCCATGGTGCCAAGGCCTGTGCAGACACAGAAGGACCTCTCAGTGTCTCTAATACCGCAGGGAAATGTACACAAGAATACACAATACCTCAGCATATATTTCACTAAGACAAATCACTCAACTACTTCACAATCACTGATCACATCTCTTACCTATGACAGCTGCCTTGCTCACAGGCCTGGGTTTACTATTGCCACTATGAGCCCCACTGGAAAGACTCCATTTCCCAACAGCCCTCTGGGCAAAGAAACAGTACTGCAGGGCACGGGCCTGACTTGAGCGGAACAAGGTTGCCATCAGCTCCTGCTCCTTCTGAATGCCAGCCTGGTAGGGTAAAGTGGCAGCTGCTCTAACAGCCTGGACACATGCAACTGGCGCCATGGCACCCCTTGCTCGCCGTTTCACTTGGGCCATGGCCTCATCCAAAAAGGTGTCAACATCTGGAGGGCACGAAGTCTGTTGTGTACTCAGTTTACGGGACAGCAGGGGCTGGCCTGCAATACAAATTTAGATTATGACTGGAGTTTTAACAGACATGGTGACAAAAGTAAACAATTAAAGGCTGGTGCCACTGGCCCAGGGACTTCTCATGAAAAGGTTTATCATTCAGTTACATTCAGCTAGCAGATCTAGGCTGGTACATCAACATCCCGTACCTACAATTTGCTGGGCAAACTGTAAAGCCAGCTCCAGAGCGCTCTGGTCTGTTACCTTATCCACAATACCAAGTTTCAGTGCCTCTTGAGCAGACATATGTCGCCCTGTGTAGGTGAAAAAAGAGCATGTGTTATTATACTCAACCAGACAATATCAGTTCAGTTTGTATGAATACATTGTGACACATTGTGTTTGGGGAACAAGGATTATAAATTCATAACATGCTGGGACAAATCCTCTAAGTTTAACTTTGATCTGCCCAAACTAATCTACACCACAAACCTCATTAATATGTGTGAATACCAGTACCAACCCACATCTAAAATCTTTCTTAACATAAAAATCTCCCATTCCCCCACACAATAAACAATTGTTATGTTCACTCCCCTACAGCACCCTCTTCTGGTCATGTAGCCACATGTTTGAGAGAGAGTGGCTGTTGTCAGCTGCAGTTTCACCAAAACCTTACAAAACAATTGGGAGTTGTTTTATTGTTATTTTATACAAAAAAGTGAAGATACGGCACCACATGGTGCAACATTACCACTAAAATGTGTCTTGAATGTGTCTTATTATGCAAGTTTTTTTGCTGTTGTTGCAGTGGCCAGCTAGTCTGAAAGTAGCCTGCTTGCTGTGTTTAGTTAAGAGAATGATGATTCCAGGCTCTTCTATTATCAGGCTTACCAGCTACATCTGGCCTAACTTACCTAGGTTAACCACCTACTTGGAATAACCCCTGGTGGGCCAGACTCTTTCACTTCACTTCACTTGTGCAAAGAGTCTGGACACCTGATAGGAATTTATTTACTTTGCAGTGGGTGGTCATTTTATTTGAACTTTAGACTACCCTGACATAGCACTGTAGCTAAATACAATATTGAACGGAGGCACTATGGCAGTGCTAGGCTTGCTAGTGGCCAGCTGCTGTGTTGGTGTCTTTTCAGTGACTGAGTGGTATTGTTCCGTACTACCTGTGGTGATGATCTCCAGTGCTGGTGCCAACCCAATAAGTCTTGGCAGACGTTGAGTGCCACCAGCTGCAGGCAGAAGACCCAGGGTGACTTCAGGAAGTCCCACACGTGCCTGTGGAACAAGAAGAAGTATGCATTGCAAGTTTATTACTGTTTCTAAAATGAAATACATGCTGTTCATTTGGTGGTCTTTACTAAGATAAAACAATTTTCAGTCAAGATCAGAATACATGCCGTACTTAGTTTGCAGGTAATATAGCATTCTGAAAAGCATGCACTCTATGATGCATGTGCAGTTACTCAGGATAAACCACCAAAGCAATTAACACAGGGTATTAGTTAACTGGTGCATTTATAGCAGTGACTGTCAAGAGCATAGGACATTGCACCTGACCAGTGTGCAGCAGAAGACTGACCTTTGAATGGGCAACACGGTAGTGGCAGCCAAGAGCCAGTTCTAGGCCTCCCCCAAATGCTACACCTTCAATGGCTGCAACCACAGGCTTGTCTCCTTCTTCAATGGCAGCGATCATCGGCACCAAAGGAGGGCCACTCATCGGTTTGGCAAATTCACGGATGTCTGCCCCTAATGTCAAGCAAAAAGATATATACATGATCAAATTAACCTTTTGTTTTATCAGTGAGTGTTCGCTAGCTGATTCACCATTGAGGTTAAGAAGAAGCCTGAACTATACCACCACAGAAAACTCCATTTTCTCCACCAATGACGACAGACTTCACCTCTGGGTCGCGAAGGGCTCTTGTCACTGTCTCTGTAATGCCTTGGCGAACGGCAGCACTGGAAAATACAAAGATGTAAATATCAATTAAATTCAGGCCCGATTCATTCTACATGTGATGTAGGTCAACTCACACAAGTTATGTACCACACAATGTAAATAAAATAAGCATGAATTCCAAACTCTGTAGCACCCAGACTATCAGCGCTGCGAACATTTAGCTAAGGAACTGTACTGCAACAACCAGCCAGAAACAAACAAAAACACTCAATGTCTAATTGCGTTCTCATCGAAAACTGTTACATTTTATCTAGTAACCTCAACATTTGAAGTAGGTCAAAGGTAACTTTATTTACTCCAGCAAAGTAGGGTACGAGTTAAATTGTACGAAACTTACCTAAGAGCATTTACGGGTGGATTCGTCAATGTAATCAATGCAACAGATCCTTGTACATGTTCATATCGAGCCATTATGCCTCAGCATGAAACGCCTCAGGCGTAGATCTAAATATTGCAACTTAAAAACCGCACTTTGGAATATCAATCTTGTCTGTGGGTGGTCCGCTTAGCAACTTCCTGGTGGTGGAAGTGAAGTAGATATATAAATCATCTTATGCAAACTTTTTGTATCAGGCAAACTTTTTATATATCAGTCTTCTCGTTCGCAGCAGAAAAGTGCTACCTTAGCCTACCCAGATGTTCTTTCAGCCTATTTTACAGAATTATGGGGCTCCGTTATCGGACTGTCCAGTACAATCAAAAAAGTCTTTAGTAATCCTAGAAGGATACAAACAGTCATAAACAGAAGGACGTTGATACAGTGATCAACTTTGAGCAGCCAGCATGCTAGTGGAAGCGTGATTCCTTCGCTTTGTACCACGTGATTCGCACTGTAGTGGAGCCCTCCTTCATTCTGCTGCGGTCTCATACTTTGCTGGTTCAGTAGCAATGCGCTCTCTCTTAGGTTTAATTTCTGTGGTTATTGGAGCGACCTTTTACCTATATGTGCTCTCTACCTACTTCCCACCTGTTCGTCGACAGGTTAGAGTTAAAATTGAAGAAGCGGAGCAGTTTGACCATGAAGGAGATAATCAGGAAATGTTCAGAACAGTGGAATACAGGTCTGGCAACTGTCACTATCGACAGCTAACCTGCTAAACTAGCATTGCTGACTTGGGAACACATCTGAACTGTTTCGGCATTTCTGTTATAACCATTGTGTGCTTAATCATTCTGTTTGTTCAAATAATTATCACAGTATAGGTGTGGGCATGAGTTTTATAAATATTTCGTTACATTGTCAGCGTAATGTTAAATTAGCCACTAGGCGTTGCTAGGTCAAGGTTTTTGCTATGCTCTCCTGGTTGAGCTCGAGATTTCAAAAGTTGTAATTTCTGGATAGGTAACCTTACTTAAATCAGACGGATGCCTTTCAAAGATCCTTACTAACCAACACTCTGTGATATGTGATAGTTTATTTTAACAGTAAGTAATTTGGGTTATAGTTGTTTGGTATTAATTTGATATATGAATTTAATTTGTAGCCGAGTAAGGTGTATTTCGATGAATGGATTTCTGTAACAACGCTAACAATATCTTCATACCTAAAGGTTGAAGTTCCCATCTGACATTGAAGAGCTAAAAGAGATGGCTGAACTCTTACAGTTCTACAGGACAGAGCACACATCCTATGTGCTGCTCCTTTTCTGTAGTGCATACCTCTACAAGCAGGCATTTGCAATCCCTGGCTCCTCATTTCTGGTAAGAGCTCTAGCCCTTCATTTGTTGGGCTAGTTTCTCTAGCTAGAATTACAGTCCTAAAAGGCCTATAAGAACACTGATGAGATTTGACAGGTGTTCTGTTTGTTGTTCATTCACCCACACACTATCCCTGTCCTGTTTCTCTCAGAACATCCTGGCCGGAGCTCTTTTTGGGCCACGGCAAGGCCTGCCACTGGCCTGTGTCCTCACCACGGTGGGGGCCACATTCTGCTACCTCCTTTCTCAAGCCTTTGGCAAACAACACATCATAAAACTTTTCCCAGACAAAGTAACCATGCTTCAGAAAAAGGTGGGTTTGTTAATAACTTAAAAAAGAGAAAAGAAAGAGAAAAGTTTTTATGTTGTGTTGTGCAAGGTGTTGTTTCTTTATATTATTCCTTAGATATGGGTTGTTATTATCAGGTAATCAGACCATAACTTTGTAATTGTAGCCTACATAATCGTTTAACCTTTTGTTGTAACAGTTGAGTTAGGCTACTTAGCCTACTGAGTGACCTACTTTTAAACAGTAAGGAGTATGTGATATCAAATCAGCATATAAAAATGGCCACTGTCTAATTGCCAATCTTATTTAATGAAAAATGTATTTTCTATTTTCCTTTTTATAGTTCATAAGTTGCAGTTAGACTGTATGTCCACCAGGTGGTAGTAGTAGCTTACAGCTGATAATTTCCCTGTGTACCTATCATGCTTTGCAGGTGGAAGACAACCGCAACAGCCAGTTGTTCTTTTTGCTTTTCCTTCGATTTTTCCCCATGAGTCCAAACTGGTTCCTGAACATGACTGCGCCAATCCTTAACATCCCAGTCACATTATTCGCTCTCTCCATCTTTATTGGTAAGCATATGTTACAACAAAGCATAACAATGTGCAGAGTAGTGTTTATAGTTAGTGAATTACAAATAGCATAACAATCTCAAAATGTATTGTATGTGGGTGTGTATGTTGAATCATTAAAATGCATCTCACTTGCATTTCCCCATAGGTTTGATGCCGTACAACTTCATCTGCGTACAGACAGGCTCAATGCTGTCAGAGCTCACTTCACTGGATGACCTGTTCACCTGGGGCACAGTACTGCAGCTGCTGATTATTGCCTGCATGGCACTGCTACCCGGGGCCCTGATCCACCACTACAGCCAGAGTCGCCTCAAGCTGGATGGTGTTGAACAGAATAGAGCCAGCAAAGACCGCAAGACTAAATAACATTCCCCCACCACCACCATCCCCCCGAGATGACCACCATTGCTAACGATATCCAAAACCAGCACTAGACTGCCACACCAAATGGCTTTGAAATATTTTAAGGAGGGAAAAACTAAAGTTTCACTTTAGAGCTGTTTTTAATTCACTCATGAGTGTGTCAGTGTTGCACTCTAACCTTCAGAGGTGCAAATGAGGATGTGGTCTAACGGCTGGAGATGTCCACAGTGTGGACCAGGACTAGTGAAGATGTGCCTCCATAGGAACCATGGCCATAAATGTAATTCCCTTCAATTTTATAGTGTATTGATATATGTTTTATTCAGTACATGTGAGACTGGTCAATACCTTGTCACAGTTGTGTGTTTGAATATTGACTTGAGCTTTATGAATCTGTTCCATGACAAGTGTCTAAAGTATTTAAAAAAGGAAAAACAAAAACTGGCCTTGATGTGCATGAACCAGTTTCCTTAGAGCACTTTTCAGTCAAGTATCAAGGCTGACTGAATTTTTAACAAACCAGCCATTGTAATAAGAAACCTGATGGACAAGTTCATACACTGTACAAATTGTTTGCCCAACACATCTGTTGGTTGTTCAGATGCAAACAGGAATGCAATTATGTGTTCAGATTCAGACAGGTATGCATTGTGCGTGTGTGTGTGTGTATACATATATAATATATATGGTAATGTATACTTATGGGCTTGCTTGTGGGTTGTTTCAAAAGCATTTGATATTGGCCTTTTGGGGTCTTTAAATTAAGTTGCCATTGATTGAATATGTCCAGGAATGTGCCTCTAAGAGCTTAATTGTGATTCATGTATTTAAAAAGGGAACTACCTCCAAATGAAGATTGAATACCTTGAATATGACAGAACTGTAGATAGATTGTGTGAGGTCTTTTTGAATATTATGAGCCAGTGTTATTTAACTTCAAGACACAATTTGTCTTCGGGTCCATTTAGCAGTGTGTCTTGTGTTTATCTAATAGACATTACTATTTTAAGAAAATATCCTTATGTGTTGTGTGTGAATAGCTCTTCAAAGGTCTTTCAGTGGTTAGACCTTTTGATGTCATATTACATACATTACATAGGCATACAAGGAATGTAAAGAATGAAAAGAAATGTATTATGAAGTGTCAGTATCTAAATGAATGCCTAAATCACAATGTCCACCTTAACCCTAAGCTTGAACCCTCAAAGACTGCAGCCACTAATGTAGTCCATTCATACTAACTTAGCCTTTGAGGGTACAGGGCTTAGGACTTTGGTACTGGAATTAAGACATTATAATGATAAATATATTTTTTATCTTTACTTTGCAACCATGTCTTTCCTTTTTGTTTGAATAAATGAGGGATAGCCAAAGCTTCAGGAATCCAAATCAAACGCAAGGACACAGACTGCTTTTTACATTTTTTAGAAAGACATTTTATTGCTCAGATCCATGTTGATCAGCAGTACAGTTCACCTACTATTCAAACAACAGCATGGCTGTTAGCAAAAAGAGAGATATGAGTCAGCTCTCAGCACAACACCCTAGTTACCCCCTACAATGGTTCCAACTGGAATCGTGTTTGTATGTGTATTTGTGTGTGTGTGTGTGTATGCAGGGGAGTCAGTGGCAGTGTAGTGGGCTGAGACGCCAAACCCACATCGCTTCAAAAGGACAGGGGAAACTCTGGGTGGTGAAAGTTGCTGCTTAGGAATGGATCCTCCTTTTAAACTAGGGTGTAGAAAAAGCCTAAAAGGTGATGCGCTCACATTCGTAGAGAATGATTTGGGTGGTCTGAAGCGGAGCTTAGTGAATGACTTCTCATGCAAATGTCTCCTGTGACAAAAGGACCCCAAAAAAGGAAGGGGGGAAAAACGGTCTTGCAAGTGCCACTAGTATTATGGGGTGTTAATGAGTGTGAGCTAGCCTAATAGATCCATGCCATATATTTAAGTGATGATAGCCTAAGCATCATTCCTGGTTCCTCTCACACGCTGAAGCAGAGAGGATGAAACAGCAATGTGTGACAAAAAAGGACAGGAAACACGCTCCTGGCTTTCCCAATTGCCACTTTTGCATGTAGGCTAAAATGACCACCCTCCCACCACTGAATATTACCTGGTAGTCTAGATAAGAAACACTTTACGCTAAGAAACCCCAGCTACATTTCAGAGCTACATTACACAGATTGACAAGACAGCTGGTTCACCACAATAGAGGACAATGTTATAAGGACATCAATGGATGTAGCGGGTGATACATGTCTTGTATAATGCCTTGCTCTGGCTTAGGTGGGTTATCTATTATTATCTAACATATATTACAAATGAAAATAAAAAATCCATATTTGGGAAAAGGTTAAGAATCACTGTAGAAAGATTTGTTTAAAATGCTTTGTTGTTGACTGGGTTGTGTCTGTCTACCACATCCTGAAGCAGTACTGTTAACAACTTTCTAACACCTGAATAATTTAAATCAACTCTACCATCTCCACAACGCAACCTGGCCTCAGTCTCTATAAGAAAAAGACCTGAGACGCAAGAAAGATCTGTCGGCATAGAAGAAAAAAGCCAAGAAATTGATAACTATGGAAAAGATATGTCAGGATTAAGGATTAGCTGTTACAGGGAAACTACTCTAGATGGTGTTGTCAGTCTACATCAGTCAGATGTATACAAAGGAGATTTACTAGTTGGAAATTCCCAGAAATACACTTGGGACATACAGCAGCATTGTATATTTTCACAGAATTTCACAGATCTGACAACAGCTTGTTTTTAGATCAAAATGACTCCTGTAATCTATGCACTGAGTGGCAAGTGACATGCAAAATGTGAGTTAAATTACTGTCAACAAGAGCAAAATCTTGCAGCACCCACAGCTGTAGAATTTGGTTGGTTGTTGTAGGTAAAACCTTCATTGTTTTACAAACCATATATCCAAGGATATGAGCATTGAGGTTCTTACACACATAATTCAAGCCTTACATCACTGATCAGGTGCACCAATTGAAAAAAGCACAGTCAAACATGACCCACAGGCCACATAATATTGTTTTCTGTTTCGTTTACAGTAAACGCACACAACATTGAGAGTGTCTCCTCTGTACTCTTGTGTTTTATTGATCTATGACCTTTGCCCTCCCTTTGAGTGTGTTATTTAAATAAAGATCTTAAATGTCAGCTGTAAGGTCGGTGAGGTAATTCACACATGCACAGCACTGAGGTGGGGAAAATAAGTCTGATGTCACTAGACCAGGGGAGAAGACCCTCACACCTCTCCTCCACAGAGCATGGGTGTACACGGGTGGGTGTCAGGATTACAGATATACACACACACACACACACACACAAACAAACCAACCAGCACAAACTAAAAATGTTGAAATTTTGTGAATCTATAGTACATGTTTACAGATATACAGTTTGCTCTTAATCCAGACAAAGTGACACCCCAAAGAGACAAGTGTGGTTCTTTACACACATGACAAATGAGTGTTACACATTGTTCAAGATAGTATCAGTGTCTTTGTTTTGTTTTTTGCTAATTTAGGTCCTATTTGCCAAGAACACATCTTCTTTTTAAAAGTTTAACTTGGTGATTAGGTCAGTATCAAGGAAAAAAAAAACTAATTTAGTACTTTTGTAAACTGGTCTGAAACAATATTGACAGTTATTTGTGTATTTGAGAATTTATTATTACAATTTTGATGTTTCTATTTGTATTTTTTTCACCCTTGATCATAAGATCAGCACACGGCATCCATATTAAGAACCACTCTGGGCTGGTAAGGACCTCTGCAATCCCATTCATCCTATGCTACAGAGGTTGTTTTGAAAACAATAACCAATTAAAATAACAAAACTGAAAACCAAAACACAACTCCTCATCTTGTCTTGTTTCATCAGAGACGCAGTGAACGTTCACAAAGAAAGGGGTGCGCTACATGTTCCGAAAGCCTCAAGACCCCACCCTTCCATCGCCAGTCAACTGCACCTGAAAAGTCAGGTCAGGTCTCAAATTGCAATCTTTTTGTTTTATTTAAAAAAAAAAGAAAAGAAATTTAAAAAACTAGTTTCACAAGGCATACAAAATATTTTTTGTGAGGGGAAAGGTTTAGGAGATTTAAAAAGGGGGAATGAAAGATTGGACTGAGGTACCCTGAAGCCTGAGGTAGATCATAAAACTGACATGCGCACCGTTCACATCCAGATCAAAGCAATGTGGTGATTCATGTGTTTTTTCTCTCCCCATTAGCGTTCAATTATACGGTCGTTATTCATATTCATATTTTTTATTCTTCTTTTAGTTTCTCAAGAAAATAAAACACTTCCCTTCAAAGCAATATGGCAGTGTCCCACCGAATCAGTAATAGCTCTTGTCACAAAATAGAAAAAAAATAGATTCATAAATATTTTCTCTTTCTCTTTATATATATAATATAAACACACACACACACACACGCACACACACACACATACACACGCGCATGCACGCATACACACCAATGGAGGAAGCTGTGCGTATTGGCATTAACCTTGCGTCTGGAAGATGCAGCTGGTAGCTCGCAGGCAGGGAAGGAAAAGGGAACTCATGGTGAGGTTACTGACTTGGAGACAATTAAGGCCACAAGCTTTCACTCGCACAAAAAACAAAATGAAAATTAAAAAAAAGCACAAAGGGTTAATTCAGTACCTGGGTGTTCAGGAAAAGTAAAAAGATCTGAGATTTTTACCTTTTATCTGTTTGTTTGTTTGTTTTTTTTTTTTTAAATTATATAAAATTGTGAAGTATCAAGATAAAAAAATGTAAATAAAAAAAAAACAAAACCAACAAAAAAAACATTCTGGCTGGCCCAACCACTGCACGTGCAAGTGGTTCATATTTACATTCACATCTGTCAAGCCACTTAGAGAAGCTCCCTGACTAAGAGGTTTAAAGCCAAACGCTGTGTGTGTGTGTGTGTGTGTGTGTGTGTGTGCATAATTGAGTTTGGGTGTGTGCATGAGTTGGTGTGTATGTGTACCACAGGTCATACTAATGCTCTCTTCCACCAAACTTCCAAAACCCTTTGGACACACGCATGTGCTCACCCCACCCCATCCCATGCCATCCCATCAGCCCTACCGTGCCCTTCTACTCCTAAACAAAGCACCCCCAGTATAGCTCACCCTTCCCTCTGTCCCACGCTTTTGGGTTTCACTGCTTCCCTCTGCTCAGGGGATGACAAAATACACTGGAACTGACAAAACTCCACGCTCTATTTGATACTCTGCCTCCCATCGGAGGATGTTTCGACAGCCTCTCTGCCAAACTTCCCACGAAACATTCTCTTCGTATAAAGATGATCGTGTGCATGTATATGTTTATATATAGGCCTACAGGTTGTTTTTTTTACGCTCTCTGTAATGATGTCTCTCACGTCTTTTTAACCAAGAAGTGGCAGTCAAATTAGCGGTGTAAAAGGAAAAAAAAGGCTGCAAGGTAGATCACAGGCAATGTAGAATCACTGTGATGCAACAAAAGAAACAAAAAACTGTCACGAGTGAAAAAAGAAAAGGTTAAGCAGATAGACTGAAATGTTAACAACGTCAAAATACAAGAAACCAGCGTTGGATATGAGAACTAAGAACAGTTTCACAGGGACGTTAAACCCTCCTGTTGGCACACACAGGCTGAATAACATGGATTCTGAATAATCCACTAGGTTTTCTCTCTCTCCTCTAAGGTAGTCAATGCTTTTGTGTATCTTTGTTTCACTTTAAATATGATCTCAAATGCAAACAAGTAAAAGATATGAGTCAAACTCTTCTTCCCCTAAATATGCCCAAGATCTCCCCTCCCATGTTTCTTTTTAAAAGATCTTTATCATCTATGAAAAAATATACTGTTATATACATACAACTATATATGTATACACAAATATACACATCAGTCTGTATATAAGTGCTTATATACTTCATGTATAAACAAGATTAACAGTACATCTCTTCAGTATATAACAGTATATTTGTTCTAACGCTTGTTAATACTGCTAAGGGAACTGACACTTGAAATCTTAGCATCAAAACTGTTGGTGAAATTTAAAAAAAAAAAAAAGAAAAAAATCTCAGTCACTATTCCACACCTGCACCTACGTCTACGCCAAACCTAACACATTGTACACACTGTCTGTGCTAACAGCTTTTTTGTCGGTCTTGTTAGGCCTATGTTAGTCCAACTAAATGAGATAGTAACACAGGAGGATGATGCTTCCTGCTTTTAAACTTGTGAACACAACAGATACCCAATCTTTTCCATATGTTTTTTTTTTGTCTTTTTTTTTTATCATTTTTGTCAATGTTTAGCACATGTATGAGCAGAATGTGCATGTATGTGTGTATAATCATGTATGTGTGTGTGTGTGTGTGGGTGGTTGTTTTTCAACAGTCAGGTCTCTCCACGCAAATCCACAGCCCTCTTAGGCTGGCAGCCCACTTAGCCCCTTAAGCCTTTGGCTCACACCTTTTCCCCCATGTGAAGTTCTTTGGTTATTTTTTTTTGTTCCCGTTGCCGCTGGTCTTCCCCTGCCTGTCCCATTCGTTTCCCTCTGCCTCTTCAGCGTCTTGCTCTCTTTCACTCTTCTCTCTCTCGCTCGCTCTCTCTCTTGCTCCAGTTGGGAGGGCTACATTCATTGGCTGGTGCCTGCTGGGGCGGCCCTGCTGGTCACTTGGTGTGGCGTGGCACTGGACCCCCCTGCTGGTGCTTATGTTCCTGCTGCTTCACCTGCTGGATGATCTCTCTGATCTTCCTCTGTGCAGTCTGCAACACACACACACACACAAATGCTGAGCACTGAAATAAAAATCATCCTTAACTGGTATGTCCACTGGAAACCCAGGTCTTATAAAACATGTCTCATGACAAGTAGCTGTTAGGAGTGTGTATGTGTAACTATGTACAATACACAAGAGGAGTAAACCCATCTGAAATCTCTGGGCCTCCCAGACCATGTCCTGTATTCTCTCTGGTCTTGGGCTAAGATGACACATACTACTGATCTACAACTAGCCAGTTCCAGACCAAATCAAGTCCAAATGCTCAGTAATGGACATAGTCCAGTCATGCTGCCATCAATACTGTGACACTTACTATCCAACTGTATGAGTTCTCTGCAGAGACTACATTGGGATATGATCCCTCTACTTCAGCAACGCATGTCGGCTTTATACACGAGTCTTTATAAGGTCCAGACATGACCTTAAGGGATCATCCCATTTAAAAAACCACAGCAGCTGGCAAAACTGCTCTAATATTGGAGAAAGTTTGCAATCTTTTTCATTGAGCTTGGCTTTCATGGGATTGTTAAAAGGTCTCTGTGAGTCACTGTGTACTAACTGCATCGCACTCAAATGCTCATTGTGCTATTCTGTCTGATAAAACTCTGATATAAGCTTCTCATGTGACATCATCTCTTCAATCCATGACTAATTGTTGTGGTAATCTTATGTGGTCACTGCTCAAACAGTATAGTACTGTGTTTGGTTAGTGTACCTAGTATGGTAACTATAATCCACAGCATCCCTTTCATTGCTTCCTCAATTCCTGTCCAACACATGGTCCCTATAGGCCTTTCATGTTTAAAGCACCCAAGGGTCCTATATTACTATATATTACTATATAATGTGTAATTGCACATGAGGAATTTTTACTAGTTTTACACATTATGAAACAAAAATGTTGTATGTAGTCTACGTGGCATCACTTAAATATGATCCAACGAGGATTCAAAACTGTCACAGAAATTTCCCTCGATGTTGAACAATAGGGTGTACTTTGCCCCAGTATACAAAAAAAACAACTCTTGTCAACCTTTATTTTTGTTGTTCTCCTTGGCGTAGGGAGCAGAAGTGTTGCACAAATTTCTGCATGTCTGCCACGCTTCAAAGGTGTCCCTCCCACCCCCACTGCTCTTTGCTTTAGGGGTTGTGTTGTTTTCTCTTTAAAATATCCCATAGGTGTTCTACTGGCTTCTAGTCAAAAAATATACTGTCCAGACTACAGTTTTCATTTTGTTTGTTTTTTTGTTTCATTTCTGAAACTCTTGCATAATTTTGCCAGTGTGCTTTTTATCATTGCAATGACGGATATTTTCTTGTCTTCTGCCCAGCTCTAAGAGTTATTTTGTCAGTCAGTAATTTGGTACAGAGTATCCACAATAATAGTTTCATCTGTTCGTGTCATCTTTGTGAAACCTTTTGCACTAGAAATGCAGCCACAGCATGTTTCTCTTTTAGAAATGCTAGTTTAAGTTCTACCAGAGACACTCAGATTCAAACGACTCCTCCTGTGTTAACCACAGTAGCCTAGAGGGACCCTGCCAGTCACACCCCCACACCTCTCATTCATTAATGTCTAGCCAATCAGCCGTAGCCATACAGCCATTTTCACACTATAAACAAATCAGAGTTTTTCAAACTTCTCTTCTTTTTCCCTTGCTGCTATCAACAACACGCTGACTTCAACGACCCCCATCTCCACCAGTTGGTCCCCATCTTAAGCTACACTGGGGGCGTAAGTGCCTCTGTCTGTTAAGAACTTCAGATGGGGGTCTATACCAAAGTCTGTTTCCATATCCTTTCACTGTACATTCATGACTCAACTATACAACCTGCATCTTATCCAGTTTTAATTTTCAATTTTATGTCTACCTCCTGAGTCTCTCTGGTAGAACTACCCATTCACTATAGTAGTCTTGGCAAGGTCATGCCAGGGATCTGACCAAAAGAATGGTCTCAGAACATTTATTGAGCTTCCTCTCATGTTTTGAAACCTCAAATATGAATTACTGAATCACGTTTATATTTGTGTTTGTATAACAGTGTGATATAATGCAAGGTATAAGATTAAAAAAATATTACTTGATTAGGCCTATGAATGAAATAGAGATGAAGCAGAGAAATGAGAATAGGCTTCCACACACCTGGCTAGCAAAAAAATGCCCACTGATTTTGACAAAGACCTCATCATTCTCGTCTGGTGTTTGGTCCCGAGGCACAATGACCTCTGCGCTGGTGAGGTTCTGCAATTCATTCACCTGTGAAGAGCAATGGAGACACCATTAGCTGCTCTCAAGGGACATACAAACTCATCTCCATGTATGACATTTCTTTCAGTGACCCAAATGACCTATGAGCCACTGTCAGATAAAAACACATCCTACTAAATCGGAATATGGTGGTAATCCAGTCAATGCCACTGGCCTTAACCCGTCTAGACTGCTGTCTGCTGAGCCTCTTTGTGAAGCCTCACCGTTTTGCCACCTTTGCCAATGACCCTGCCAGCGGCAGATGACGGCACTTTGATATGCGTCTCAAGCTTGACCTCCTCTTTTGCCGTGAAGAAGTTCTCCTCCTTAAGCTTTCCAAATATCCTGCCCTGGGCCTGTCGTACGCAAACACAGATTTGGTATGCTTTATTGGATTACACATTATAAGTTAGATCAGAAATCAACATATCTAATCACTTCATCATGGGTGTTATTTTGTGGGTAGAGAAAGTAGAAAGCCACATATTTTACAGATCTTCCAATAATAGCTGATAATACTTATTACCCCCGCCCCCCTAAGTGATGGTACATGGCAATATATGGGATACTCCTGATATGTGTTTGTGATGTGTTTTAGGGGGCCCTCACCTTAAACTGGGCTTCTGGGGGTCCTGTGATGATCACCATCCTCTGGGTGACATCAGGGCTTTCTGCAGGCGCAATCTGGAAAAGGGTAACAAAAAAATAAAATAAAAATAAAAGCTATAAAATGGCAGTCGCATTTCGGGTGAATTCCAAGGGCTTGTCTCATTCCAGTGCTCATTCCAGTGCTTTCATGGTGCATGGGAACTTTGCCTAGTGGCCGTAATATGGTCGGGAGTGGGGGCGATCTTGAGGAATGCCTGGGCCCGGGCAGTTCGTCTGCTCTAGGGGAGGGCTCTCTCTGTGAGCGAAGGCGGCAAAAAGTTTAAACATCCTCGCATGACTCAGCCTCTGGCTGGCGAACCACAGGGAGAAGGGTTTTCACACAAGTCACACAAGGCCCTCGCATTTCCCTCCTCTGAGTGCCCACCGACTTGCCATCAATACCGCCCAAAAAAACATGGGCACAGCGCATCATTGTATCGCATGCAAGACTTCAGACTCAACCACTCATTCTCTCTCCTCTCTCCCACTGTCTGAACTGCACTCTAATTGGCCGGGGGCAATTATCACAGTCATCTGGCTGAGGTCACGGCTAAAGTGTCACAAACAGCGACGAGGGGTCTGGCTTGAGCCAGCCGTGCGCACCGACAACTCGGAACGCTCCGACGTAAACAGGCGGCTGATTCTTACCTTAATGGATGCTCCGGCGAAGCGTGCAAGTTGCTTAATGTGCTGGCCCTTTTTGCCAATAATTGCCCCAACAGCCTGAGTTGGAATAAAGAGGTAGACCACCTCCTGTTCTGGAGCTGACTGTGGACAAGACCAGAGAGAGAGAACAGCGAGAGAGAGCAAAAAAACACAGAGAGTGAGAGAGAACAGAGGAAAAAATCAGCACGGGAAATGTCAACCAGACCCCACTCCAGGCCTCCAGGCTAAGTCTTTCACACATTAGAAATACTGCCTCTGCAAAGAATTAGGCATGAATATATATATATATTTCTTTCTTTTTTTATTCCAGCTAAATTAGCAAGCCCTGTCCCTTTTTACACTATTTCACTGAGCTACAAGTCTTAAGGTGCACACAAATTAATGGCTAAACATGTGTGAATTAAAATATAGGCAAGTGTGCAACTAATCAGAAAGGGGTTAAAAAAGAGCTTTTCCTTTCAACATAACATCAATAAACTTTATTGTACCAGATTGTGATGTAACAATCGGGGCTCACAAGGTTATTGCTTGTTGGCTCCTCTCCTCCTCATTTAACTAGAGGGGCTCTTAAAGGTTTAATGAAGGTGTGTGGATGGCTGTTTGAAAAAAAAAAAAGCTACTTGACCTTAGAAACAAAGCAGAACAGAACATTCGAACACAGCAAGACATAACATGGAAGGGAGGTCTTTTCCCTGTGAACCACTAGCATTCTATGCAACCATTTCAGAACACCCCACAGCACAGCACTGCTAACTAAACCAAGCAGGAGTGTCTGAACATGCCCTGCCCTGTCTGCACGGCCCAAAAAGGTGGAGAGGGGACTGACCGTGTGCTGTTGGGCAATGGCACTGGTTGGAGGAACTCCGTATAAGCCACTTAGATGTGACGAGGGACTCTGCAGGCACAAACAAAGAGAATGGGGTTCGCTCAATAATAAGCCAATGAACAGTTCACACTCACTCCTAAGGGAAATTCGTCAGTCTAAGGTACACAAGGTCGAAAAACAACAAACTGTTCACCAAATACACACACAAACTCACACAAACACACACACACACACACACACACAAGGACACAGCAGGCACATACACCAAGTTACTCCCAATGGGCTATTAACAATCACACAGCATGTTTAACAGCATCAATGATGGAAAGAAGATGTGTGTGTGTGGGAGAGTTGTTGATGAGTGCTGCAGTGTGTGAGTGTGTATGACTCATGCCTCTCACTGGAAGAAGGGGAATTTTGAGAATCATGGCTCATCCATTCACTAAACCCTCCCTTCCATATACGACAGGGCAGACTCAGAGTCTAAACACCCTTGGCATGCGCCGTGCGTGACCCACCAGGAAAGGGCTGTATCCCGCTGGAGGCACAGGCGGGACTCCTCGAGGTCCGGCGGCATGAGGCATCATGGGAAGGCCCGTGGAAAAGATGCCCAGGGCGTTGAGGTTCAGCCCAGGAATCAAGTTGGTTTGTTGCTGATGAAGGGAAAAGAAAAGCAAAAAAGGATGAATGAAAGAAAACAAAGGACAGGAAAAACCAAACAAAAACAGTGGTGGTGGCATGCTTATTTGTTGTTGTTGTTCCTTCTCCCGCCCACTCCCCCGCTCTCAGCTCCCTTCTCTGACACAGTGATCCAGCGATTGTAGTGCCTCTGCAGTGACGCTAGGTGGCCCCATGCGTGCACACACAAACACACACACACATACTCACTCACACTCACACACGCACACTCACACGCCGGGTCTTCCTTGGCAGCGCTGTGCTCTACAGTGGTGCAACATGTTTCAGTCACACTTTCACCCCCTTGCTGTACCGATCCCGGCGTCACTGTCAGTGACCTCATCAGAGAGCAGGCCAGTGCCAACAGACAAGCAGTCTGTCAGCTCTATTAAGTAGTCCCACAGTCGATGCTGGGCTGTAGTGATGGGGAAACTCACACCATCCGCTGACACAATAAGAAGGGGTGGGTAACGGAAGACAAGGCTGATTAAATATCTGATACGCATTAAAGCAATCTTTGGATAAACATATCTCCCGCATGACGAATGGGCGGATGGCGATTCTATATTAAAAGTGGTGGAAAATGAATATGCAGGTGGACTGCAATCTGCTGCGCTCCTCTGATGGAACTCTCAAGGGAGGTGTATTGATGATATAGGAAATGGGGACATTGACGTCAAAGTATTATGTAGGTACGTGTGTGCGCGCATGTGTGTGCGTACTGATGAGAAAGGCACAGAGAGGAAAGTGTCTGTGCTAATGTATTTTTATGGTGTATCTATGCGCGTGTACAAGATATGGCGCATGTGCACATTGTTTTTCAACATGCATTCTTCCACTCACATAGTAACACATAATTAAGCTATGGATTATAGTCAACCTGAAAAATGTTCTAGCATCTAACATTGCTAGAGTTTATGAGAAATACTCAAAGGACAGAGATGTCTGAAGCTCACAGATGTAATTTAAAGACATTAAGGTCAGTAACTATATCAGTAGCTTGAATTAGTGAATTGTTGAAAACTCATACAGTATAGACACAGAATGCTGTGAAAATGTTAAGCACAATTTCTTAATCTCATTCTGCCGAATTCTTGCAGGTTGTGATGTATGTGTTATAAAGGACAGCATGAGTCTGCCCTAGCGTCAGGAGAAGTCGTGAGAGGACCAGCCCCAGGAGGAGCTCTCCTCTCCTCTGCAGTGGATAGAGGGAGGGAGTGATGAACAGAGGAAGGGCGGAGGGGAGAACAGAGAGAACTGAGAAAAAAAGAAAGAAAGAAAGAGCCAGTGTGCTTGGGACCTCACGTTTATAGCAGCAATATCGTTCTCGTAGGCTTCCCTCAGCTTTCGCATGATCTCCACCTCTGCCTTACAGCAAGCCTCCAAGCTGCCCTTCACTGTGATGGTCCGCTCAGGGTTGTAAATGGTTAAGTCTTGTAATCTACACAGTGACAGAGACAGAGAGAGCGAGAGTCTGAATACAGTCAAAGTTCTCTGTCTGTAAAAAACAATCAACTGTCAGAGGAAAAGAAAGAGACAACAGTGGCGAGTTACTAGTGGAGCTCGAGTTTCATAAAAGCCCTTAAAGACCGCCTCAGTCGAGGAGGCATAACCCCATAAAAACCAGCAAGGGCAGCTTGTAATTGGGGAGACTTGTTCATTCAAAGGCCTTCACTTGCCACACCAAGCCATTCATTAGGCCAAATTGATAAGGATCAGGAAACGCGGCCCAAATGGGCCCAGTTCCCACTTTATGACAGTATGTGGATGTCTGCACTGTCTGTAATCTGTGCAGGTTAAATTGGCTGACCAACCTCAGCACCATCCCCATGTAGCAGAGTTAATAAGCTGGGCCACAGGCCACGGATACCCCTGTGCTGACATGGAACTAATGTTTACTGCGAGTGTCAGTGATGCCTCTACCTGGGCCGAATACTGATGATTATCTTGCCCTGCTGCTGAGTGGGTGTCTGTTTAAATGTTCTCCAAGAGTGTATGTCTTCTACATAAAATGAGACAATGAATTAACTTGCTGTTCTGCCTCTTGTCATGTTAAGTTATTTGGTCGAGCAAGAAGCGTATCGCAAAGGCCTACACACCTTCATAGCACAATAATTAGGCTCATGTTAATTAGCCTTACAGGTAGCTCCACAACAGGCGCAAAGGTACTTACGAGGAGATGGTAATCTTGGTCCCCGTGTCCTCTTCGATCTTCTTCAGGTTCCTGCCCTCCTTCCCGATTAGTCTGCCCACTAGGCTGTTGTGGGCCAGAATCTTCAAAGGGATCTCCTCCGTTCTATGAGAGCCCAGAACAGAATCAGACACTAAACTACTTAAACTAGGGTTCAATCATAATGACGATATTAACAACATGAGGGAGGAAAGAGAGGTTTGTGATTGTGGAACACTGTAGAAGTTTGACCATGAACTGTAGAAAGGAGGGAGATGTTTATCAGACAGTGGCAAACTTTTGCAGTGGTGTTATGAGCCCAAATAGCCTTGAGCTGAAAAAGGCTGAATTGAAACAGCCCCCCCCCAAAAAAATAAAAAACACTGACGTACAAAGCAGAGGACATCTTTTTTTTTTTAAAGGTTTTGAATGAACAGAAACATAATGGTAACCAGTTAATATACTTTTTTGCTCTCAGTGGTGGACGTTCAGTCAGTTTGTGAAGAGGGCAGACAGCTTACCAAAAGTACCATCAGGCAATCAACATTATACCTTGTAAAAACTGTTGGTTTTAAGATAGAACCTATCTATCATGTTAAGTTGCCATCATTAGAACATTAAGGTTGTGACAACTCTTCTCAACAACTAATATCTTTTTCATGTACTGTACATTCCAAGGCCAGAGGACTTTATGTTGGCAATGTGAAAGCATTACGACCCCTCTCCTTCTCTCCCTCTACCACATTCTCATGAAACCTTGCATTTTCCCCATCATTATTCATGTCTACTTTTAAGCTTAAAAATGAGCAGGCAACTGTGATCTGTTGCTCCTCGTAGAGGGTAATTGCAAACATTACTCCTTTCATGCAAGTTAATTACCAACCAAATTCCAAACAGTTGAATAAATCAGTACTGGTCAAATATCAGTTATAGGATCGATATCCGCATCGGTTCTTAAAAATCAGTTGACAACAAAAGGCCACTCACACTGTGTGCAAGTATGATGCTCAGACAAATTTCAATTTGTTCAGTGCTGAAAACAATGAGAGAACATTGCTTTTGATACTAGAGAAGCATACTACTTTACTTAGTGCCTGTAATGGTGCCTTGTTGATTTCCTTGAGTAATTATGTGTTTATCTCACTTTACTTAGACAATTATTTGGCATTTGCAACCGAACATGCAAAAGGACAATTAATAAAATGAAGCTTTATAATGCTTTGTGAGATTAGTTATAAGACTTTATGAGTGCTTAATGTTACCATTTCATGTTAACAAATGTTAACATGAAATGGTAACATTCTGGTTAAAACTGGTAAAAAGAAATTCAAAACACACTATGGTGGGTGAACATGGGCTCTGATTTGTTTGACACATAACGCTTTCATATTGGCAGCACCAAAAATGCTAATTTAAAATGCTATTTTTTTATTTCATTCAATTTAATTTAATATTTTGCTAATCTAATACATAGAACAAAACTCCAGTTCTTGTGTATCAGAGTATACACAAGGAAGATCACTGTGTGACCAGGCAATGAGACAGACACTTACAAGAAAAAATGTAATTTGTGGTGCTCTAAACATAAAGCAACATGATGTAGTAGGTTGACTTTAAATAAGACTCTCATCTGTGATTTCATGGAAAGAGTGTAATTTGATGTGCACTGTGCACTGCACACTGCGTGTGTCACAGGAAACAAATAGATGTGTTTCATAGACACAGAGTAGTCAGAGTGGGCTGGTGGTGAAGACTTACACCTTGGTGTCGTTGGCCTCCTTTTGCATGATGTCCAGGATCATGCGGCAGGCCGCTGAGCAGCCCTCGGGTGTGGAGTGGATAGTGATGGGTTTCTCCGCTGCTCCAGCATTCTCCTTCCGGTGGATGTCCACCCTGAGGGAGAGAGAGAAAGAGTGTGGGAAAGAGAGAGAGAGAGAAATAGAGAGAGTAATGGCTGTGGTGTCAAAGCTTCACCATGACCAGAGTTTGTTGACACTAAAGAACTTTTATAGAGATGGAGTCAAAATGGATTTCTAGGAAAAATCCTAGAATTTCTAGGAAGCTATTATGTTTGTTTGAGCTAGTGCCACCGTAGTGCCTCTGTTAAATATTGTATTTTGCTACAGCATTATGGGTACTCACCAAAGGCTTTAGTTTCCCCGACTACATTTTCTAGCAACCAATCAGTGAACAGAAATTGACAGCAGAATCAATAGGTTTTATGTTCAAACAAAGTGCCCACCCACCACGAAGTAAATGTATACCTGTCGTGGTGAAGCTAAGTGAAGCTAAGTGAAAGAGTCTGCTCCACCAGACTATATGTTTGTGGAAAGGGCAAAACATGTTAATGTTGTTGTAATACATGTAAAACTGAATACATGTAAGATTTTGGTTTGAGGGAAATTGTCATGTTATTGGGTATTACATACAGACACAAAGGGACTGGAAGTTATGATGTTGGTTGGTATCACATACACAGACGAAGGGACTGAACAACACATCAGGACATACTTGGATTGTGTCTGTTTGGTGACATTCTTGATGGTGAGGCCCTCCTTGCCGATGATGGCGCCGACAAATTGCGTAGGCACGAGCAAGCGTAGGGGGAAGTCGTGCTGGGCCTTGTGGCGCTGTGAGGAAAGGCCCCCCGACGGGCCAGGCTGTGAGGACGCATCCTGCTCTCGCGACGAGCGCCCGCCCCGACGCAGACGCGGCGACTGCTGCTGCTGAGGTGGTGCGCCATCTGTGTCCATGATGTAGGACACGTGGAAGGAGTAGTCCTCAAACTGGTGTCCCGTCAGCTTCTCGATCGCTCTGAGGACAGAAGCAAAATCAGAGAGACAAGGATGAGGTGGTAGACTCCACCTGCCAAAACTCTAGAAAGCTGATGATAACCTATTGTGATAAACTAACAGCAACAGGAATAATTAAATAAAAATATTTTCTAAACTAATCAAAATTGAACTTAAAGCAAAAAACATTATAAAGAGATGTATGGAGATGTATGGAGAAAGAGAAGAATCAGACTTTACACAGTTGCTTCAAAGTTGGCTTACACTTTCGCTTCTTCCTTTGTTGCGTATGTGACATTCACCACTGCTGTTTCTGTGTCAGTGTTGACTAGAGGGGGAGGGAGAAAGAAGAGAGAGCGAGAGAGAAAGAGTGAGAGAGGGGGGAAGAAAAGAGAGAAAGAAGAGTGAACACATTTAAACACAGGGTTGTATGCATCCACACATTTGTCTAGAGTAACCGTCAGCCTCACGCGGTGATGTGGAGGGCCACTTTGCCGTCCTCATCCATAATGGTCATTACCGAGGCACGGCCCGCGGGCACACCAGACAATGACCACACCACAGAGAGGAGAGCGCTCTCAGAGATCAAAGCTCAGCGTGCAATGCCGCCCAGCCACCGCCAATCCAGGCCTCTCTCCATCTCTTTCTTTCTCTCTCTCTCTCTACTGCTTCTCTGATTATGAGAACCACTGGGCTAATGACTGAGCCCTCAGCACAGTGGCCTACATGGAGCCGCAGCACGAGCTTAAGATAAACAGATAAGGGCGGAGCAACTTGCCCAGCTGCGACAAGTCTTTCGAGGAATTAACTCCGATTTAGGAGTCACACAAACACACACACATACTCACACACACACACGTACTCACACACACACACACACACACACACATACTTACACAAACACACACATGCTCACGCACACACACACAAACACACGCAGCAAGGCACACGTGAACATACAGGAATATTTTAATATTCATCAGTGTGTCCATACACAGAGACACAGACACACACAAACATGCAGGTGTTAGGAAAGAAACACACAGAGGCACACAGATACACACACACACACACACACAGAAGAGGTAATGGGAGAGCACATGGTTAATTATGCCAGGAGAAGCCAGCTGTTGGAAAGACAGAGTAGGTGAAGCATGGCTATGGCTTGTCTGCTTCACGCCCTGCACAACAACAACAACAACAACAACAACAACAACAACAGCGGCAGCAGCAACAACAAATTCAAACAACAGTTCAAACCTCTCATTTGTGTCTGTGTGAGTGTGTGTGTGTGTGTGTGTGTCTTTTGGACAGTGACTTTTAGCTTCTGAATCAGTCAGTGCCTATTTCCTATTTTACCCAGAAGGCTGCTGGATGGGCAAACTGGACGTGCATCCTGATCAGCACATCCTCCACTGCCCCACACTGCAATCAATCAAAACAGACACCTCGGACAGACTCACACACACACTCACACACACACACACACACAACAACAACAAACACAACAACACACACAAAACCACTGACACACACACACCCCTGATAAGGCGCTGGCAGAGAAGCACTGCAAATAATCGACTTTAAAAGAGTTAGACGACTAGGAGTTTTACCAAACCAAATGTAATTTCAGATGATGTCTACAGAGGCACTGACATGAAAGGTAAAACAGCATCTGAATAGCAATGAAGCTAAAACTGGGAAATTTATGAACAATGGCCTCATTCACCGATACTTCCTAAGTTTCTTAAATTTGATCTGTCACATTTAAAAGATTTTAATTTTGTAATATTTGCAGCCATGTAAATTAAAGAGCCAATAATTTTCAATAAATTACTATTGAAAGGTTCAATTATTCTCAATTATTATTGAGTGTGTACTGGTTTTGTTTTGACATCTGAACTAATACAAAATAAGAAAACACTGGTGAATGCTAAATCGTCTTCATTTTCATTCTTTGTAAAAAACTGTTGGTGAATGAAGCCCAATGAGAGTCAAGTCCCTGCACAAAAAATAATCTGTCTAGGATACACATAAAAAGAAAATCATTACAGTGAGTCAAACTGAATGAGTGAATCAGACTGCAGGTGTGATGGAGTAGCGGCTATGTTGCTGGACTGACAACTGGATGATCCAGGTTCGATTCCTGAAGTTGTGAATCCATATCGCTTTGGATAAAAGTGCATGCTAAATACCAGTACATTTTACTTTAATTCACATCCAAATGAAGCAATTTAACAGAACTGTATTCAATGTGCACAATTACGTAAGCCGTCCACAGTAGCTCACAACCTCCTCAACCGTCCAACCCACAGGAGCCTTAAGAGGCCTGGCAGGCACGCTTAATGGTTTGTTGTCAGCTGCCACCTATCACCTGTCACAGTCACAGAGGCAGCTAGCAGTTTACACTGGGGCAGAGTGCCACTCTGGGGTTAGAGTGGGCCTGAATGTGAGAGAGAGGGCAATTCTGACACTCAAGACAGAGAGAGAGAGAGAGAGCGAGAAGAACAGACGGTGACGTGGGAGACAGAGTTTAGAGAGAGGGATAGTGTAGGAAAAGGGCAGCAGAAGGAAGTAGAGGGGGAGAGGACCAAGGAGGGAGTGTATGAGAGGGAGAGAGAGAGAGAGAGAGGGGAGAGGAGAGAGGCAGAGATACACACCGCAGGCGCCTACATCTCCCTCCCAGTTCCCTCCCTGAAAAACACACATACACACATTACCACTGGCTGCCTGCCACTCTCCGTCTCCTTCTCTCTCTCCTTCTCCATTTCCCTCTCTCTCTCTCTCTCCTTCTTCATTTCTCTCTCTCCTCTCTCTCTCTCTCCACTTCAAGCATGCCGGCCTCACTGGACGCCACCCGCACCGCTACACAGCGCTCATTATTGGAAGGGTGCACAGGGTTCATGCGCGCTCATGTACACGCGTAAACACACACACACTCTCTCTCTCTCTCACACACACACACACACATAAACATGTGTGCAAAGACACACACACACACAAAAATCCCAAACACACACAGGTATGCATGCATGCACACACTTGAGCACAGATATATGAACATTCGTGCTGTACAACAAGTGTAAAGACATTTTATTTCACACAAAAACACCTCTCTGCCCATTTCATCAACAACATCAAAACATGATGGATTAGCACATACTTTATATTTAAGTTAAATCACCCACTATTATAAGACTGCATGAGGTGAAAGGTTTGAAACATGGGTCTTTGTTTGACAGTTGACTTGAAAATAGTATGTATACACTCTAGAGGCTAACACTTGCATTAAAAAGACCCCTTAGTCAGGCACATATGTGAAGAAGGAGGAGGCTTTTACCTTGTTCCACATTCTCGACTGTACCATACTGTGCTAAAAGGCCGTCCAAAACCTGGAGCAGAGAGAGACATGAGAGAGAGGGAGGGTGGGAGAGAGAGAGAGAGAGAAAGAGAGAGAGACAGAGAGATGGAGAGAGAGAGAGAAAGAGAGAGAGAGAAAGAGAGGAAGTGTGTGAGATGTATGTTCTCCTGAAGGCGGCTTTCCAAATTCCACTCCAGGATGTCTTTCCCTGTCAGGGTAAAGATGGCCACGAACGGAACCGATTGTCACACTGCACGAAAACAAAAGATGGCTCAAGTTGTCTTGGCAACGATCAGCATTTGTTGTCTCTTCCAAGACAGATATTAGTGCAGGCAGATAGGATGACTAATGTGAATATGCAGTGCAAGAGTAACACAAGCCATTCACACTTTTGTTTGCAGTTTGATATATTAAAATCGACACATGGTTTGGGAAATACCAGGAGCACTGGGCATGTTCTAGTAAGGTTAGTCATTTGGAGGACACATAAGGTGATTATTGTTGATACAAGTCTGTACAGTACTATTACATTATACTATTGAGGAGTAATGAAATGAGAGGTCTGTTCTAAAGGATGAAGGCCTTGGGGTTTGCAGAGCCCCTTTCCAACTATATGAGAGTGATACTTAATTACAAATCCAATTGAAATGTACTTTAGTCCAGCATAGATGATGTTTAGCACATGGAAACAGCTTGAAGCCTCTCTTTTGAAGCAGCCCGAAGCCTCCCTCAGAAATGAGAGAAATACAGTGAGCTAGGCCTCTATGTTAGGATCCTCACCAACAGTGGCACAGAGCATACCATGCTGTGTAATGACTGCTGTCTATGTTGCTTTAGAGAATTTTGCCAGGGTCTTCAGTCTTGGTACAAATTTGCCTCGTCGCTGGTAAGTGTTATCCGGTATTACACCAGAGTGTGTCCATGTTGATGTGGCTTATTGAGTCATACAACTGTGTGTGTGTGTGTGTGTGTGTGTGTGTGTGTGTGTGTACATGTGTGTGTATGAGTGCATGTGCGCGTGTGTGTGTTAGCACTGCATATTGCATGACAGGGTGTGAAAGCAAGTGACAGAAATAGAGGAAGAAAAGAGATGGGGCAGGAAAATGACAGAGGGCACCAGAGCTGGCTGTGGATGGCACAGAATCCACAGATGGAGAGACAAGGGTAGGAAAAAAGAGAGGGTTATCAAGATGGACAGACAACAATAGAGGTAGAGAAAAGGGAGAAAGGGAGAGAGAGAGACAGAGACAGAGAGAGAGAGAGAGAGAGACAGACAGAGAGGAGAGACAGATGATTAGGAAATGTTCTGCTCTGCTGTGGCCTAGGAATCCGGACCCTTGGTGTGCAGTTGTGAAGCTAAGCTAGTCTCCATCAGCAAAAAGTGAGCGGAGCAGGAGCGCAGTGGAATGAGAGTTGGGAAGATGGAGGGCTTGGGTGAATGATGATGACAGTGGTCAGTCGCCATGGTCTCTGTGATGCCGTAGACAAATGTCTGTCACTTGGTGACTATTAATGGGGACCATTAAGTCTGGGATTCACTGATGTTGACACATACATGTGCACGCGTGTGCACACACACACACACACACAGCACCTCTCTGCGCAGAGAGCTGACATATACACACCTCCCACTGAAGATGAGGGGGGATGTTCCGGATCTGGATCTTCCGACTCCTGCAGAGCGAGAGAAAGAGGGGAAGAGGGGAGGAAGGAGGAAAGGAGAAAAGGAGAGAGGGATTAGAATGGATGAAGGCAACAGTGGTAGACACTGTCAGATCGCCGTCATCCGTCTGTGGGCTGACAAGCTGAGAGCTCAGTCCATTCAGTTACCCATGTAAAAAAGCTAGACAATGCAATTTAACAGAACTCGCACTGCCACTAACCAACTTTAATATAAAAACTGATTTATACACACATGAAATTTGTCCATTAAAATAAATAAACATCTGAGGAGAAACAAGGAGAAACATCAGAGCATATATCAATGACCTAACATTTGGAATAAATGTATGGTTGCTTGCCATAAATAATTCCACAGCAGTTGTTTTTTCTTGGTAGCAAAATGTTTTGGTGTCATGCAGTGTGTAGAAACATCAACAACAAAAATATCTATGCGATATAATGATGCTCTAAAAAATACACAAACTGATACAGCCAATCGCCATTCTGTGCGGATGCATGAAGCAGAACAACTGTCCAATAGCTATTATCTGATAGGAGGAGTGTGTGAGAGAGCGAGGGAGAAAGAGGAAGGGATAAAGAGATAGTGACAGAAAGAAGGGCAAAGACAGTGAAAGAATAAAAATACTGCCTTAGTGCGGCAAGGCTTTGGCTAGACCAAAAAGACATTCACGCAAAAGTCATCCTTAGCATGGAAAAACAGTTGCGCACACATAACCAAAACGTGTTAAAATGTTCACTGAGGTCTATATTTTATTGTATGGTACACCTTCTGATGGATTTGTACAGATGATTCCATTTCTTGCCTCATCTATGAGTGGTGCTCCAATACAGAAACATTGTTTTTAAAATGGCTATTTTACACTACTTTAACATCAGAGCTAGAGTATGCAAACTTGTAATAAAATTATATAATTTGTCAATTTCCAAGATGACAAAAACATGATAAAGCTGTTCCCTTGGTTTGTTTTATCAGTACATTTACGTAATTTAAAAGTCATTTGTTTTTCCATGAAAGTCAGTGAATTCCATGGAAATGTCACATTTTAGGTTAAGTTTACTCAAAAAGTGTTGAGGCAAGAATGTTAAAACTTCATGCACAAAGCATTTTCATATCAATGTCATATACAATTAACACATTTTTGTTATGTTTGATACTTCATATCAAAATATTAAAATACTTAAATGATACTTAAGTATCTAAATACTTAAATGATGTTAGAACTGTGTTCACAATTCACTTTCCTATTGCATCGCAACACCTATACAAAACAACCGAAATTTTACGATCACATGTATATCAGTGATGTATTTCAGTTTCCAAGAGTTTCAGTGAAATGAAGTCCAGGCCAGAAATAACAGTCATGTGTAAACGTTTTCCCATTTTCACATGAGAATGCAATTTTCATACATCAATCATCAACGTCTTGTACAGTACAGTGCAGAGTACACAGTACTGCACAGTACCTATGCAGAGGTGTAGTGGGGATTCTTAAGTGCACTTGCTGATGTAGACCTTACAGCAAAGAATGCCACATGCTTCCAAAACACAGTTGTGCACAGTTCAGCAAAACTGTCGTCCTGATTGTTTCATTTATCAGGTCTGCAAAAATGTTGATAACACCCCACAAAGAATTCACAAGCTCATAAAATGCAAACGCAAATGTTATTTTGTGGTAATTTCTTTCATTGACACATAAATGTATGTGTCAATGAAAGAAATTACTACATTGCAGGACCCTTGTGAGATTAGCTACAGGCAAGTAGACAGTAGCGGCTTGTTTTGGGTAAAGTGAAGCCCAGATGAGCTGCAGTGCAATAGCTGTAAATGCCGATAGTGTTACTCCATGGTTACTGTCAACATGTACTGTTAAATAACATTTTTATAACAGAGGATGGCTAATTAAAAAGCTTTGCTTGAGATTCGCACCTGTTGGTACCACTGGTAATGGCATATACTAATGCAGTGCTATTTAAATTAATGCAATGCATTTAGAATCCTTATTATGTTTTGTAAGCTCCTCACGGAGAGATAGCTACATGCCCACCAGGCATCAAATTACCAAACTTCAATCATTACAGGTTAAAATTCACCATTGACATAGTTTTTGAAAGCCTGGTTCAGACATGTCACATCAATAATATAAATATGAGACAGTTTTCCCAACCTAACACAAATAAAAAAAAATATATTTTACAAACTTTCTTTTTAAATGTTATTTTCTGTGTCCGCTCAGTTGTCCTGCTTAGTGTAAATCTAATGGTTTCGATGTTTCGACTTTATAGGAAAACTGTGATCTCCCATTCAATGTCACAGCCATGCAAATTAAAAGGCTCATATTCTTATGATGTAAGTCATGATATAAATTCAGTGAGTTTGCCTGTACTCAACTATGGAGTTTGCATAATAAAATAAACAAAATTATGAAATACTGCTATGATTGCTAAAGTTATGTGCCATTTTGTTAATTAATAAGAGTACAAATGTCACATCCATAACGCTGGAATTGCCCATAATTTATTTTCTCTCTCTTGAGTCCGGCACTACCCTAAGAGCTCTCTCTCTCTCTCTCCCTCTCCCTCTCTATCCACACAGCGCGAGCGCAGCACACCCTGACCAGAAGCCACTCTAACCACCCAACCACAAGTTGTTAACAACTGCATTAACATAAGGGAGCTGACTCGACCAGGAGAGAGGAGAGAGCATCGAGAGAAGCAGTGTAAAGAGACTATGAGAGATGCTAGTCTGGGAAAAGAGAGAGAGAGAAAGGAAGAATGTGAGTATCATTAAGAGGGATAGGGGGGATCAAGTGAATGAGTGAGGAGACAAGGAGAGTGAGCGAAAGAGACAGAGAGAACGAGACCGAGAGGAGAGAGAGCGTGTTGAAATGTAAAAGGGATGGTGATGTAGTGAAGAGACAGGTAGATAAGTGAGAATAATGGGAAAAGAGAGAGAGAGAGCAAGAGAGAGTGTAAGAGAGACAGACAGGCAGAGAGAGACAGAGAAAGAGGGAGAGGGAGAGAGTGAGTGAGAGAGAGAGAGAGAGATGATGTAGAACAGCAGAGAGGAATCACTGGCCCCACATGGCTGTGCTCTGGGAGGGCTTAGCAGAGCAGACTGCAGGGGAGCTGACAGTAGCCAGTGGAGGGCTGATGAAGAGAGATTACATCTGGGCTAGAGTGCAGCCCTGTGTAGACCTGCACCACCTCCACACTACACAACTCAGTAGTAGTAGAAACGGTGCTTGAAATTGGAACTGACACACACTCAACCATTGTGACATACACGCACGTGTACACACACATGCACACACACCCCCACACACACGCACACAGACTATGGTGCAAAAATTTCCTTTTTGGAAGTTGGGATATTTTTATCCTCCTGCAAATGTGCTGGCGTCGGTCCTGTGCGTTGGCCTGTACTGGCATAGAGCTAATCCGCACAACCTCATTCTGGGCCTGCATCGTGGAGTAGGTCCCTCGCAGACACACAACAGCACACACACACAAGAACACTTAAAAAAAAAGCCAGAACAGTCACACATTTGTTAAAAAAATAGAATAATAAAGAATGGTGCAGTCATTCTCCTTCCCACTCGTATATTCTCATTGTTTTTTTTTTCTGGAGGTGCCCTCGGGAGTGCACTGCCGGCCGGCCTAGTGTGTGTGTGTGTGTGTGTGTGTGTGTGAGAGAGAGAGAGAGGGGAAGTGAAAGTTTCCTGTCACTGAGGTCGGAGGGCTAAGCTCAAAGACTGACGTGAGTGAACAAGTTCTCTCTGCACTGGTAAACAGAAGAACACACCAAGGGGAAAAGAGAGCCACAGTGGAACTAAGATCTGGGACAACCCAATTCCCTAACTGATTTACTCATTCATTCTCTCTCTCTCTCTCTCTTTCTCTCTCTCTATTCTCTTGGTGCTTCTGCACAGCCTATTGAAGGTGGAAATGTGGCTCCAGTCTGCCACTTCATTATTTTGTTTAATAGGTATTGCCCACATAGACAAAAGTTTTCCATATGACTTTTCCATATGGATAAGATAGAGTGGGGATTGTTATTCTGCTAGTAAAGATGACGTTGGAAGAAAGACCTGAATGTAATCTGTTATCTGTCATGAGTTGGCATGAAGGCACAGGGATATTGCACATCCTAGAAACTCCAATAAAGTAAGACTCTACATGTGTGTCATAATACATCAATCCAACATGATAAGTAGAGGTATAGCGATGTACAATTGCACAATCATAGCCTGATGTAAAAAAATGACAGTATCCAATCATGGAATATAACAATGCATTGTGGCATGTCATGGTTCAAAAAATGACAAAAATTAATTACAAAATTTCTTCTAGGCCTGAAATTGAATACCTCAAATTCCTGATATTGTGGCTTGACAAAATCAGGTGTTCAGAAGTTAAATAATAAATGTGAAATAATTTTCATTGTCAAAATCACACCTCTAAAAGATTGCTATTTTGTTCCTGCATTCTACATCTACAAAATTGTGATGACAATATCATTACACCCCTAGGAGGTTTCTGTACAAGTTGGACCAACTCTGTATCTGAACATGGCTGTAAATGTGTGTGGTGTCCACACATTCATTGATACCAAGTTCACCTGTCACCTTGTTTGGCGAGTGGCACGTAAAGTATGTTTTCTACAGCGTTTGACACCATTTGAAATCTATTACATTTCACAGCTTTAATTTGGAGATCAAGACATGATTTGTGCCTGTGCATACCAAAGTGTTGACGACTGATTAGTGGGCTTTCCTCCTACCTACTGGCTATCAATAATCACGTACAGCTTTTTTCTGGTCCATCTGACACAGTACATTTTCACACATCTTCTCAAGCATTTGAAATGATAGTCTTTCATATTTTTAAGTGCTCTGATAGGTTTGTCACCATAGTGCACCTAACTGAAGTCTATGATTTTTTTCTGGTGTTGGAGCTCCATCTTAAAGTGGCATTCAACACCAATTTTCCATGTGGCTTCAAACGTGGCATTACAGGTCACTCTAGACTCACGCCTCTGCTACAGGAATGCCGATGTCCTATCTAAAATCACATACTAGGGAAGCATTATGCCTCCTGTAAACGCGCCAAGTCAGCATAATGAGGGGGTCTTCTCGAAGGCAGTCGCAGGATCTTTTCTCTTCTCCACTGAATCCTCCCACTCCACCTGAGACTGCACAAAGTCACTGCCTCACTGTTTTCTAGTGAGCTGGTAAAGTCATGAGACAAGTGGAGACAAGTCTTGCAAAGCAGCCTAATGCATCAAAGCAGATTCTAGACACCATGTAATTTCACAAATCAAGCAGAGATGTAGCTACCATTGAGGTCCCGAGAAACAGACATGCATTACAATGAGATTGGGGGGAATGGTATGGTATTGCTTAGGAATTGCTTAGCTTGCTACCATTCAACACATATTATATAGTTTCATTGTTGTTATTTGCCGTAATTTTTCATTGCAGGGGAGAAATCAATTCTGAGTGGTGCAGTCTGATGGTTGCCTTGGTCACCCATCTCACACACACACACACAAACAGACACATTGGCCTTGGTCTTCTTCTCTCTCTCTCTCTTACACAGACACACATTATACTGTATGAGTATTTGAGTACACTAGGTCTGTGAGACCAAATCTTCAGACAAAAACATGAATTTTTCAATTTTCAGAAAAGAGCATTTTAGAGCATGAGTTTACTGCGCACATTAGGTCCTGTGCTTTTGGACTGGAAAGGGTGGTTTATTGCGCTTGAGCAAACAGAAGACAAGATCTAGAAAAGAGACATTGTAGACCTACACACTCTTTTCCTCTATAGCCAGATGTGAGGATTGTAAGGAGTGGGGTAAAACCTACTCATGTAACGTACCAGCAAGCCATCCCTCCATGAGCACACACACGTGTGTGAACGCCCACACAGACAAACCACAGAGACAGTACTGTAGACGTAATTCAGACGACATCCATGCGCATTGCATGCTTGCGCAGGCGCACACACACATACACACACACAGGGGAACACTCTCAAACAGACAGAGGCACTGTGACAGACACGTGGTGGCTGGCAGCTGCTTGTGGAAGGGTCTGGCCTGCGGGAACAGTGACAACGCCTCCCTATTGCTTGCTGGGAGACCCCTTCATTTCCAGCATGCCTGTGGCCGTGGTTGTACCCACATGGGAGGAGTCGGACTACACCCAACTCCACCTTCACCTCACTCAGCCAAGTCAAGAAGACCAGTCCTCTCTCCACCCTCAGGTCCATCCTCAGTCCTCTGCCAATCTTTCCATACTCAAACATGAGAGACAGATAGTGAGAAAGAGACAGAAAGAGCAAGATAAATACTGTGTGTGTGTGTGTGCGTATGGAGGGGGGGTTGATGATTTGAGACCCTGATTTTAGAGCTACTTCTAAAACTCACAGGCAGTTCTACCACAATGAGTGATGCTATAAATCAGTGTGTGTATGCGTGTGAGTGTGTGTGTGTGTGTGAGAGAGAGAGGATAGACTTTGTAATCCTAGAGTTTGTGATTCTATGTCCATATTTCATTTGAGAGAGGACTGCAAGATTTTAACACTATCACTGCAAATAAAAGAGTTTAAGTGCCTGTTCATATACAAACACAGCGATGAAAATACATGCATGCAAACAAACATTTGGGGAAGGCTGTCGGTCATTAAATATAAGTATGAGTCATTTGGAGGAAAGTGAGGTGGTTCACAAACTGCTCTTATTAATATCATCCCTGCGCTGCTGTGAGCTGCGCTAGCTAGAAACACCTTCACGTGTGTCTCTCCAAGTGGTATTTTTACGGCTGGTGACCAGGATGAACTCTGTGCCCTTTACACAGCCATGACCACTCCCCCATCACCTCTACCACACCCTTAGACACACACACACACACACACACACACACACACACACAAACAACCCGGCTCTCAATATAATCACAAACTGGGCCTTGCTTGAAGATGCAGGCTGCAAAATGAAGATGCAATGCTTACTTAATGTTTGTCTACCGTGACCACGCCGTCTGCCACTGCTGCCAAAACGAGTTGTGAGGGAGACGAAATATTAAAAAAAAAAAAAAATTGCCAGAAAAAAGGAAAAAAAAAAAAAGCCGCCTTCTAAATTTCGGCCTTTGAATAAACCAGGGTGGGCAGCCATGTCTGGTCTGAAAAGCTAATATTGACTGCAGCCAGCTGTAAGCTAGCATGGCGCAGGGGGGAGCCTGGGTCGGCACGCGCACAAGCATACTAATGCATGCATGCAGTGGAATGTCGGGCTCGGTGGCGGGGACTGCGGTATTGGTGAGGAGAAGAGAAGAAGGAGAGCGCCGACGACAGAGGAGGCCCAGAATGAAGGCATTCACCGGCTGCCAGCCAGTCACCAGCCTCTTCCTCCACCTCCTCCTCCTCTTCTTCTTCTCCACAGCGTTCGCCTCCTTGAAGCCTTGACAGAGTTACCATCATGGCCTCTGCTGCCTGGGTCTGCTGAGCTGTATTGGTGTGGTAGAGATAAGAAGCTACAGGCCCAGGGAGTGAATCTTCTGCACAGGGGACCAAAGGCAAAAGGGATGATCTGAGTGTGAGAAAATGTCAGAGAGTGCATGACTCCCTCATAGCTCTCACACACACTGAGTCAATGGATTGTGTGGCTACACTGTTGCAAACATGGGAGTTTGGGGAGAGGTTGGGGCAAGGAGCAGCACAGTGACCTGCTTAATTTGGTCCTTTTTTTCACAGAATTATTGTGGATTCATTTGTATTCAGCGCAATGTGTGCATCTGGCTGCGAATTCTTATAAGCCAATAGTCCTCTCTGTAATGGAACATCGGCTGTCTGACGCCTAGCAAATTTCATGCCAAGTCTGATTTCAAATCAGTTCTATTCAGCGTTCAACCTATTGTCAAATGGCCAATCCACAGCAATGGAAGATGTCTACACACTACGCCTAAAAAAGGGGAGACATCAGGGCATGTAATATGCTAATAGGAATTTGCAAGCACTGACTTGGCGAGACAGAATGATTCAGATTCATCAACTGCCAGCACAACTCATCCAGGCAGACACGTGCCTTGAGTCCACTAGAAACCTGCGTAAGAGCTTTTTTTAGACACCCTCCTATTACCAGCACCATGGACACACAAATTAGTGGACAACAGGGTCACTCACCAGCAGTATGATAACACCAGAAAAACTGTCAACTTAAGAGGACTTATTCGAAGATCAGATGGAGGTGTCTGGTGTGAGTCAAGACGGCGTGTCGTATTACGAACCTCTGATATAAATAAGATATAAATAACATGAATAAAGAAGCGAGTCAAGACACTTTAAAAACTGACACAAACACTGATGATTCACACTGTTCCCAGCTACAACAAAGGCTTGTACACATACACATACATACACACACACACATACACACACACACACTCACTCACTGTTCTGGGGAAGAGTTCTATTTAGATCACTGGTGCTTTGAGTCATTCTTCCAGGAATCCAGATTCAAAAGGGTTAATGCTCTCAACCTAGGATTTAATGTGATGTTCTCGTACACACGACTACGTGCCTGGCCAAGTCATTCTGCCAAGAACTTGAATGTTTGTGATTAATTCACTACTGAAAGCTGAAATGGAAGAATAATTGATTGATTATGTGCAAAGGTGCTGAGCTAAGAGACAACATACACCCATACAATATTATGTGTACAGATTAAATACAGATTAGAGATGAGAAATAAGAATGAGCGATAAATCACATTAACTTGATTCATTTGAGGTTTAGCTCTTTACTGATGTGAAAAAATGCCTAAATTGGAAAATCAAGATTTTCCTCAGCTGTCTCTAAAAGACAGACAGCAGCACTTTTACTGTGAGTTGAAGAGGTATGCAGTAACATCATTCAGGCAAATATGTATGTTTACAATTCAGCCATTCTGAATCCTTTTAGCCTGATGGATTAGCCCCTTTCATATTGTTTCACTTTGTGCAAAGCACCTGAAACCTGCCTACCGTGGAGCAACTGGCATATGTTTGCTCCACGGTAGGCAGATACTTTCTGCTTCAACCAATCGCTATTGTTTAGTCGTGACATATGTTACGCGTTGGAATGCATTTGAATTCAACGTTATCACTTTCAGCCCTCCCTCTGTTTGCTGATCGGCCCGTCCCAGCTCAGAGATGGAACGAACCGAAGCCTAAGGCTGGCTCCCTGACGCAGTTGTAGAGCTAAATGCAATTGAGCAGAAGTACTAGTTGGCGCTAGCCTGGCTAGAATCTTTTGCCACAGAAATTATTTTAAAATTGTGTTTTATCTTGAGAGTGATTAAAACTGAGAATTGTCTAGAGCAGAGGAAAAAAAAAGAGATTTCAATTTTTGATTAGTAAAAACCTATTAAATACAAAGGCGCACGTGCATAACCATGCATAATCATTCACGGATGCAACACTGGCTAGTTAGTGACTTGCATCCTCCAATAATGACATGCAGAACATCTGGCAATATTTTGTGCTTCAGTAATGTTACACTAATTTATCCATTAATTTCGTCTGAAAATTACACATGCCACAAAGACACCACACAGAATTTCAATACTCTGGCCACAGTCGGTCTAAAGTATGTCTATCTGTCTTTGATATCCTCTGAAGGTACAAGAGTGAGAAACCACATTTTTAGTCTCTTAAAATAGATATAATAGATATAAACTGTCACTAAGTTGTTGGCCAAGGAAGACATGGACATGGAAGAGCTAGTGGTATGACATCTGACCTTTTCAGACTACACTGACATTGCTCTAAGTGACAAACATATCCACTTAAAGATATCAAAGTTTGAAGCCTTCACACCACAGAGTCTGAACGCTGATTTTTTGGATTTGTAAAATAAATCTCAGCATTGAATATCACTGTGACCATCCAATTATGCATGTCCATTGGGTGCTACATCAAGAAACCTTTTTGATAATACCCCTACTTGTGCTCTTTGTGATAACTGACTCTAACAGAAGAGTGTAACTTTGACTGCTGAAAAGTGTTAGTGTCTGACCAAAACAAACTGGCCACTGGAGACTAGAGTATCAAATGAGCCAACTGTTCCTTCATTACAGACAGGCTGACTGTTTGCTATCATTTTCTGTCACAGAAACACACAGAAAGATAGCGAGAGAGAGAGAGAGAGAGAGAGAGTCCTTTGACTTGTTTGACTGGATGTGTGGGAGGATGAGGTGGGGCTCTCTGCCACCGCCACGCCCTGTGTCATGTGACACTTGCTGAGAACTGTGGTCATGTGACATCCCGGTTCGAGACATTCCAGGGATCTACAGGCATCTGCAGCTTGCGTCTCACTCCTGACTACAAGCTGCTAACCTCTTTGCTTTCAACCAACACCCTGAAAGCACTCAGGAACCGTGTATATTCCTTTTGTTTGAACCTCTCTGGCTTGTATTTGTCAACTATTTCCCCTGTGAATTCTGTTAAATCAAATGCTGTAAAATCAATGAGCATAAAATGACCTCAACATGTCAAATTGTCACAATAAGACTAATATACCTTGAAATTACCTGTCGAGAAATACAGACAAAAACACCTGAACAGGTGAGTTTAGTGTTCTCCACCACCCTACTGTTATCTGTCCTCATCAGCATGAAGTAAAGCTTAAAGCTAAAGATGTTGCCAGTGGTTCACACAGCCTACATTTTTTTCATCATTTCAAACCTTCCAATACACATGCACACACACACAAACACACACACACACACACACACACACACACACACAGTCTCACACACACACTCCCCTCTCTGTTGTCCAAAAATATCCATCCGGGAAAGAAAAAGGCAATGGTGCATCATTCAGCGAGTGAAAGATAATCTCCCACTTCATTATGCCACACAGCTATGAAGGGTCAAAGCGGGGTGGGGCAACGAGGGAAACCACGGGGCCATAAATCAAAACGGCAGTCTCCTGACTCCTCTGGCGCGCGTCCCAAGATTCACAGATTCAGCCTCCGACAACAAAATAGATGCAGAGCAGGCAGCTTCTGCGTTTGCCGACTGTCTGACTGCTCGACCACCAACCAAGAGCCGAAAGCAGACAGAAAGGAGCTAGCTGTAACGTGTTTTTTTTTTGGGGGGGGTGGGGGGGGGGGGTGCTGCCCATAGTGCAGTGGTCTCATTTATGACAAGGAAGAGTGACAGCCCCCTTTAAACATCCAGACATGCATGTAATCTTAATTAGCCTCATTTCAAGCTTGGTCCCTTAAGCCCTTAAGATGTTAAGAACTCTTGAATCAGCAGGCAGGAAGGCACAATGTCCAGAGCATCCTTAAGAGGGCACTAAGTCTAAGGCTCCAGTCCACTTAGACATATTCAACACTGGCCTAAAGCTACCTTTACTGAAAACCAAGGACACCATAGGCTACACTGGTGCTCTAATTCATTTATCTATATAAGTTACTTAACTGTACTAGATAACAATCAGGGAGTGTGTAATGTGGTAATGGAGAGAATACATATCGCAGATTGTTTAACAGATGGTTTAAAAAATACTTAAAAATGAAATACTTAAAAAAAATACACACATTAATCCCAAGTCTGCATCTTAAAGAAACTTTCTGTAACAATCTCTCTCTCTCAGTCTCTCCCAGGACAATTGAACAACAGTGAATCATCACAGAAGTTTCAAGTGCAGTGAGTCCAACAGGCTATTGTTGATACCAACAGCCATGTTTCTTCCTGGGCCCAGCCCTGACTCAGAATGCTGAGAGCATTCACCTGTCTGCATAAGACCACTGTCTTCTGGCGCACATAGCTATACACACATACACACACACAGCCATGTACACACACCCGCCTGCACATACACATGCATACAAACATGAATACACACACGCACATACACAAACGTGCTCGCACACACACACGATGCTGCAAATGGGAGTCAGGCTTGGTCGACACAAGCCGCTCGCTCAGCTGTGGCTGGATTTAGTCATGTTAGAAGCCAGCACCCACAGGAACACAGAGGCAGCACTACAAATGTGCTGACTGTCGGGACTGGTCTGTTGTTTGGCCGAGTTGGCTGGGATGAAGGGTTGTTAGCACTTAGTTCTGGTTAAGAATAGAGGTTGTGTTTGTTTTCCCTAAGAGGCTCAGGTCTGGGTGCTATAATATACAACAGGGATTCAAATACGGTCAAAAAAGTGTCTGCTTTATCTGTTATCACAGATCAATGATACAGTACAGCTAGAGTCAACAAATCTGGTGGAAGATAGTTGTTTTGCAATAATCATTATACAAATGAAACAAATCATTACACTGATTGGTTGGATGCTCAGAACTGTGTGCCACGTCAATTTGTCTAAGTACAAACTGTACACACACACATCAAAAACTGCTTAGCCTACCTTTCAGGTAGGCCTATTTTATTGCAGGCTTCAGCACAACTGAACCATTCTCATACAAAAACAAACAATATAAAACAACAAAATGCTGTTCACAGGCTTTTCTATAACCTCTCTTGTTCAGCAACACCAGTATGAATAAACAGCCTGATGAAAATACATGTGCTAAGTAGCTTGGCTGAGCACTAACAAGTCACTGTGGACTCTTCCCACATCTTCGTCCTAGAGTTGACAATTCTAGGACGCTCGCTAAATCACAATTTATCTTCATTAGCCCGCTGTTTCCCTGATGTTTCCCAGAAAGCATAAAATGCCATTGGACAGGTCAGTCAATGAATTATTTGTGGACGGATTAGTAACAAGTGACCTGCTCCTCTTCAAAACAGTTGCTTTCTCCACAGGGGAGGATATGAATATTAATGATTAGCAAAAAACCATCTGTGTTTCACAAGCACCAGGGAACAGAGAAAACGAAAGAGTGAGACGCTGAGAGAAAGCAAAAGAGAGAGAGAGATAGACAGACTGAGAGAAAGCGAAAGCGAGCGAGAAGAGAAAGCAAAAGAGAGTGAGTTCAAGAGAAAGCGAAAGAAACAGTGTGGGTAGGAGAGAGGAAAAGAGAAAGCCAGGCAGAGCGAGCGAAAGAGAAAGACAGATACAAGATGGTTACAATGCCAATACGCATTACTTAAAACTACACAAGGGAGAAAGAAAGCAGCCCCTGCAGTCTTGTGGTCTCACTATTGAAGACATGGTCCAAGAAAGTCCGTGTTTGGCCCTACTAAAGGGCCATTCGGCTTGATTCGCTCTTTTCTTTAAATTCAATTGCTGTGTGTCTGAGAGCCGTGTAAAGAAACTACTTTCCCGGTCCAAACAGGCGACAACAGTCAGAGAGCTGGGCTGAAAGCATGCGAGGAACGCTTCCACACCGAGAACAGTCTCTGCCCCTAGGTGCTGGGCAACATGCCGTTACCGCACAGGCAGCTGCCACACGCTCGCACACACACACACACACACACACACACACTCTTGCTCACACACATACACTCTCTCTTTCGCACTATCACACATATACACATAAACTCTCTATCACACACTCCCTCTCTCTCTCTCTCACACACACACACACATAAACACACACACAAATTGCGTAGCCAAACACAAACACATGGCCCCACCCCAGCCCCACCCTCCACTGATCCACACAACCAATCAGGGTTCCCAAGTACTCTAGCCAATCAGCGAGGCAGAGTAACAAATCCAAATGAGAGAGGCTGGAAGAACATGCCCCAATGTGCATCTGAATCCTCAGCAACACATGAAAAAACACAAATGAGAGAGGACTCAGTTTTATAATACTGTACAAATGTAATTTCCCTGGTCAGCATTAAAAAAAATAATCAGTAGACCTTTATTTCAGAACTGATACTAAACAAAATGAACAAATTCCTTACTCACAAACTGATCTTTCCTAACTAGATGAATATAAACTGATTTTAGTTCAGTTAAGGAGATTAAGTGTCCACCCATACCAGACAACATACGGTTTCGACAAAATGAGCCAAAAATCTTCCTAAGCACTTTGCATGCACACACACACACATACACACACACACACACACACACACACACAGCTTTGTTGCTTGTTATCCCACTTTTCTGAGGTGCACTATGGAACAGTGACAGCTGAGAGCATCCTGATTCTCCATCACCCAAACACACACTCAGCAGTCTCCCTCCCACACACACAAACACACGGACAAAGAGAGGTCAGTACCCGTTCATCCTGGTCCAGACAGTTCAACTTTAGCTCCTGTGCATGGCGGTGTGGTCTCATCCCATGTGACAGACAGAAACTCTGTCTCTCTCTCAGCCTCAGCTCTTAATTTAATCCCCCAGGTCTGAGTATTATGGTAAGGAGGCTGGGCTTGCCATAGGTATTGCATTCTCACTGGGTTAACCTGAGACAATATGGACCAGTGTGGAGTGCTACCACCTAATAGGATCTGTATGTGTGTATATGTGTGTGAAAGAGAAAGGCAGAGAGGAGGAAGAAAGGGGAAGAGTTTTTTCCTAAAATATATCTGAACACACTCTCTCTTTCTCTCTCTCTCACACACACACACACACACACACACACATACATACAGACACACACACATTGAACATTTCTACAAGACTGGTACTTTGAGCTACTGAAAAAATGACAGCAAGAGGTATGCTCTGAGCCCCAAGGCATCAGTCATACTGACTGACGCTCATCAACTTAACATTCACCATTTCCACTGCACTGGAGGCAGTGGTTAGATTCACACACACACATGCAGACACACACACACACACACCAAAAGGTGAAAGTGGGCATGCTCTTTGAAGAATAGGGAAAAGAAAGCCCTGCCTCTGAGCCCAATCGGTAGCAGGCAATTGGCTGAAGTGGCAGTCTGTTAACATTGGTTGTAATCCAGCGACTCAGCCCTCCAAATCCCCTGGCCAAGGAACGGTCAAGTGCTCCAACACGGCACACAGACACGGCTCGGCATGGAAGAGAAAGATGGCATTGGCGCACTGACAGGTGATGAGGGCCTCTGGTTGAGAGGCAGATTATTGCTTGAAAAAAAGATCAATTGGCAACCTTAGCAAGACACAGCCAAGAGGCCAGGGAATAAGTGAAGTAAATGAGGTGTAAGTCTTTAATTTAAGAGTGATAAGTGAGAGGGGTCTGACACAATGCTATATGGAGATGAGACTGGGAAGGGCCTCTTGAGACAATCTGCAGCAACAAACCACAAGTGCACCAAATTAACCACCTTCTCAATAAACTGCCTGAGGCCGAGACTTTGTTGTTTTTTGAACTCATGCTTTTGGTACCTTACAGTTCGAAAGACTTTGTGCCATCTTTGTGTCAGTCTTTCCATGCCCAGCATCTACAGCCCAGCCAACCAAAGTGAAAACAGGACTGACTTTTTAAAAGTCTCTGCCTACTAGTCATGGGTGTATTTTATATCCATTCCAATAAATGGAGATATTCGATTAAGAGATAGGCTATCTGCTTGTTCAAAGCGCTAGGTTTATGACGTCTATCCACAAACTTGGGCAAAATAATAAAGAAAATATCCAGTCAACTGAAAGGAATGCTAATTTGACTAGCATACATTACGCGTAAGAAATGGAATCCCTCTGACATGGAACTCATTAAGCTAATGACACAGGCTTTTACACATGGCACGTACCCTGCCAATCCAAAGTTACAAGCTGCCGTTCTGACAGTACATAGACAAAAGGGGGCGGCTCAGATTTTGAGTCAGAATTCAAGGTTAAACCTGACCACTTGAAGAGAGGAGAAATGAAAGCCCTCAGTCTGAGAAACGAAAGCAAGCGGCAGGAAGACATGACACTTGAGAGGAAACACGCTTAGCAAATTAACTCACAAGCCCTTTGACTTTTATCCCTGAGCAAGCCAGCAGGCCAGCGTTTAGGCCAATGGCTGCTGACTGACGCTTACCGTAAAAGCAGCCGGGTTGCATTAAGGGGCAACTTGACCCCCACCAGCCCTTATACTTACTCTCTGGAGTTTATGTGCTGGCAATGCATCCACCAAAAACAACAGTGGTGCTAAGCTACAAAATCACTTAATTTCTTTCAGTTTATTATGCTGCTGAGTGATGTATTGGAATTGTTTAGAAACTTGGTTAACTATGCTTACATATGGAAAATGAAGTTGTATTGACACTCCCCTGTTCAAATGTTCAAACAGTTTTCAGTGAGTGTGTAAACTGATCACTCAGCCAAAATGCAACTTTTGCAAGAAATTCATTCTGCCTAATTCCAATAATTAATGATCAGAAGTTGGATGTCAGAGTAACAAAAAGATGGGCAAGCTAAATGTGGTTTCCAGAAAGATTAAATCTGTTTCTAAAAAGAACCTTCCAAATCACAGACTTTTAAAAGGGCACAAATGGTACTCAGAACCAGACAACATTAAAATATCTTTGTTCCCTTTTCTTGCTTCTCTCTGTAGTGCCACTAAGGAGCTGAGCGATGAAATTAAGAACAAGACGATAAGATACTGAGATAAGACTGCTGTTACAGTCAGAAGGAGAGAAAAAAGGGATGAAGAGAAACCGTGAGTGAGAGAGAGAGAGAGATAATGAAGATCCACTTGAAGTTTAATCTTTAATAATTGCATGAGAGCTGAGACCCAGGCACACTGTGCCTCCACTAAACACACACCTCAGCATGGGCATCACAGACTCCAGGCACCAGGTAATCTACAAAGCCCTGTATGTGCTTGGAGCCTTTTCTGTGCCTGTTCTGAAGCCCTCATTCCCCTGCCTCTTCCAGCACATGCATTCATGCAAGCAGTTACACAAAGGATCTGGCAGTGCCACCAACAGGCAAGGAACTGCGATCCATCCTAGCTATACACAATTCTCAGTGGGCTGCAGTTCATTACAGTAACACGACCATCACAATGGACAAAAGGAAAGGAAACTTTTCTTTTGGCATATGTCATGTTCCAGCACTGACACCTGGTCACTGCTTTCATGTATTCATGGGTAACAGCACATAGCACTTCAGCCTATTGGAATGACTGCAGACACAGTCAGAGCACAGCACAGTCAGTCAACAGCTTCCCACTATTTCAGTATCATTTTATCAGGAAATGAGTTTTGGTATCATCTTCAAAACCATTTTGGTGGTTTATGGCCATTTGAAGGACAGATAAAGATATGTGCTATTCCCAAAAAGCGTCAAGTTTATGCATAATGCAGTCAGAAGTCAGTATGCATTAAAACCTTTAACAGTATGACATGACAGGCAGTATATTACCAACAAACACCAGTTAGCTTGTGATAGCAGTGTCTGTACGACACTAAGAAGTGTGCGGGAGGTTTTATCTGCTGTTTAGGCAGCCAGTTCAGTAGTTTTATTAACACTCCTTAGTGTTGCTTTAACAACACCGCATGCTGTGGATTGCAAACTGCTTTCAAATTTTAGTCCCTGTTTTGCTGAGTCTTTTTTTTCTTTTTGTGAAACTCTCTCTTTCAGCCATGTGATTCTCTGGAGTTTGTTTAGACATGTATTTTGAGAACAGGTGGTGAGCTGAGTGGCAATGAGGACGGACCTCAGAGAAAACAGACAGTGGCACAGCATCGTGCTCTCTCACATGCACTCACACACACACACACACACACACACACACACACACAGTCTCTCTCATCCTCGTCTCTGTCGGCCTACTATACTGTACGCGGGCTGCCAACTGGGCCAGTGCAGTAACCTAGCAACATGTCTATCGCCACACTGTATCAGTAAGGCAGTTTGTCGTTCTTTTTTTTTGGAGCGGTGGGGGTGAGAGAGAAGGGGTGCATAACTATAAGTGTTTGTGTGTGTGAGCATCGAAGTCCATGAGAAGGAGGAAGATTAACCAAAGCGCAGATGGGCTCCAGAGCAGATGCGTGAATGAATTCATAGACTGGTCACCATTTTTTTTCCTTTCCACCGAGTGAAAAGAAGCTCCTCTGACTTCAAACCACACACTGAACACTGAACAGTGACTGGATCCTCCAACTAGATGCCAACTGCTCTCCAACAAAACTTGCCAGACATTCTCTCAATACTTTGTCTCTCAACTGCGCACGCGCACACACACACACACACACACACACACACACACACACACACACACACACACACACACACACACAAGCAAGTGCCGGAGCATCCTTCTGCCATGGTGTGCCTGGAGCAGTCATGAGCAGTGAGCCCAGACAAAAGATCTCTGATGTGCTCGCAGTGGCCGTGCGCAGGCCCTTCTGTCCGAAAGGAGGAGAGCCTTGGAGCCCACCACAGAGAGCAGGAAGACATGGGGGTGTTGAAGTGCTCAGCTTAGTGGAGGGACGGTGATAGGTCTGTTTAAGTTCATATCACAAAAAGGGCAGCACAAAGCATTTCTGGGGAAATGCTAACAAACCCATTCACACAGTACCAGTAAAAATAACTTACTAAAGATAGAGAGTAGCCCATGAGCTAAACGTTTGCTCCTTTCGAACTGCAGGTGCAGGTCTGCAAGTCATATCAACACATTTCATCAAATCACTAATTACTTGAAAATGAATTGCAACTTAGGAGGTTGTTTGAATGACAACTGTAGTGGCCTTGCTGTTGTCCAAATTCTGGAAAAAAAAATTCTCAGTAAGGCCTTTTGGGGCCGAAGACACTTACTGCCACTCAAAAAGATGTGAAAAAAAATGCCTCGTAAAAGTTTCCACGCCTGATCAGAAAACAGCATGTCCATCTCTTTCTTTGCCTTATTTTTGTTCCTTCAAAGTTTTCTCTTTCAGCCCACATTTCTGCTGAGTCATGTTCTTTACGCACATCTCTTGTCTGACCCGGCCGGCACTGCAGAGACTAAATATTTATCAGTCTGATATCCACTGAATGCAGCAGCCTCTGACCAATGCTTTGACCATTTGAGGAGTATGCTAAGTCACAACAAGAATGACAGAAGGGACAGACAGAGAGAGAGAGAAAGAGAAAGAGAGCGAAAGCATGCATGTAAAACAGTGGCCTCTGAACAAGTTGGTCCCTGGCTTCCTCTGGTCAAACAGAAACAGTGCCCTCTATCAACTCTTGACACCCACTTGCAATTTGCAATGCGAACAAGCCCTCTTGCTTCTGGAACTCAATGAGTGTTTTCTTTCAACACAAAATGGGCATGAGATGCAAAGACTTTTCACATTTCATTTAAGTGACAATGTTCATGCACCCCCGTGCATAAATTTGCACTACAGTACGCAAGAGGGGGAATGCCATTTGCCATTATGCTCAATTCAAAAGTGAATAGAGCTCAGAAGTGCACTTCATGATGCATGGGGGAAAAAAGGATCACGTCAGTGTTTTATCAAACAGCCACGTTAAATCCTCCTCCTCCATAGTTCCCAACCACGCCACACTGAGTCTCATTGAGGCTCCCGGAGTCCATCTCCGATCACACCGACCACATCCCTCGCTCGATCCAGTCACAACGCAACACAACAAAGCCCACACTTGTGCTCTCTCTGCTAATTAGAATGTCTGTGGCTCTGGAGTTTCAGTGAACAGCTTATCCATTTTCTTTTTTCCCTTCTTTCATTCTGAGATCAATCTTTTGCCCCATACATATGGAGGACATATAAATGGAACTGTTTGAGTGGGTTTGTGAATGAAAATGCCACCAACGGGCAGTGTGACCAGCTATGAGCTTCAGAGCTGGGTGACATCAGAGCAGTGTACTGCGTATCAGATGATGCATGGCATTGTAAGAGAAAATCCAACTAAAATGTTTTTTTTTTCCCATTTCTTTGGGCAATCAATCAAAATGTCAAAAAATAGATAAAACCATAACTTTCTGTAATACTCCTACAGTGCTAGTTGTTTTTCTGTAGTGAGTGTATGAATTTAAACCCCCCCATGACTGAGGTTAAACCCAAATCTGCCTCATATCTGCTCAGCATCTGCTGTTGCCATAGAGACCATAGGGATGCCTGGATAACAGCACTGCAGAGGGTGCATCTTGCTTTAATCTCACCTATAGGAAACATCAACAATGAACTAACCTTTTCAACACCTATGTGATCTAAAAGATTCTTTGCCATGGTCAGAGAAATCGTACATGTACATACACAACTTTGTAGACAAACAGTACAAAGAGGCAACTCAGGAGTCATTTTGTAATATTGCATTTGAGGTCAGTAAGTAACCAGGTTTAGGTTACGTTATCTGTACCACAGATAGATTTGATTTACAAACCTGTCCAACATAGACGGCAACTGAACTGATGCTCCCTTGGAAGATGCAGAGACCACATGGTCTTGGCCAACACATATTAACACCTGTCACCAGCACCCATAAACAACCCATCAGCACCGCATCAAGAAAAAGTTGCTGTCACATCCTCAGCACACTATTTCCTCTGCCTCTGAAAAAGGATCGTCTACCACCCTCTCTATACCAGCACTTTGACATTGACTGCCACCCTGTTTTAAAAGCCTCTCTGGATCTTTAGTGTGTCCATCACACCTTACGCCATCCACCCCACTCCAGCCCTGTCAGTCACTTTAGGCTAGACTGCCTTCTGGAACTTATACGAAACACAGTATGAGCTCCACCAGAGCTCTGCTTCCCCCTCAAGCGACTTTTACTGCACTTTCTTAGAGGTGCTGCCTCACTCTCAAGCACTTTGTCTGGATACATCAAGAGCTCAGGGTTGGTTTGGTGGCGGGCTCCAACAGTGCCAGTGGTGGATGTCAGAAGCATATGGAGAAAAAGGTATTCTTTAAAAAGCAGTCCAGAAATACAGCCCTCAGACACACACAGGGAGATCGTATGAAAAGCAAACGCAATCAATTGAATGATTCTCGATCAAAAAGTGTATGGTTGTTGCATGGCATCTACAAACTGGGTCTATTGGCAGTGGATTCATTTACGTCTGTGCTGCATACATTTTAGTGTCCCTCGACAATTCATAGAGGTGTGAGATGTAAGGTAGAGGTTTCATGAGTAACCAAGCACACAGCTCACTACTAGACACAGCTTGAAACTAACATGGCACACAGACACACTGCTGTATCCAGTTACCCACCCCAATCTCTTTACCAAAAACACCTGCTAGTGGTGTCCTGCCCTCCACCCATCACCACACCGACTGACTAGTGGCACCTTGCACCAAGCAGCAAAGCCAACCTTTCCCTAACAGCACTCTGGCTAGTTTCTACATGGAGTCCAAACATCTGAAGTCGCCCAACCTCTGTCAGCCTCTGTAGCTCACCCTCTGTTAATTACTGGCCACTGGTGGGGTGTTTTTGAGTGTGTGTGCGAGCGAGAGTGTATCTGAGCATCTTGGTGAAAGCAGTGACATGCAGACGGTTAACAGGCTGCATAATGCAGTCACCTCCACCTCCAATATCTCCCCTGCTCTTGTGCTGGATCTTGTCTTTAGGGTGATTGCCTTATCCGTCTTAGCAGACAGGGTTATGCACAGGTCAATAGATTACAAGAATATTCTTTTTAAAAACCATGATGAGAATGCTAATTCTGCTCAGCGCCCTATTCACAGATGAGGCTGTTGAACACCTGTGGCACATCAAATGCTCAGTCCTCACCATTTACGCAGGCAGAAGTGAGTTTATGATGACAAAGCTTGCAGTACAACGCCCCCAGCTTCAGTAAGGCAGGCAATCTCTCTTCCTCAGATTCTGTCTCTGCTGTAATCCTGTTTTCCCCAACGAACATAATACTGTAGTAAAGATAAATGGATTAACGAATGAATGAAGCAGGGTATAGTGAGATTTCCTGTCTTCAGTAGGTTGGGTGGGAAATAAAAGGATGGATGTACTTTTAAGATTCTATGTAAACAGCATAACAACTCATTGTAATCTCTACAATTTCAGTTTCCTGTAGCTGACTGAGACTGTACAGGTTGCGTATCTCCAAGGTGAATGTAACTGTACTAATTTGTTGCGAACTGATCCATCAATGGTATCAACTGTGTGTCACCTTTTCAGACTATGCTATTTTGAGAACAACCTTTCTTCAAAGCCAATGAGACTGAGTGGCAATGAGAATGTATGGTTCTATGTATGGAAGGGCTTAGGTTGCAAATAAAATTTGCCCAAAGAAAAAAAACATCCAGAATCATAAATATCATAGAATCACTTTAATATCTCTCACAAAAGTTATGACAAGTGTTTAGGATGAACAAAACACGTGTTTAAAGTGCATTTTAATTAAATAACTACATATCAAAAAAAAAAAAAAAAAACATCTGCACAAAAATGCTGAACACACCTTCACAGAATTACACATAAAATGAGAGTTCTCCACATGGCCATCATTAAGATCCAAAGATGTTTTTGGATACTGACTCGCATTACTATTAAGTGGAAAGTGATTATACATGACATGGCTCAGACAGACACACACAGACAGAGAGAGAGAGAGAGAGAGATTAATGGACACTGACTAGAGAGACAAGATCAACTGGAGAGACAAGATCAACAACACACACTCTACCTCTTACAGAAATGGTTTAAGATTGGAACTGAAACTCAGAATTGATGCATACATGGATAGTATGTACTACTATCAAACTAACACAGACAGAAAGACAGCGACACACACTCAGTCCAAAGGTTTGCATGACCTCGCACAACTCATTTTTAACACTCATCTTGTAAATCAATTGAGCCTGGCAAAAAAACCTGGCTTTTAACAACAGTATTAAACAATTTGGCCATTTTACATAATCATCAGTCACAGCATCCGAATCTTTCCAATTTTAGACTTGTTAACATTTAAATTTAACTTTCAGTTACAGCTGATCTTTACAGCATGTAATGAAACAGTATGTAAGACCTACAAAATCACTTCCACTTGTTGACAATTTATCGGTTCCTAAAGATGATGCATCATAAAAGCACATAGGCTGCATCCATACATTTTCAGCAAGGCTGTTGAATTACTTATAATCAGATAAGTACAATTCCACAATTAACACAATGAGCAAATTCATAATAATGAGCAATTTCACACAAATTTGCAAAAGCTCATAAAAGACATTACTAAATCAGCACACCAGTCACAACAGCATCAGTTACATAAATCTGGGTGAAACATTACTCAGGACACTGAATATGCGATGTGAGGTGTCCAGTTCAACTTGGATTAAGAAAAATATACTATCTTTTGAAAATGTCTGCCAGTTTTAATGATTTCAGACTACGCTTAAATAAACTTGATTAGCTGCTGGTATTTGTGATTATGATGATTTAGTTTAATGCCACAAAATGGATCACCATGTTTTAATAAAGCTGAACTAATAACCTGAAATGAAAATATACTTTTTTTATTTTGGGATGGAGTGCATATCTAACATAATAAATTGTACATAACTGCAAAGTCTTTCATTGAGTGTGTTATCCAGCTGTTCTGATGGAACGGTTGAGAATACAAATTACAAAGTTTGTTCCTGTCTGATGTTTTGATTATGCATCTAACATTTTAATTTGTACAAAAGCAATAATATCTAACAAAAAAATATTTTTATAGTTCTCTATATAATTTAATTTAGAAAGAAACAAATTTTCTTATTTATTTCTTATTTTAGGAGACATAAAATGTTGAAATATCCATTTAATTTCAATTTAATTTCAAATTAAATTGTGCTGATAGATATAAAATACCCTTTACAAAATGTAATCTCATTTACAACTGTAAATTAGAGCAATACTGCCTAGCAATGGGATTTCGCTGATATCCTGTTTACAGATTTCCATTATTTTGTATGTTGTATTTGTATGTATACAAGCACAATTTAGTCAAGACTGATAGGACAACCTTAATGTTAAACTGCTGATCAGTTCTTTACATTTCCACTATCTTGCCCATCAGCTTTCATTTTAATTTCTTCCCACAGTAATACTTTTCACAGACTTCGTTTCACTTAATCAAATGTATGCCAAATCTCAAATTTAGTGCTGTATCAGAAATATTCAGGTGTGCATTTAATAATTAGTTTCAATCTACTTGTATTTCACATTTGTATGTATGATATGATTAAGCCCATTTAATAATTTCAGTTTCATGAGACCTAAAATACCTAATAATGATACCAAGTTACAGGATGGTGCTACAGGAAGGTAAAATAATGTTTCTCATCAATATAATCCAGAATTTTTAAATAAGTAGAAGACATCAGACTGCAACCCCACTTCTTTTATGGAAACATTAATCAGCACAGGAAAACACACACAAATCCATCTGCAATGGCAGTGCCCCCTATTGTACTCTAGTCCATGTTACATAGCATACTTCCTTGAGACATGTGCTCGAACTGGCCCACTGCTCAATGTCCAACATAGTGCAAAGAAGACGAGAGAGCATTCAAGAAAGGGAAGACATCTGCGTCTGCTGCACAGACAAAAGACAGCCAGAAAATGGTGACCAAGCGACTTTATTTGTTCAGGCAGGCATTAGGTAAACTTCTACTTACAATGAGAGTATGCACCTCGAAGACTGCCATTTTATCATTTCCAACATAATCAACCAATTAACAATTAAATGTCACTATTCAACATATTTCGTATAATCCATATACAGGCTATGTTAAATGTACTTTGTGTGGGTGAAACCATTGCCACATGTTTCCTCAATATCTATTCACTCTAGGTAGTCTATATGTATAACCAGTTCCACATGTGTATGCTGGGCTATTTCAGAATGCATTCTAATCGTATAAGAGTTTGTACATATCTAAATAAATCTGGGTCTTGAACCCATACAAAGGCATTAGAGAATTTTCTAAATCAATTTTATTTTTTATATATGAATAAGATTATAAATGCAATGAGCAACAAACATTCACAAATAAACATAATCACAACACGGATGATTATTTCTTGCATTTTTCCTTGTAGAAAAGTACATGCTGAAAAATATCACTAAATTTCACTAATTACCCATCATGATTTTATTAACATTTTAATGCATTTACATTAATCAAGAGTTAAAGGAGAGACAAGTAGTAGGTAAGAGCTGAAGAAGAGAAAAATTAACACTACAACAGACAAGTATTATTTTCCTATTGTGACTTTGATTAGGCTACTTAACTTCAAACAGAAATGCTGTCAACACTAAATTTAAAGAAGGATTTAATACAGACTTAATGAATAATGCTGACTGTCCACAGCTGAGACACTTTGTGAGAAGACAGACACCAACTGGTTATAGTGCTTGATCACTGCTCACCTCTTAACTTACAGAGACTTTATGCTGATTCAGCCAATGGAAACACATTCAACTAAGCACATGAAAGCTAAGGCCACGTGGCCTACAGTTTAAGATGGAGGTCTTTTTAAGGGCGGTACAAATGCAAGAGGATGATGTCTACAAAATTAATAGTCTCGTTTGTCACATATATTTTCTATTTACCAGAGGCAAACAGTTTACAAAAAGTATAGAATTGGTAGAAATTATCTTACAAATTGCTTTGTAAAACAAAGTTTCCAAATAAGCGTGCTCATTTGGAGCCATGCGCAATGGATCATCCAAAAACGATTACGCACGCTGTACTATCAGTATCCTCGGCCTACATTCAGTTAGTTGTTTACTTCATATTAATGACAATATAACGCTGATTTACTCGGATATCCATACTCCGTCTTATAGCGTAATGTCCCAACCTGCGAGTTCAAAAAGCCTAATTGACTGCCTTGGGCCAGATTTGCGTAAAAGCACCATTTCTTACGCATTTGCAAATGTCGCTGCCCTGACAGCAACATGCCCTACAAACACATTTCTACATAGCTGACCGACGAAATAGTAAGATATAACTTAAATGAAACGACAACATCTGTGACCAATTACATATATGTAAAAAGAGAGAACGCAATTTATTGCTTATTAATTTTGTGTTGTCGCTAGACACACAGCGAGCTGAATGGGGGAAAGGCTTATGGGGCGTAGGCTATTCTTCACCATGGCCGCCTCTTCCACATCAAGGCTGTGGCCATCTTAACTCAATCTCCATGAACTAGGCTAGAGTGAAAATACATGCGAGGGTATTCATATAGACAACGGCACTGCACCTAAAACGTAAACTGCGCCAACTGGTCTGGGAATGCATAGATATTTTAATGACTAGGTCAAATATTTGCGACAAATATACCCTTGTTTTAACAATAGTATCTGTGTCCCGACAGGCCAAGCTGGGACAAAAACGCCCAGTTCGAGAGTTTCAATTTCTTGCAGCAAGTAACCTGTCTTGAACTCTTAAGTTTGCCCTGCATTCTGGACGTTAACCAGCCAACTCATGTATGTTACCCCATTCTATCGCCGAAGCCAAGTATGTGCATGGAGGAAGTACATACAGAGAGAATCACGTGACCGCCGAGGCCTAACCATTTGCCATGAGGTCACGCAGAAGAACCCATTCCACATGGACAAATACAGCCGTCGAACACGAATCTGACATATTAGCCACAAGTAGTCTACAGACGTTCATTCACCACCAAGGCAAAAATAACATATGCTATCATTTAACACAATATAACCTTTCGTCTTCTTTCTCAAGCGTTTTTAAGAGAAGTGCTGTGAGTCAAAATGCGACTGACAAACATGAGTACAGGGCTACAATACAACACAGGGATGCAGGCAACATCGGCATACAAACAATAAGAGATTACATTTTCGTATCAACTTTATTGCCTATTAGTCCTGCACTGACTGTTCGCAAACACGTAAAAATATATGCCCACCATATGGCTATGCCCGGGTGATAAAGGTGCCTGAATTATCAACGACATCCTATTACATTTATTAAGCTCATATTTAATTCACAATTAACAATAGATGAAATGACAAACAAGGTAAACTGCAACGTAAAAGGCATCGCCATGTTTTGAGAGGGCTGCGTTGATCGAAGTAGCCGAATTCTAAAGGACTGTTTGTCAATAGGAGCTAATGTGTAATGCCGATATAATTTACATCGTGCAGTATACAAAATAAGCGTATGTATCCTAAATGCTAAATGTTTCAACATGTCACATTGCAAGTGTCATTAACAGAGGTAATCAGACGGCGACTAGTTCCACATAGGCCTACTGATAGACTAGCATAGGCCACAGCGAAATACAAGCAAACAGACTGCAAAATGGTTAAGAAAAACATGTATTAAGCAATAACATTACCTTAGTTTTTTGGGAACAGAGTAGTCTACCTCAATCACCTTCCCATGTAATTCAACTTTTCCTGAGGGGGGAATGGAACAGATAGTATCATTAATCATACGTACCTAATGGACGTAGCTCACAGGACGTCTGACATGAATTCACAATCTGTAATGTTTACATTGTAGCTGCTAACTGTAACTGCATTTAAATGCATTGCTGTGGTATACCATATGAGGTAAATGTGGACTTGACAAAATTATTGTTGGGACAAATGACGACAACAGCCTTCAGTCTAACCATTTAGAGCAGGCTTCAAGGTGTGTGTTTGATAAAATGCTCATTGGCGAGAAGTTTTGAAATCATATTTTGGAAATTCGGCGCCAAATGCTTGAGCTCATAGTTAAAGCTTACGGTGAGGAATGGGCAGCCATGCTTTCCACTCCCACAAACCCTACAGCAATGAGGATACTTTTTAAAAGAATGGGACATCAAAGAGGACAGATTTGTACCAAACGAGAACGTGTCTTTTTCTTCAATGCATCTCCTCATCATGTTTAGGAAGCCGTGGTAGTGCGAAATACGTCCAGGGCAAAGAGAGGTGTTTTCCATTTTCGATACTATTATGTATGAGTGGCCTGGCGCAGCTTAGAATTGGGATCTCACCTCGTCCCCCCAGCTACCTGTTTATTAGCACTTTGCTCCGGACCCCCATCACCTACCTTCAAGACACCTCGTAAAAACATACCTAGACATCATAGGAACATGGTTATGACACATTCTTTCCAGTTAGTTCGGTCGGTTCTTTTCAATAAAATCAAGATAAAAAATAACTGAAAAATAATTATGCCTACCCGAACATCAGACCATCCCATACATTCCTATGGCTGATTGGTAAGAAGCACCGTTCAGCACATAGAATGCTTCTAAAATAAAGGTGAAGAGGGTAACTGCTGTGCAGTGCTTCGCTTATCGCGAAAACGCGTTGCATAGTGCTGCTATAATTTGAAATTTGCACATATTTGCGTCCACGGTATCTGAGAGAACTCGAGCGCTGATGTAACGGCGCACAGTCCCGAGCGGAATACTGGTAAGGTAACCACAATTACTTTGCTTTTCTTTTCCAATTATGCCGAGAGGGCTACAAACTTGAAGACTTGACAAAAAACATGACGGATTTGTTATCCTTATAACTGAAAATGCACTTACCAGATAGAGTTTCAATTGCTTTAATAGCCCAGTTTTGGTCGGGGAAGTCCACAAAGGCATAGCCGGATTTGAGCAGGACCTGATCGGCCACTGGAAGCTTCCTCTCGCCAAAGAGCTGCTTCAAGTCCTCGACGGTGACCGAAGGACTCAAATTCCCGACATATAGTTTGTTCATGATCTAATAAAATCCTGGTGGAGAAGTTACGGTGGAAGTAGTGAATTCGAGAAAATATGAAACAATAAGAAAATAAAAAATAAAATAGAAAATTTTGCTGAAAAGCAGCAATCACCCCCCAGATCCAGTCGACCCCCAGCTACAACTCGGTTCCTGGTCAAACTCTTACTGGGATTGAAAAAAGTGTCGTTACGACGCTACTCTGGAGCCAACAAGCACCGCCTCTAAATAAAAACGCTCTTATACATCAGAAAATTAGTATGAATGTGTTTGCGGAATACACCATCATAGTATTTATATGGGGGCACGCGCGGTCCATTTATGACCAAACACGACCGGGTATATTGAGCTCTGAACGCTATGGAAGTTCATTCAAATCGTGCCATTTAGGACTGTCTTTACCAGTGACTGAACAAGGTAAGAACTGCACTGTAAGATCCCTGTAAATCTGGATTTAGACAACAATAGACTACATCTCGATGGGATGTATAAGGTAGTGAAAGGGAAACCATACATGACAGGTCAATTTAACGTCAGGTCCTTCAAGAAAAGTACTGAGTTTGTATTTACTGTAACCTATATCTACAACAGTTCAGATTAATTGAGTTGCGCATATCTCAATATTGCTCAGGTTTTCAGGACCATTTATATAACCTTACTATACTATAACCTTAGTTAGAATTACCACACATACATAGTCTTTTCGATCGATATAAGATAGCTCAAAAAGGGCGAAAGGATAATGTCCATCCAAGGTCCAAGCGCGGGGTATCTGTAGGCTACAAGCCGCATGCAGTGGGAATCTCGGGGAATCTCCTTAGAGGAGGGCACGCCCACATAGTCTATATGGAAAAGGCGCATCTATACATGGAAGGATTTCTGCTGTTCTAGGGCCATCTTGTGGAATGTTTAAAGACGAAAAAAATCCTGATAGTAGGCCATGGCTACCAGCAATGCCCTACTCCACTTTTACCTTATTCTTGGAAGCAAAATATAACTTTAATGTCAAATCGTATAGGTCTGAGGGTATACTCAGACTCATCAGACCGACATTCTGTTACTGTGAATAGATTAAGCCTTGCTCAAAAACATATATCTACAACACAAGTTATTGTTTGTTATTAAAAAAAATCCCTAAGCGGTCACTTACACAGAGACTCGAGAGACTATTTTATATCATAAGCAGGACACTAGAATGTGATTGCATTCCAGAGGCATCCTGAACCATTTCAATAGGCTCTAGGCATGTTTGTTAAAACTGAAAAGTGCATAACTAGTCATTACCAAATCACTTGCAACTTACCAGTTTTTCTAAATGCCTATGATAAAAAAAAATATGTCTGCATTCAATAGCCCTTTATATTAGTTGATTGTAAGCAATTAACACGGACAACTAAATAATATCCAGCTACCTTTTCCTGGAAGTCCAGTTCTGCTCACAGACTATGAGCAACTCCTTGATAGCCTGAAGAATTAAGAATTTCACAATGCAAGTAATGCATTAAGAATTTTGCAATACAAAGTTATCCTAGAGGAGTTAAAAAACAACACACCAAAAAACACCTAGCCCTTTCCATACGTTTTGACCAATTTATGATAGCACCGCCTACTGGCCATAACTATATCTCAGACTCTTCCACATGTAGTCAGCATGAACTTCTGCACATGACCAGTATACTCTCAGAAATCATAAGCATGTGTGGCTTTCATTTCAGTGGTTCTGTGCCAGCATGCCCCATGAATATTAAATGAGTCAACTGGAAAAACCAAGGGAAAGAAAAACTTTTCAGCTTTGACCTGTATGCATCACATTGACCAATGATCACACTTTAGTCCATCTTTAGACCATCTTTTAGTGTAATCAAGCTGTATAATAGAACTGAAAGAGAAAGATCTCAGAGAAAGACAGTATACTTGTTTAAAATATGTAAAGATGCAGTTTATTCTGTGAATACAGGCTACATGAAATATATACACAATGCAAACAGGAGAGCTGTGGGTTGTGTGCCCTCAAAACCTTCACAGAAGCCTTACATTACAAAGGGAAACCAGTTCCACGACATGAGTGCAAAAAAATTCAGCAATTCAATGGTGATGTCACAACTGGAACTACATGCGGATACTCTGATACATAAAATGATTAAAGTAGTTAAAGAAGGAAATCAAACACCAAAAATCAGACCACCATAAATGCTTTCCCAGTAAAGCACGGTCACCACAGTCCTTTCTTTCAGTAATGACCTGCAGAGACAGAAAGGGGGGGGGGGATTAATTCTACTACAGCCAACTACTACGGTACTAATTATTAGCAGAATATTTTTCATCTGTACGTCCATTCTTAATTAAATGTTTAGGCTTATAGGCCTACTAGATTGTTAGCCAGTTCTTTGTTAATGTACCATTTGTATTCTACGTCACTTTGGATAAAAGCATCTGTAAAATACTAATACACAAATCAAACATAAACCAACTACATTGTGATGCACTGTGATTGAGAAAGAACAGTGTTGAGAAAGCACATAGAGTGGTTGGTAAAACTTCAAAATACTTACGGGGGGAGTAAGAACGTGAGCGAGAGCGGGATCTGTAATTCCCTCGACCATAATACGGAGAAGGGGACTTCCGTCTACAAACAAATGAAGAGGGGGAAAAGAATCACTGGGCTGCAGTGCAGAACAGTCGACAGGTGCCAAGATCAAACATACAATTATTAATTTTTGATCATGAATTCCCCCATCAGAGCAACACATGGTAGAATGTTCACACAATGAGAACAAACATAACCAAAACAAAATTCCTCATGTTCCACATCTTCCATACCTGCAAGATCTGTAGTATTCTCTTTCTCTGTCATCGTAACGATCATATCCTCGGTCATACCCTCGGTCGTACCCGCGATCATAGTCGCGTGAAGATCGGGATCGAGACATGCTGGGGGCTCCACTGCAGGAAGAGACAGAAAATTAATCTTGTGGTTTTCTATGCAAGACAAAGACGAGCTATTAATCATTAATCAATCAAGTCATTACAGTACCAATAGTACCAACGTAAAATTCTGACCAATCAAAACTCACTATGTGGGTCTTCCCATGTATATTCCGGGGGTTGGCGTGTGAGCTCTTTTTGTGATGGAGTAGTCAACCCTGATCCTGCGTCCATCTAACTCCATTCCATTGGCACGCTCTTTTGCCTGAATAATTTATTGCATTTAAATCAGTATTTTTACAAAACACCACCCATCACACATCAAGAACTATGTACAATGACAAGCTCTCTGAACACATTTTAAACAATTAGTTTTAGCCCCATTCAAAGTATTTAACATAAGTAGTCAAATATTAAAATATATTTGGGTAATTCCATGGACACTTTTATGTCATATCCATAATATCAATAAAATGTCATGGTAAGATGTGAATGATTACATTCAATTTAAGTATCTAGTATTTTTGTCTGTAGAACTTGAAAACAAAACATTAAAAATTGTATGAAACATGACTTGAGCGTTATGGACGACAAAAAGTACATTTTCCATTGAACTGACCATTTATTTAAAAAAAATGTATCTATTTTGCCAAGCCCAAGACCAACTGCTTACCTCTCTGGAATCCTCAGTGTTCTCAAAGTAGACAAAGGCAAAACCCCTGGAGCGCCGTGACTGCTGGTCATAGACGATGTTGACGTCAGCCAGCGGTCCATACTTGGAGAACACCTCCCGCAGATCCCTCTCCGTGGTGTACAGACTCAGGCCAAACACACCGAGGCAGTTGTTAGGGTCGGGGTTGGCCTGAGCAAACACAGGAAGACAAGAGATGAATGTTAATAACCCTGAGCTATGGTTCATCAATAAGTAGGTTTCTATCCAAGCTCATTCACATTGTCTATGCACATTTGTGAATTCAATGCAATGCAAATATGCCTGTCCATGTTGCCGTTATGTTAATGCAAATTAAAACCAGACCCTCTCCTGATGAAGGGAAGAGCTGTGCGACTAAAATGTAAGGCTGTCAAGGGCAACCTTTACAAAAAACAGACATAAATTCAGCAAATGTAGCGACCCACCAACTTTAAATGCATTACACTTGTGCTCACATGCCACATGCTGTGCAACAACATTCTCTCTTCCATTGAATGAGCATCTTTCAGTTATATCGTTACACCTGACCTACAACTGGATGGGCTATGGGAAATAATGGTGAATGCAGTATGTGGAACTCATACCCGGTTTCCAATGTGGCGGCGGCGGTTAGACATCGGCGAACGGCTGTGACTGCTGCGGCGGCGGCCATACTCCCTGCTCCCAGAACGTGAGCGACGGCGCCGGGAACGTGAGCCAGAGCGAGACCTGCTGTAGTACCGGCGGGAGCTCCGGTGAGAGCGAGATCTACAGGACAGGACAAACTTCCTTTGAAAACAACTAGTGATCTTTCACAACGCAGTGTTCTAATTTACTAATATTTCACTTACATAAGGGTTACTTCACACTGGCTGAAACTAACATTAACGTGCCAACACTGTGCCCTGTGACAAATTTTGGTTGCTGTAATCAATTCAAGTGTATGTATACTCAAACACAAACCACATGCTATTCAAACAGACCCAAAGTCAGCAAAGATTAAAGGAGAAATCTGGTGTCATTCCATCCATCGTTGTTTGAGGTCACAGAGTGCTGTCTGTAGGAAAAAGAGCGAGAAAATTTGATACAACATAGACTGAATATCGAACAGGACACTAACATTAACTGAATAGGGCAAAGGAAAACTTTCTACGCCCACTTTAGTTAGTGTTAGCTGTCAGTTCTCTATTCGGTCTATGTTGCATCATTTTTTGTTCTTTTTCCTACTGACACCATTAGCTGATCTCAAACATCAGGGCTATGGATTGATTTCACACTGGATTTCTCCTTTAGAAACTTGAGATGATGGAATGATAGATGGACTAGATGATGGAATTATTCACAATGACAAGAGTGACGAACAATGATTAATGGTCTGAATTTCATCAGTAATCTATCTACATAAAACTGCACAGACCATTCAGTTCAGGCTGATGTTTAAACTGGTTAAACTGGATGGTCTGTTCACCCTGTGGTTAAGGCAGTGCTCGGAACAAGTACAATGGGCAGTCCAATAGTAAAAGCATGACCATGGTTATAAATAACAAAAAATGCTTACAGATTCTGCTTATTCTTATTCCTAAGCCTCACTTATTGAATCAGTAATCGGCTAATAATAACCTACCATAAAACCACCTACGCTGTTAGGTGACTGCATTCAGTGCATTCGAGCTGTGCTGCTTACCTGGACCGAGATCTGGAGCGAGAGCGGGACTTTGAGCGGGAGTGCCGGGAATCCTCCTTCGAGTGAGCAGGGGAGTGTGCTGGGGAGCGGCTGGCAGATTTGCCAGAGCGCCGGGGACTAGCACTCCTGGATGCTGAACGGGACTCCTGGATTAACCACACCAAACATCAAATTAGCCTCAGGAAAATACGCACAACCCATGATGGGTAAAAATCTGAATCATCGTGTCTTTGCAACTATTGTAACAGCTATATCCATTGACATTTCCTGTATGTTCTCAAATTATGAATGAAAAAACTTTACACTTAACAGATGTTCCATGAAACTACTAAATCAGTCAAACGGATGTGTTGTGTGCAGAATGACACGGTGTGATTAAAGATAGCGTTTAAAAATTTTTAATGAGACTATAGTTACCCTTAGCATTTGTGTGTAAAAGAATTGCATGCACGCATTGGATAAACAATAATTACTTAGCACTGCGATCTTATCCCAGATTACTTCTGATCTTAACTTCATTACTTCAAATACATCTTTTCTTCTTTCTTCAAATTTCTGACTTCAATCCTCTTCCCCAATTTCTCAAACTGCCCATAGTCTACACAGGAGCTTCTTTCCGCCTCACAACAAGCATGCATTCTGAAAATTCAGCTTCACACACTCGAGCTTCAAATTATTCTGATTAAAAACTTCATATTTGACTTCTTCCACATTTGTCTTCTTCCAACTTTAACCTTAACAAAAAGAAAAGGATAAAGAATGTTTTTACTTGACATTATTGCAACCATAAGCCCCAAAGTATGTAACTGCAGACATTAAGCCAACAATGCAAAAGTACTGCAATTAACAAACAGAGTGCATAAGCATTGCTGGCACCTAGAAAACTGGTATTCCTTAAGCCTATTTATGGTTAAATGTTTAGTTGTTGTCCTGACAGCTTTACTGCATGTTGGAGTTGAGCTGACCACCACTGGAGAGCAAGGTAAGGTTAATCAAACTGCAACATAAAAGCGCAATTCCACGTACAAACACAATCAGCAGAGGAAAGGTCACACCACAACTGATTGACAGTATTTAGACACCGAGGCATGCAATTCTCAAGATGGTCTGAGTGAGCTTTACCAGACCACGCGCGCTTAGCTTAATGGCTAAGTTTGTTGGAAAGCTAAAAAGATACAAGAACCCTGTGCCGGACACTAGGCTAACGATATTTTTCCAAACTGTTAAACTATCCCCGCTGTCTATTCACATAAAGCAGTATTCACAAAATACTCTTCATCTTGTGCAAAAATAAATCATTCAATTGGCGGTAATCTAGCTGAGCGACATGAGCCATCAGAAGGCCATCAGAGGCTTTTCTGTCTTAAAACAGATCCAAATAAGGCAACTTGCTAGTACACAACAATTTCGACATTTTTCATATACAGCGTTGCTATGTGAGTATACAGTCTAGCAAACAAATGGCATGGGCAATGTGTAGTCGACTTGACTGTTAGCATGCTAACCACCTTAAGGTAATTTTATCAATAGCTTCCTTCAGCTAGTCTTAGCTAGCCAAGAATAACGTTAGCCATGTTTGGCGACAAGCGAAGCAAATGTTCTGCGACGAACATGAACTTACTTTGCAATAAATCACCCAAAAACACACAAATCCCACGCACGAAGGCTAAATTTAAACGGCACTATTTCTGTTTATCTTCAAAACGACGATATTTGAGTTGCTTCGTCGAATAGCTCGAGGATCTACGAACGGCATAGATCATAAGTGGCGTTAACATTACAACCACGCTAATGTTAGCCATCTTAACTAGCCTAAAACGTTAGCTTCTCAAAGCCAACTGAATAACTGTGTTTCGGGGATAGTCAAAATAAATACATTTACAGCGCTACATTACTTTTAAACCATTTTTTAACACACATACCCGGCCGACGAATTCCCTTTCGTTGTCACTCATTTCGGCAGTAGTAAATCTTCTGGAGTTGCCACAGGCTGTGCCAAGGTTGCTCTAGTTGTGCCGCAATGTAGCTTCGGCTTCTTTTCTACTAAGAGTGAGCTCGTTTAATCTCTGTGATGTTATTGGTCAATGAATACAATGGCGCCTGGCGACGCCTACAGGACCACCTATGAATAGTCGTGCAAAAACAGTAAACTGCCGTGTAACAAATAACTGCTTGGAGCTTGTTACCGATGACGTTTTATGTGGATGGAGGTGGTTACCTATGGTTACAGGTACTGTACAAATTATCAAGTGCAGCCTGGCAAGTTTTTTATTATAGGCCTAAGCTACTGGTGTATCTCAAATGCTGTAGTAGGCGATGACTGTATACAGTCATTGGTAGTAGGCAATAGGCAGCCACATGAAAAAACAGTGCTTTTATTCCATTTAAATAATAAAACCAGCCAAGGCTAGTCTCTATGTAGCCATGAAAAATCACATTTTTAGTAGTTTTTGCTGTTTAGCCCTTAAAAGTGTAAGGCCAAAATATGTCATCTGTCTACATATAGACCAAGGCCAATTTTAAGGATTTGTGAATCAAGAATGAACCAAGAGTTCATACACTTGATTGTTTTGATTTTTGTTTACTGTTTGTACAGATACAGTAATATGTTCATATGGCTGATTCTGCTCCTCATACTTCTCTGAAACCGCGCTTCAACTTTCTTCCTACCTTGCTGTCACTGGACAAAAATAACACAAATTGGTTTGGAAAGATGCAGAAAGAGTGACAAGAACAATCACTAATGATCTGCGAAAATGCCTCTTTCATGCCTTTTATCTTTTTGTGGAAATATTCTCTGCAAATTTGCAAAGTGAACTAAATGAATTACACTGCATCTGGAAAGTTTTTTTTCACACACACACACACACACACAGAGAGAGATAGAGAGAGAGAGAGAGAGAGATGAAAATGTGTTTTTGGAAAGTTTTGTTATTAATGAAATAACTCTATTTGCATAATTGGTCAGACCCTCCACTTAGTTCATAAAAGCACCTTGACAGCAATGTCAACCAAGTAGTCCTTATACATTTTCATTCTTCATCATTGAAACTCAGCAAGGTTGGGTGTGCAGTTTTCTACTGGTAATACTGGAACTCTGACTGGACCACTTTTCCTGATGCGAAATTTTAAAACACAACACACCAGGAAGTTTTCCTCCTTTTTTTGTTTAGGTCAATGACTTTGAATTCCGACTTTGTAGTGTTAGTGATTTTTTGCATGTTAATATTCACAAAATACCCATTATTACAAATCAATTTACACATAGATCACAGAGCAAATACATCAATGAGCAGTCTCCAATCATTTTCACATTCAATTGAGTACAGAAGCATTTTGAGAGCCATCCATTGGTACCACCCCATGGATTGGCAAGGTCATGGTGGTCAGATCAAGATCTTGAGATATGGGCTGAATTTCTGCTGAAGACTTCAGTAAAAAGTCCATATGAAGTGGTTAAGCAGACAAAAGTCTAGCAGATTTCTCCTATAAACGATCCCCAGTCTAGCTTATAGAACTGTGGATCTATTGAATATTAACCAGGGCGATTCTAAAGTTATAAAGACAGACGTTTTTTATGGTCTTCGTCTCGACTGAGTCTTGTCTTCTCAAAGACTCAGACTCTTGACTCGGTCTCGACTACATTTTAAAACCATCAGTCTTGGTCTTATGTCAGTCTTGGCCCTTCAAAGACACGGTCTTGACTCGGTCATGACACAAGTGGTCTCGTCCCCATCACTTATTGCATGTAGCCTAGATCTATTATGTATCTTAAACTTAAAGGGACTAATTTTTTTTTGAAAAAATGGTATGTGCAGAGGGAGGTTGAATTTCACTGTTGGGAGAGTAGGAAAGGCAAGGGATCACAACATAAATAACAAGATTACCTAGATTGAAAGGGTCTAAGAACCTTATAATAAAATAGTAATCACACTCTTGGGACGAGAATACCCCTCATTGGTCCATTTAAACATATTAGTATGAATGATTAGTCAGATAAAGAAATGCATCAAATGCGTCTTAAAGATTGGTTAAGTCATGCTGAACGACACCACAGTTGTTTATTATTTTTTAACACATTCTAGGCTAACCTAAACCAAAGACCAAACAAAGCATACAGAGGTAGCTCATCCCTCCCCTCAGTGCGCCCCAAAACAATGTTTTGTTATTGGCTTACCACTTGTTGTTTACTTTACAGATACAATTGTATTAAGGTGCAAAGGTGCATTAACTTTATTTGTTTAATACATTTAATAATGAAGAATGGCTTTCCATGGCTCAAGAATGAAACTGCATCGCAATGCCACAACCACTACTTTATTCAAATTTTAGTGAACACCAGTTTGAGGCACATTATCATTTGGGTAAACTATGACTGAACAAGCACCTTTATTTTCTACGTGTCATTAAAGGTACACCAGGCAACCCTGCAACTTTTCACCTATGAATCTTCCCTTATGGTCGCTGTTTTTTTTTTTCTTTTATTTAGAAACTATGGCATAAATTCTCACCAATACATGTGGATTTGTTAGCAAAACAAAGAATAGGAACCAGCGATCATCACTTGCTGTGTTGACTGATAAGGTAATAAAAACATTTACGGCTTCATTCTGTCTAGGTTTCATTTCACAGCGGCTCGGTGTTGGGAAGCTGCGAATGGCATAACTCAGCCCCCTCTAGCGATTCCTAGAACAGAGAACCTCCATTCACCCCACAATGACCATCAAAGTGACTATGAAGCTGATAAATTAACCTAAAAACAACATAAAATCAAATATTGCCAGGAGTGCCTTTAATGCAGAGGTTCTAATCATGAAATGAGCAGTCACCAATTTCTTGTTACACCATGCCACCTAGTGGAGAGAAAAAAAAGATTTTTTAATATTTCACCAATATTTAGAAAAACTGAATGTTATTTTAAGGCATAATTTGAACACAATGCAATTGTATAAAGCTGGCAAACTTATTTCAATGGTCAAGGTCAATAAAGTAGGAGGAATGTTACAGTATCAGAGGAAATCAAAGACAGCAGCTGAATAACTGATCACTTCACCTACCACAGTCATATAAAACATTTATTTTATGGATGTCTGATGTGCTGGGTCCATCCCTCTGTCCGATAGGGATGTTTGGGTCTAGTCTGGGAATTATAGTTGGTTCACCGTCTGCAGAAAAGGCATACCTGAAAAAACAGACATGATTTCCTGATCTATCTTGAACCAGAATTGTAATAACACACACACATACACACACACACTTTTCTTACCTTCCGTAGTGCATGACTGAATTGTAATCATAGGCAGTGTTGATGTACGTCTTATGCTTTTGAAAGTTGTGTGCCTGGCCTGTCAGACATGTAGGCAAAAAACATATAGCCCTCGTAACTATCAATTAGGCCTTGAGCTCAACCATAACATTATATGCAAAACCACCTATCAAGTTGTGTCTGGCATAGTCTGATAGAACAGTGTTTACCGGGGTAGGGACAATACTGACCTCTCATGATATTTTCCCACAGGATGGTGACATAGGTGTCCCGGTCGGAGCGTGAGTGCTCATGAACAAAGCTCAGAGCGTGCATGAGCTCATGGGAGGCCACCCCTGACCACATGCAGGCTGGGGTCTGAAGGGAGAGAGTCTGAGGTCCACCAATCATGCCTAAGAAAGACCAGCAGCTGTGAAGTGCCAACACAGAGGGAATAACTAGTCATCATTCAGTATGTTTCTGTCAAAACAAAATTGACCATCTGCAATATGTGGACAAAACCTAAGTGCCTATTATTCAATTGTCCATCAATTGTCTTTAACTGACCATTCATTTTAATGCGACAATAAGTCAGTAAGTTGTGCGCACATAAACAGAAAGGCTTTTACTCACCCACGCTTCGGTTGAATGTTGAGAAAGTTGGCTTCATGGGTTCGTGGTACAAACTTGATACATGTCTCTGAAGAGATGTCCAGCATACCCGTCTCTATCGTGATCCTGTCCATGTCATCTGGAAATCATCCCTTCTCTCATCAAGCCCATACTAAAGGTCATTTAAGGTCATATTTGCTTTATATATTACTCTATAGCCCTTATCAATAATTTTGTTACTGCTTACTCTGAATTCAGATTGTGTTGGCAAAACATGTTTGACATGCTCACCATAGAATGGAGAAATTATGTAAGGAATATAGACAAATCCATCCACTGATTTTGGCCAAAGGCATGAGTTTGCTGGACAAATAAGGGCACTGCGTGTGGTGGGTAAGCTCACAATATCACCATCTCGCATAGAAAGTCCTGCAACACCTACTCCTGTTGGATGCAGAAAAAGGGACATTCTGTATTCAGAGTTTCTAAAACAGAACATTTGGTAGTATAGTCCAACTTACTTCTGTTTGCCATAATGATCATGTCCATGACACTCATATCCTCAGGGTCCATTAACATTCCTGTGAAATTAGCAATATGTTAACAAACTGCTTTTGTCAATGACTAAGGAAGAATATCTTGTAACTTCGCTGAAGGAAATATTAATATTACAGAAAAAAATTTTCCTGAATATCCTTATTGCTAATACTAATATAGAATACTGACACTTACCTGAGAACCTCTTTCTGACCTTCACTGCTTCTTCTACCATAGAAGAGTTCTGTGAACACACATCAGAACCAATGTATATTAATCAGTTAAAAATGTTCAAGTCATTAACCACATCATTTTATAGCTACCTTCAAAGGAAAAGCTGAAATTTCTGTCACCACTGTGAGGGTGACTGCAAAGATGGTTCCAATCATTGCTTATTCGTAGGTTTGTATCCAACCCTAGCGTTTAAGTCAGTTTCCTTAATCCTTTGGCCAATCACAAGCCATTTCATTCCGCATCTGCCAAGGCTGCTTTGCACTGATGAAACGATAGTGTTGAATCAAGTCTGTGGTTATTCTGCAGTCACATCCTATTATGCAATAGTTTCTGACAGATTATAAACTCAATTTATGGTTACATTTAGGCCTATTTCAATAAGACTCATTTAATTAAACAAATGAATAAAAACACTACTTAAAATGAGAGGTTTTAATTGTTTTATAAAAGTTCAAGAGCAAACCATTGAAAACAGATTCATGGATGAAGAAACAAGATCATTCATTTAAAATGATTTTAAGATTGTTTATCATAAAAGAAATTCTAAGTTTTCTAAACCTTCACTTTAATTGGATGTTTGATTGGAGTCATTAAGATTTGAGACTTTTTTGTCATTGTGCACCCAGATTGCATTGTATTTGTGCAATCTGCATCTGTATAAAATCTGTTCAGTATAAACACCAATATGTTACCATAAAGGCTCACCATGTCATGACAACAGAGATACAGCGTGAACATCAAACTTTATTCAGGCACATTCCAATTAATGTACAAAAGTACAGTCAGTTACCTCACATAGCTAGCAAGTATTTCTCTTGCTCTTGAAAGAGTTCTGTGTAGTATTCATATATTATCTTGGTGATTACAAGGAACTATTAACCACATTTATAGAGTTTGTTAATTTTGACTTTATCCAAACGACTGGGGCCATATCCCTGACCCATCTGAACACTCCAGCTTGTTTTTGGAGCAATAGTAGGATCACCATCCTCAGAATAGGCATACCTTTATGAAAAACAAAATATCATTAGTAGAAGGTCAATTTCAGTTAAATATTGAAGAGTTTTTATTTTAAAAACCTTCACATACATTCCAAAATGCATCAGAGATCCATAGTCATATGGAGTGTCCAGGTTATTTGTCTTAAATTTATCAAAGTTTCTCAGGCGATCTGATGGTAAAGTGCAAAAAGATTAGTAAAGTTGGGAAACAAACATGACCAACACTGATCTTTTGGCAATCTTTGTTGTGCTTTGGTGTACATAAATGTTTTTGTTTACCTTTCCAAACATTAGACCACTGGATGGTCACATAGTTGTCACGATCAGCTCGAGACTGCTCATGCACAAATCCTAAGGCATGCATCAGCTCATGCGCGGCCACACCAGATGACATGCAGTCTGGTGTCTGCATAGACAGAGCTTGCCTTCCGCCACGTAGCCCCAGGTAGGACCAACATCTGTACCGCATGTTGTTTTAAACAGTATTCAGCACTATTTGGTTTCCATTATTGTGACAAAAATGCTGGCAAATGCTGGTGTTATATGGAGCAGAGTCAGCAATACTAAAAAGTCTAGATAAAGAGGCCTGACATGTTAGAAAAAGCCTACTGTTATTGCACATCTTGGTGAGATACGAACCCAGACTTAGGCTGAATGTCCAGGTAGTCCCTCTGATGAGTTCTTGGCACAAAGCGAATACAGGTGTCCTCCTCAATGAGTTCCATGCCCCTCATGATGGTCTTCTTATCCAACTCATCTTCCAAAGTCACAAACAAAGTTACAAATGTTGTTCCATCCTTCTCTACAAGTATAACTATTTGTTGTCTTTGACATACTTACTGTATTCGGGGGAAAAAGTGTAAGCTATGTACACATGGCCATCCACAGATTTAGACCACAAACAGCTTCTGGCAAAACATGTCTTTGAACCTATCCTGTTGGAAGCGGCTATATCTCCCTCTCTTAAATTCATTCCTTCAGTTATTAAGGCCCCTGAAAAAAAGAAGAATGTTGTGAAATGAAAATAGACACACTATAGCTCAAGTGAAAATTGGGTATTGTCTGGATTAATGCATGAAGTATGTGCAAGTATGTAGTCAATTAAAAATGAAAAGATGTGGGGAAATGTTTAATAAATGACGACTTGCCTTCATACTCATTGGCCTCAATGATTTGATCCATGGCTGTCATTTCACTCAACAGGGTGTAATCATCTAACCATTTACAAAAAAAAAGTAAATAACTGTATCATGTGATTTTTAAAACTCCTGTGTTTGATAATGACAATTACCTGAAAGTCTTCTTCGGACTCTTCTTTTCTCATTGGTCACAGAAGACTTCTGTTTAAACAGAGAGAAAACAACCTTAAGGCTTTCTTTCCTTGTGATATACACAAATAAGTCATATTATTTTAGTATTTTTACCTGAGTGGGTAAAGCCAAAGTTTGAACTGTTATGAACAGAATTATTACAGCTCTAAAACCCATGTTGATTCTTTAGTCTTTGTGCCACAGTTGACAGGCTTATATATCATCAGTCAGTATAATAACATCCTTGAAATGGTAATGTGCCCTTACCTGATAAAACAAGTCAGACATCCAGACATCACAGACATTTGGTCATACACAAACAAGGCTGACACAACACTACAGTCTGGGGGTGTATAATAACAATAGTTTGCACACCATGCAATTTTGTGACACAGTAAACTGCTCCAGTGATCATTAATGGTTTTATTCAAAATGAAACTTCCAGTGTAATCAAAAAACACTCATGGCCACGTATTCATGGGAATAACAAAAACCTTACTGAATGTTTTTGATATCTCACAGTTTTTGTAAAATATAAAAATATATGAAATAAAATATATCTGCCTTAGGTGTTCAGGTAATCAGGTGTTCAGGTATTCAGACAAACATATTTGATCACATTTCTGTTCAAATAGTAAACTGCATTTTTTTTTTTATTTAATTATATGGTCTTGATTTTGAGTGTAACAATGTAATGTGTAAAATTGCAATGTCTGATACTTATTTCTTTTACTGAGGAGAGCGCTTTCAGTGAAGCAGTCTTGGCCTACTGGCTGGGGCCTCAGATTTGTGACCGAAGGACAACCAGCTCGATCAAAAGTGTCATATAAGTATCAGAATGATCGGAGGAAAGCCTCTGAAAGAAAACAAAATTCTTCAGTACTACTCGTGACATCATAATTCTCACTCATCATTTCTAAAAATAATATGTCTTTGTATTATGTGTCTACCCTGCACTGATATACTCTGACTCTTACCACATCTAAAACAAACACGATTAGAACGCAAATGTCTAGGGAAAAAAACTCAGAGCAAACTTCAGAGCATAATCTTTTAACCGCAATTACCAGAGAGTGGTCACCAGGTGGTGCTTGCACACTGCTTTAACGCTTTTAAAGTTGTTAAAAGTATTATTGCCATTGTGACTGTTATTGTTTTATTTGTAGTCATTACACCACAGATATGATTTTTAGAAATATTATTTTTAATTAGTTATGTTGTGTTCATTTATTTTGTGCTTAAGCATCTGCAAACAGCAAGTTAGGAGTTGTTGGTTAGTAGGCTAATTTAAAAATATTTTTGGACATATCTAAATTGAACCGACAAAGACCATGACAGACTGAAGTTGCACACACCGACCTAATTGTTTCCATTATGGACCCTTCTCACAGCAGCTAGGCATGGGGTTAATGACAGGCTTAAAATATAACCAAGCATGGTTCCATCACTCGCAAAACGTACTCGCCCGAACAGGGACTTGAACCCTGGACCCTCAGATTAAAAGTCTGATGCTCTACCGACTGAGCTATCCGGGCTCTGATAGAACGATGTAGGCCTTGCCCTCAAAACATACTACAAAATATATTTGCGCATATAAAGGCTAAGAATTGCATTGTAAAAACAACGTATTCACTAACTTGTCCAGTGTTGCACATTGTACTGTGTAATTTGACTTTAGTGTGCTAATGTAACTGCACTCTGAGTTTGGTGGAACAGGGTTCTCAACTGCGATTGCGCTAAGAAGTCCGTCCCCCTCTTGAGGCGTGAAAGAAAACTGTGTCGGGGAAAATGGCGGCGCAGACTGATCGAGGCATACCTCTGAGCGCAGTAAGTGATACATTATTGACTTTTCTAATCAAAATAACAATGGGTATTGGTAAGATGTTTTCTTATTGTACTGTGGACCGAAACACTTAAAAATGCCACCCGCAGTTGCCATCTATACGGCATGTGATAGTACCACCCTCAGAGCAAAAACACTTAGCATAACGTTAGCTGACAACGGACGAAAGAACGTGATCTATAGCTAGTTCGTTGGGAACAATTTTGAGTTGTTTACCATGTCAGTGATTTACAGTCAGTGGTTGAGTTGGCGACGTTCATTTATCCCAACTTTCAGTAACTAAGTTTTTGCATAAGAGGCGTTTCTGTAGATCTCGTCATGTGCTAAGTTGTTATGGTGACGTGAGGATTATTTTCCTTGTCACACACTGTGATGCCCAATGGTTCTCATCTTCCTTTGTCAAAGACGCACCCGACGCATCTTTACGTCGCCTCGGAATATTTCAAAAACCCGGGGGTTGCTGTGTGATTTTTCAGACCAATGGATAAAATGCTTTCGCTTTCGTTTCCCTGTCAAACGGAAGCCGTAAGGCTGTGTTGCTGGTTAGATTCTGGAGCAAATTGCCACCATGGCCATCATATCATATCGCTTTACATCATATTGTTATTAGTCACGGGAGACACTGCTAAAATCCAGTTGAACCCCTTAAAAAAACAAGTATTTGAGATTTTTACATTTTGGCATTCTTAGGACCTATATTGTACATTTCTGGATGGTAACGTTGAATTTGGGTGGTGGCAAATGTTTTATTGTAATACTTTTTACAAGATGGGATTTCAAAGTGATCTAAATTCATGTCATTACAGTATTCTACAGTACAGTTCTAGAATCTACATTAACTGCCCTTCAAAATAGTCCAGTCCTCTGTGACATCCTCAAATGGAACATTCAGTTGACTTTCTAATGCAGGGGTTCTCAAATTTTACCAGGGACCAGGGACTTCTCATCATGCAGAAAAAAATCCAAGGATCCCCCATTATCGCAACACAAATGTAACAATACAGACTTTTTCTAATGCTAGATGCTACTTTGTATAGAGTAGCCTATTTCGCTAAACAGCAGCTCTGAGAATATGCTTTAATATGCGCTCACCGAAGCGCATTTAAAACACATTAAAAACATTTGGGGATTTAGGCCTACCTTATATGTTGGCGCCAGTTCCGTAGCAGGAGTGCATTTCGGTACCCAAACCTAGGTCATTGTTGCTTGGCCAGTAGCCTACCGACCAGTGACAAGGGGATCATCAGGAGGAACTTTCTACAAGTCTCTCTGATATTCATACTAGGCTGTATATTTTTCATGAAAACAAGCAAGGTGTGTTCTGGGTTTAGCTTAGTTTAGTTTTAGTTTATTACTTAACAGGGACCATGTAAATGCGTTAACCACTTACAAAGAGAGAAGATGCATGACGCTATGCACAAGACAGGATCAAATTGTAATAACCTGCTTCAGTGTGTATCATAGAAATATACTTCTGCCTTTTAAGTTTTACATGCTAACAATTCTTAATTATGTATGGATATATTTTAAACTTGAATTGTTATTTTGAACCTGCCTGAGATGCAGCAAATATTTGGTACATTTCTGAACAGTTTGCATAGTAATTCAGCACCAGCTGCCAGTGGTGTGGATCCTAGCACTTTGATGGAGAGAGATTTTGGGCCTTTTAAGGACTGTATGTTTGTAGGCATCTAGGAACTCTGTTCTCAAATAGTAATATTTTAGTAATGCATAGTAACGCATGCTTTTTAATTTATATAGTTTGGTGACTTACTTGTTTGTTTTTAACCTCTATTCAAAGCATTTTCACTATTCACAGCTCAGCCCAAAATTTCTGCACACAAACTCCACAAGTCACACCTGGCCTTTCAGTGCTATTGCAGAGCTCATAGGTGAGTCTGTAGTTCAGATGTCCTCTTATGGTTGTAACATCTCCCTGCCTCCCTGCCAGTGTATAGACTTACATTTTTTGATCTACAAATCATGTCATCTACACTTGCTTATGCTATTTTAAACTGTTGTTGCACTTTGCAAACAGAATGCTTCATTTATGTCTGGTTACTGATTTTAATGTGTAATGCAACATTCTGCTATGAAATAACACTGCTGTGAAATAATGTACTCAGTGTGACTCAAAGACTTCCCATTTTCTTTCCTTTTCTTTAAATGAGTCAGAAGGTATTAATCAATTGTCCTGTTATTCAGGTAGAACTGGTACAACACAGACTGAATTTGCAAACCGGCAGCTAACACTAACTGAAAGGGACCTGGGCAAATGTAACTGAAACAGAGTTTCCTTGCCCTCATCAGTTAGCATTTGCTTCCGTTGTGCTATTCAGCCTGCGTTGTACCAAAATTACGTGTTCTTATTCCTACCGACAGTATTTGGCAACCTCAAACAACAGGGCTATGATGGGCCACAGATGGGCCATTGCACCATTCCTGTTGGTCAAGCTTTGCTTCTTGTAGAGGAGAAACATTTCTAATGCAGTGCAGTGGTTGGCACCATTGGCATGTTTGCACAGACAGGCTGATGGTCTGGCTCAGTGATGCATCTCCTCTCCTGCTGCTCTGGAGCCCAGCTGGAGAGCTTGGGTACTGCTCAAAGAAGGCATGTCTGGTTGTCTTGCCCATCCATGGCTATAGAATAATATTTGGACAACACAACCAAATAGCCTGCTGAATATATTTAGTGGCAATTTCATGGAAAATTGACTTTTTGTCATGTCCAATTAAAATAATGTGTCCATATTTATCAATATAAATGGTAGCAGTGCGTGAAATGCATCTTGAGAAAGCTGATGAAGTTCAAGGGTTACATGTTACTCTGTTCTCTGATGTCTTTTGTGATGTTTTAGGCTCACCCAATGTCATTTTCTTGTCTTCAGATAACGCATATGACCCAGATGTCAGTGCCAAACAGTTCTGGATTGATAAAACTCGGATCAGAAACATCGACTGTCTAACATTCATGGACAATGGAGGAGGGTTGAGCTATGACAAGATGCACAAAATGCTGAGGTGAGTCATATCACACCAGTTTCCTTTTGAAATCTAGTAACTCTTAATCCTAAATTTGGGATGCACTGATGTGTTGGCCCAACATCTGTCTGATATTGGCTGACAGGTATCAGCTAACAACCAAAAAAAAAAAAATTACAGTTTACCAATGGCAAGAGTCACTGTTCATCAGCTGTGTCACCTCAGTTCTGCACTAGCTAAATGTTAAATCACGCAAGGACAGACACAGTCAAAGATGGTGCCATGCATGGCTGAAATACTGTTTTCTTTTTCTAAATTAATACATTTGAATAATTTTTGCCAATAAAGGGAATTAACAGCAAAAACAAGGACTGTCATCGGCCATCAGTATTTGCCATTTTAAATATTGTGCCGATATTCACGTAGAATTTCACAATCAGTGCATCCCTATTTATTTCATATATTTCAGTTATAAATCTCCATTGTTCAGGTATTGTTCAGACAAAAATGGCAAAAAGAACAAATATTAACATTAATCAATTTTAAAGTAACACTGATTTCATAATATGATTTTACAATCACTGAATTAAATAATTGAAAGCACTACAGTGTGGTACTCAACAGCACAGGATTTAACTTGTGATTTAAGTGCCTTTCACAATAATGACTTTGCATAGTGTATACATGCCGTAGTAGAGCCTTTAGTTTTTAAGCAGTTATAATAAAATGAAAAGAATGCATGAATGCATCCATATTATTTCCTGGATGCCTTACTAATCAATCTCTGCCTTTAATGTTGTCTTGCAGCTTTGGCTTCAGTGACAAACAAGCCGTAAATGGCCACGTTCCTGTCGGTCTTTATGGCAACGGCTTCAAATCTGGCTCCATGCGCTTGGGGAAAGATGCCATTGTGTTGTCAAAGACCCGGAGTACCATGTGTGTGGGCATGCTCTCGCAGACATACTTGGAGCAAACAGGAGCCAATCATGTGGTCGTCCCCATAGTTTCCTTTAGACTTGTGGGACCAAACATGCATATCCTTTATTGAGTCATTAACTGAAAAACTATGGCAGTATGGGTGTGTATTTGTATGTAGATAATCACACTAGGAAGATAATTTAAGATGGATACTGGTCAGTAGCATAGATGTATACAGAATCTTTCCACTGTGTCGTGTAACTTTGTTCTTGTTTGTCCTTGACACTTGCCGCCACTCCTGCCTGCACCAGATCACTCAGCCAGCCTGCAGGATATTCTAAAATACTCCCTCTTTCAGACCCAGTCTGAACTGCACTCAGAACTGTTTGCAATCACTGCCCATGGAACCATGGCCACCACTGGCACCCGGATCATCATTTGGAACCTCAGAAAGTGAGTATGAGCAATTCACAGTGAGTCACAATGTGCACAGGCTAAGGAGATTAACTTGAGGATAAAGGCAAATGTATGTACATCAGAAACACTTTTGAGACTTGTCTATAGATAGACAATAAATGCCAAATACCTGTAGCACTTTGTATGCGTATTTTATCCAAACGGAGCATATTTTTCCACTTCTATTCCATTTTTAAAGCATATGTGAATTATATTGTTATATAATGTCACAGGCAGAGGCACTGTAAATTTTTTATTTCTCTCAGGCCTACTTCTAGCTTGCAGTGACAATTCCTGATAAGGAACTGGCATTGGAAGAGTAGAGTGGGTTTAAGAAATCGAAGTGTTTAAATGTTTGAACTTTGTGTCCCTCTGGTCTACAGAACCTCTACAGGACTAATGGAGTTTGACTTCAGTGAAGACCGTTATGACATACGGATTCCTCCCACTGTCTTTGACAGCAACCGGGAAACATACAAAAGACCTGAGCGAGTGATGGAGTCACCCCCAGAAAGTGACTTTTCTCTCCAAGTGAGTCTGAAAAGGAGCAGATTATACATTTATCTCATTCTACTTTTTTTTTATGATTTTATGTATGCCCCATTCTCATAAATGTGCTATCTTAAGAATGCCTTGATGCATGTTCTTCAAATTTAGTATGAACATCGAGTTGGGTTACAAGAATAGTTGTGTTGTGTTCCTTTCATCTCTATAATCTAAGTATTGCATGCCTCGCCACACACATATAGACATACTACTACAGCACTAGCCTAGTGTTGTTTTGTAGTTTTGCTCAGCGGGTATGCACCATATGGGTTTTAATAGGTCTCCCATTGGTCTTACCAATCACAACGATCTTTTTGACGTTGAGTCGTTGGGCAGGCTTAGCAGGATAATGACAGGGCTCTGATGGTGCAAACCAACTAAGTGGCCAAGTAATAGTGGCCGTTTAAATCGGCTTTGGCATTGACTTTGGAATAGTTAGACTTGAGCTTTTCTTTGAAAGTTAAGCACTCAAGTCATTTGTTTCAAAGAAGGGCTTATTTTCTGTTTTGACAACGTTGCTCTGATTGGTTGTAGCGCTATCCAGTTTGAAAGACAACCACGGATTCTGCCCCTAGGACTGAGCCCAGTCTATCGGTTGTGACCAGACTACTACAACACAGTAAATGTTGATTTTTGTGTAATGTTTTTTTTTTTTCCAGGCATATTGTAGCATATTGTACCTAAAGCCAAGGATGCAGATCATCATTAGAGGACAAAAAGTTAAGACCCAACTTGTGTCCAAGAACCTGGCCTACAGCCGGAAAGACAGCTACAAACCCAACTTCTACGTATCCTTTCCAGAATTTCCTACAGGATATTAGAAGTATTTATTTAACTATCTAACTTTTGAACTATCGGTCTTTGAAATGTGTGCTGTTAATGAATTCAAACACTTTCATATGATCTTTTCATATGTTCATGGTTTCAGTGATTTCACAGAATCTTTGACGCTAATGGCTTCACGTGAATTGCAATGGGATTGGGATTAAATTGTGCCATTGTTTGGGGCAGTGGTAGCGTAGCGGAACCTGGCTAGCATACTGGTAGCCTAGAAAATATGGGTTCAGATCCTGGCTGCCACTGTTGTTGCCTTGAGCAAGGCACGTAACCCTAAGTTGCTCTAGGGGAGACTAGCCCTGAACAATTGATCGTTGACAAGTGTAAGTTACTTTGGATAAATGCATCTGCTGAATGCACAATGGAAATATAACTATAAATGTATGACCTGGATATGTAAACTTCCTTTGGGTATCTAACAAATTTGTGGTTTATAGCTAGAGTAATGAATTACACGGATGTCATAATTCCTTAACTGCAAGCACAGAATGCGCGTGTCGGAATAACTTTCGGCTACAACACAAAAAGCAAAGACCACTATGGTATAATGATGTACCATAAAAACCGTCTGATTAAAGCATATGAGCGTGTTGGCTGCCAACTCAAGGTGGGTATAGGCTACACTTACTTCAATGCTGTGTCTATGCTTAGCTAAAACTTTATTGATTTTATTTATTTATTTATTTTGTCTTCTAGGCCAACAACAAGGGGGTAGGTGTCATAGGGGTTGTAGAGTGCAACTTCCTCAAGCCAACTCACAACAAACAGGATTTTGACTACACAGATGAATACAGGTAAGAATCGGCATTACTGATTACCATAGGGGTGCCCAACCTTTTTCGACTTTCAAGCTAGAAATGACCGTGTCGCGTTTTGGTCTTTTCCCTGCACTGTCATTCAAAGTGTTTGTCAGCTCTTTTAAAAATGTCAGCAGCATCTACAACCATCCTTATGCTGCTTGTATTTTGCAAAAAATGTCAAAGAGAAACTTCTTTCAAAGCTCTCGAAATCTTTACTAGTACTTGTAACTAGGGCACTTTGCCATCTCACGTCAGTGCTCAGCAGAGTTGCAGTCTGCTTTCAGATAAAGCTGTCTTTGAACCGATCATCTTCTGTGTAGTGACTTGTATAGCCTATATTACGTTACATTAGAAGAGAAAAGAGACCAAAGCCCCATTTACCAAAGGTTAGGCAGTATTTTGCAGCAGCTACAGATTGGCTGTGACTACCGTGTTGATGTCAAAGCAAAAGGGGGAAGAAATTAAACCTCTAAAAATCATCTCTGAATATTTTGCAATCAACCTGCACTGCTTTGGCGATCTACTGGTCGACCATGATCGCCCCCTAGTTTTGTTTGCCAATTTGATGAGTGTTCAATTTTTTTTCCCGGGGGCTGGGTCATTTTGTAGGAAAACCATCAACAGCGTTGCACTGAAACTTGAGGAGTACTGGAAAGAAATCCGCTACAAGAGGGACCAAGAAGATCCTAACTGTTCAATTCCTTTGGAAGACACCTTGTAAGTGTACGACTAAGTGTAAGAGCTTGAATTAAATTTTGACTAATTAGTGAATGTTATGTTATTATGTCTCCTGTGACTACTGTGACCATGAGGAAATTGTTGTCTTATGATGATAATGGGACCATACCACACTAGCCAAAGTTGTTCTGTTGCATGAAAGGGTGATGAAGCCATGCCTATTACCAGAGCAGAGGCCTGCTGTCTCTTGTCAGAAATTACCATCATACTGTTTTTAGCCAATTTATTTGATCTGTTCTGTGTTGTCTCTTAGCAAACGTCCGGATCAGAACTGGGTCCAGTGTGACAAGTGTCTGCAGTGGAGGAAGCTCCCAGACGGCATCGACCCAGAGAGGCTCCCAGATCAGTGGTTCTGCATGATGAATCCAGACCCTCAGTACAGGTGAGCTCTCTATTCCCACTGTAGTGTTCAGAGCAACTGATGCTGTTGTTGTGTGAGGGAATCAAATAAGGTGTTGTGTGAAACTCAACAAATGTTGAATTTGTAAATGATGCACCATGCTTCCCATAAACTGTTCATCGAACACACAGAAAATGTATAGTTAATTGTCCATACAGACTTTAATCTATAGTTTAATAGAATAAATAACTCAATAGACTATATGTATTTATTGTAGACTCATTACTTGACAAGCTTAGTGCAGTGTAGAGAATCATTATGGAAGTAGCTAGCAGAGATTGTAAAAGCGGCTTTTACAATCATCAACTTTCGTGTTCTATTTTTGCAAGAGGGGGAACACACCTTTATGTAGAACACAGTCGAGCTCTCATACGCTGATATCAAAGATCATTGAAGAGTTTGTTGTGACAGAGACTAAGGAAAAGCAATGAGAATATCCCAGACATGCTTAAACACAGTACTGTGTGCTTTCAGACCTCATATATTCTAAATCATAATGTTTTCTTTGCTTGTTTGTCTCCTCAGGAGTTGTCAGGTACCACAAGAAGAAGCGGATTCAGACGATGAGGTTACCTATGCAAAAACATACAAACAACAGTAAGTCACCCTTTGCCTTCAGATCCATATCCAGAATCATTGCCAGGCATACTAATTTAGGTTTTATGACAAATGTACAGGTATGTTGATTGCTACCGCAACACCCAGCGATCACAATGGCTCCTCTCCAAATACATAAAACCAAATGATTTTAATTAGCGTGACTCTTCAGCCAGATAAACAAGCAAATTAGTGAAAACACCTGTGTGAGGTGGACAAAATGTAAAATCTTTTGCTACACAGGATCTTAAGAATTCTTGCATCTAATATGTGAAGGTATCTAGCATATTAAGACGGGGATAACAGTCACATACATCATGAAATTACAATGCAAATTGTAACCTGATAAAAAATGTTTTTGTCAAACAGTGAGCGCAACAGCAAAATCCAAATGGAGAGGCAGAGGCAACAGGTACTGTAGACATGCTTGACTGATTTGTTTCCTGTTGTTGTAAAATGAGCACAACACAGTTGAATCATACATAAAGGGGAGAGATCCAGAATTACTGACTAATTACTCTCTAGTCTAATACTTTACTTCACTTTAATACGTGTGTGTGTGTGTGTGTGTCCGTCCGGTGATGATTATCTTCTCAAACGTTTTAATATATTTCTCCTGGTCAGATGGAGGAAGTGCGGAAGAAGGAGGAAATTGCCAGGCTGGACAGGCTGAAGGAGCAGAACGAGGAGCTTCGGCGGCAGCACGAGCGTCTGAAGCAACAGCTCAGACAATCGGTGGGTGGTTTGGATGGCCTGCAGACTGCCAAAGGCTCTGCATGAGGCTTAGAGAAACCCAGCACAGATGGAAGCTGGGCGAACTGAGAGTGCAGGCGTTTTACTCTGGTCTTTCCAAGCCCAGTGTGACTAATGGTAGCAGAAATCAGTAACTGGGTTTTCATCCAACATTTTAATGTGCATGTACATGCTGAATGCAGTTTGTGCATTTGTTGCATTTCTGCCTGCACACTTTAGTAAGTGTTGTACTGACAACAATACTTTTTTCATGCCACGCTGAGTCAAAACGCTTCCCTTGATTAGGTGAACAATCTAGTAAAGATACAGTAAAGGCACATGGATTTGTATATTCCTTAGCCAAACAGTCTAGAATATGCAACTGAGATGAATGGTAACCTGCTTAGTGGTTCTACTTCAAGTGATGAGTTCACATGAAAACAAAATGGCCTAAAAGTCATATTGCGGAATAATTTCAAGCATATGGAGTATATATTGACAACTATTTTAAATGTGCAGTCTGATTTGATTTCAGAATGTTTTTGTTTTTGGCCCAAAGTAATATTGAGGTGAACCTTCAACCTTTAAAATGGGTCAAAGGTCAAACAGGCTTTGGCTGGTCAAATTATTACTAATTGAAAGCAGAATACAAGTTGATTCAAAATAATCAAATAACATTAAGGACTTTAGATAACAGAATTAATTAAACTAAAGGAAAACTGTAAATAATTGTAAAACATTTTAGAATAAAAAGCAAAGAAAGATGTCCCAAGATGTTCGTGCATTCATCCCCTTTGATAAAGGGAGCAACCGAACATTGCTAGAGAATATTAAGCTCGTAGTATGCGTGGGCACTTCTTGACAAATAGATGTTTCACTCAGGCACCACAGAGCGACGCACCGTAGAAAACGTCATACCATAGGAAATGACAAGGACATTGACAACTAGCGACGCCATTGTAAAGAATATAAGTTAGGCTACAGTACGTAAATTACTGGTTAATGACTAGGCTCACATAAGACTTGCATAAGTCGACACAAATGCATGCAATCTTCTGCACAATCGTGTAAGATAATAGGATAGGCGGATCATCTTTGCTATTGTTACATGATTATTAATGAAGTCTGTATGAAATTGAAAGTATACCTCTTGTGTTTGTACTTGTTAGTGTTAATCTAAAAAAAGTGAAAGCCTACATTATATGAATATGATCTACTGCACATAAAAAAAAAAACACAAACCAAATCTGAGCTGCTCTATTGTGATAGGCCGGTATAATAAAAATCTCTACCATTGGCCAAATTTATATTGTACATTGTCTGTACCATTTATTTTGCCCACCCCTTTTATGTACCTTCAGTTACTATGTACCTCACCTTTGAATGTCTGTCTACACAGAGAGAATTGCCTGGAAGGCTATCTTTGCCTATACAGAGAAGTGCTGTGGCAGCAGCGCCCCACAGTTCCAGTTCCCTCAGCCACACAGGTGAGTGGATGATGCCGCAGGCTGTGTGTGATTGCTTATTGATAATGAGACTGGTATTTCCTGTGTTTGACGGAACATATTTCTGGTTTTACAGGCCCGTCCTCTGAGGGCATGCCTATCATTACTAATGTCTGCTCCCTCTCCACACCGTCCAGGTACACACCACAGCACTATTGTCATTCCACTCTATGGCAAAATGGTTTTAACTGCTGGTAACTCTTTGATTTGATGACAACATAGCTGTCTTCATTGCATCTTATCATTTCATTTCTTAATTTTTAAACTCGTAGTGAATATTTAAATCTAGATTTGTCTGTGATGTTAGAAATGCAGTGCTAATAAACTGTTAAACTCTCATACTCCTAGAATGAAGAGGAAAAGAAGCTCGTTTGACAGTGTAGAAGCAAAGCAAGCACGGAGCAGTCATTCTCCGGGGTCTGAAGCTGCTACTGCATCGTCGCCGGCTGCAGCATGCCCGGCGCCTACTGTGGTCATCCCCGATGACGACGAAGAGGACAACGATGACGACATTGTCATTGATGAAACCAAGAGCACCCCCAAACCCAAGGCACCAACCTTTGACATTTCCCGAGTGAAGACGGAGCGGCGGACCAGCGAGGTGCCAGGGTTTCTCATGGAATGTTCTGACGACGCGGCCCCGGAGGTGCCCGAACCTGTGTCAACACCAGCGGCGGCGACTTCTGCAGCAACACCGACCCGCGAACCCCCTAGTCCAGAGCAGGTACAGGTCAGTACCACCACCCAGACAGAAACTGGTGTGGCCATTAAGGAGGAAAACGAGGAGCTGAAAAACACAGCACACAACCAAGAGGAAAATGGAAGGAAGGATGCGGAGGTGGAGAGAACAGAGGCAGGCACGTCATCGCTCACAAGAGAAAAGACGGTGACAGAAGTGGGCAACAACAAGGCAAAAGCTTTGGCAGCCTCACAGATGGAGGCGCAGTCAGCTGAGGAGGGTTGCTCAGCCAGTCCACAGGGGATCGAGGTAAGGGAGTCTAGAGAAGGTGCAGGCAGCCTAATGGAAGTGACAGAATCGCGAGAGACTGAACCATCGACAGGCAGAGACGGGGGAAGGGTTGCCGTGTTGCCTCCACGAGAGCTGGACAACGTCTTTCTCGTCGAGGCACAGCAGCAGCAGGACCAGCTGATGGAGCTGATGGAGAAGACCGCCACAGAGAGAGATGCCTATCAGACCGAGGTGCACCAGCTCACTGTCAAGGTTGTGGACCTGGAACAGAATGTTCTGGAGCTCACCCAAAAATCGGTTAAGAAAGAACAGATCCATCATGCTTGCCAAACGGATGGTCCAGAGGGCGAAGTTGATTACAAAAGTCTTAGACAACAAATCGAGCAGCTTCAGAAAGAAAGGGATGCGCTGACTGAGGAAAAGACACAATGGAAAGAGAAATACAAAGGGGAAGGGAGCAGCCACAGATCACCACAGAAAGAGCGGAAAGGGAATGAGGGATCTTGTTCATCGCAGGTTAATGTTGTGGATGACGGATTAGCCCTGCAGGTGGACTTCTTGCTCAGGGAACTGGACCAGTGTAATGTGGAGCGGGATGAACTGAAAATCAAGGTGAGAGGGAGAGGGAAAAAATTAAAAATGGAAACCTTTTGTCCTTTTCCATGCAGGACTGCGAGGCTGCATGCAGATAGATCTCTGTTCCAGAAATATAACTGTACAACTAGGTCAGTTGAAAAAGGTCTTTTTGGGCATGTGACACTACTGCGTGATGATTTACTAGACTAGTGCTCCTCTCAAAAACTTGAGACCTGACCAGAGTATAGTTACACTTTTTCCCCATAGCCATTGCCTCTGTCCAACAAACTGTCTGTTTCTGTTGCAGCTGGCCAGTCTGGAGGTGGAAAGAGCAGGCTTGGCCTCCCAGATGGAGCAGCTGCAAAAAGAACTGGAGGAGCTGAAAGAAGCTGGGAACAGGAGTCCAGCTGGAGCAGCCAGGGGTCAGAGTGCAGCTGTTGACTCGGGCCAAAAGGAGGCGGCCAGTGGGTCTTCGCCAAGCCGTCAAGCCCAGGCCAATGGCTCTAGAGTGGAGTGCCAGAATGGGCTTCCAGAGGTGATGGAGGTGGAGACCCAGGAAGAGGGAAGGACTCAAGCAAACAGCCAAACCCACGGCAGCCCCGGCCGACACGGCAAAGAAGAAAAACACAGGTGTCATGAGCTTCCATACATATAACATTACTGTTACTATTTTGTTATTATTACTATTACTGTTAACATTTTTGCATCCAACAGTACAGCAGCTGTTAGGCTTTTGCAAACAAAATGGAAGTCCTTAGACTGTGTGAAGTTTGTGTGGAAACAACAAGTAATTAAAAAAAAGTGATTTAAAGGAGCTATGTGAAATTCAATGGCATCTGAATGATGTCAATGAGATTGATTGCATCACAACAAAATAACATAGAATGCCCACATATTGTGAGACACCATGCTCACGTTCAAAATTGCATTGCTGTTGGTTAACTATACATATGCTCATTTAGGATACAAAAATACATGTTATTGTGTGGCCTCCTTCAGTTGTGACACGTGAAATGAGCATATTTGATCATTTTCGTGAGCATACTTTGCATTGGGTCATCTGTTTTGGCAGGCATATGCCTACATAATGTTTGCTGTGGCTGTATTTGAATACATTTGAAGTTGGCATTAATTAAAGATGTTTGGAGCAGAGGGAGAATGAGGCAGATTGAGATTTAAAAATGTAGAAAAGTCTTAATGGATACATACTACCAGATGTTTGTACTGTGATCCTAGAATTAGTTGTTTTTGTAATTGACAGTCTATTTATCCTTGTCTTTCTTTCCTCTTCAGGCTGAGTGAACTTCGACGCAGTGTGGGCCGTCTCCTGGTCACATTTGTCCCTGCTCTTGACCTTAATCAAGTCAACTATGAGTGCTCAGTCATCGATGAAATTCTAGACCAAGTTATCCAAGAAATCTCGCAGAGCGAAAATGGAATTGATGCCACGTAGCCTAAACCCAAAATATCTTGGGGGTAGAAAAAATAAACAATAAACAAAATCCACGTCTTTTAAAACTTCTTAAAAGAATATGCTTTCTTTTATAACTGAAAAAGGCAAACAAATGATCGTGTTGAATGTACCTGTTTCTGCCTATACTGTACATAGTTTGACATAATTTTATTTTTGTACTGCTACCTAGTGGTTTGTTATAAATTAAAACTGAACTTGCACTGACTGTACTTTGAAGATAAAAATCATTTTACTTTCCATTTTACATTTACTTTAAAACAAGTCAAACTCAGTGGATAATGGTGATAAGAACCCATTTCTTATTTAGTGTCTCCTTGAACTCATTTATACCATGTCTAAGAGGTTTTCTTGTCTCTTGTGAACGTATTATTGTGTGATAATTTTTCCTTTCAGTGTTTTTAGACATAACAAGAGATTCTGTTCTTCATGTTTCAAATACAATTGTTGTTTGTATATTGGTTGTGAGGATTTTTTTTACCTTTTTCTCTTTCAAGCAATTATGTACGGGATATGTGCCTTGCAGTATTCAAGTTTTTGTTTTATGCAACTCATTCGCTTTATGGACTTCAACTTTGAAGAAAAATGGAGAGAGGGTGTAGAGAAGATCAGAATTACAATTGGATCGTACACAATGACAGAAAAATTAAACAAAATCTAAGGAACTGTCTGTGTCATCACACCATTTGTCTTTGTTGTTAACAAACCATAAATTCAAGAAAAGTCAGTATTTCAGTAGATTGTTCTGTGTTTGTATGTCTTCAGTCTCTTTGAACGCTTTTCTTTTATAGGCTACTGGCATGTACATTGTTCCCGAAACATATGCTGTCAGTTCTTTCATTTTCTTTGTAAATAATAATGTATATATATTTGTATTATTATTTAGTAATTTTACCTTTTGACTGCACAAATGGGTACTGTAAAATCAAAGATTGTTATGAATATATTTCATTACCACTTTTCTTGAGCAATAATAAAACGAGTTGCAAGATGTAGAGTAATAGTTTGAAGTGCATTTCAATGTTTCTTATTTCCTATTTCCTGAGCTGCAGGGCTGATTTTTGGCTATGCTATTGGCCGCTCTGCGCTGTTATTGCGCAGCTATGACTGGATGTGACGTAGATGTGACGTAGTCCTTTAATGACACTTCTGTCACAGACCGCGAATGAAAATCAACGCGGGAAACTTGTTAGCTGGGGAGCATTGTGAACATTTGGGAGCAGACAAGGTTAGCACAAATTAATGTGACAGTTGTTGTATATTTATGTATATTTATGTTATGTATAGTTCTTAATTCTCGTAGTAGTTTATTTATAAAAACTATGTTGAGTTGGCACCGAACTTTGCTCTGAAGAGTTCCGAAGTCAGCAGTGTATGCATTACCTAGCAAGACAGAGCTAGCTAGTTAATACATAGCTAACAGTATACCATTGAATTGTAAGTAAAAAGCTGAGACGATGCTAGTTAGCCTGGCTAGTTGTTAAGTTGTCGAATCAAAGGCAAGTTGCTCGTCTAAGGTGAAATTTCCTGTAGACAGACATTTACTTGTAGTGTTACGATTTGAGCAGAGGTAAATAATGTCGTGCAGCGGTATCAAGGTAAGTAATACGCTACAGGTCAGGTAATGTTATAGTAATGTTATAGTAATGTTAAAGTAATACGCTACAGGTCAGGTAATGTTACACAATTAATTACAGTTAATTTACTAGCAAGGTCGCTGTAACGTTAACATTATATTAAAAATCCACCTATTTGTAAACTGTAGTATTAATATTATTTGCCAACGTTAGCACCAAATTAGAATAGATGCTGTGATATGTTTACATTGTCTCAAGGTAAACAGCCTTACCTTGAGACAAGTTGAATCCTCTGGAGGATCCTCTTTCGCTAGCTTGGGTTAGCGATGTCCTGTTGTGTTGCTTTTTTCCCCCTGCATTGTTCCCTATCTAGTTTCAAATGATAAACGTCCTCTTTTGCCCTCTTTGATTTTGCTTCCTCTGTTTGTAGAAAGAGAAAGTATGAAGGTGATAACCTGTGAGATTGCCTGGCACAACAAGGAACCCGTCTACAGTTTAGATTTCCAGAGAAATCCTGAGGCCAGGATAGACCGATTGGCCACCGCTGGAGTGGACACTACAGTTAGGGTAAGGACTCTAGACGAGACGATGCGTTGCGTCAGGCAGAAGTATGTGAGGTTGCTTTGTGTTTAGATAGGGCATCATGTTAACATTTTTATTCTCATTTCCATTGGTCATAATGTTGAAAGAAATTTCCTATTCACACCTTACTAGATGCATTAATTAATGGATGTCAGTATAGGCTGTCAGTATAGTTCTGTTAGTCAGGATGTCAGTATAGTTCTGTTAGTTATTCAGGCTGTCATCAGCAGTATGTGATTCAGCATACAGTACTTGGGCTCAGATAGGCCATCCTTACCTTTGAGTTTTTCAACTATCGCTGCTTCCTGTACTGTAGATATGGCGAGTAGACAAAGGTCCAGATGGGAAGGCCATTGTGGAGTTCCTCTCCAATTTGTCTCGCCACACTAAAGCAGTGAACGTGGTCCGCTTCTGTCCCACTAAAGAGCTTCTGGCATCTGGAGGAGATGGTGGGTTTGTGATGTAATTTTGTCAAAGAGGAAATGATTGCTCAGCAAATGCTTTCTTATATATTTTTTCCCCTTCTTAATCAAATCAATTTAATATTTTTTTATTGATCTGCCCTAGATAAACCTGGGTTCCTGGGTTTTGGTGGTTCAGAAATAGACTGTAATGAGTTCACCTCCATACTGACCCACAGAACAAATTTTAGTTGGCTAGCATTGAGCCTGAGCCAGATTATGGCTACCTGTTTAATGTCTGAGAAACCTGTCAATAGTAACTGTGTGTTAATGATGGCCGTGTGGTTACCCAGATGGAGTCATTCTGCTGTGGAAGTTGAATGACAGTAAGGAGACTGATCAGACTTTAGCTTTCCATGAGGATGACGATGTAAAGCTCAACAAGGAGAACTGGAATGTTCTGAAGACCCTAAGGTGAGCCTGTCATTAATATTATGTAGTTAAAGGCTGGAATGGCTGTAGTTTCCCACCATAGTACCTCCCACCCGTACCAGTCTGCTTACGTGTCTGTTTTCTCTGTGGTAGGGGTCATATTGAAGATGTTTATGATATATCCTGGACTAATGATGGAAACTCTCTGGTCTCTGGGTCTGTGGACAATACTGCCATCATGTGGGATGTGACCAAGGGTATATCTGTGCTGCTTATTTTATACAGAATACAATAGACTGCAGATAACAATGCCTTTTTTCTGTTTCCTTCTTTGCTGGGTCTAAAAGCATACAATTTCTGTATTGAGCCATAGTATTGTATAATTTTTATATAATTGTGTGTATGACTAATGCTTATATGCAGGTCAGAAGTTGTGCATCTTCAATGACCACAAAAGCTATGTGCAAGGTGTGACCTGGGATCCTTTGGGACAGTATATTTGCACACTGAGTTGTGACAGGTAGGCAAATGGATACCTTTGGATGCACTTTAAAACGTGCCCCCTTTGGTCTTTATGTGCTACACAATCCAGCCGTCTCCAAATCAGATTTGACTTCCATGTGTTGAATAAGGTTTTAAAACACTGCAGAACATAAGCTGCTTCGTGTAAACCGCAGGACCAGGCTTTGGGGGAAAAAGTTGTGCATTAACTGCACCCATGTGCATCCCCTGTGTTTTATCACCATTTTCTTTAGGGTGCTGCGTGTGTTTAATACCCAGCTGAAGAAGAGGTCTTTCAGCATCAGCAAGATGATCTCCAGTAGTTCAGCAGAGGGAGAGGTATGTGGGGAAAGGGTTTTTGTGTAATTGAAGATCCTGCTTTTTGTCTCATTTGACTCAAAGTTATACACTCTACAGTGTAGAGACTTTATGACTCATTACAGATTTTGTGTTGTAGTATCTCACCAATAGAAACTTGTTACCACATACTCAAGGGGACAGATTTTGCAAAACGGAAAGAAATCTTAGACTACGTATGCACGGAAAATGGCAGTATTATTATTATTTTTTTTTTTTTTTTTGTGGATTCAAAAGGGTTTGCCTCCACACACATTGTGTCCAGAACAGGGAAATTGAGGGAGTGGCATAGTACTTATGCCATGACAGTAGGTGGCGTGTTTGCAGAGTAGATGTCAGAGCGTCAAGTAAGGGCATAACATGAAGAAGTGACGATAAACACAGCAAATGTGGAAGTTTAGCCTACGCTCAGAACTTTCATTTGGAAGTATACATTCTTCTAACATGCTACTTTTAAGACTAGTAAACTTTCAAGTTGAAGGTTTGTAAAGCCTGTTAGTGAACAAGCTAGTTTCTTGGCGGTTTAGGTAGAGCAAGTTCCACATTTTTATGCTAGCGGGAAATAGGCAATGCTTGCAGCAAAGATTTATAGCTGACTGTCTCTGTGGAAATTATCACAGGTAGGAAAAGGCATTTTCTAATTATGAGACAAACTGACAGACAGACACTATGTCCTTGCCACACAGGTTAGGGTTGGAGCTAGAGCTATGTGGTCATTGTTGCCACCGTTTTAGCATTTTGCACACAGCAACAAGTATCCGTTACTGTGTGCTTTTCACTTTGGAACTCGTTCTCGAAAAATATTGTTTCAGGCCACCCACAATGCTGGTCCCATGTGGATGAAAAGTCAAAACAATAAAATACCTTCCCTTTTTTACCCAAAAATGTTCCCGTGTGTACAAACCCTTTTTCCTTTTTTATTATTTATTTATTTAGTTTGGGTCAGTATTAGGATCAGAACATTTTGTGTGAAGATTAGGAGAGCCACAAAATAGAATGTCTTAGACAGGCAACATGTTTGGCTAGTTTCACTTAATTTGACCCCTAAAAAAAGAATACCATACCTGCCTATTTATGTCCTTTTTGGTTGTATTCTTCTGTTGATCCTGCCATTTATTGTTTGCCTGCTCCTCCCATATTTTCATACAGGTGAAGAATTACAGGATGTTTCATGATGACAGCATGAGGTCATTCTTCAGACGGTTAACCTTCACTCCAGATGGCTCTTTCCTCCTGGCCCCTGGTACCTCCACACATATACAAATGCACACATACAAGACACATGCAAGCACACAAATGTACTGACATACACAGTATATTGTTCATCATTCTAATTTAGTCATCACAGTATATTGACCTGAATGTTCTTCCTTGTTTTCAGCGGGATGTGTGGAAGCCGGAGAGAATGTCGTCAATACCACATACGTGTTCTCCAGGAAGAGCTTCAAAAGGTGTGTATGTGAGTGAGTGTGCATATTTATGCATATTTCTGTTTGGATGAGTGGTCATCACCTGCTGTAAATATTTCTGTAGTCTCCTTTGCTCAGTTGCCCTTAAGCCCGTCATACATACAGCTGACATGGGAAAAAGGAGAAAAAAAACACACTGCAATGTTGAGTTCTTTTATGTTGCTTTGTGTTGCCTGTGTATGCACTGTGCATATAAAAAGTTGGACTGTATTGTGCAATCATGTGGATGCGGTCCAGAGGAACAAAATGTAAACAGTGCCAGCATGTAGTTTAGTAGAAGCTTACATTTTACCTTTAGTGCACTGCCCATTAAAGACAACATAATTCCAATTAAGATTACATTTGATAACAAGATGCAGTTGAAACGGGCATTGTCATTCCTGTTTTGTTTTGTTATAGAAGAAAGAAGTTTAAAGGAATATCTGATGACATTGCACTTCTTGACCAAAGTAGGCTAGCTAGCCAACACTGATTCAACATGTCAAACAAGTGAAAAAAAACACAAAGAGGTTTGTTAGTGGAGCCATGCACACCAGGCCAGTTGGAGCTACAGATACTCATCGACCAGTCAAACATTATCAGACATCCAGCTATCGTTTGTATACACAGCTGGTTTTAAGGAGAAAAAAGGAGACTACTCTTTAAGGCTGGTGTTTGTGGAGTGTTGTATTAAAATTTGCCTCTCGGTTTTAATACCACTTAAGACAAGCATCAGCTTTTGAGTGCAGTCTCCTTTCTTCTCTTTTCAATATATTTCATTTGTTGGAATCCATGCTCCAAGCAGAACATTTTGATCTATTAAAGGTGCAGAAGCAAACTCTATTCTGCTGTTGTCCACAGTCAAGTCTCTTCCCAGTAGATTCCAACGGTGAACTCAGTTTGATGTGTTCTTATAAGAAGCTTCAGTATCATTTTACAAGAGATTTGGACCTCCCTGCATTGCATCATCATCGTGTACTCTACGCTCTAAATTGATCTGTCTGTTTTTAATAGGCCAGTAGCACATATGCCCAGTCCTGCTAAGGCTACACTTGCTGTGCGCTGTTGCCCTGTCTACTTTGAGCTACGAACAAAGAAGGGAGAAGGTGAGGACAATCTATTGGGGTGGGCAGTCTATTAGTACTTCACAGAAATCGCACAGGATTTTAATGTTGTTTAAAAAAAAAAAAAAGTATGAAATGCACGTCAGGCTGGTATAAACATTGTGCCAGAGCAGGATGTTGCAAAAGATATATAAAGTTCATATGGTTGTCTCTTAAGAATTGCTTTAATTTCACAAATTGAATCTTTACACCTTAAATGTAAAGCAGACACATTTAAGGTGTATGATGTACTGAACTAACTGCTTTTTAGATGGTGAGGACAAACCTCTTCCGAACACCCTTCAGCTGCCATACCGTGTGGTGTTTGCTGTGGCGTCTGAAGATTCCATCTTCTTCTATGACTCCCAACAGAGTCTCCCATTTGGCCATGTCTCCAACATACACTATCATACACTCAGTGACCTCAGCTGGTCAGTGCTCACCACTCAAGCCATTTACAGAACAACCACTTTCCCAGAGTTTACTGTCTAGCCATAGAAGGCTAAAAATGCTACATGAAAGCATTGACTATGTCTCTTCTTATGCCCTTCCACTTGCAGGTCCAAAGATGGGCTAGTTTTGTCTGTGTCTTCAACAGATGGCTACTGCTCTTTTGTCACGTTTGATGAGAGTGAGCTTGGGACCCCTCTCAAAGAGCCTCCCACCCTCAAGATTCCCACACCGGGCTCTGCCCAGGAGAAGAAGGGCAGGAGGACTTCGGCCAATGGCAGGACGGCTTCACCTGTGCCCCGTCTTCCCAAGACTCCTGTCAGTCAGGAGAAGGACAAAGCGGCCACTACCTCACCTTCTGCCGGAGCCATCATGGCGTCCCCTCCACTTGCCAAACCCAGCCGTGCCGATGAAAAGACGCCACAGAACCCTCAGGCTAAGTCACAGCCGCGCCGAATCACTCTGAACACGCTCACTGCCTGGAGCAAATCCAGCACCCTAAAAAACACCAGCAGCTCCCCCAGCTCAGCCCCCGCACCTGTAGCTACAACGCCGGGCACCCCCAAATCTACCTTCACGACACCCAGAACCCCCAAAACTACCCCCTCTACCCCGACTATGTCTACAGTGAATACCCCTACATCAGCAGCACTGGGCACCCCCAAAACTGCTCCATCCACTCCCTGCAGCAACAAGGGTCAATCGGCTCCCCCAACCCCTCTGGGACTGACAAATCAGAAGAACAGCACCACTGCCAAGGGTCCTACTCCCAGGTATGGATCTTTTCTAGTGCTTGACTTTTCCTGAACAAGTAGTGGTATTTCTGATTATGACAATTAGTGGGTTCCATTTCTTGTAAGGTGGCAGATGTGATGTGAATGATATCCTAATAGTTCACACAAAACTAGTAATATTCTTTATTGCTGAGGTTATTTATTACACTCAGTTTAATGGATATTTCACGTGTACATTGTGGATTTTGTGTACATTGTGGATTTGTGCCTCAATCCAGCAATAGACCTGACCCTGAAACTTTCAGAAACTTTCACAGTTCACAATTTCTGTATAATGGCTTTAAAAATTTGATAGATTCCCTCGCTTTAACTGATGCATGTAGGTCTGTATCACTCTGGATGTCAGATGTCATTGAAGACGTTACCAAGAATACGTAATTTTACAAATTGGGTAGGGTAGGGTAAGTGTACCCATTAAGCCCACCAAAATCTAAGTTTAGACATTTTTCATTGATATTGACATGGTTTGCAGGAGAACTAAGATTAAACTGCAAGATTAATCTCTCATTTGAAAATTTAAGCATACATTTTTATAGATTTTAAAAGATATAAAAAAGATATTTTATCAAATTTGTTAAAAGTCTGGCATGGGCTTAATTGGTCCCATGGCATCATTTAAACCCATGGGTGTTCCAAAAAAGCATATTCTTTTAATTAAATATAATAAATTATTGCTTTACAAGAATTAAAAAAAAACAGCAATGGATCAATTCAGTAGCATGTTAAATAGATAAAACATAGAAAATAACTCAACTAATCTAGGTCTGCTCAAGTGAAGTCCAAACCTCACTTATATGGGACTTGCAGGGACTGTGAAGAGGCACAGACACGGTTGCCTCTAGACTGAACCATCACCTCCTCACAGATGTCCCTTCATAATTTTTGTTATTGTTTTATTTATTTTTCTTTCTATCTTTTTTCTATCTTTCTTAATTTGTTTATTTCTTTATTCATTCCCTCATACAAAACCCCAACTTTGCTGGCCTAACTTTTGTTTAGATGCACACTTATAATGGTACTTTGACTGAGGATGATCTATTCAGATTCAGTCTATGTTAAGTTCATGTTTATATTGTCAGCAGGGTATTTCTCACTGCATCCATTATGCCATCATCCAAATGTCATCTGTCAAGGTAGTCAGAGAACTTTAGTTAAAATTGTGCTGTTTGTCATTTGAAGACTTTCAAGTAACTCAGAATTCAGAAGAGCATCTCAGATTCTACCATATATCCAAAAATGACCTATAAACAGCTACAGAATGAAACTGGAAAAACTGATCCAAATCCAAAGATCGATATCTGGGTCGATCCCTGCGCTCGAGCAAACCTGTGTGCCTGCATGTTGGTGCATGCATGTGAGTGGGCCCTGTGACCCCAAAGTCTAACGTTACGGGGTCTAAGGTCAAAGTTTGAGAAAGGGTGCTCTAAAGTTAGCATGCAAACCACATAGTGCCAGGCCAGCTCTCCCACAGTATCATGTTTTACAATATCAAAGTGTAGCCAATCTATTAAATACCAGTAAATACAAAGCTGTGTTCAAGAAGATTCAAAACTGAAAATATGCCATGAAAACACCACATACAGCTTTAATTATCAGAACTGCAGCTCTGTGGTCAATGGCTCTTTCTGAAAACGAAAAAAGACTGTGCAGTTCCCCATAGTTGACCTTATTCTAATACATTACATTAATTTACATAGTTTACCTTCTTCTAGTTATCTAAATATCTCCACAGTAGCCCTGTTTACATGGATAGATTTTCTGCATTCCGATTAAACTGTTCTGATTAAAAATTCTTGGTCATCTGTTTACATGCAGCAACATTCTATTCCGATCAGACGTTAGTGGTCATGTGACGTAGGCGCACCTTTAGCCTATTTTTAAAGTGACCTTAAAATGGTCAAATTGAATGAAAGGTGAGCACATAAACAACTGTCAGTTGTCTCAGAAAACTGTTGTCACCTTGGCAAAGATATCACCAGGCTACATGGTCCCAAAGTTGTCCCGAGTGTGAGCGAAATGTTGTGGATGATCACAGCGACAGTGAAATAGCTATCAGAGGCTTTATTTCCACGAAATACAGGTTTGTTCATGTTGAAAGATAAGCGATGAGCATGTGCAAAAAAAAAGTTAAATCAGATCGATTGTTGGAATAGGAACAGAATAAACCACCCCTTTCGATCTGATTACAATTTTAAGCAGATCAGAAACTCTATTCTGATCAGAGTGTTTACATGTTATTTCTGTTTTATTCTCAGATTAAAAGTGTCCATGTAAATGGGGCTAGTAAAGAAGTAAGGAATTGATAAAGAATCCGAGAACTGGACAGAACAGTGGCAACAATAATCCCACCAGTTTCATCCATACTTCTGTGTGAATATGCAGAAATATTGTCTAAAGATTTGACTACCTGTACATATGCTTCTTTATGGGACTATACATCACAGTACAACCTACCGGTCATGTGATGAACAACAAGTAAAATAGCCAATCTGTAGTTATTTAAAATGTTTATCTGAAGGCACAGGAAACGGAAAGATAAAGTTATGTGCTTCTTCTTGGCTCACTCAAAAGAGAAGCTGGCATGACACAGGCTCTTTGGCTAGGCAGAATGAGGAGGGGCCACCCCAAACATCCTTTATGTCTCTGGTGACTCCTTGGACACTTGGGTGGGAATTCTGCCCGAAACTTGCTGTACAGAATATCACCCATTGCCTCTATCACCCTTTGGTCATGCCTTTCCTATTTTGGTTAAGCAATAAGCTCCTCCAGCTGTAGCTAATCAGTGAGGTCTTCAGTTTGTCGGTGGCTTGGCCCCCTGCCTCTTCTGGTAACAATTTTTCTGAACCAGCACCTTAACCATTCAACTTCATCTTCAGATTCCCCTTGGTGAAATGTCATTATAGTACTGCAAAAACAACGTAAGCACACATTTTGTATGTTATTAAATGCGCCGTACAGATTTTCTTTAGAGATAAATATGTGTGGTCCTTGGGCACTGCTGGGGCAAAGTATGTTGGGTATCTATAACTTTTGCACAGTACTGTATCTCCAAGTTAGACATTTTTTTTAAATGCATAACAGTGAAACATATCCAGACCAAATACATGATATGACGCATGTTACTCAGCAGAATATTTTGAACAATTTAAAAATTGTTAAGATTGGATAACGTGATCTAATCTGATGTCAAAACCCTTTTTTCCCCATTTGAACAGCCCCTTTTTAAAGAGTTCATCCAATCTGAAATCCAATCAGATTTGGAGTCTGGCATCTCTTGCAGGGGCAGATATTTCTAATCCTAGCATTGTAATGGTGGGCATAGACTAGGCTTAAAAAATGCAGACTGATAATACACTGCATCAGCTGTCAGGAAATAATGTAATTACTTTCGCTGTCTAATGGTAGACTTTCCCAACTGCAGTTTGTTGCCGTTTGCAGTTGCTTCTACCGTTTACTGTCATTTCAAAACTAATATGATCCCTTCTGGCCAGTCACTGGACAACTCCCTTTTTTGGTTTTGTGAAAACAGTGCATTAAGAGAGGCCAGTCTATCTTGGTGAAATAGATGCATCTTCTAGACAACCAGGGTCAGGCAGGCTGCCTGAGTGATTGCAATCAACCACAATAAAAAAAAAAAGTGTTGTGCAGTTATCTAAAGGAATGCTGTTATCTTTGTAGGTACAGAGTTATATGTGAGGTAAAATGAGCTTGGACTAACCCCTGATCATCAAGACTAGTAACGCTTTAGCTTATCTTTAGCTTGCCTTAGCGTGCTATCAATGACCAGAAATGATGAACAAGCTTAATTTACTTGGCGCAGCGAAAGGCTGTGAAATCTCGCGGGCTGTGTTTTTTTTTTTTTTTTTAATATCTGGTTTCTTTTCAATACAGATTTGAAGAGAAACACAGTTTTTGTTTACCTGTTTTAGTTTACCTGTTTTAGAAGAGACATTTTGTCGGGCACCTGGTGGCTGCAGGAACAGAATTAAGCAACACACTTGATTAGACTTGGCACTGGACTCCTGGCATTGTTTTAGTTTCCAGACCAGGTCTGATGGCCAGGGAGACCCAGGGTGGCAGATCGTTAGCCCCCCTGCTGCTTGCACATCAACAATGAGTTCCTCAGCGCTGCCCTGAAACAATGGCCAGTCTGTCCATGCGTGTTGTCAAGGGTCTGCAAGAGAGGGCAGAAAGGAGAGAAAGAGAGAGAACCAAAAACAAAAGTGATGTGAATTGGTAGACAAAATCAGGGAAGTGTGAAGGGAGAGAGGGAGAGGAAGAGGAAAATAATATTGAGGCATAAATGATGGAGGGGCACCAAATGAGCTGTACATTCAAAGCTCAGTTATCACTTTTCATTGTCAGTGGACTGATGAGAAGTGCATAAGTACAGTCATTGCTTCACTGACTGTGTGGCCAGTTGTGTGCTCCAGAAGGGGACGGTTGGGGAAATGCTGTCAGCTAGCTTGACAGGTGATGGCATATGCTCATTCCCACCCTCCCTGTTTGAAATAGGTCTTGTGTAATGGTGGGAAACTGCAGAGGCAATGAGGTGAAATGGGATGGGGGCTAAAGTGAAGGAGGAGAAGTCTAGGATGGAGGAAAATCTGGCCTAGAAGATATCTACACCTTCTGGCATGCATTCAATGGAAGCTGTTATTGTTATCCATGTTAATGGATATGCCTTGTGTGTATGGTTTCTTTTTAATATCATGTTTTCAATCAGGACACTAGTGGAATTTATTTCACAACTTGGTATACCAGTTTATCTCTAGGAATTTAGAAGAATGTAGTAAATTCATTTTAATAATTTCATTGTTCATGTTTAGTGCTTTAGATCATTTTGTTTTAGAATATTAGATAGCTTTGAGAGATTCTTTATTAGATATTCTAGATAACTTGTGTTAGCAGAGTTAACGTCTGCTTTAAGAGATTGCTGAAAACTACAGAAAAAATATTTTGTAGCGTGCTTTCTTAAATTGACCCGTGGGCGTAGGTTTGCACTTTCATTACTGCTGATTTTAGAGTTCTATGCCACAAGGAAGTGGTGGTGGTTGAATGGAAAGATACTGTTGACATGAAGAATTGAGTATTGGTTGTGCAGTGTAGGCTGCATTTCCGTTAAACTTAATCATCTTTCACTTTCATATTAAATTAAATGTTTACAAAATACCAACAAAAATCGGTAATAAAATACAACTCATTTAATTGTGATGCCTTCCAATGTGTTCATGTTCATGTAAATACTTTCTATTCAATCCTGTGACCTCTCAAATGATGTAATAATCACATCAGATAATAAGTTACTAATGACTTTTTATTTTGTCCAGTTGCGGGATTGGACATGATCTGTTGATTTGTCTCTGATCTGTGTGTAGATTTGATATAAGACACTTTGCTTGTGTTTTGTAGGCGTATCTCCCTGACGTCGCTCATGTTGCGATCACCTGCTCCCTCTCAGAGCACCACTACACCCTCCTCCACTGAAAAAGCCAAACATGGTGAGTCATGCTAATCAAATAGCTGCTACTAGACCAGTGCATCAAGATTTTTCTGCAGCAAGCAAACAGTTTTGCTGCATTGGCAAAGTGATGTCAAGGTACTCTAAAAAGAATCTTGTTATTTGGGTCACTGTTTTTCATACTGTTGTCAACTGAACTCGGTGTGTCTTTTCTTCAGAGAGGCCATCCCCTTCTAGTGACCCTCTGTGCAACCCTCCAGAGTCTAAGCGTCCGAAGACGGACTCCCCCCAACCCAAGGGTTCTGGTGCCCCTGAATCTGAGGTGAACCCTGATCCTGCTCCAGCTTCTGCCCAGGGAGAGCCAAGCAAGGGCTGAGTCCAGTAGCTCTCTCCTGAATCTGTGTACCTCAAGCTCCCACACAGACTGAGCAACGACACCATCTACCCTCCTTAAGAGCGCACTTGTGTTTACATGTGCACACATCAAAATGTACCAGACTGTATATGAATCTTTTGAAGTGGAGAGGTCAAGAAAGAATTTTCAAACATGATCATGTCAATGTGGGACTACACACATTCTTTCACACACACACACACACACACACACACACATACACATACACGAATACATAGAGAAAGGCCATTATTATGGTCTACATTGCAACCTTGAAACAACAGCTGTTTAGTGTTTTTTGTTTGTTTTGTAAGGTAGTATTTTGTATATATTATAATATCCCTATGTGTAATCTACTTGTATGTCTACACGAAAATGAAAAAAAGAAGAAAAAATTTCTTTTTCATGTACTGTGGTCCCTTTTTTCATTGTCTATTCGAACTTAACATTCATATGAAATTCTACACAGGTTACCTGGACCATTTTTTAATTCTTGATATTCTGCAAAGTGATAAAGAATTTTCAAAGTATGTTTCTGGATTTTTCTTTTTATTATTATTATTATTATTAATAATAATATTATTTTAAATATCAACACGGCTCTACTACAGCCAACAGTCAGCAAAACAGTAGAATTGAATTGGTAACATCAGTAACTTGTAACATTTATAGGCAAATATTCTGTAGATACTACCAATCTGATACACTTGGAATTTGATTGTGCCTGTGATGGCATCATTTTTGCCAGTTATGGGGAGCTGACAGTTTGCACCCAGAAAAGAAAAAGTTAACAAATCACCTCCATGTTTATTAGGACAGTACAACCTGACTCTGGATCAACAAGGGAACAGAGTGTCTAATTGCACACTGAAATCTGAGGAAAAGGAGATGTAATGTGAAAGGTTTACAATCCAGGTGTTGCAGACATGTGGGTGGCTAAAATACAACAATAAGGTTCCTATGCAGTTTGGAAGTTGGAAGTATGGAGTTGTATGTTGGTCACTTCCAGGTCTTGATAAGTATGGAAGATGGGAAGGAGGATATGGTAAACTTTTCTAGATTACTATTTACCTTTGCTTTGTCGAATTAGGGGAGGTGGTGCATGGCCACTGAGCTGTCATGAATGTCACTGAAGACACTAAAAATGGGTGAATTTGAACAAAGCCCACTTGTGTCAACACACAACAACATACAAGTCAACTGTAATTCAATTGTGGTTGCCAAATTGGGTGCCTATTAGCCATAGTTGACAATTTTAATCCCCAGCCTAAATAAAGTTGTAACTGACCTTATTTTTAATAGATTAAAGTTTAATATATTCCATTTTAACATCAGAGAACATCCTGTCCTCTTTAATCTTTGATTTCCAAACTGTAGAAGGGTGGACTACAATGAGTTCTTGACTTTAATCAAAGCTTAAAGAAGAAATTTGGTGTGAATCAATCCATAGATCTGTTGCTTGAGGTCACTCAGTGCTGTTGAATTTTTTTAAATTTAATAATATCAAATTGAAATAGAATTTGATAAAACATACACCAAATAGTGAATCGTGAGAACACTAACTGAAAAGGGCACAGAAACTCACTTTCAGCATCATTTTCCTATGCCCCATTTTTTGTCTTTCTTCCTATAGACGGTGACCTCAAATAACAGGGCTATGGATTGAATCAAACTGGATTTCTCCTTTAACGCCAAAAATGGAAATCAAGAAACACTCCACAAAGGACTTTTGATCTACTTTTGTTGATCCCACCTCAGAGAAGTGGGTGGTAGCAGATAGGTATCCAAATCAAGCTCAGTCTCAGATTGAGATAAGCTGTAATGAAAGCAACACTTCTGTGCTGTGGCATACAATACTGAGATGATTGAGGTGTCTGCCAGCCATACATCATATCTACAGAGAACTACATTCCAACACAGTGCTTCCTCTACACATATACAATGGGAAAGTTTTCTAAGGCCTGGAGAGTTATTGAATATAAAGCTCTTGGTCTCATGGTGTTCCTGCATACCCATATTTCTCTGCAATACAGTAGGATTGTACTTACAGTAGGACAATGGCATTGTATTCGTTTAAAAAATTAAGCAAATATTGTAACCATATTGAGTCCTAATTTAAAGAAAGTACAAAAGTCAGTCCATAAGTGAAGTATCTCTTGCACAAATCCAAGCCATAGTGTGTGGGAGAGATTAGATGTCCCACAGATCTTCATAATAATTTTGTGTATGGAGCTGAAGCAAAGCACACCCACTGTTAAGACAGTTCGCTGTTGGTCTGAGGAATCAGTGCATAATAAGACTGGTTTTGATTGTGCAGAATGGGGTATGTTCCGTGGTGCATTAAACAGTGATATAGATGAGTATACAGAGGCAGTCACTGGATTCATACAGAAGTGTGTGGGAGATGTTTCAACAAAAACAATCCAAGTACATCCTAATCCAAAACAATGGATAAATAACACTAGACAAGCAGCTATTAGGGCCCATGATTGTACCTGTGTCAGGTAACGAGCTGGAGAAAAAAGCCTGATATGACCTGCATACAACAATCAAAGCAGCAAAATGGGACTTGGTTTCTGATTTTATAGAAAAGAAATGTGAGGTCCAAGTCTCTCACCCTTCACAGATGAGCTAAACAGCTCATATACCTGCTTTGAGGTTACAACCGGCCCTCCAGAAAGAACTTCTCCATTACTAACCTCTCAGCTGATCCAGGCCTAACGGTCACAGTGGCTGATGTGGGGAATACCTTCAAGCATGTCAACATTCACAAAGCAGCAGGGCCTGATGGGATACCAGGTTGTGTCATCAGAGCATGCTCAGAGCATGGGCTGGTGTGTTTACGGACAACCTTTCCTTGTCCACGTGTTGTACCAGCAGCTTCAAGTCATCCATTATTGTTTCAGTACCAAAGAAAAGCAAAATCACTCTCATCGTGAGTAATGTTTTGAGAGACTTGTGAGGAACATCATTTGCCGCATGATTCCACCTACTCTGAACCCTCATCTATTTGCCTGCAGACAGAACAGCTCCACTGACGATGCCATCACCACTGCACTGTATTCTGCCGGACACATCTGGAGAAGAAGGATACTTATGTAAGGATGCTGTTGTGCTTATGTAAGGACTACTTCTGCATTCAACACCATTTTCCCCAGTATACTTGACAGCAAGTTCAGGTGTCTTGGTCTACACACCAGTCTATGCAGCTGGATCTTGGACTTTTTGTCAGGGCCACATCAGGTGGTAAGAATAGGCTCCATCACTTCAACCCCCTTGACCATCAACACAGATACTCCTCAGGGTTGAGTCCTGAGCCCTCATCTTTACTCCCTGTACACTCACGACTGTGCAGCTATGTATAGCTCTAATATGGTTAAAGTTTCCTGATGACACCACTGTAATTGACCTGATCACCTACAGCGATGAGACAGCCTACAGGAGCGAAGTCAACAACTTAATGCAGTGGTCTAAGGACAACAAGCTTTCTCTCAGCGTTGCAAAGACCAAGGAGCTGATAATAAACTTCAGGAAGAAAGGAGATCAATTGTCCTATTATCATAAATGGTTCTATAGTGGAAAGGGTAAACAACTTCAGGTTCCTTGGTGTTAATATCACAGAAGATATTACCTGGGATAGCCACACTGACCAGATTGTTAGAAAAGCTCAGCAACATCTCTTCCACCTTTAGACGACTAAGGAAGTTTGATCCTAAAGGCCTTTTATAGAGGCACCTCGGAAAGCATCCTGACCGGAAGCATCACTGCATGGTTTGGAAGTTGCTCAGCTACTAGATGAAAGGCACTACAAAGAGTCGTATGCAAAACTTCTATGGATGTGATCTACCCTCCATCCAGGACTGTATAAAAGGTGGCACCAGTCATCCTAGTCATCCTAGTCATGGAGTGTTTCAGCTTCTACCATCTTTTCCACTAAGCGACAAGGCTTATGAACACTGAAACAATAACAGCCTAAGCCTGTGCCTTTTCACTACAACATTTTCCATTTTTTCCCTCACACACAAACTCTCTCTCTCTTTCTCTCTCAACACTTATAACAACATAATCTTTATTATTATTTATTTTTGAGGAGCAAAAACACAAGAATTTTACTTATACTAGTATAATGATATGTAAATAAATCTTGAATCTTTAAAAAGTGTGGAATTTTGAAATGGAATGTGAAATGTCGCCTGACGATGATGATTATGATGATGGCTACGAATCCTGACTGGACGAGTCTACACATCAAATCTGAATTATTTTTCACACAGATTCAAAATGTCAGATAGTGTTATTTTCATTGCCATTGTTCAGTACAATGATCAAAAATATAAACACAACATATTTTTTATGAGTTCTATCTATGCAAGGCATGAGGTGGCACAAAATGAGTGTCTGAGAAATTTGTTAAAATCAGTATTAGTGAGCGTTTCATCTTTACATTCAGCTCACAGAGAAAGATTCTGTACATTACCTCAGTAGTCAGAATGCCCATTGAACACTCCCACACATTTGTGGCATTGTGCAGTAAAACTGAAAATTTTTACATTTTCATTTCTGTGCAATGATCATGTTTTAAAATTAGCACTGTTTTATGCCAACACCTGTCAGGTGCTGCATTATCTTGGCAAAGGTGCAATGACCACTAGCACAAATTTGAATATATGAGTGTACAATTGGAAAACATTGTACAACATTGTGAGATTGCTCCTAGTAAATGGGAGCAAAAGCAAGTGTTTAGTACAGTTGCTATGTGTTGCATAGGAAACTGCTTTTGCTTGGAAACACATTAACCTGTGCATGACTGGAATCGTGTGCACTATGGACTCAAAGGAATACACTGGGGGCTCACTGGGGACAAGGAAAAGTGGAGAGCCTTTAAAACATGTTGGCCAACTGATATCTAAATTGTCTCAAGACAACGCTGTCTGACAGCCAGACTGAAGTACTGGAAAGCATATGAGGTTCCATGTGAGGCTATATTCCTTCTTGTGATGAGCTTCATATTGGTTCCCTCTTCACCTCACCCAGTGTCCTGTAAAGCACACCTCCAAGTTGTGCAAATCATATTTGGAGAGGAAAGTGTCAGCTGGAGAGGTATTTGTCATAGACAACCTATGCAGTAGGAGTCACATGATCTTTACCTGATTGATTTGCTGTGGGAGGAACTGCATCATAATGTCCATAAGTGTCCAACCAGTTTTGGCTGTCCGAATAATATGAAGCGAATGCACATAAGTTAGACTGGGACTTTTTTCTGTTGTGTAACCAGATGTTATCTCATAACAAGATCTATGAAAGGTGAATGATTTCTACAAAAAGGGTGTTACTTTCCGTCCCTAACATTTGGAGACTAGTGTTTCTCCTTTGTATTGACCTCTGTTTTGAAGGTCAGTCTTCCTTTGCTGATATGTTGTGATATGAACAACACAAATTGCAGTCAGTCCTGATGCTTTGTAAAATCGTTTCAACGGTTTGTGTGTGAGCACTGGTCTAGCACAGCATGGAGGGTATTGTCAATTTGTTTCGTCTCAGATTAATGCTTTGCTGTTGGTGGATGGATGCAGTCTGTGAGATCTAAGCCAGATTGAGTGAGTGAGAGAGTGAGGATACAGCCATGGCTTTTCCACCAAGTGCTTCAGGAAATTCCTGCTGCCCTACCCATCACAATTCCATCAGACGTGGATAGAGACAGTGTGACTCATAGAGTGAGAGGGTAAGACTGCTTCCCAAGCTGGAAATTACTCATCCTGTGTCAAAAGCAAACACTCATATCCCATGATGTCCCACTCTATTCCAGCTGAAATAAAATGGTCCTTCAGCCCGAATGCTTGCTAAGTTTACTGAGAATTACGTTTTGTGAGTTAAATGTAAAAAGCATTGTTCACCCAGAATTTTGTTCCTAGGCATGAACAGTCACAAATGCAGTAGTGCTGATTCACAAACATGAGCTGGCCTGTCAGTGACATATGCTTTAAATCACGTGCAGACCCTTTAGTTTGAAAGGTAGAGTCCATGATTTTGGCATGAGGTTTTTGATACTTGAGACAAACAGCCAATGTTGCTTGATACTTGTGACCAACAATAAAATTACAACCTTCCCATTTCACTTAGAAACTCAGTGCCAGAGACCCATTATCTAATATAAAGAGTGAGATCACCCATGTCCTTACCTGTTACTCATGACATTACATGTCCTCATCACTCATGCCACTTATTCTTTACAAGCATATAAGGACCCCTGTTCATAAGAGTCACAGACTTTAGCAGACTGTGAAAATGTAGACCAAAACCAAAACATCCATCATGGGGGAGGGAAAACAAACCTGGAGAATATTAAGCAAAAATGTATGATTAATTGGTGAAAGAAGGTGTGAATAGTATAGATGACTGAGTGTAGATGACCGAGACTAGAGGTCTTTTTTTATTTCAGGAAGTTGCGAGCTAAACTATCAGGTCACACATTATCATCACCATTCAGTGTCCCTTTGATCACATGTATCATACTCAAGGGCAATCTGGAGTGGCACTGGCCAAGGGGGACCATCTATAGAGCCTCTGGGGCACTCTGATGACAGCCTTACTTCTTCGGGAGACAGACAGAGATCCAGTGTTCACAAGAAAAGATTTGGATGGTGGTGGGGATATTTTCCATAATGTCTCAAAAAACTCAAGATGAAATCTGATTCCTTAGAGTATAACCAATGTTGTAAACAGATTCCCTCACCCAGAACACCATCAAGAGTGTAACCACCATTTACATCTGACTATAGTATGTAGTATAGAGAAGTTTTGGTACTTTATTTGAAGCATAGGCTTAGCCTATCTCAAAGTAGAACATTCACTTGTCCTCCAATAAAAGCAAACAAACAAATCATCTATATAAGCTGCCTAATTTGTGGGAATCAGTGCTGTAACTGAATGAGCCCATGAATGCCATCCCCATCAATTCCATGTGATTTAATAGGCTACTTAATGAGGTCTATTAGCGTATTAGATAGGTATCTCAGAATCAACCAGCCTGATTGTTCAATTTTCCTGTTTTATGAGGATATTGTGGTAAGGTCTTAATTTTACCATTGTTTGTAGTTTGGAGTTATTTCTTATATTTTTCATATTTTAATTCCCCACACAATTCCTTATATGACAGTAGTCTGTTTCATGTCTCGTCAAGAAAATATGGAATAAACTAGACCAGTGTGTGTTTTCTGAAGTCTAAGTATTACTGGTTGGAATTAATCTACGCCAAGCCCACACGTAACTCTCACGCGTAATAAACTAGTGGTGCGTGAGTCTTTGTGGTCTGTAATGTTTCAGTAAAACATGCGTTTCGGGACAGTGCATAGCATCTATGACCATTGTTATTATTGCCACATTGTAACTCGGCATAGCCTACACAAGTAAAGCAACATTGACGTCAACAACCTATCTTGATGTAGCCTAACAAGAAAAAAAACCTTGTAGAAAAAAAACAGTAGGCGCGAACAGAGTGACAGCTCCGAAAACCAATCGGATTGCCGATAGCTAAAGTTCTTTAAAAGGGCTGCTAATCGGTATGCAGTGAAGGAGAGGGAGTGACACTGGGCGTCAGCGCGATGTTAGGTTGACATCTGGTTACCAACAGAAGGTTACGAGTTAAAAAATTGGATTATTTGATCATCTGACTAGCCTCACGTAAAGGCGAGATATACGGGACGTGTGAGCGGCGAGCGACACGGATTTCTTATCAAACCGAGGCCGCTCATTCACCTTGACGTCTCCGTGTTTTGGAGGGAGACACCTTCTCGCGCATAGGTCGTTGAACTCGCGATGCTCGACAGATAGCTGCAGCATGTTGCTGCCGAGTTAAAGAAATCCCAAGTTACAGCTAGAGGGTAGCCGTCTCTCGCTAGTGGGCTACATCCCCACGCTAGTGGAATTGTTTGTCGGAAATTGGATGATCAGCACACTGGCCCTAGTCCTCCTCCTGTCGATGGTTTGGATTGCGCTCCTGTAACTGTGTCAGAACGCCGTAAAGCCTTTCGTTGGAACCCGTATCAGGCATAATTGCGGGACTTATTTACATTGAACATTGGCGCGGTACCCAAGGCTACCCACTTCGGGGGGAGGATGGACTATATAATGCGGGGAATTATTATATGATAGCCTTCTGAATACCATTTTGCCACGGACTAAGTGCTATTTAAAACTGATTGTACGTCAAACTTTTGTTTTGTGCTAAAATCAATGCAGTAACCCAACACGCCAGATCCAACTGAATGTCTCTGGTGGACTCCTTTGAAAAAGACAGCATCAGACTTTTGTCTGTGGTGCACGTGCAGTGTTATTGTTGGATTTGGCTTACATTTGTTTTGCTCGTTTAACACAAAGGGCGTGTGCATGTAGGAATATTCTGCAAGATATCTAATCAGTTTTGTAAGAGATGGCGGGTGTTTATATTCTTAGCAGTATATTGTGTAATTTCAAGAAAAGGCTGATAGGGCTATATTCTTAATATGTGCACTTGACTTGATGTTGAATTGATGTCTAGCTTGATTTTGGTAGGCTACTGTTGTAACCAAGCCTAAATGTTTCAAAATCAGAATAATTTGTAGCCCGAGTGGCTCTTTTTTGGCACTTTAGTTTAACCATACCCCAGGTAGATAGCCTAATTGGATGCTATGTGATAGGTCATATTAATTTTTAAAAGTTTCATGGTTAAAGTTTCATGGAGTGATGCTCCTGGTCTCTGTAGGGGCTATTTATGACCCCGCCATCTCAATGGAGAGTCAAGTGGACCATCGGCTTCCTCGGATGGTGGAAAGTTTGTAATGAGCAGTTTTTTCTAGCATTCTTTTAATCCGAAGGTAGGAAGGTGCGAGTATAGGTAGGGTTCTTCCCTCTTGGGACGGAACGGAGTATAAACAGACTCTAACAAGAGGAAGCATATTAAACAAGGAACCGGGCAAAATGGCTGGCAATTGCACTTATAATACGCACTATGTTAATGATGACACTTTTAGCACCATCAAACAGTCAGCCGATGGACAACAAGAACTCGTGAGAGATGTCAATGGCGTCCGCACGGCGCAGGGCACCGCCAGCTCGCCGCCGTCTCCATACTTTGAAGAGATCGGCGGTTCCCTTTACCGCAAAAAGTTGGAGAGGGGTTTTGTCCAGTACCGAGAAGTACTGGCCGAAGAGAAACGACTGAACGCCATCGCTACTTTCCATCAGAAGCGACCGGGGAGGAGACACCACACCCTTGAGGACACATACAGATTCGTGGCAGAGCACTACTGGTGGGAAGGTAAATTGTTTATTTCCCTTTGTTTTGTGTTGTTTCTTCTGTTCCTGGAACGACTATGATGTAATCTCAAAACAGTGTTTCATGCTGTTTCGTAGCCTGTACGCCTTGTGTAAACTACGCAGTTTCATATCACCTAGAAAAAAAATCTGCAGCCCTTCGATGTTGTCTCAGAAAGGTCGCCCTCAAGCTTTTCACTTGCAACTTCCATTGCGCTTTATCCTAAGGCCACTTTGAATGCATGTATAAGCACTACGTCCCCTAGCAGGGGACTTGCTTTGCGAATGGCTACTTGCTTTGCCCGCTTCCTGAAGTCCCCAGATGTTTTGGGAATGTCGGAAATCCGGTGATTTATCGCCGACACGCGTATAGGTTATTTAAGGACGCTTTCAGTTGTGCCCAGCCAGACTTGATTCTTTTATCTATTCGCGTATATAAGGAAAGCCTACATTTAAACCATGCTGTCATGCAGGACCGGCCTAGTTGATTTCATTGCATGCATATGATGGTGGTGGTGGGGGGTGTCACTTTTTACCTTTTGGCGTCTGACACCACCATGTTAATTAAAGTTCTATCTATCTCATGTTGCAGACACAGAATCAGTAACATTGACAGTGTCTGAACTTAAACATGACCATCATTTTGAATCTGTCTGGGTACAGACTGCTCATTATTAACCTGCCATTTTGCCATCATTCAGGTGGTCATTTGTAATAATGACTTGTCCTTTATAATGAAGTTATTGCTTTGTTTTCAGGTCTACTTTTAGATTCATCAAACAGGACTTTTGTGTTGAATGAACATGACATTCATGACAGTTGATGAATATGGAATTCATTACACATGCTCATTTGTGGCCTCACACAGGTTTATCAATGCTGTCAATATCAATGTCTTCCTACAGGAATGTATCTCCAGGTGAGGGAGTATGTCCTTGGATGCATAGAGTGCAAACTCAGAAAGGCTGACAGACAAGAAGTAAGGCCCAGTTTTAATGACTTCACTACAAAACTGTTGTTTTGTTTGTATCGCCCCATGTGGTATTGTAATTCAAAATGTACAGTTTTATGCCTCGTAAGTCTGTGTCTGTGTGTGTTTACACTTGCATGCCAGTTATATTATTCAGTAATTGTACACTTCTTTTGTTCTCTCAGCCTGTATTTCATCTATTTGTTTGCTTTATTTCACTCTCGTCAAAAGGACCGATATGTGTCCAGGACAATGATGTCACACAGCCAGGAAGTGCTGAGCAAGCTGAAGGCACAACAGGAGGCTGGACTTTTCTGTGATATTACTTTGAAGACGGGCGGTGGCCACGCTTTCTCTGCCCACAAGGCTGTCTTGGCTGCCGTCAGTGAATACTTCCAGGAGGTGTTTACTGAAATGGACTCGGCTGCTGTTCCACAATCCTACATTGATCTCACAGGTACCACTACCGCGTTTGCACACACATAGGCTAGCGCATTCTGCTGTCTTTTAACGGCATAGGGATGTTTGAGAGGCGGTGTTGTTAGATTGTATAGATTACCCAAAGTTATGCAAACATAACCTTGGTGATCTCGATGATTTAGTTGTTGGATTTGCTAGTTAGGCAAGTTATGCAAATAACAATACTAGCAAAAACAAACATGAAAACTGAACAAATGTATAACTGTGTTGTATTGGATCTGTTGATGAAATGTGTCATTCAGAATATTAACTGATACATTTTTTGTGAAGATCATGGAAATGCAACTTAGTGGTGGTTTTGCTTAGAGTGAGAATCCTGAAATAGTGATGTGTTGGTTCTGTTATTGAAGAGTTCAGGGTATTGCCTGATGAAACTGCTACTTATTTTGTTATAAGTGTTAAGTATAAGTGTTTTGAGACTGTTATTCAAGGAATGTATAATGCTGATTTGTCTAAGTTGTGATCACTCATTAACCCTGCTGAAAACCTAGGCTGGTGGCTGGTATTAGCTGATTTTGGCTGGCCTTGCCTGATTTTTTTTTTACCAGCTCTTGCTGGTCTTTGCTGGTCTTACTGGTTGGGCCACTGTTTATGCTTGCTGATGTGACCATTTTAGGAAGTTGATTATGTTGGTCTGACAAGCTAGTATACTTGAGTGTGCTGGTTTATTTTGGTGAGCAGCATATCAAGCTTACATTGATGGTTTAAGATGGTCATGCTAGTTTGACCAGCCATAAAGCTGAACATTGCTGGACTGAAAAGTCAGTCTCCAGCTAAAAGGACCAGCCTAAGCTGGTTTGACTAACAAAAGCTTCATAATTCTTCCATCACAAGCTTCGTCAACTAATTAAACCAGCAAAACCTGCGCGGAAACATAGCTTTAGCTGGTCAACCATCATATGATGGTCAAACAAGCTCAGTAAGTGAAAACATAGCTGAAACCTGCAAACCATCGTAAGCTGATCAGGCTGTTTTTCAGCAGGGAGCTCACAGCTGTGCCTTGTTTTTACAAATTGGCATATCTGTTGGCAAATTTGTTTTGATGCATATCATATGTGTTAAACTAAGCTTGTAAAATTCTGTAGCTTATTCTGATGTTTATGGTGACCCATTGTGCCTGGTGACTCCCATCTGTGCTCCTTTCAGGTTTCAGTGAGGAGAGTTTCATGCCCTTGCTGGAGTTCTCCTACACCTCCACGCTGACCTTGAAGCTTGAAAACCTGCCTGAGGTGTCCACTATGGCCAGACACCTCCGCATGTGGCCTGCTCTGGAGGCCTGTAAAGCCATTCAGCGGGAGCACGGATCCCCAGGGACGGTGCACCGTGCTGGGATTCCTCTATCCTTGGCCCCTGGTTGCCCTTCACTGGAGGTTCCAAACAGCAGACGGACCTTTCCTCCATTTGCACAAAGACCGGACATGTTTCAGTGGAAGAGGAAGAGGGAGCCGAGCAGTGAGGAGAACGATGGTGGTGCTGACCACCTCCATACGGGATCATTTTGGAACTATGCTGTACAGAGCAGGGAACTCGCTGCTGATGGCAACTTTCAGCTCTCCGTGGACGATTCAGATGAGTCTGAAGGGGAGAGCTCCAAACGGCCTGGACTTTCTCAGACTCAGAACAGACTTGAGTCCAGCCATCCTCAACCTGAGGAGAATGGCTTTCCCTGCAGTCCCAACCGCAGGCTGAAGCTGATGGACTTTAAGTCTCCGTCCTGCAAGAGGAAATTGTCCACTTGCAGCCTCTCCCCTGCCTCCGGTTCCAATCCCTGCTCCTCTTCATCTGCAGCCAAACGTACTCTTCCTCCTCCTCCTCCCCTTCAGCCCAGGTCTGCGCGTGGGCAGCCTGCCCGCCTTCTCCGCTCTACCCCTGGGGCTGCTCTTGCACTGAGGAGGCTCCTACCCAAGCTGGACAGCTCCTTCAAAGGCAAGAGGAGACGCTTGGGGTCCTTCTCCCCTTCCTTCTGCTCTAGCTCCACTGCCACTGCTTCAAAGAGCTCTAGTCACAGGCACAGTAATCCTCCTGAGATTCCGACTAAAGTTGAGCAGAACCAAGGGGCTGGTCTGGTAACCCCGACCAAGGTGAAGCAAGAACCGGTGGAGGAAGAGGTCCAGAATTGCCGCTCGCAGGAAGAGGTTCTGAGCCCTCGGACTCAAGAAAAGTACCGTCTCCTCAGCGTCTTGGGCCTGCAGAGGAAGTCCCTGTTACCGGGTCCGGACGCACTCACTGGCTGGAAGCAGAAGAACCGTCTGAGGAAACCGAAGGTCAACAACTATTCACTCACTGCTCGGAGGAAACCTAAACCCCAAGGCAATGATTTGGCAGCAGGTCTGGCGGGTGGCATTGGGTCCAGCATTGGCGTCATGGCTGAGATCAACCCAACGTTCTCGCTCTGTGACATGACCCGAGTGGAACTTCTACGGAGGGTGATCAAGGCTGAGCCGCCGGAGCCCATCAGGCCTGAGAACTTGAAGGCGCAGGCAAAGAAGAAGGCGGCATCTGTCCACGCCAACAAGCCCCTGTTGTCTACTGTAAAGAACACCCGCAGCAAGGTGACGCTCCCGCCACTCGTGCCCACTCCCTGCAAACGTCCAGAGGACCGCTTGCCGCAGGAGTATAAACGGGCAAGGGAACTGGCACGTGCCCAGGCCAAGTCTGCCAAATGGCCCGCTGCAGCACCAAAGAAGCCCGCTGTCAAGGTTAAACTGGAGCCTGTGGAAAGCCCAGTGTCCGCTCACCCGATGCACGTTTCGCGTCGCATCTCCAGCCAGGCTAAGAGGCAGAGAGCGGCGTCCACTCCTCCACCTCCACGAGCCCGGCGGTCTGCCCTGAATGACAGTTTTGTGCACACTCGCTCCTCAGCCATGACAGGCCGCACAGAGAGGTACAACAGCAGGTGTATGGCACTGCAGCAGAGCCGGCCGAGACCCAACACCAGCTCATCTGACAAATCAGGTAGAGCGAAGAGATGGCTAAAACAGACAGGAAAAGGAGAGGAGAGCCAAGAATGGGCCCAATGCCACAGCTTCCATCAACATCCTTTGTACAAAGCCATCAAGGAAGAACCGGCAGACCCCCTTCCGCTGTCAGTCCCACTGCCCGATCAGGAGATGCCAGAGCTGGGTAAGCGACAAAGCAAGTTGCCTGTGAAGCTCCTGGATCCGGGCTTTCTGATCAGCTTCTGTAAGCCAGCTGCCGTCATCAAACGGGAGGAGGAGAGTGTGGACATCTGCCTGACCCGTTCGGTTGCCCACAGCAACATGACCCATGGGAGCCTGGCCCACGGGAGTGTCAGGAGTGACGGTAGGCTCCGTAAGAGGAACCTGGTTGACAGGAGAGGGGCCGAGCTGAGGCCTCGTCGAGAAAAGAAGGGGGCGCAGCCTGTGGTGCCGTTCCAGCAGAGCGCCAGAGCTCACAGGCACAAGGTGAAGAAGGAGCCTGCAGAGAGAAGCGTGAGCCAGAGGACCACCCAAGTGCATGTGCGCCCACCTGCCACCAACAAGAGCTCAGACGCGAAGAGAGAACCACCAAAGGTAAAAACTGTGGTGTACTTAGGGTTGGTGTATATGTCTGTGTGTCTGTCTGTGTCTGTGTGTGGCTGGTTCACATACAGATGTCAGTACACAAGCTATTTAGATACAAACTTGATACCTAATACAGACTTGATATGGCTGTATTTAATGATTTTGCGGTCGTAACAAGTTTATGGGGATGAGTAGTCGTTGTAAAACTAGACTGGCTTTTCAGATAGTATAGTATAGTGCTGAAACCACAGAGGTTTATACTGTGTTGTAATTTATGTTGTAAGTGCTTACCTTTTAAAAAAAACTATAAATTAAGAATGTAATATGAAAATGATCCATAATGGAAATGATGAAAAGATCTGATGGTGTAAATGTTTACGTTATGTTTTTATATTTTAGAGTTGGCTTGTAAGCAACTAAATGGTATGAAAGGTGAAAATGCCATATCTCCCCAAAAAAAGCCGCATTCATGCTTGTTAAGAAGACAGCAAATTTCATTGTGTACTGTGATCTTGATTCTCTTGCACACGTTACACACATTTGAAGAGTGTAGTAAGAAAGCAATGCAGTGCACTGCATGCACCCATTTGTCCATCAGTATGTGCGTGCGTGCTTGGCCTGTGTGTTTGTGTGTGTGCGTATGCATGCTTTTTTTTTCTGTGTGTGTGTTTGTGTGCGTATACATGCTTTTTTCTCTGTGTGTGTGTGTCATTGCATGTTGGAGTTGGCTACCTGTGAAATTTCAAATGCCAGCTTGTATCGTTGGCTGATAATGTTACTACACTCTTGAGAGATTGAAGGGTATCACTCTTTCAAAGTCATCTTTATCTGCTGACAAACACTTCAATAGTGTCTCTTAACAAAGGGCAACAGTCACAGCACTGTGCTGTGCATTGGAAAGATTAGGTGCTACTCAACTGCTAATAACAACCACAAGTGTTTGTTTTGCCCTCTGCTGCGTATTGGGCCTTTGTCCTCTTAAGGTTTAGGGGTGAGATATTTAGCTTTAAAGTTTAAGAGGCTTTGGCTCTGAATGGAGAGCCAAAAAAGTCTTTACTTGATCTGTCATATTCATATGATCAATTTGTCCATTTATTGTTGTTTGTTTGTATTTTCTATCTTACAGTAGCTGTGATTTATGGTCTGATAGACCAAACTATGCAAACAATGCTCTCTTGACGCTCTTCATCACAGGCATAATCTGGACATTTAGACATGGTCACACCTAGACCCCATAACAAGGTGCAGAAGCCTTGACATGAAATGATTTGAAATGCCCCTTCCCAGTCAGAAGTGAACCTGCCTACAGGGTTCCTACTCTGTCTGGAACAGTATGGAATCTGATTTTAGTATTTTCCAGGTCTGGGTTACTATGGAAAATAGCAAAGAGGATATGGAAAATATTTGTGTTTCCAGACTGTTTGTGCTATTATTGGACTACTGTCACTTTACTACTCTGCTTTCTTGCTTAGGTACTATGAGAAATACACACTATGTCAGAACCCCATTTTTGCGATCAATAAATAGGTCTGAGGTGATTTCTGGGGCCTACACAATATTTGTTTCTGAGACCTAGCAATTTGGTGAATAAAAGGTCTAGTTGGGTACAGATCCTGAATGGGTAAAATGAGTGTGCCACTCAAGGTCATGTAGTGAGTGCTCACTGAATCAACAGTCAGATGTCTTATAGTGTCCGGCCCATCAATGAGTGCCTGTTTGCCATATTTGAGAAGTATGAGCAGCTTCACTGATATTGGCAGACCTTGGACAGCTCATTTGCAATGGTCTCAGTCAGTCTCTGAAGTCGACCAGGTATGCAGACACTATTTCGTATTTAGCCATTGTTTATTGCTATATAGCAGGGCATACCCTGTATTCATGAATATGCCCTAATTTAAACTATAGGCTAAACAACATGTTAAGTGTGAACATGAGTGAAGTGCCTTGGCAAAGATAATAGTTCACGCTGGCCAAGCAGGGTTCAGAGAACTTAACACAGTGCCACTGACAGCTATTGCTGCCAAAGGCTCTGTTGCCAATTCAACATCTTAAGTAGGCTGCATATGAGCTGACAGAGAATGGAGCGACTATGCATACCATTCCAATTTGCAAATTTATCGCAAAACATCTACATTTGAGTAGGGAAAAAGTATGGAATTTTTTAAATGGAAAATGTGTAAAAAGCTTGAGCCTACACATCTGAAAGATACTGGTAACTCCTTAACTCTTTAACAGTGTTACTGCATGGGGTTAACGTTGATATTGTCGTGTGTGTGTTTGTGTGTGTGTCTTCACAGAATCTGGGCAAGCTCCTTCCATTGCACAGTAGACGCTCTATTTTGCTGGAGTCCATCCGGCGGGCACGACTCAAGCAGCTGCGGGGCCCCAGTGCCCAGGCCCCTCGAGGCTCCCATGCCTGCCAGCAGTGCCGAGCCTCCTACAGGGACTGTGACGCGCTCATCATGCACCGCATCCGGCACATCGAGGGCAAGCACTGGCCCTGCCCGGTACGTCCCCCAACGGTCTCCCTTGCAGGGTGTCTGAAAGTAGCGCACAAGTCTGCGCAAGTCTGGAAAGGTTTCTGTTTTGACTTTTGACATCCTATTTTTTCTTTCAAGATCAAAGTTCAAAGTCCTTATAAAGTAATACTTGTCTGAAAGTACACAAAACAAAAAGACCTGAAATCAGTTAAGAAACTTTTTTTTAATGATTATTTTCATTGCAAAGCCTGAGCATCCTGTTAAAGGCATTCTCAGCTGAAGCATTTATGTTTTCTGTCATAAGAATGAGGGAGTGGTCTGTACATTGTTGGCTCAGACCTTCCATGAACATCCTTCATGATGTGTTTTTTTTTCTCTGCTCTGTGCCCCCTTTCCCTTTCTCTTTGCCTATCTTCTCTCTAGCTGTGCAGTAAGACCTTCTTCCGGCAGAAGAATGTCAAGAATCATATCCGGAATCATGACCCCAAGTTGTACAGATGTCGTCAGTGTATGGTGGCCCTGTCCTGAGGTCAGAAACATAATCACGCACACACACACACACACACACACACACACGTGGGTTCATGCATCCACACACACAAACCACACAGCCATTCTAAAATGGATAGTTCTGTTGCATGATTATGATTGACTGAATTGCGTTTAGAGCCATTGTATAATGAGTGCAAGTGTCCACGTTGACTGTGTTTAGTTCTGTATTATTGTACCATACAAACGTCACAGTTGCTGTGGCTCAGTTGTACTTGGCACCCAGTCAGCTAGAAGAAATATATTTCTTGGCAGAAGAATTATTTATGAAAAGGTAATTTTCTGTTTCTCATCACTGGGTCTTTAGTCCCTACCGTGAGTGTGCTAGCCATTTTAGAACAGCAATAATCTGCCTAACAACACCCCACACCTGTTCAAAGTTCAAAGTTGCTTTTATTGTCAATTTCTTCATGTGTACTTGACATGCAAAGGAAAATTACGTTTCCCACTATCCCATGCATGTACGTGGACAACAGTAAAGTGCAGATGCACAACAAGACAGGACAATTCTAGTCCTAGTTTGTATAAATAAATAAGTGCAAGTAGCTTAAGGCTACTTTTGCCTAGTACTACTACCTAATATAACAGGTATGACAAGACAAGACATAGAGCACCCTAAGTACACTACTAATGTAGCAGGGCATGACAAGACAGACAAGGCATGAGGTGACTTTGACTTAGTGTTTTAGCTTTGTGCATTTAGAGGTAGTTGTAATTGTGTTTTAGTGCAAATGTCAATAGGCAATACTTGCCACAGTAGCAGCAGTAATGATAATAAGTGTCAATAATCATGTATTATCTGTCTATCTGTTTATGTTGTCTGTCTGTCTGTCTATATAGCACAGCTTCTTGGGTTTTGTTTTGTTTTTTGGTTAAATGTAATCTTTGTAATGTAGTTACATGCCTTGTTACATGTTACGTGATCAAATTTGAATGTCTATGCTTGCTTAATATAAAAGTACAGTAACTCTGAGAATATTCAACCATAAATACTGTCTGTCCATGTGAATAATAATCATTGTGTATGGTGGTGTGTTTCAGGTGGGACATCAACAGTAACCTGATTCCTGATGATTCATGTACATGAAAAACAGGAGCTATGGGTTTCTATGGGTTCTATGGGTTATAGAACAAGGCGCTCAAGAGTCCTCAGTGATATTTTGATGGTAGAAGAAGTGAGAGTGTTCTATTTTGCTTTAAATACGATGGCTGTGAATACAAAGAATTTGTTACCGATGAGAATATGCTGAAATGATAGATGTAATTAGTGCTATTATTACTGTAATGATTAATATTAATATTGTGGTTCCATCCATCCTTATTATTGTTATTTAAATGACCAAAATGATGTTGTATTTTTATGGCTACAGGGGTGTAACCTGAAACCAGTGGTGAAGCACTCAGGGTGGGGTGGATTCTGGTTGACATGGTTGCATATGTATATTGTGAATTGTTCAGAAGGGTTGAAATTATGATTACTACCATTGTAATTAAGGTCTGCCGTTCTTATTAATGTTATTATGCTGATTTAAAAAAAAATATGAATATAGTTATTTTGAGTGCACTTAAAACTGGTAGCTTTGTTTTAAACCGAAGAGGCCCTTGTTGGATAAAAAGATGGACTGGGTTATACTTGAAAGGTGGAAAGTGTTTGTTGTGTTTAATATAGACTGCTATTACTGTTGTTCTTCTTGGATGGCCAGACTTTAAGAGATACAGAAAAGGGTCTCTATGTGTCTCTATGGAGAGAGAAAGGATTGTTCTGAAGGTTTTAATAAAGATTTTTGCAAGCCATGGGTGTAAAGAGAAATATTCTACTGATGGTGGGTGGGCCCACTTCGGCCCACTTTTTAGAAATTCATATCATGTATCCTTTGAAAAGCCACTTGACCTGAAAATGTTCACTGTAGCCCAATGGAACCCAGTGCTTTAGTTGGAAACTGATTGGAAACAGAAAGTGATTTAGGTGAAGTTGTCCTCCTTTAAATGCCCTCAGTAAATTGTGTAGGTGGTTATTCCTGCTTGTGTTTTGGATGAACTGGTTAGAGCATGGCAGGCTCCTCAGAGGTGAACCCTTTGTCTACTGCCTACTTTTAAATAAGGGAATACTGCCATATTGATAATGGTTGATTTTTGACAGTGTAATTGACACAATATACTACTTGTTTGTTCTTATAAATCTAAAAGGTTATTTGTCACCTTTTTATATTTAAAAAATCCCTTCACATTTGCTTTGATAAGCTTATGAAGAGAAATTTTAAATGTATAAAATGTTTTTGTCTAACAGTCTTGCTGGGGTTCAGCAATTGCGACAAGACTGAAACTAAATAAATTTCGCATTTTACACTTGGACTGTCCTTCGGTATTGCCTGAAGTCATTTTTAGTATACATGAATTTGCTTGATTTATAACAACACGCATATTTTATTATTTGCCAGAATGCAGAGCAGTTAAAGTTAAAGTTAAAAAATCAAATATTCAAATAGGCTACTGTACTTAAAGGTAGGGTAAGTATTTTCTAGCACTTTTTCTAATCCTTAACTATTTGCTAACTCTCCATGTGACTAGGCACAAGGCAGCAAGTTTGCATGATATTTTTTAGGGACATAGAAATAGAGTTGCTGCTGTTGAAATATCTGCAGACTATAGTCCGATCCTCTTTACAGAAACAGCTGATAAAAGTCTTTCAGAAAGGCTAGCATACTTTATACCTTTATAGTCCAAATATCAGTGCTTGTTCTTTACTTTTACTTGAGTGGAAAACTTGAATCAGTATCTTTTACAGTGTTTTTACACAAATATCTATTTCACAGAAATAGCTGGTAAAAATATCAGAACTTGTACTTCGTTACTTTTACTTGAGTGAAGAACTTGAATTAGTACTTAATTTGTCTCAATCTTTTTTTTTTACACAAATTTTTACTCAACCACGCAATGGCAAGCATTTACCTTTGCCATCTGAGGTAGACTACCCATCAACATTTTCACCAGTATACACCAAATTCAGAACTGGATTATGATCAGTGTGAAAATGTGCTCACATGTGAAATGTCAGTGTTTTTGGTAAACAGTGCAGTCGTATTACAAGCCTAATGTTTTTTTCACAGGTGTTATCTTTTCTTAGCGAACTTTTAGTCGTCAGTTGCTGTAATTTGATTTTGCTGTTAATTGGAGGATTACGGTTATGTGTCACAGCAGAACAAACATTTACAACCTTGACTGCCTCCACTGGTGGAATGCAAACCTCATACAAAATAAATTGCATTTGAGTAGTTCTCCTTATAAACACAAGAGGGCGACACTTTGTAGCAAATGCCTTCAGAGGCTCTTTGATCCGCGCAAATTTAGATCCTCTCCCATTCATTGTAAATCAGAACATAAACACAATGACAGAGAGGAAATAACTTCAGTAACTCAATCTCCTACAGCTGGAAAAGTCTGACCAGAATGGAACATTCACATTTGGCTTTCATCCTTCATCCCTCCAGTCACCCCCACAACCGCTTGTGAGCTACCTAGATGGCAGACAGATTGGCCCATGGTGAGCACCAATGGCACAGAAGTGGCATCAACCACCCCCACCCCCACCCCTGCCTTAAGGATGATACAGTTTCATATTAAAACCCCATAATGGAGCAAACTTTCTCAACACCCTTGCTGAAAGTTGAGTTTTCCAGCAACTCAATTAGACGTGCATGAAAAACTTGCTGGGTATGACACTGGCTCTGGCTTAGATGCAGTTGCAGAATGGCATTGGCAGACATGGGCAGGAGGGGAGGACGCTGGCGGGTAATTCCCTCACTGATAACCTTGGCCCATCTGAAATGAGGAAATGGAACGCGGCTAATCCCGCCGCTCCACACACTCACCTTGCCATCACATTAAGACGCCCACTCAGCCGTGAAAGGCCACTCACCTCTATCTCCTACTATGCTTCAGGGCGCTGCAACGCCATTTCCATGTCACAAGTTGTATTACGCCTTGTGAAACAGAAGAGTGTGAGTGGTGGTCACACACACACACACACTATTTAGACCCCCTGTACTTTAATCAAGTCGCCACGCTTGTAGAGCGATAAGAACAAATGCTTGAATCATAGTGAAGTTACATCTGCTCAGGAGAGGCATTCCTGAGGGGAGGTTGTGTGGAAACTAAAAATAAATTGAAATGGGATTGCAAGCATAGCTTTACACATCTATTTGTGGTGGTGTCTGTGCATATTTATATCTCACTGCTTTGTTGTTTTTGTTGAGATTTACTTGCTAAACAGTTTTGAGTAAGGATTTCGGAGAGCTAGAGACTCAAAATTGGGGAGAAAGCAGGGAGAAAGTCCTGTTTGTGGTTTGTCAGCAGTTGCTGGATGGAAGCCTTTTCACCATGTGTTAGAAACTACTGGGCATGAATGTCTGGGCCGTACCAAATGCTTGAGATTAGAGGGGAGAGTGTAAGAGAGAGGAGACGCGAAGCCCCTTAGGTGCCCCCATTGCCATACTACTCCCCCCCCTCCCCCTCCCGACACACACACACACACTCCTCCCTAGCCAGCTCCCCGAATCTTTTGATGTCCTCGTCAGTGTGTGCAGAAGGGGGCCACCAAAAAGAGGTCTCTTTCAGGTGCTGTGTACAGTGTGTGTTTCAAAGTGTGTGTGTGTATTTTTGACAAAAGGGAGAGAAAAGAGCCCTCTAGCACCCCCTAATAGAAAAGTAAAAAAAAGAGATTCTGAAATTCAAATGATGGGATTGCTGTGTGTGTGTGTATATTGACTGGTGTATTGTGTTTAAGCAGTATTCACCCAAAGTTTGAGTCTGATTTAGGATGTTTAATTGGATGCTCAAGATTGTTGTTATTCTATGTGAACTCTTTGTCACATACCATCAGTGATTCCACTAAGACCAGTACACGCATGCTGTAATTTTAGTGATCAGATCAGCCTATTAATGTGAAACCGACTTTTAAAATAAATTCATAAAATTCATCATTACCTGATTTTTTTTCCTTCCAGCACACTTAATCATGTCTTCAAATTGAACTGTGTTTAAGTGAATCCGCAACATGATTTGTATCCATAATAGATCTCCATATGTAAGTGCAATACTAAAACCTACTAGAGTCTGTTTAAAGATTGACTGTTACTACCTCCAAGAGGATTGACTGCAGATATGTAAAGATAAGTAAATGGAGATTCATGAAAAGCAAGACCTAAAATTTTCTCCTCAAATTATTTTATCCAGTTCAAATAAACAGTTATCTGAGCAGATATTCCCTGAGGGAACTGGTTTTGTTCCCATGTGAAATTTGAGACTTTCCCATTAGGAAGACTGATAGTAGTGCAACTGAAGATTCAAGTGAGCCCAGTGACCCTTACATACCCTACTCTCACTCTTTCTCTCTCTTTCACACACACACATGCAAAACAGAAATGCGCACACTGCTGTCTCTTTCCATATTAATTTTGTTTTTAGTTCCAAATGTCTGTCTGGAAAGGTCTGGATTGTCCACTCAGCATCAGGAGTTCCAGTGTTTTCACAAAAACCTCCTTTTTTTGGTTTTTGGCTGAGTCTGCATTTTTTTTAAGTGAGGGGAAGAAAGTTGAACTCATCGCTGGAAGCGCAGAGCGGAGGTGAGCTGAAGGGAGATTTAATGGAAGGAGTGTGGTGTTTTTCACCTCTCTACCCCCTTCCTGTTTCCATCTCTGTGGGCCGGCAGCTCACAGAAGGTACAAGGTAACACCTGGTCCTTCACACTGTTACTGATGTTAACTGCATCAAAGTTAACCTTCCCCCCCTCCATCTCTCTTCCTCTCTCTCTCTGAGTGACGTGCATTTATTCAGGTATCTCATTATACATCACATTCTTAACTTATTCACACTTGTTCTACTTCTTCCTCTCCCTTGCTCTTGCTCTCTCTATCTCTCTCTCCCCCTATATATGTATATGTGTGTGTGTGTGTGTGTGTGTGTGTGTGTCTGTCTGTCTGTCTGTTTTTCTATAGTTAGGTTTTTATAGTATAGATAAATGAGAGAAATAATTTGCGGCGATGCAAAGACGTGTTTCCCCCACGCACTATACTGCGTCAGTGTCTGGTGTCATGACTGCAGACTAGAGGATGCGCTGCGTCTCAGGACAATGCTCTGTGCTGACTGACAGTGATGCTAATGCCTGCTCACGAAAAGCATGTTTGTAATTGTTTGTAATTACTGCAGTAGAGTGTGATGCACAGAGTGTTTCTCTCTCTCTGTCTCTCTCTCAGAGTTCCTTGCTCATCTAGCCTACCAAGAGGTTATATTTATTAATTCATCTTTCCTTTAAAATTAGATGTTGGACGACTTGTATGGGGAGCATTTCAGCCTATTTAACTCTCTACATGTGAGTGGGTGTAAGCATGCCTCAATGTACAGGTGTGACAATGAGCGGTGGAAGTGTCTCTCGAGGGGCATTTCATCTCCCGGGCAGATAAATAGATCAAGTCCAGTCCCCGAGAAATGAAGAAGAGTAGTTTCCATGGCAGCGTAGCCTGAATTAATGAGAGGCCAGTCCAGTTGGAGCCTCTGTTGTGTGGTGTCTCTGCTGCTTCTGCTGTGTGCACCTGATTGCCTGGACACACACACACACACACACACAGAGCAAGGTCAGGTGTAGAGGCCACTCCATCCCCTACATCGGCACATCGGCTCCTGCCCACACAATACCCACACAGCTAGCTCAGAAAATGGCTATTGACAGCTAGGTGCTTTTTTGTGTTGCCAGTGGTGTGTTGGACAGGTGGATGATGGCACAAGAGGTTTGCTCTCAGGGAAAGGCAATCGATGCAACAAAGCAATGCATTTATGAATGGTGAGGGTGATGAAGATCGGCCAGGTGTGTTTTTCTCAAAGTAGCTGGATAGGTTAGTGAGAAACCATAAACACAATCATCTGAGCTTGTGAAGTCTTCTGTGCAGAACCTACAGAAAGTCCTCTGAGAACACTTTCCTCAGAGTTCAGTGGCTGTGTGTAAGATAATGTAGGGGCTACAACCTTCTTTAATAACCAAGCAAAATCAATTTTAATACTATTAACATGACCAAATTAAAATGGATGGATTGGTTCAGTGCTCCCACATAGCAGATGAACATGACAGTTTAGGTAACTTTGCTCTGCTTTCATTTAAATTAGGGCCCAGCCCCAAGCATTAATTTTCCAACACCATAGTTGCTAACCAGTTACCTGCTTAATTGGTTGGCAATTGCATAGCAACAAAATTGCTAAACCAGAAATTAATCACAACAACCTATCTGGCATAGGGCTTGCTTTATATTTTACACAATCAGTGATGGTGTCTGTGTTACTGTCTATGGTTAATGGATGTGCATTTTCCAGTAAGTAAACTAGAAAAGCACTCAGAGAACGCAGACCTCCGCCAAGGCAATATAGGGACACTGACTCAAATAAATTCCAGACGGCGTTATGGATCACCACCTAAATTTAATCACCTCTTCCTTGTCCCAGTACCCACGTTGTCTGAAGATTCCATCCAAATCTGTGCAGTAGTTATCTTGTTATCTTGCTCACAGGCAGAAAGACAAACAAACACTGGCAAAAACATAACGTCCTTGGCAGAGGTAATAACTGCATTTTAAAAGGCATAACAGGCAAGACTGTGATATTTTACCTCCAGAGCACCCCTTACTGTCACCGATTTAAAAAAACAAACAAAAAAAACATCATTGCACATTCTCACCAATCCATGTGACTGAACCAAAGAATAAGAACCAGCAATGATCATTTTCATGTGTGATGCTGACTGACAAGCCAGCAATAAATGTGATTTCATTTTCAGTTTCATTTTCACAGCCTTGCCATTTCAGATCCTGCAAATGTAGCAGCTGCGGAATCTACACTAGAGGTGACTGAGAGAGCCGCTATTCACCCTGTAATGAGCCATTTAATCATCAAGTCACTACGAAGCTGCTAAATCTAAAAACGTTGCCTGGTGTGCCTTTACATTGTTGTTCACATGAATGACGCATTTGTTGTATTTCCAGAGAGTTTTGGAAAGAGTTCAGTGCTTCAGTCGGACTGGGTTAAGTGCCTTGCTCAAGAGCACACTGGTGGCAACCGAATTCAAACCCACAATATCCAGGCTACTGGCATGCTAGCCAGATTTCCTGACCGCTACACCACTACCATAGTGTTTGAGTGACTGAGTGAGTGATTTTCTTTTTTATTTTTAAACCTCTGATCGCAGTTTTGGCAGTGTCACACACAACATACCTGTGATGTCCATTACCACTGCATCCAGGAGAGTTAGGTCATTCCATCTCATTGGTGTGCATGGACTGTTCTCAGTAATGGTCAAGGTCTCTGGGATAAATGCCTTGAGGTCAAGGTCACCAGAATAAATGCCTGTTACTAGTTGAGTAAAAAGAACCCACTGGATTAAAACATTTAAAGAGTATTACAGTCAGAGTTGGTGGACTTTTCCTATATGTAACAGACAGATCTATTACACAAAAACACTTTGAGTCTCTCTCTCTGTCTCTCTCTTTCTCCCTCTCTCTCTTTCTCCTTGCCTCTTTTGTGAGGGTGTGTGAATGTGTGTGTATGTGTGTCTCAAAGGTCTGAGTTGAGAGAAGTGTGGCTCAGCTTAAAATGCAGGTCAGTTATGTAAGTCCTCCTTTGTTCCTCTCTTTCCTTCTCTCTCTCTCTCTCTGACCCCCACCCCCCACCCCTTTGTGTCTGAAATCAATAGCCTTCCCACTGCAGGTAATGCCCGTCTCCTTTGCAGCAGTATTGAGCTGTCATTATGGCTCATGAGGAGGGGCGGTAATATTCACACCATCCTTCCCTTCATCTCTCTCCTTCTCCCATATATAAACCTTCATTGCTATCCTCCAGGTGATTATCCTTGGTTTTGGGGGGGGGGGGTTGGAAGCATTTGAGGTGGGGGGGGGGGGGGAGAGATAGGCAGACAAGAGGACAAGTGGGAAGATCATTTCATCACATGGGCTGCTAGCCTTTAATAATTATTAAATTCTGTTATTGTCGGTGCCGGAGAAAGCTAGACTGCAGGCATCTCATTCTGACTCTCTTTCTCCCTCCCACCTCTCTCTTTCTGTCTCTTTTTCTCTCTTTTTCTGTCTTTCTTTTCCTCTATCTCTCCCTCCCCTTCTGTCTCTCCCTCCTTTGTGTGCATCTCCCTGAAGAGAGGGAGGAAGAAAGAAGTTGAGGGGGAGAGAGGGATGAGAGAAAGAAAAGAGGGCTGAGAAGGTGGCAAAGGGAGAGCGAGAGACAGAAATAGAGGGAGGGGGAAATTAGTGATAGAAATTGTGTGTTTGTGTGTGTGTGTGTGTGTGTGTGTGAGAGAGAGAGAGAGAGAGAGAGAGAGGCAGGGACATATGAATTTGAATGTGACTGGAGTCTCTGGAAACCTGAAGCGAAACGACGTCAACCTGTCTCCCGTCGTCTCCATGGAAACAGTGCACTAGCTGTGTGTGTCTCAGTGTGCGTGCATGCACGTATTTAAAGATCCATGTTTGCATCCATCACTTCCTCTCTGAGAACGAGAGAGAGGGAGAGAGTAAGAGGAAGAGAGGGGAAGAGAAAAAAGAAAGAAAGAAAGGTTTAGAGATTAATAGCCTTCTAACTGACACAGTGTGTGCTATGAAGAGTAGATGCGTCAGTCTGTGTATATATATGTATGTAGTATGTATCTGTGTGTGTGTGTTTGAGTGTGTGAGCAACCCTCAAGGCAGAAAGAAGGGCAGAGTATCTGCACTGAAATGCCTCCAGTGTTCAGCAAACAGAGGTTACGCAATGAGAGTCAGGGCTTCTGCATGTGTCTTGCAGTGGAAAGGAGCCTGATAATTAAATGAGTATAGGAAGAAAAACATTTCTGAGGGCAAGTGGGAGAGATGGAAGATTCCAGAGGCGGAGTTCTGAATACAGTGGTACTGCCTGATGGTCTGTTTCACAAAATCACCATCAGCAAAGTAGCTACTCTTCCATCATTAAAACCCAGTTCCACCTGAAGCATATGTGCATGCACACATGCACAAACACAGAGCAACAATATGACTGTACATCAAAAATGTTTTGCATTTCATATTCTCACCATATACTAATACTTATTAATTATGACAGCATGAATATCAAGATACTAATCTCTGAAAAATGATATACCTTGAATCTTTCGTGGAAGCCTAAAATAAGCCCACTCTGAGGTGACTGTTGGTGTCTGTTCAACTGAACCGGAGGTGGAAGAATTCCACATAATATCACAAAACAACATACTATTAGTGTGTCCTTGTGCGTACGTGTGTGTATGTGTGTATACATGTGCGTGTGTGTTTGTTAAGCAAGGTTTGTTAAAAATAATCTAATAGAATGCTACATCTAAAATTGTTCTGGCTCCAGCTAGAATTGTACACATTCCTGCTTGTCTGGGCATGACTTAACAGCAATTCATACAATTACTGCTAAATCCAACACACATCAGAGCTTGTGGATACACACACACACACACACACACACACACACACACACACACACACACACACACATAGGAGGCATGTTCCTGTCATGAGGTCTTAGATTAAGCTGTGGAATGAATGAATGTACTGTGAGTACGGACCAATGTGGGCCTGTGAACCGTGTGTGTTTGTGTGTGTGTGTGTGCGTGTGTAGGAGCTGATGTGTTTGTTTAATGTTCCTCTGGTGATCACTGCTTCAGTTTATAGAGGTTGATGACTGACGTTTTGGGTTTATTACAATGTAGAGGCAACAGGAAGCAGAGATGTGTGTGTTTACGTGAGTGTGTGTATGTTCTCATGCTAGCTGCATTGGGGCCTGGCTAACTTTTCATTCGTGTGTGTGTAAATGAAAGAACGTGTCTCTAAACATGTTCAAAGTTCAAAGAAATGAGGAAATGATATATTTTATATATATATATATATATATTTTTTTTTTTATTTTTTTTATTTTTTTTTTACTTTATTGTAACACACAAACATGCATCAACCTACCTACCTAATTACCTATCCACTTATGCATACAGACATACATACATACATACTCACATACTACACGCCATTTTTTCTATCCTCATTCTCTTTTCCGATTTTCCTACATGAGTTTTGAATTAAAACAAATTCCTACAGACAGCATATTCACAGTCTCTTGAACTGTGTGCATGAGTGCATGAGCACAGAAAAAAAAAACAAACACACAAACACAACTGAAACAGCCATCAACCAACCAATGACAAGTACCAGCATGCATTTACAAGAATGGACATGCCCTGCTCAGGCCATTGTACTATTTTAGAAGATTTGAAGTACAACTGACACATGACAAAAAATAATCAAGATAAGGCATCGCTCATGGAAGGAAGTGCTATAAAAACATTAAAAACTGAAGTGACACATGGCTGTTCATTAAGATGAGATTTTTACAGTGAAAAGAATCCTAACGAAGGATAATGATAGGACAGCAATATTATGAAATCTCTTGTTGTGGAAACTTCATCTACTATTCATACCACTTTGCCTCCTGATGTCTTTGCTACTGCTTTGACTGTATCTGAAAGGCATTTTATATATAAGTGGGAGACGGGCATAGTCGAGTATGGAATTTCACTGAGAACACTGATAGTATTCTTAGAACCCCTTGCACATTCCACATTCCAGAGATGCGACTGTAGCGCTGCATGCTGGATGATCATTCCCACTGTCCTGGATTCCCTGTGCACATTCACTCTGAGGCATGGCCGCTTCAAACAACACACCAGCTCCCACCGATTCACTGTTTAGCCTATGAACTCTAGTAGAATGGTTACCTTGATTCAGTTCTACATTGACATGTTTTATTAGTAGTATCTGTTGACACTTTCTGCTAGTGACATACAATGGTGCCCGGTGCCATTAAGTTATGTGTAACTTTGTCCAAAATCTATCTGAAGAAATTAAGGAATGATAAAAAAAACAGTTGCATGTACGTACCATTTTTAACATAGCATAAATTTTATTTGCACCACATTTCCTTAACCAAATTCACATTCTTTCCCCTCTCATATCCTCTTTATGTACTTGGTCTCTTTCTCATACAGAGTCAGCATCCTCAGAGCTATAATGAAAAGAACATTCCAGAACATGTGGAAGTTTCAGGGATTTTTTTCCAAGACTGAGGGAGTGTGAATCATTCACATACACACAGAGAAACACACACACACACTCAGTCAGTGGGACAGCTCCTGGATCACTGCACTACTACAGAATAAATACCCTAAAAAATATGTACAAAAGAAAGAGAGGAGAAACCAGTAAAGGCAGGATCTGTAGAAAGAGAGAGAGTACACGAAAGAGAAAGAGAAAGAGAAAGAGAGAATAAGGAAAAGAGAGAAGGGGGGCTATAGAGAAGGCAGCGAATGAAAATGAGGGAGGGCACAGAAGGGGACAGAGAGACAGAGTGACAGAATGGAGAGAGGGAGAGACAGAGAGAAAGGGAAAGAGAGAGAGAGAGAGTCAGTCAGGCCCCCTCTTTGTGAGGAAAGAATGTGGGGAGGTTGGTGGAGGAATGTGGAATGGCTCCCAGGGGGAGAGGGGCTGAGGTCTGGAAGTAAACATCGCTGCTGTGTGTGTGTGTGTGTGTGTGTGTGTGTGTGTGTGTGTGTGTGTGTGTGTGTGTGTGTGCACGTTTGTGTGTATGTGTGTTGAAGGCACATTAGAGAGAGAGAGAGGGAGAGGGAGTGAAGGAGGTTACAGTATATGTGTCTATCAGTCTGAAGTGTATGTGTACTTGTGTGTGTACATGTGTGTGCGTCTGTGTGTTTTAACACACACTATGCAGCAAAAGGGAGGGAAATCTTTTAGCATTACAAAGACGCGAGAGCGTGCATGCTTTTAGGATAAACAAAATATGGTGCAATTAAAGGACACAACTGGGCTGGGTTTACAAAGGCCTGTGTCTTCACCCTAAGCAAATCAGAGAGTTCCTACCAGGTCTCTGAATGCAGGCATATTATCTTCAGTCTTAATTATTTAGCAGTTCAGATTTAAGCTGTATCCAGAATATAATCATGTATTATAAATAACCATCTGTGTGTGCTTGCACACACACACACACACATACACACCAACTCTCTCTCATACACAGCATGGTCTTGTGCGTTCTGTGTGTATTTGCATGGATCTGACTGTGTGTCTCATTTACTTATTGGCGCAGAATATATCTACTGGGATTTGGATGTGTTACATTAGGCAGCTGGACATACACACACACACACACACACACACACACACACACACAAATACGCTCATAGTAACGGAACACAGTCACACATGCACACACACATTCATACGCTTTTTACTGTTATTCCACTGTATGACTTTTAAATGTACCAGCTTGCGGCACTATAACAATTTAATTTACTGTAATTAGATAGCTTATACAAGATAAGCTTCACCCTAATTTCCAGTGTCTCAAAGAATAAGCAGTTATTCACACATACACATTTTTCTTCTATATTCAGCATTGGAGCAGGAGAGAGAGAGAGAGTGAGAGAGTCAGGAAAGCACCAAAGGCATGACGGATAAACAGTTAGAACGATGCAGTGGTTAGTTGAAACTGATGTCAATAACATTTCAGGTTTTGCCTTATGTTTGTGTTGGAAGCATGAACATAATTGTGTGTGTGTGTGTGTAAGTGTGTTACTTTCTGAACAGAACCACAGATGTCATTATCTATGCACTTTGTCTCCATGGCGATTTCCTTGTTGTTTCTTGTTTGGAATGCTGAGTGTTTTCTGAGAATCCTTGGTTCCGTCTAGACGATGAGGTTCCAGTTCTAGAACACACAAGGCAATTTCATAACATTTTTAAAGTTTATAAGAGAAAGACAAACTTTGCAAGAGAGAGAGGCGGGCACAGAGAGAAAGAGATTGCATAACTAAAACTGGGAGAAGAAAACTACAGCATGCACATATTTAAAGAGAAATCCTTCATATAGACTTACAGATAAGAAACCAGATAGAATGTAATAGGGCTCTGTAGAACACCATGGAACCGTCAAATATTTCACACCCACATACAGCTTTGCTAGACTCATAATTCACATAATTGAAGATGCTGAAAGAGGAAAACAATGGAAGAAAATCACTCTAAATGAGGGGCTTTCTGGTCTAGTGAACCCATCAGACACCATCAGAGTTGCCAAGAGGTGATAAAAGAACTCGAGGTTTGTGCTTTTGTGCTGCTTTGACCTCGACATGAGTAACACGTCATCTGAAGTGTACTTCTCCCTTTGAGCCTTATACTTGTGTCCATGGATGCTCATCAAATGGTCCGGCCTCTCCAAGGAAGAGGCCAAACACTGTGATAAGTCTTTAGTTCTGGACAGGCCAAGGAGCTCAGCTTTTTAATTAGTGTTACTGGACTTTAGGTTCAACCTTTTAAGACAGAAATATATAATAAAGAGTGATTGCCTGCATAAATCTCCCAGAGGTCATTGGTCAGCCAGTATAGCGGCCTAGCGCTGCTGGAGGTCATGGTTTATCGCTTAATGCATCTTTAGATGTGCAAGTAGTTTAATTACTCATTGTGTGTGAGAGAGTGTGTGTGTGTTACATGGGAGCTGCTATTAATCACTTACCAAATATGCATGATCTGATATTAATTAATGAGCTTAACAAATCAGAAAAGGACCAAACACATGCCATTTAATTCACAAAATATTGTTCATTGTCTGCTATAACTGGTAGTCTTTTCATCTGGAAATGCAGGTGTCACCTTTATCCTCAATGCATGTGATACTGTTGAAGCTCTCTTTTGAGCCAAATTTAGCACTACTATAGCTATTTTCACATAGAAAAGGAAACTCAGATGTCTAACGAGAATCAAATGGTAGGGTGCACATCTGAACACAAAAACTTTTTTACCCGGGCACAACACTACCTGCCCCCTAGTACCATTCTTGGATAAGCAACGAGTGTGCTTAGGTGTGAATGGAGTGGGTTGATGTCCAGGTAGTGTGAGGGGGCATGTTGATGACGTAACTTTAATGCGCCCTTGTGGGTCAACATTACTATTGCAGCTCTGTTTTGCCGGTCACTGCAACACTTTGCAAGTTGCAGTGACCTCATATCTTCTCCCACTAGCTTGTATGAGGCATTCTGTTCTTTCATTGATGCTTTAGATCTGACATAAGATTTGCATCATTAAGACAATAACAATTGAAATAGCTACTTTGTATTTGTCTTCTGTGTTGCTTGTGGTAAACAAAACAACTTGAATGATCACATTTATTCAGCGTAATTTTCCACCCCCTGCAAGTTCAGTCCTTGCCCTACCCTCATATCCGCCATCCGGGGTCAAGTCTGAATCGTGTCCGTGTCCGAGTCTGTGTCTTGTCATATCCATGAGTAGAGGTCTGGTTAACTACTGGAAGTTGTGTATGATAAATATCTGTCAATCCAAATAAAGAATTAAAATGTGTGTGTGTGTGTGTGTGTGTGTGTGTGTGTGTGTGTGTGTGTGTGTGTGTGTGTGTGTGTGTGAGATAGAGAGAGAGAGAGAGAGAGAGAGGGGAGCCTTCATATTTCAGTGGGAAGACAACGCCAGTCTTTAAGAAATCTCAGGAGTGTTGTTCAGGCAGCTAAATGGGAACCAAGAGATGTGGACAGCTGTATGAAGTGGTAAAACACAGAGGGCCAATAAGATGGCTGCCTACTGTGAATATGACTAGCAGCTTGATTGGCAGCCAGTGGCATTTTTATGTCTCAGAGAGTTCATAAGTTTATGCATTTCCTGAATCTGGACACCTGGGCAATGTTAGTGAGTCCATCACTGGGGCCGGTGGAATCTTTTAGTGGTAGAGCCTCTGGCATCCCTATTCTCTGTGTTTAGTAGCTTTCATCAAATTGCAGCTGCCTATAATCAGGTTGCTGGGCTAAGCAGTCAAAGGAACAGGGAATGAGCTCACTGTCTTAGTATTTTCATGGTTATATCCATTGGACTCCCCAGAAAATGCACCAAAAGAAAACTCAGAATAGAACCCACAAAAATGTAAGGAAAGTCTTTAAGGGAACACCACATCACAAATGACTTGCCCCTAACCTAATGTTCTTTGGAGAAAATGGAAAATTGTGTAAAAAAATGTTCTTAGCTTGTGTGTGTGTGTGTGTGTGTGTGTGTGTGTGTGTGTGTGTGTGTGTGTGTGTGTTTGTATATGCAAATATTTCCACCCCAGACGCTGGCCCAGCCATGACTAATAAGATGCTTCAATTGGTACTCTGAACCCAGATTCATTTTTAAATAGGCAATTGACTAGTATGGGTCAGTCTTACTTGGCTTCCTGCTGTAAGGCAGTGTTAATCAATGGTTTACCAGACACAGAGATTTTAAGTAGGGAGATAAATGCGTGAAGCACAGCAGGCAAAGGGATTTTATGAATGGGAAATGCCTGGAGGCCCGTTTCAAAACTTTGAACATGTAATATCTATGTAATATATGTCCTTTGTGTGTGTGTGTGTGTGTGTGTGTGTGTTTGTGTGTGCATATGTCTGCTGCCATTGAATTTGCCAGTGTGATATCAAAGCATCTCTATCTCGCACTGCCTGTAGGTATTATACAGGGAAAAAAACTCCTAGACTGAGGGAAGATGAAAACCAGAGAGAAGTCAGCGACAGAGGGAGTGAAGCAGAGAGACAGGGAGAAGGATAGAGAGAAATCTAAACAATGGAGCAACAGTTGTTTGGTTACTCCAGCTCATTGGTGGTTTGGGGCTGGCAAAATCACACAAAACCATCACACAAGAGGACACACACGACTGCTGTGTTTTTCATAACTGCTTGTCCACACACACTAAGTCCCCCCACCCACCCAGACACACAAACACACCTCTTTTTCTGTCTTCCTGTCTACCTATACCTTAACTGAAGGTCGACAATGCCTTAAAGCTGTTTCCAGGAGCTTTTTTGTCTTTCAAAAAAATAAATTGTTCCTTCCTTGTTCCACTAAATCATTAGATGTGTTATATCCAGTAATATATGCATATTACTTCTTTGTTGGTAACCCAGGTGAATTCTATTATATGCTTAGCTCTAATACAGTAATGGCAACTGGCTCACAACACAAGCAAATGGCTCCATATTACTAACATAACACAACACATTGCTAACCAATTTTCTCCAGAAACTAGGCATTTAATTATGTCATCACCATTTGGTGATCACAAATATTTTGTCAGGGGAATAAACAAGGTATGTACTTAATTATTGTAAAAACTGAGTGGAAATTTTATTACAGCAATGGGAGTAGCTTGCTTCGCAGTATCTGCTAAGTGGTTAAATTATGCAGGTGGTTGTGTAACTTGATATGTGGAGAAGCCATCGTCAGTGTCTATTTGTGTGTGTTCCTCACTCACAAGGGTGGGTGTGCATAAACCAACTCTCTCTCTCTCTCTCACACACACACACACACACACAAACAAATATTTATATCCCCTGCACTGAATTATTCAGTTCAATGAAGTCAATTAAATATAATGGAGATTCAGTTCACTGGAGTCATTTATCTGAAAATGGAAAATTCAGCACACATAAATGAACTCTTTAAACTGGTCATTTTGCCCCATGCACTCTGAACAGTGCAGTGAATTGTAAGATCAGTTGAATGAGGCTCTAGACTACTTTCTCCCTGCACTGTCCTGGACTCATGTAGCCGGAAAGCTGGAATGTCGGAACACTGGCTTGGAAAGCCCTGCTGGTGTGCATGTCTAATGGATGCAGCGTCTGGGATAAATGCCAGACTATTGTTACACTGCCATAGGCTCAATGCATATGAACACATACACAGTGAGATATGTGCAGTAACTCACATGCACAGGTAACACACAGGCACTCACCTACACACACAAAGACGCACGCATAAAAAATGTAAAAAAATTATTGGTTCATAATGAACATGCTGTTATGCATTTTACTCTACCTGCTTTGGGAAGTTCATTCTCTCCACAAAATTTTGGTACAATGAGCAAAGGATAGAGGGACAGAATAGAGAGACTGGGGCCAAGCATTTGTTTACTCTTCTCTCTACTTTCCAGTTGTTTGTTAGGGGGTGTATATGGACAAACTCACTAACTAAGTTTAACAACTTAGCTGTTATGAACTGAGTGCAAGTCACACAGGAATTAACATTCTGGAGTGTATGACATCTATTAACTTCAGTGCAGATGTGATCAAAGTGGTCAATGCTGGCTAAATGTCAAGGAATGTTGTTGAGTACTCTGTTGTCATTGTCATCATCATCATCATCATCATCTCACACACACACACACACACAGAACGCTGAAAATGACAAGACTGCCCAAAGGCATAATATGTGTAAGCAATCTGAGAATGGTCTTGCATATTTAATTGAGAACATTTTAAATGTAGGCCTAATTCAAGCATGGAATCAAGTTATTCAGAGCTGTGCTACTTGAGTCTGACCTCCAGACAGACACACAAAAATAATAAACAATATCTAGTCTGAGTACTATTGAATTGTAGGCCTAGGCTATAAACTTTGGGATGGTCTTACCAGAGCAGTTGGACTATAGTGAATAAACTTTAATAAAAACAGTGTTTATAATTGTATGATGATATGTTGTTTTCATCCGTATTCTTAGCATGCCCCCAGTATAGCCTATGTTTCGCCCGACTTTGAATCTGTCATTAATATATTCTCTGCCACACAGACCTGACCTAGAATTGCTACTTAGAATTCGGACGAAACCAAATGGCAGACGAAGCGGGGGGTGGAGGAAGGAAATCTTGGCGATGGATACAATCTAACAGGGCCACTTCAATCATCGCGTAGGGGGTGGCGGATTGCCGTTATCAAGCGTTGTTCCAGGTAATGGTGTAATTTTTTGCTTAAATATGATATTTTAATGTGGATTGGAAGGATACGGCGACCCACGACAGGTGAGTGTTTGTATGGCCGAGCGAGGATCAGCGGCATTCGTGGTTGTTGCTCACCTCCAGTTTTCAATGTGCAAGCCCTTCTTCCATGATACCGCTCTTATGTCCCTCTCGCTACCCCTCCTATGTTTCGCGTATACTTTCTCCATGCTCGGTGGATGGAGCGAAGCGATCAAGAGATCTAAATGCTCACTTGAACGGATATGTCGAAGATCCGGTGGAATAGCCTACACAATCAAAATGTCGCTATGATGTGACCATACGGGGGACTGGTGCGAGATAAGCTATCATGCGCGTTCGGTGAAAATAAATAGCCTCTAGACCGTATGTGGGATGACATTTATCTAAGAAAATAATGAAATGCGCCTTTTATTGCATTAAATTACCAACTGCGACCTCTTCCATTGTGCATACTCATATAGGTAGGCATACAAATAAGCATATTTACTCATATCACAGCATATCGATGCGATTAATTTCGTGTTTTTTCATTTTTATTTTCCCATTGATGCACCGCTGGTTTGGCTAATAGATGAGGCTCACAGCCTCGGTAGAATTCGATAGCCTATCCAGTGTGCTTTATCTAAACGTAGGCTAGAACATGGAGCCTCCGTGTCTTTTTATGAGTGCACCACGATGTTAGGTGAATACTACAGAATACTACATTAATGTTTTTTAACGTGTTTTATCCGTTGTGCGAGACATAATGAATCGGATCTCTGGTGTGTGGAACACAGGCTTGGTTCTCTAGGCGGACTTTTGTCTGCACAGCCACCGGGTAGGAGAGAAGAGGAAAAGGCTCCCCTCCCCCAAGGTTCCGCGGAACAGGAACAACTTCTTTAGGAAGAAAAAAAGTTGTTCAAGTTTGGAACGTCTTGGAGCAAGGGGTAGGCTTCTTTTTCTGTTCGTTATTGGAAGCGAATGAACCGCCGAGATTTAACATTACTGGAGAATAGCCTTGTATTTCGCATTCTGGAATTCGGAGTTATTTGGTGGATCATACTTTCGAAAACTATTGTTTCGTGCAACGCTGGATTTAAACCGAAGTTTCCTCGATTGGAAGGCTTCGCTTTGGATAAAAGGAACTCTGGTTGTGTATTAAGTTACCTCTCTTGCGAAAGACACGATGGTAGCCCAGACATAGGCGCCCAATTTGGGTTGGGATGTTGGTGAACTTTTTAACAGCAATGGAGGACCTAAATTTCAGTGTTTGGTCTGTTTTGAAAAAACATATCATACGGGGTAAGTAGGATCTGTTTTATAATATTTAACTTGGCCTACTAATTAGCCTACCCTTCCCTATATCCGCAGACCTATCGGTCTATGTCCTTGCTGGTCTCCCGATGGAAGAAATCAGTTTGAGCAAAACTGTTTCTCTCCGCAGCCATTTAGCATAGTCGAACTTGCAACAAAGTAGCCTAATCAAAACAGTTTGTTAATCTGGCGCCCTGTATCAAGAAAAGTTGCGAGTGCAAGTGATTGATCTAGGTCGCAGTTGTTGCTTTCAGAGAGACCTAGGTCGATTCCAAGGTTCTTTGATGTACAAATTCTCCATTTGGTGTTTTCAACAGTTAAAGTTATGGTACTAATTTTTGTATTCACAAGGTTTTGACTTCTTTCCTTTACCTTCGGTGGATTATTCTGGAATGTTGGAGCACGTGGGTTTCAAATAAACAATACTAAACACGGCGTTACTAATGTTATCGTACATTTGAAACTCAGACGTGTATTTCGCTGAGTTTTGAATAGCCACTTCATGGTGTTACGCTCTTTGGTTTCAGCGACTTTTGTTTGGGTCCCCCATTGAAGTCTGCGCAGAGCCGCTCAAGTTTACTACGGGGCCGAGAGGGTGAGAGCAAGATTCGGTTACACTCCCGTGTGTACTCGCGGCTCCAAGGCGGCTGTTGTCACTGCGGGCCAGGGGCCTCTGTAAGGCCCGTGCTGACAACCGACGCCTTGGAGCCGCGACAGTGAAAGAGTGGCTTAGACAAAGAGAGGACTGGTATCTAGAGGAATGCTGTTGTGTTAAACGTGCTTGAACAGTTTCTTGTGCAATGATATAACCAACTCAAACACCGTATTGATCCTCAAATTTCTGAAGTAGCTGATAACTTTGGGTAGTCTTGTTTGTAGTTCAGGCCAAACAGATAGGCTACCCTTAATCATTAGAATTGGTACATTAGTCGAACGTTTCTGTGTGGCTAGGTAGTTGCAGTCCTAATGCAGCCTAGCAAATACTGCTAGTTGTTGCCTGTTTATATGACCTACATCTGCAAACACAAGCTAAAGGTGTGTGTGCAAAATAGCTGAGGTGCTTCATAACATTTAGAAATTGTGCCACATAACATTCAAGAGATGATAGTGACGTATCAGTCTAATTCATTCTACTAATTGGAAGTGGAATGCCAGTACAATAAAATTTTGTGATCTCTAAAGAAGAGTGAAGACATAACAGAGAGATTAGAGTAACCTAGGCTATACTTTTTGACAAAAAGCAATGTTTGTAGTACACATGCCTTTACATTTCTAATTAACCAGCTGTTTTGGTTGAATACAACACTGGACGAAGAGGAAATGCAGTCAAAATCTTATTTTATCACTTCCCCTTGCCAGTAGGTCTGGACAGTCCACTGTGTCAAATCACAATATGGAAATCTCTTTTGTAGAGGCAGTCATATGTGTATGCCAAGATCTTTGCCTGAACTGTTGATCTTTGAGTAGCCTTGGTGTGCGATAGGAAACCGAGTAACAGTGTAGTAGATTTATGGGCCTTAATATACAGAATAGAAGACCAAACTCATCATGCTTTCTTTACAGTTGCCTGGCAGACTCGGATTACATTGGATTGGAGTCTGTGTGTATGCGTTTCCATTCCTTGGGGAATACTAAAGAGGATTGTTCAAATCTTGGTGCAAAGTAGGGTAGTCTCCGATTTAACCAAAATGTAAGCTTTACAGCACCTTCTTGTATGCATTTATATGCACTTGGCCTATTGTTTGCTCTCCTGAGCAATGTGGTCTTTTCTATACGGTTGTTTGGGTTACACAAGTGCAGTTTAGCATCCTGAACAGGCCCATTTGTATTGCTAGGATTAATGTGCACATTACATCCTCTAAACAGCAGTTGCCTTATAGCATCCCCTTTGACCTTTGACCTTTACCTATCTTTGAGCACTGAGTTTTCCATGTGCACTTCTTTTGGTCCACTATAATGATGCAAAAATAACCTTGCTATAAATGTATTGGTTGCACTGCCTGCCTCTTGCTTTAATGCCATATTTTCTCTGATTAATAGATGGTTTCTGCTTTGGCAGACCACAGTGGTCAGGAAGCCATTTTCAGCCCATATTCTCAGGGGCATGTCAGTGCTGAACCACTTTGGATGAAGTTGGCTTTATATTGTTGGTCTTGAGCTTTTAAGTGATGGTAATGTTAGGTTTGATATGGAAATTGTAATCAAACACCTTCAGGTCCGAGTGAAGGTTAATAGAAAGGTATGTAAGAGCTATGCTGTGTGTTACAAAACACTAATGCTCAAAACACTGTGGTGGTTCATTGCCTTTTTGTAATGCACTTTACATATTAGTCTGTGAATGTAGCTGGTAGATGAGATTTGCTGCCATGATTCACATTCAAGATCTAAAGTGCATGTTTCATGTAAAAACTCGTTTTACGACTCATAGTTTTATCTTAATAACTTGGGCAGTAGCACCTGTTGGTTGACTGGCTATTGTGAGGTTCAGCTTAAGTGTATATTGCTTTCTCATGTGTACTTTCATTGGTCTGTGTCATAATGTGTCTTGTACCATTTGCTTGCCATGGAAGATGTTTCTGTCCTCATCTGTTTTCAGATTTGCCTATGTAACACCTGTAATGAGTTGGGGAGAGCTAGCAAGTTGGCATGCATTATATATGACAGTTACACTGTCCAGATCTGCCGAATGGTATTTCTGTGCCAATGGTAGACTTGGCTTAAACATCTGGGGGCTATTCCAAAATGGTGGTTAAGTGATAAACCTGGCTTAGTTAACCTTGGAAACGCGGTAAACCTGCTAATAGAGGAGCTTGCTGGTTTTAATTAGATGAGAGAAAGAGGACTCCAGGCTCTTCTATTATCAGGTTTGTCACTACCGTGATCTTAATTTACCAGGTTTGCCACTTAACTATCCCCCTGAGATGTGCTAATGTGATTCAGTCAGGCCACAAGGGTCAGAAGTGTGGTTCAGCAGTCAGTGAGGTGAACGTATGAAATGAGAGGTATGAGTTTATCTCTACTTTGAACAAGGGTTGATTAACAAAAATAGTTAATTAAATATTTTGATCAAATCTTACAGCATTTTTAGCATTTGTGTCTGTGGTCTTGTGTTGAGTCATAATAAGCTCCAGTGTATCGACGGGATTAAGAAACCTGCTCACCACTTTCTCTGTTTACTTTTCCTCTCTTCTCTTAACAGGTTTGTGATTGGATACCTTGACCAGCTCATTCTGGGATTTGTAGTTTTTTTTTTCCTCCCCCCACCTGTTACATCACAAGTGAGGAGAATAGTGAACAGTTATAGTCAAGGGGTTGGCCAATGCAACTGACGAGGAGCAGCACAAGCCTCGGAGTTCAGGGGATCATTTGAGGTAAGCCCTCCTGAGTGGAAATGAGTGAGAGCTCACCCTGTTGATGTCTCTCTGATGTGTTGATGCACTAATGTCTGCATAATGTGTGTTAGTCTGTGGGTGTATGAAGAGCTGGTAGTGTAGCGGACCTCCCAAATTTATAGTTTGTCTGAGGTACAACTGCCGTGGCAGCTCACCGCTAAATGACTGGGGCCTTCTGTCTAATATGAGTCCTTGTTGGAGCTGCCTGTGTGTAGTTTTTTAGCATGTGTCAATCAGTCCATGTGTGTCTGGGTCTTTGCACGAGCAGCATTTTACACATCACACAGCAAAATAAAGACAATGCGAAGGAATGTTGGCCGTGCAGACAGTGACGCACAGAAAGAACCAGTCTTTCCCTGGGAGAGTGACTCATTTTGTATACACACACACACACACAGAGTTATATACATGCACAAGGTTGGACACACAAACTCTCTGCCTGATAACATTCCAGTTTACTGACACTTTGTAGACAGAGAGAAGTTGTGTTCGCTTTACAGTGCCCCAAAGCCTCCCTCCGGTGTGGTCTCGCTTTCTCACGCACATAGGGAGGATGGCACTGAACTCATTTCCTCAAGAATGACTGCATTTCTTAGAAGCACATATACGTGTGTGTGTGTGTGTGTGTAAGTGTAATTTACTTCTGTAGCGACTGTGACTTGGTCAATTACTATAAACAGCTTTTTTGATATTGTATAGAAAAGAATAGAATTATGATTCCAAAGTTACAGTGGCAAAGTAGACGCAAGAGACAACAGACTGGATTCTGTTTGTGTTCTCTATTCCCTATTAACACTCTTTTGTAAACTTTCCTAAATTCTGGAATCTTCTGTGTCAATGATTTTAATGTGTCCTAAGTGAGAGAGGGTGCTAAAACCATTCTGTAGTGTAAATAAAATATATAGTAGCAAAACAAATAGTTTACCTGCATACTAGTCTTAAGAGGGGAAGTAAATTTATCCATTATTACCGGAATAGTGTAGGTATCTCCAGGACAGAGACGGCATGAAAGCGCATTGGCCATGGGCGCTAGCAAACGGTAGGGACACTCCACGAGAGAAGTGTGTTTGCCTGGACGACTGGATGAAGTTGGCTGTTTCGAGTCAGGCTTGTTGTGGCATAATGGAAAAAAAATCTGAATGTACATCTGTTCATGCCGATCATCTGTTAAGTGTGTTGTAAATGGTGTGCTTTTAAAATACAGAAACATTAACAGTATGTCACAGATTCTGTAGACAGATGGTGCTTTAAAAATGGTAAATCATGTTTTGTGAAGAAATTTGGTACTTGCTGAAGTTGGTTCCAGGCAAGGTCATAAAGGAAAATTTTAGGAACAATGAGTTGTGCGAAAGCTGCAGTTCCATAATTTAAGAGTTGGTTTATACAACTTAAATGTCATTTCTGTTCTGGAATGGGCTTCTGAGGGACAGAAGTATACCCTAAATCGTGCATTTGTGTGTCTATAGTAGATTTACTATAGATTATATTATAGTAATTATTATATTATATTATAGTATATTTGCTGTTGCGGCCAAATTTCAATCACAGTGTTTGAAATGTTATCTCCATATACTCTGTGAATCTACAACAAAAAGTTATTTTTATAGGTCTAGTTCCAACTGGGTCTTCATAACAGTTTACTGTGATTCATTGAAGCATGACATACATGTAACTCTCATCAGCCAGTTTCTTGTTGCTTTAGTCATGGCATCATAGTAAGTATTCTTATGAAAATGTCCATCTTGTAAGTAGTTTTGCTCTGCTCAGTGAATACATGGTGCATATGTATTCTGTTTTCTGTTGACCCTGTTGGCTGCGCTTTACAACCTGCTTGCACATGCAGCAAAGTCTGTGTGGACACAACATCTTGCTGCAGCGTGTAGTACTTATAGATCTCACTGGTGGCAATCTTTTCTCTTCACTGTGCACATGCAGACTTAGAAACGCAAGTATCCGAGGGAGCTCTTGATCTCAGTAGAATATTACTCATCAGGGCTTCTGCATGTTATGGTCTGAGTTAACCAGCTTGTTCATTCCTTGTCAGTGATGCTAACACTTTGGTGGAACTTAAGTGCGAGGGATCTCAAAAATGGTTGCAAACTCTGAACCAGGAGTTCAGACAGACCAAAGATTGATGGAGTGGCTTGTTGTCCTGTGGAGTTGTGGTGGTGAACATGGCTGATGTTTTCTTAAATGAACACTGTAGCTTTTCTCTGCTATTTTCTTTGTCCTATCAGACAATTTATTTTAGCAGCTCCAAATGAACTTGGATGGCATAGTCATATGAAGAGTGGCTAAACACAAGTCTTATTCCCACCAGCCATCTAGGATATGCACTGTGTTGTTCTGGGTTGATTGTAGGAAACCACCACAAAGTAAAAGAAAAACTAGTTGCAGCATGACCTTGCCATCAAACACCAATAAGCACCCTGTAGCAGTGCCAGTAAGACTGGAAAATGTTGGGAAGATTTTGCGTGCCTTTTAGGTAGCTGGTTCACTGATTTGATCTGATCTCAATCTTCACTAGTTAGAAGTTCTATTTAGAACATCTTGTATAGTAGACTTCTTTTTCGGTCTGCCGTCCAGACAGAATACCTTTTGCCTAGGCTTGACTTTAGTTTGTAGCCATCTTGGGTTGATTTAGGACTGATCACAATGACATTGCAAATGTTTGAGTACTCTTCAACTGTTTGCATTTACTTTTAACAAGACAGAACTGTCAGTTCTCCATGGTTGATGGCTTTGTCTTTGGTTAGTCCTGCATCCAACACAGGTGTTTTTTTTATTATTATTCTATTATTATTCTTTCCAGTCGTTGACCTGCACCTGCATACATCAGTAAAGAAGAAACGGATGCTTCATTGGCTCTTTACATCCTTTCAAAGTGGGGTCATGTTTTGTTTTTTCATTATTTGTAACTGTTTTGAGTGTGACTTTTTAAAAATACTAATGATGGTTGGCATTGGCATTCTAAAAGCAATTAAGAAAATGGATCCTCTGAGAGGGAGAAAAAAGTCTCATGGGCCTAGTAACTTCTGAGGAGATGGCATCCCTGCCTGCCAATTATTTTGTATGAGCAATGTGCATTGAAAGGGGTGGGTGATCTGCAATGGCTGCTAAGTTTGTGAGGAATGCTAATTTAGCTTTACAGCGTCTTTCAGAGTTACTGTTCAGTGTGATCACCAGTGTTGGCACCATACCAGTATTATTTGTTCATAGAAACAGTATTTAGGCTGGTATTTCTGTGCAGTGTGTAGACATATGTGGTCATCCTAATGGGTCAGTGTATATATCACAAGGAGCCCCAAACTCTAATGCAGTCAAATGTACTCTGATTCCTGAAGGGCGTCTAAAGGCTACACAGTGCGTAATTTATGATCTCTTTGAGACTTAAATAATTGTGAGTAAAGGATGCTCTGTAAAACAGTCAGTGACATTCAGTCTGTGATGATAAGTGCTTCAATTCTGACCACTGACTCCATGCATATATACTAGAAGTCGTGCAACCAGACAAGCAGCGCTTAAAAGAAAGAATGAATATCACCCCTGAAATGTAAAGTAGTAGAAGTAGAAGTAAAGGCTGTTGGTGGCTATAGTCATATTTCTTTCATTTGCTAAAAGCCATTTAGTGTGGAATAGATAAAGTAAAAATTATCTAATTTGCCCAACAAGTCTGTAAAATGCATAACAGTAGCCTATGTAGTCAAATTCTGGTACACACCATAGTATGATTGCATGAAAGGGAGCAGGTGTAATTCAAGGGATACATTAATATACTGGGTGGCTTGTTCTATGGTGTGAGAGTTCTATGGTCTAAGTTGAAATGCTCTTGAAATTACAGGAATGTTTCTGTGATAAAGGTAATCTTGGTGAGACATTGCATTTTACAGTTGCAATTGTGGACACCCACAATAAAAATCAATTTATCAATTGATAATAATCAATTTAATCATTATGTGCTTTGAGAGTTACTGTTTTCTTTGGATAGTTCTAGGTTCAGGTGAAATGCTAAAGACATCAGTTGTTACACAAACAGGCAAAAACATTTTACGTGTAGTGGCATGTGTGCTTGCTTTTGTTTACCTCTTTCAGCTCAAATGGCCAAATGTGTGCATTCCTGATGGTACGGGTAGATGGCTGTTAATGAGCCTATCTGAAGAAGTGAGACTCTAGCGAGTGGTAGTCTACTTCTGTGAGAAGGCCTGTGGGTCTGCCTGGAGATTTGTGAAAGTTAAACTAGGCCCAGTGTCTAGGGAGCTGGCAGACTGGCCCCCGGTAGATGGATTTATTAACATTTTATCTGTAAAGCACGAAGGCCTGTGAAGAAGTGTTTTTTTTTTTTCTCTCCTTTTTTTGAATTCTCTACAGGTGTAGGTGTTCAGAGAGAGGATGAATACACCTCTGTGATTCAAGGCTGCTCTCCTGCACCGTTAGAATCATTCAGTTCTGCTGCGGAGCACAATGAGAGTGTACAGGGTATTAGACTTACAGCAGCGCTGCCCTCAGTGAAATGCCTGTTTGGGCTCGATTGGCTGGCTCTTGGCATGGTATGGTATGGCAGCGTGATCTTTGGTGAGGCAGGTACAGCCAGTCCCGTTGGCATTAGGTGCCCCCGCTGCCCGCTGTGGCATCCTCTCCTTTACTCCACTAGCCAGATGACCCGGTGCTGACCCCCCCATAGACATCCCACAGTGCGGCAGGCCATCTGCCTGTGGCACAGATGTAAGGGAATTGGGTTAAATGGGTGCTGCTAATCTGCCACCACTTTATTGCCCTCTCTCTTTTTAGCTCCCTTGTCTTGTATCACAATTGGTCTAAAAGTCCTTTTTTCCCCTCTTTTCTTATTTTTGCACCCTCCGTGTCTTTTCCCATCTCAATCTTTTCTCAGCCAGCAGTTGGAGATGAGGATAATTTTTATTTTCATTTCTGTGCTTTTTTTTAAAAATCTGTTATCTTCCTTAGTTGTGTATCGCAGATTCGTAAATTAATTGTCCTGCCTCATGCCACTTCATGCTAGTCATTGGAGAGACAAAAGAAAAGTCTGTTTCATTTTTATGCATGGAGTTCATGTTGATATTACCATGTATCATCTATAGGGAATCTCTGTGTGACTCTGTGTATTTTCTGAATGGCCGTCTGTCTCTCTCCTCTCTTCTTTGCTCGTCTCCCGCTGACACGTTGAGTCTGTAAAAGCTGGCGGGTCAGTCAGTCCGTCTCGCACCCTTCGGTCGTGCGGCAGCCAAACCAGAGACACTGGGAAATGCTCCCGCCATCACTCCTACATGTTTCCTCACACACTCTTCCTCTGGCAGACTCCCACCCCTCCCCCCTGTCCTCAGCCAGACCCCCTCTCTAGCCTACTCATGCCTTCATCCCACTCTCCCTCCCTCCCCCCATCCTCTTCATCACCTCCCTCCCTCTCTCCTCTTCTCCTTTCATCATCAGCTCTCTCTCTCTTTCTCTATCCCTCTATCCCCCTCTCTCCTCATCCCCCTCCCTTATCCCTTGCTCCTGTCCCTTCTCCTCTCTCCTGGGTCTTCCTGATCTGCTTGTTTGATGATGGGAGGCTTAACCCCATCCTGGAATGGCATGCTTGTTTGTGTGTGTGGTTGAGAGAGAATTAATGTGTTTGTGTTTATGTGTGTGTGTGTGTGTGTGAGAGTGAGAGTGAGAGATCTGTGTATGTGTATATGTGTGTGTATCTGTGTATGTGTGAGTAAAATATGTGTCTGTGTGTGAGTGTGAGGCTTAGAGAATTTGAGGGGGACTGTGTGTGTTTGGCGCTTGTTTTCTGAAGCATCACTGTGGTGCCTAGGCCAGTGTGTTACTGTGCCAACGTCCCTCCCCCCACTTCCACCCCCACCCGCTGGCTGTGTCAGCGCTGGCTGCCATACTGGACTCATACACACACACACACACACACACACACACACACACACACACACACACACACACACACACACACACTTTCCTCTGTGCCAGGCCATTTAAACGGACCGTGTCATTCCAGTGGAATGTTCAGCACACAGCCAATCCAGGGTAATGCAGGGACAGACCACTCTTGCTCTCTATGGTGTGTGTGTGTATGTGTTTGGGGTGGGGAGGTTACTTGAATTCTGTGCAGTAGGGGTGCTGATCTCTGTGTTGCATGGCCTGTTTCATTCAAATATGTTGTGTAACATTTAGATTTGTTGCACACGCGCACACACACAGTTTCTTCCTTTCATCTCTCATTATCTCTTTCTCTTTTTCACCATCTCTCCCTCTCTTTTCCCCCTTCTCTCTCTCTCTCTCTTTTTTTGATGCTTACACTGAGGTATTTAGCTGCAGACTTGTCAAACCGAAATGAAGTTGTCTTTCCCCTTGAAAGACAGGTGTGGCAGAGTGTGTCTGTGTCTGTCTGTGCATGAGGGAAACCCATCTCCCTTATACCCTAGTCCCTCTTGATTGACAGCTGCCATGAACACACACTACCTCTGCCCCTGTTTCACTACTTCAGGTGTCGGAGAGCCTGCGCACCGTGTGTGTTGAGGTTCATGCTTTCTTTAGGCGTGCCTGTTTGACTGTGGTTACCATTTGCATAAATATGTGGTTCTACGTATTTGCATTCACCTGCAGTCATTTTTTTTTTTTTTGAAGAGGCTTACAGGCTGGTGAATGCATTCATTTGTCCCCACATACTTGCCCTGTGAGTGGAACCTTTTCCCTTAGCAGGGCACAGACTGTTGGCAAGAGGGCACTCTGTGACCAGGGGGGGAAAAAGTGTTCTTTACCGTAAAGCACCTGGCTAAGAAACCTTGCCTTGGGTTCTGAAGAGAACCTGTCATGAGAACTTGCCAAGACCAGTTAGACTGAGCAGTTTGTACTGCTAAAACTGAATTGGACACACGGCACAATGAAATCATGGCTGCAGCGTTTCATTTGACCTGCGAGCTCAGGTGACTGACTGCGAATTTCTTTGAACTGTGATCTTTGTGTCTGCCTTTGTGGCCATAGCCTGTGTTTGCGGCAGAGCGAATTTCTAAATACTACAAAATTGTTCTCTCCAGGACTGCTGCTGGTGCTTGTGGATTCAATTTCAATGACTGTGTGACACAACCATAGTATGCAACATGGGCTATGGACTAATGGCTTTTATTTGTAGAGATTGTTTTGGGCCTTTTACCTTTATTATGATAGGACAGTAGAGAGTGACAGGAAATGAGTTGGAGAGAGAGAAATGGAGACAGATCAGGAAGGCCTCAGGTTGGACTCAAACCCAGGTCTCTGGATTTATAATATGACGCCCCAACCCATTGAGGCATGATGCCCCTGACTAATGATTTTTGATCTTCACCCCCCCAACCCCCCCCCCTCTGGACAATGGACAATAAAGCTTCTTGAATGTTGAAGTCCTTAAAGCAGAAATGACGAGTGGTGTGCCAAGTGGTAAAGCATTGCATTGGGCCCTCTATGAAGTGTGCACTGGGCCTGGGTGGCCAGTGGTTGGCAGGCAGTGCCACTCTCCATGGGCCACATCTGCTGGCCTCATCAGCAGTTCAATCTGAGAAGAAATCCCTGACGTACAGTAATTTCTCAGGAGACGTGAGGAGGCGTATCTCAGCCGTGTCTCTTACAGTGAGCCCTGCTATCCTCGCTGTCCGTCAGCTGTCGATTGGATGTTGACCAGGTGTGGTCGCCATGTATTAGGATGGTAACTGTATGGATCTCCAGTTGGGGAGGTGTTGCCTGGTGGGAGACTGCAGGTGATGAGGTTAGGCTAGCTGGCTCTGGCTAGCTGGCTCTGCTGTTGTGAATTGGACTGCTGGCCGCGGTGCCGTGTAGGCCTTGTAATGAGGTGCTTCACCAGCAAGCCTGCAGGTACATGGGCATCATTAACGTGGATGATTGACTCTGTATGTGTGTGTGTGTGTGTGTGTGTGTGTGTGCGTGCGCACTCACAAGTGTGTGTTTGTGAAGAGTGTGGTAGGCAAACTTGTGTTCATTATAGCAAAGTTTTAGTCCCTAGTGGATGTTCTTGAATAAGAGAAAACTACAGACCTTTCTCTTTTTTTTGTGGATGCCAAAAGCATTCGTCAGCATCTCTGAAGGCCAGAAAAGTTTCGGAGTAGCTTGATGAGCTGTTTTCAGGAGCCGTCTGCACCATCCAACCCCTCCCATTGCACACACACCAACCTCTCCCCAGAGGGCTACACACTCATTAAACACCTTTAATTACTTTATTGATTTGAGATCATCAAAATATATAAAAAGCAAGCATGCGACACACACACACACACTTTCAAAGAGCTGGTGTGGGATTGGCTCTGTCAATTATGCCAATCCAATTATGGGATGATTAACTTGCTTGTAACTCTTGAATTAAAACGGATGTGGTTAGCAAGAAAAATGCAGATGCTGCTGGCTGAGGCGTGCGAGGCCGAGATGTAGGCATGTCACAAAGGCTGTACAAAGGGACCGCCTTCTCATCTGAATGACTTGCATAGCTGTATCATGTATGGCCACTGAGCTGCTTTTGGCTAGCGAGAGTTGCTTTGAGTCATAGCAGATGTTCATCATGACGCCACTCCTCATAGCGCTCGTGCCCACAAAGAGGTGGGAGAATCCAGCAGCGTTGGCATGCAGTCCTCCCAAGCATTGGTTGATGAGCTGATGGCATCGCAGTGATTTTTGTACTGGCGAGAAGTCGGCTCGGGAAGGGGGACGCATTAAAGTGAGGAGGACCTAGCAGGACCTAGTATGCCTGGTTTTTCTGTAGCAGTGTGTGTGGCATTAGGTTTTGTTCTGAAGTTGGGTGTGTGTGTGTGTGCGCGTGTGCGTGTGCGTGCGTGCGCGCGCGTGTGTTAGAAGAGAGTTCTGACGGAAGTTAGAATGGAAAAGCAATGGAAAATGCATTGATTTGGTGCAGTGCAAATGAAACGGGTGAAAGTTAGAATAACACGACTGAAAATGGCATCCAGTGCTAAAACAAAGATGGGGAAATTAGAGCACTGACCTTAATAATACACACAGACACCCACAACACACACACACACACACACACACAGAGTGGATGGCCCCCTGGTGTGGAGTGCCAGACGGTAAGCAGATTACAACGGAGCACACAGAGTAGCTTGGAAAGAAATAGAATTTACTATGCTGCTCTGCATGTCTCCACTCTGTGTGTGTGTGAGAGGGAGAGGGAGAGAGGGGGGGAGTGAGCGAAAGAGAGCGAGCATGATGGACTAATATCCATTCCGTCTTGTCTTTTCTGCAGGCTTTGGGTCCTCTGCCATTGTCCTTTTCCTACACACAGACAGACATGGCCACAGCAATATCCCGGTGACACATGAAAATGGTGAGTAAATACAGACGTGTATACATTCACATAGGCACACGCATGCAAACTGTTCCATGCTTTTTTTTTTTTTTGAGGCTGAGGCCAAATGTGGTCAAGCACACAAACGCATGGTGTGAGTTGAGGTTTGGATTTATGTTGCACACAGGCAAAGCCTGTCCCCTCAGCCACAGGTCTAACCAATCAATTACTTCCACAGCATACTGTACAAACTGCCATTATATCAGCCTCCTTTACGGGCATTCTGGGTTTGAAGAACACTACCCACCACACACACACACACACACACAGCACTGTGTCATGGAAAGACAGCTCTGTGGAAGAGAGGTGTGTGTGTGTGTGTGTGTGAGGAATGTGGAATGGTTGAAAAGTTCACAGTAAATATTTGAAATGGCTGGCATTCAGGAGCAGGAGGTGTGTGTGTGTGTGTGTGTGTGTGCGTGTGTGTGTGCGTGTGTGTGTCAAAGGAGCCAGACAGCGTCACAGAGTTAAATTTAGCCTGTAATCAGCGCCGTACACACGTCACTGACTCCATCTCCAAGTTGCGCCCACAAATGTCACCCACCCCAGGATCTAATTTATTCTAAATTTTCTTTCTCTGTCTTTTCTCCCTCTCATTCTGACACCAACACAAACACACAAAGTTTAGGTTTACATTAGAGAGTGTTTTGAAGTGAGGACCTGATGCAATGCTCAGGTGCTCAAGTTGAACCTCCAAGAAAAAGGAAAAGGGTACTTTAATGATGCACTTTAGGTCTAAAAAACTCCAAGTAAACTGGTAAACTAAAAAATGTGCCTTAGTTCCTGAAAGGCATGGACTTTCTTTTGCATGAAATAAAAAATGCATTCATGGCCTTGAAATGGGTTGTTAGCATCTCCACTCCTTCTGCCTCATGCGGGTAGCTAATTAGCCCATCTCTGACACGCTATGCAACTCCACCTGGTTTAAACCAAGATAAAGTCAGTGAATAGCTAACAACTTTACCTTTACCAATTTTGCCAAATTTGCCTTGGCCATTAGCGTGTGAGTCAGTGTCCTGAAGGCACACAAACTCGGAGTATGGTAGATGAGATGAAGAGCACATATGTTAAAAAAAAATACTGAATCCTTAAAGATGTAAGAGGATATTAACAAATCTGTCTGCATTTGGGTAAATGTAACCATTTTCCGAGGTAAAAAAGGGATTGAAAATTACTTATCCGTTTCCACTTGGCACTACATTAGCAGAGAACATGAATTAGTTTTTTTCTGTGGTTGAAGAGGAGCTATATGGTGAAATTACTCAACATGTTTCTTATTTTAGGCTGTAAGTGCAGCGTCTTTGACAGCAGTGTCTTAAAAAGAGACGGCTATAAATTGAAGTGTATGTACGTTTGAAGCGGAAGGAGAGGAATCATTACACTGTGATGGAGAGGAGAAAGACCTTAACCGAGGTGTTTGCTCTGTTAGTCATCTGACCTGTGCACATATGAGTGTCACAAGTGTACTTGTCTGTTTGTGGATTGGTAGATTCATATTGCTTCTTTGTTAATAGACATCAGTGTATGAAGGTATATGTTTTTGTATAGATATAGTACAGTGCAATGTGTGGGAGATATGGTAGGGTTTGTACTGTAGAATAGATGGATATGTCCATGTTAAATGGGACAATATGTGGGATTGATGTGTGTGTGTGTGTGTGTGTGTGAGAGAGAGAGAGCGAGATTGAGTGGTTACTTGAATTCTGTGTGGTAGGGGTGCGGATCTCTGAAATGTGCGAGGTGGGTCTGGTAAGGGTGGGGTTGTGTAATAGTAGTGAACACATGGAATGACCAGGCTAAACATGGGCCCTTGTGATCAGGCCTTATGGGGGACATTTTCCTGGCGACTGGTTTGGGGTCAGTGATGGCACTCCATTTCTTCAGAGGGCCTATTGGTGGAAATGATCTGTGCTGTGTGTGTGTGTCTCTTACTGGGACGCTCTTTAGGAGACTGGTATGCTGTTGGTAAATTGTTGGCATGCAGATGGTGCATGAGGTACTTATGTCAAACAAATTTCTAATCCAGGGAAAGATTGTACTGACATCTGTACTTGAGAAGACACTGATGCAAATCAGAAAACAAATAAAATGTTTGAGTTCTCTAAAAGCTGAAGAATAGTTCCTTTGCTGGGAACTGTCTCATGCCTGGGATTTGCTGTGATTGTTTTGGTTACATATAGGCTTTGTGATCTATTTGTTACTTAAACATAGACATCTCTAATTGGGAACCTCATGAGGCTTTGTAAAATGAGATTGCCTATAATCCATTGATGCTAGTTAGTTATATGGTGCAAAGTCCAAGAGTTCTGTTTGGAAAGCCTCAGCAAATGGTTTTTAGTTGTACTGTTGGTTATCTTTGGTCTCATAATTAGCCAGGTTTATAGAGAAATAGATCACCAATTTAGGAAACCATAATGGATGATAATTATGTATGGATTATATGATGGTTGTTACAAGATGAAGAAATCATCCTGCAGTCTAGTCTGTATGGGTTCTCTGCAAGCTGAAGATTCTAGATCAAGCATTGAGAACCAAAGTTCTTCAAGGATGGTAAGTACTAATTACTGAGCCAGTATTTCATGTCAGACGGGACTTGGTTGTTCCTGTTGGTCATATCCATTGGTTCCTTTATTAGCCTGATAAGCAGAAGGAAATGGGGGTTTTGTTTATCTGAACCATCAGGACACCATAGCATGTTAAATCCAGATAACTACTATGTCAGGACTGCACTTTGGATATGGTTGTTAAATGAGACCATCACCTATTTGTGTGTTACCCACATAAATATGTAGATTTTGTGATGGCTAACATTAGTTTGATGCTACAGGATAAAGTTCCAGTACTGATGGGACAAGGGGAAAAACACTTCACTTTGGGGTAATTCCACGTCAATTCAACAACTTGAATAATTCTGTAGGTGTACCTATGCTAGCCTGGAGACACTGTAAAATTATTGTTATGTAAGAGCAATACTTTACAAGTTAGTTTTATGGGGGTAGGAAGGTGTCGATTTTGGTTTGATTTCTTTTTTTTTGGCCAAAATTCACAAACCCATATAACTAAAATGTCTGGGAGGCTCAAATTTTCCATGCTGGCACATAAATATGAATAGTATGTAGCAAACCATCACATTTGGTCTGAATGTTCCTGCATGGCCACTGTGGTCCCTCAAAATTGGTCAATATCTTATTGGTTTTTGGCTGGGCTCTGTTTAGGCCTTCAGAAGACAAATCTGCACCTACCATAGACTTCTGATTTTTTCCTCATTCGGGTAAGTAGAAATACTCTCACAAAAAGCTATGAACAGAAAAGAAATTCCATCACAAGTCTGAAAAGTCATTTTGGATTTCATTTTCAGAAGATCCAAACACCCTGTGGGAATGTTAAAAATATTTTATTCTCCACAATCCCTTTTTAAAAACACAAATTTGACTCGTATTATGCAAATCTTTCCTTTTTATTTTCCACCCTAAACATGGGTAAAATGCACCATTGAGATCAATGTTTTGTATCACATTGATAGAAAGAGTAAATAAACTAAGGCAGATTCTACTCCGACGTGATCAGTTGAGAGTACCTGAGTAGGGGTGGGGATATCCTTTTTATTTCAGTGATTTCAGTGGTCACTCTGAATAGTTGCATATTTGCAAAAGACAAGTCAAATTGATGTCTTTAAAAAAAAAAGGATCTTGGGGGAACAAAACAAAAAAAAAAAATATCTTAGTCTTCGGACATTTACACACAAGGTGTTGGGGTACTCTGAAAATAAGATACAGTTTCATTCAAACACTGATACAGTTTCATTTCTCTTTATTGTATTCCTTATTTATTTCTACTTAATAAGGAAAAAAATATTTTGGGTACAAATATGTCGTCTGAAGGCCTAAACAGAGCTTAGCCAAATACTCTAATCAAATTTTGATAAACTCTGAGGGACTACTATGCTGGGCTTGGGCTTGTGAACTTTGACAAAAAAAGAAGCTTAACAAAATCGACACCTTCCTCGCCTTATCCCTTATTTTATCCCTTATTCCCTCATCTGGTACATATAGTATCTGTACATATTATCTTCATTGCAACTTGTGCTTGTGTTTTGCTCTGTCTTCCATCTCTGTGACCCTCCTGCCTTTCTAATGGTTGGAGCTACTCTTGTTCACTAGGGCAGCCCAAGCATGTGGCTAGCACAGGTGGACTTGTAGACCAGTTATTCCTAGCTCGGGTTATATTTAGCCCATATGCTCTTTTCAATTCAAGTCAAACGTCAGCAATGGACTAGTGTCACTTTTGGGTGTGTAGGGGGTATTGTGCCCATTTTTCCAACACAACTGGGAAAGCTTCCAGCGATATCCCATTTATCAAAAATTCTACAATCCAGTGTACATTATGGTTACATGTAGACTATGTCTGCTTGTCAATTAAACTTTCATACATCCATTAATCGGGTGCCCTATGGTGGACTGTACAATGAGACTTTTTGAATCGTTTGATGCTATAGTGTTGTTTTCCTCTAGAGTGTGTGGGCAGTTCTTATGCATTGGTCCGCTTTGTGTTGACTGTATTATGCATATGTGTACTTTAAGTTTCAGTAGAACTCCTGTGGTCTCTCTGACTGTGAGTGTTCCAAGGGCCTTTTTGCTTACACTATTCAGTGCTTTGGAAGCAGGCCTAAATATTTTTGGGATGACAATGTGATCTGACATTGTGGTTTCTCATATTGCAACCGGAGGATGGGGGTGGGTAGAAAATAGAGGAGCCATGGTGACACACACACACACACACACACACACACACACACACACACACACACACACACACACACACACAGAGCGAGCGAGAGATGGACATTAGTATTTTTGGGCCCATTCCATAAGCCTTGTGTATTCTACTTCTTTCACTATTTTGTTTGAAGAGATGGTCAACTGTGGTTGACTGTGCATTATGGAGACTTGTTTAAAAAACCTCTGCATTGTATGATTGTTCATTACCATGTGTAACATTTGCTTTAATATTTTCATGAGCTCTCCTGCTGTTTCATCACTATTCTTGAGTGTATCTAATATTCCCTCTCTGGGCCTGTGTGTTTTCATTGCAGTGTGCCAAAGAGTTGTAAGAGCTCCTGAGGGAGACTCCATACATTCCTGCACACACCCACCCACACCCACGCATATACAGTTTCACACACACAAACACAAAAACACACACACACCACACACACACACACACACACACAGACATTTAGTCACAGAATATGCTTGAGGTGCAAGAAGAGAGGCCAGCAGCAGCAGCCACGGCGACAGCAACGCACTTCAGCAAGAAGGAGAGGGAGCGTGCGCGGAAGGAGCGAGAGGAGGGGAAAGACGGGCGCAGCCTTGGCCCCGGCACGGGCCCCCGGACCGGCAGGGCCAAATCCACGGGCCTTGCGGCGCACACGCATACGCATACGCACACGCACTCCCACGCGCATACACACAGCCCGCACCAGCACTTAAGTCCTCCTATTGTTGCCCTGGGATCTCCGTCAATGCATTCCAGCAACCCCAAAGTCAGAAACTCCCCAACGGCCAGTACTCAAAGGTGGGTAATGACACATGGTCCAGTCATGCCTCACTCCCCTCTATCACTAACTCACTCACTCACTTTACTCTCTCTCTCTCTCTGATCTGTGCCTCCTCTCTTCTTTTTGGCCTATCTATCTCGCTTTCAGTTTTCACAGCCATTGCTCTGTCTTGTTTCTGTTGTCCTCTATAGTTTTACCTCTATGTGTAAGGTGTCCAGTACTGTTGAAGGTTGTGTGTGTGAGTGTGCGCGCACACATGTGTGTGTGTGTTGACGTTTACACACACACACACACACCCAGTTATTGTCTCACTGTAGGGAACCCATAGATGTTGACTTTGGCGGACACGCCTCCCTGAAATAGTTTTTTCTTTCCTCCAGTGTTAGGTTTTAGATGTGGAGGCTGTTCTGTTGGCATATGCCAGGGAGCGCCTTGGTGTACTGTTCTGGGGTCATTGAGGACACTGGACAACTGGTCCTGGGTGCTCCTGAACGGGCTCTAAAACTGATCGAGGGTCAGTGGGTTTGTAGCTGCTGCTGACTCATGTTTCTGGTGCGAGTGGAAAAACAAGTGTCTGCACTTTGCCAAGGTCCCACTGAGCTTGAGCTTTTTTTTCATGTTCTGTCTATTTCTCTCCTTTCTATCTCTCACTCTGCCTTTTTCTTTCTTTCTCTCTCTCAGACACTCTGACTCTCTCTCTCCGAGGTCATGTTGGCACAGGACCTAGCGTATGCCTCAGGCTTTCCTGCCGTGTGTGTGTGTTCACTCTTGGCCCAGTATGAGTGTTGGTAGGGTGTGGTATGGGGATTTCTCCATTCTGTGTATGTGTGTTTGCAGGTTTGTGTGTGTGTGTGTTTCAGGGTGTGGTGTGGCTTCACGTCTGCCAGTTTGTGCAGTTCTAGAAATGGGGATTAGATTCTCATGCTAACTGAGACCATAGGATATGACCAACCTGGTAAGACGATGTAAGACATTGCCAGGTGTTGGTGTTTCTGTGCGTTTAGTCATATTTACCCCTGGGTGTCTGTCATCTAGTTTCCATGGAAATTGAGAGTTGTGTTTCACAAGAGATCAAACGGTCTGAAACCTGCACCAATATATTTACAAGCACAGCTGACACACCAGCACATGCACACACACATGCATGCTCACACCACATGCACACACTCAGCTCTCAGTGTGGTTTGTAACATTGTTTGTGTATCTGTCTGGGTTCCTTTGTGTCTGAGTGTGTATGCACGTGCCTTGGGCTAACTGTTAGCCAGATTTTAGAGGCCTCCTGAGGTAATGCTGTGGCCTGATTTCCAGCTGAACTCCCCCTCTCCCCCCTCTCCCTCACTGGGGCCTTCTTCCCTGGGCTCAGAGCTACTCTAGCCCCAGGCTTCGGCCTGTTCCCACTCACAGAGGAACAAAGGAGCGAAAACATCAGCTTGTGTGACCAGCTGTGAGATCAAGCCCTCTGGAGTCCTATGAGACAGTCCCTCGAAAGGGAACAGATGACCAATTTAAATAAGGACGCACACTGAAGAACACCATTGGCCTTTTCCTGTTTTAATTTACACTCTCTGATTGTTTGCAGTAACAATTCAGGTTCCATGCTGTTTCATTGTGCTCGTCTTGGTAAAAATGATTTGGGGTGTGTGTGTGTGTGTGGGCATGCGTAATGTCTGTATGCCATTGTTGGTTCCTACACTAGTGTGGTGTTTTCCAGCTTTATCTTACCTCTATAGCGGTTCTCATTCTGTTTTGTAAACACCTCCCACATTCTTCCTCTTTTACCCCTCTATTTCTCTCTCTAATTATTTCATCATATCTTTTGTAACCGTCATGTGACAGGATTCTGCCAATGGCTGTGTTGCTCATATTCATGCTCCCAGCATGCACAGAGTTCAATGTGGAACCGCAGTGACCCCTCTCTCCTTCTCTTCCGTTCCCCCACCACCCTACCACCCTTTGTCTCAGCAGTCCCAAGTCTAAGCAGGAGGTGATGGTCCGCTCGCCCCCTGTCATGTCTCCCTCTAGCGCCGCGCAGATGGAATCCAAACTGCCCAATCAGGGAAAGCAAGGCGGAGCCGCCAGCCAATCCCTACCTTCCCCCTGTGACTCTAAAACGCTGGGCGGCTGCCATGGGCCCAAGGGGGCGCCGGGTGGCGGACCCGGGCTGAAGAACGGCCAGGGCCTCAACGCCGGCTCCAAGGTGAAGTTAAAGCGGGAACGGAGCACGTCGCTGGAGTCATTTGAGCAGCGTGACGCCGCTACGCCCAACAATGATGCCGAGCCAAGAGGTAGGTCCCCCTCTGCCTTTGCTGAATCTATGGCTGCTGCCACTATTGTCTGTGCTGCGCCTCACACCGGGATATTTAATGACTTAATTGATGAGGCAGTGAGTCTTACCTCCCCGGGGGCAGTTTTCTATTAGAAGATGATTATATTGTGGTGTGCGTCTGTGGAGCTATGACTGGCTGAGTGTGTGTGTGTGTGTGTGTGTCTGTGTTTGCTTGCTTGTCTGTGTTTGTCTCTTGATGTGTGAAGCCCACAGGCAAGGAAGGGTAGGAGAAAACAGAAGACTAATAATGAAACCTCTGAATTGGTATCTAATGAAGGAGATATGTGGCCTTCTCCATGTCTCTCTCTCCCTCATTCCACACACACACTCAGAGAGAGAGAGAGAGAGAATGTGTGTTTGTGTGTGTCCCTCAAGAAACTGTGTGCATTTTACTTGTCCTCTATGTGTCTTCAGACAGAGAAACGCTCACACACACACACACACACACACACAGAGTGGTATGTATGGTTAAGCAGGCAGTTACTGGTAGTGAGTGCTAGACGGGCACCCTGCAGTTATTTTGCTTGTCTACATACTCTCTTCCACACACTGAACTTGTTGGTGTGTGTGTTTTTGTGTGTGTACAGAGGGGAGCCGGGCCAAGCGCATGTGTGTATCGGAGAGACGGCAGCCCTACAGTGGAGCAGACTGGTGCTCAGGGGGAGAAAGTGACGAGGACGAGCAGGGCCTCTACAGTGAGTCTAACACACACACACACACACACACACACACAGAGGTTATGTTGTTTGTCCCCTCTGATACACTTTTAGCTTTATCTGTGTGTGTGTGTATGTGTTGGTGTTTTCTGTGTTGGTCTTTGAAGTGTGACCTTTTTAGTGCCTGATAATTGGCAGAACTTATCTGCTTTCTCCTCTCTCCTAGACTGCTCCTCTGGGGATTTGAAGCCCCAAGACACCAGCTCCCACCCAGCCTCCAATCCTGCCCTGAGCCGCTCTTCAACACCTTCCCACAATGCAATGGGAGGCCAGAGCGCCTCCAACGACCCCAGCAGTGCCCACAAACCCAAAGTGGTGTACGTTTTCACAACGGAGATGGCTAACAAGTAAGGGTTTCAGTTCTTAATGCAAGCACAACAGACTTTTAATGCAGACGCTTTCTACCTCCTTTTGTCCTGCCCTTATTACTCTTTCTTTTCACTCTTTTTTTTTTTTTTTTCTTCATTAATCCATCGCTCTGGCCATCTGTTCTGTTCTTGCCTGGGGTCAGAGGCCAGAGTTGAGCATCTGTTGCCGTGGTGACTGTATGACTGGAGTACTAGGCTCCCAACTCAGAGTTCACGTAGTGAAAGTAGGCAAGAAATTCAAAATGATGTCTAGATGCACAGTTGGGAAAAATGTGTGTAGAGCCAGAGATGGTTAGGAAATTGAGTGTGTGTGTGTGTGTGTAACCGAGGGGAGGACAGTTTTTCTGTCAACATGAGTAAGAATGTGCTTTGGGATGCTGTGCACATCTCTGCGTCATCATTATGTTGCCTTCTCATTTTGCTCTGTGTAGGATCATTTTGCCAAAAGCTTCCTCTTGAATGTAGGCTGGAATTGTTTGTTTAGTCTCAGAGCTTTGGCATTTCCTTTGGATATCTGTCTCCGGTCCCCTCACCCCCTCCCCTCACACGCGCATACACGTTTAATATTGTGTGTGTGTGTGTGTGTCCCACTCTCTGCAGGGCCGCTGACGCTGTAGTGACAGGACATGCTGAGAGCATCATCGCCTACCACATGAAGAACATCTCCAACAAGGGAGAGAAGACCCACCTGCTTGTGGTATGATGACAACCATTTAATCCATTTGCCAATTTAGAATTTGCGTTGTTCCTGTTGTTTTTTGTCTCAGCTTAAGTTTAAAATTTGTAATTTTCAAGCTGTTTAAAACCCAAAAAAGCACTACATGTGGCCAGTTTGTTGTTTCCATATAGTTATGGACTTTAATGATGTAAAGAGAAATGCAAATGCATGTACACAACTCTCCACATGGCGCATGCGCGCACACAGACACACACACACACACACACTGGCTGTTCATCAGTTTTGAATGTTGCAGAAAGTGTTTGTAAAGTAGTCCTCTCCCCTGTGGTGTGCTTAGTCTTAATGAGTCTGAAAGCTAACGAGGCTAATTACCGCACACTGTGCTCTGATCAGCGTCGCTGAGAGTTTTAATGCACAGGCATTCATGCTGCATTGCTAATTGCAGTCACAAAGCTTCCCTCACTCCTTTCTTATATAGAGACACCTTCCTCAGCCTTTGTTTTTTTTTTTTTTACACCTGCCTATTCTTTCTCTTTTTTTTTTTTACAATCTAGAACAATCAAACTGGACCCCTACGGAATGAAGGGAAGCCCCCACAGACATCAGGGGTTGGACCCCAAGACCAGAACCTACCGCCTGGTGCAAAACCTTCACAGCAGCCCTTCCAGCAGAACCAACCTCAGGTAGGCCAGGGCCCCAAGTCTGCTGGCCTACCCCAAGATGGAGCTCCGTCGGTAGGCATGGACTCTAAGAGCCTTCCGAGCAGCAGCCCTCGTAATCCCACACCTCACGACCGAACGCCTGGCAGCCAGACCCCATGTTCACCGGGTACCCAGCCAGGGTTCCCCTCGGTAGACGGATCCAAAGGGGGAGACCAGAAGCTCATTCCCCAGGACATGATACCTAGCATGGGGGAGAACTCGAGCACAGAAGTCCTGTCCCAGGAGCAGCTGGAGCATAGAGAGCGCTCTTTACAGACACTGCGAGACATTCAGCGCATGCTGTTTCCCGATGACAAAGATATGGCCGGCATGGGACAGAGTACTCCACCAGCAGGACCCCAACCCTCTAATCATCCCGGCATGATGGAAGGGGGCCCCAAAAAGCCAGAGCCAGGACCACTGCAGGCCATGATGGCCCAGTCCCAGAGCCTGGGGAAACCTGGTGGACCAGGAGGCCGTCCAGATGGGCCTCCATTTGGGCCGCCAGGCCCCCGAGACATGCCCTTCTCTCCAGATGACATGGGGCCCATGCCACCTGGAGGACCAATGAACTCCCACCCCGGGGGCCCAGGGGGGGAACAAGGGGATCACTTGACCCCTGAGCAGCTTGCGTGGCTGAAGCTGCAGCAAGAGTTCTACGAGGAGAAGAAACGCAAGCAGGAGCAGATGCATCGATCCATGGGTGATCCCATGATGCTTCATGGCCCGCGTGGCGCTATGATGCGCGCCCCACCCCCACCCTATCAGATGAATCCCGGGGAAGTTTGGGGTCCCGGTGGGCCAGAACCCTTTCCCGATCAGATGGGCATGGGGCCTCGTGGGATCCCGCCCCACATGCAGCGAATGCCCGGCTTTCCCGGCATGATGAACCCAGACATGGAGGGAGGGCCGAACCCTATGCCACGGCCAGGCATGAACTGGCCTGACGACATGCCCAAAATGGGGGATGGCAGAGGCTTCCCACCTGGACAGGGCATGTTCGGGGGTCCTGGGGGACCAGGGGGAAGAGTCGAGAGGTTCCCAAACCCACAGGCAGTGCAGGAAGCCATGTTCCAGCAGAGCATGGGGGAGAAGCCCGGAATGGGAATGCCACCCGGAATGATGATGGACCGGATGATGGGACATCCAAGACCTGGAATGGATCCCACCAATGGCCAGGGAGGCGGCATGTTCCCGCGAATGCCCGGTGACCCAGGTCCTATGAGCCCATCCACAAGAATGGAGTACATGAAGAGCTTGGGGCGGGAGATGGTTCCTGGCCCCGAATTTGGCATGGGTCCTGGGGGCATGGGTGGGGGCCCGAATGCCCCAATGATGGGCAAGATGAGGGAGCCTGGCATGAGCATGAGTCCTGAGGAGATGATGAAGATGGCTAGAGGAGGCCCCCCGCCTGAAAGCATGGGGCCCCAGCAGAAGATGCTTCAAGGGCCGCCTTTCCCTGACCAGCCCGGCGACTTCAATATGGGGCACAACAGGCACTTCCCAGGCCAACAGCAGCCGCCTCAGGGCCCTGGCAACATGCGAGGCCCGAGGGGTGGAGACATGCCCTTTGGCCCCGACCAGCGACCCAACTCTGGCCCCAATGGTGGCAACAACCATGGCCGTTTGAGCCATATGCCCCCGCTTCCGCAAAACCAGCCGCCTAACCAGGGCCAAGGCCCAGGCCCCAACCCTATGCCCAACCAGAGGGCCATGGGCCGTAAACCAGCTGAGCTCAGCATCCAGGCTGGACAAGGGGTCCACTCTCCAGGGGTCAACCCTCTCAAGTCCCCCACGATGAGGCAAGTCCAGTCTCCCATGCTCGGCTCCCCATCAGGGGCGCTCAAGTCACCCCAGACACCTTCCCAGCTGGCCGGGATACTCTCAGGACCATCGGCATCAGCTGTGGCGGCAGCGGCCTCCATCAAGTCGCCCACTATGATGGGGTCCGCTGGTGCATCTCCTGTCCACATGAAGTCCCCCTCGCTTCCAGTGCCGTCTCCAGGGTGGACGTCCTCTCCGAAACCTCCAATGCAGAGCCCAGGGATCCCCCAAAACAACAAGCCTCCCCTGAGTATGACCTCACCTAACATGATGAGCAATGTAGAGCAAGGTAACCAGAATCGCAAATCACATCAAGGCATATCAATTGAATATTAAGTATGTTAAATATACACAGCAGACTTTAGATGTGCCAGTGTTTCAGGCTCTGTAACAATAGTCTCTTTCAATGTTGGCAAATGCACCCATTAGTAGTGAGTTAATGTGTTTCATAATTCCAGTCATGTCTCGACATAGTGATTCTCAGAATTTCATCAATATCACCCATGCATGCTTTGATTTGTGGTGGTGCTTATTGAGCATGTCCTGACAAAGACCAAATGACGCCATGCCCATTTTCTTCTTACGCAGGTGGGAATGGCCAATCTACAGCTCCTCCCCCCAGCTCAACGGCAAGTGGCCCGAGCGGCCCGATGTCACTCCCGGGAAATCTTCCGTCCAACAGTCCCTACGGCATTCCCCCAGAACCCACACTTCCCCAGAACCCTTTGTCCATCATGATGTCACGCATGTCCAAGTTCGCCATGCCCAGCTCGACCCCGCTCTACCACGACGCAATTAAGACCGTGGCCAGCTCGGATGACGATTCACCGCCTGCCCGGTCACCCAACCTGCCTTCACTCAACAATAACAACATGCCAGGTGCGCTCACAAATACCTGAAGCGTGAAGGCATTGTTGTATTTGTACAGGCATAGTTTGTACTGCACTTCACTTATACTGTACTGCACTTCTGAACCATCATCTAATGTAAACACACATAATACACATACATGTATGTCCATACAAAGCTCATACACTCACACAAAGCTCACACACATACATACAATTTTTTGTTAAATCAATGCTAATTTTGCCTTTCTGTTGCCTCCTACAGGAATGGGTCCAAACCACCATCAAGGCCACCCGCGCATGATGGTACCCAGTTCTGCCGGCCCCATGCCTGCTCTCAGCCCCATGGGCATGAACACTATGGGCTCCCAGCCCCTTACCCATGGCATGCCCAACCAAATGCCCTCACCAAACCCTATGGGGCCCAACATGGGTCCCCACCCTGGTGGCATGGGCCCTGGTGGCATGATGCCTCATGGGATGATGATGCAGCCTGGGGGCCCTGAACCTGGCATGGGCAACAGCCAGATGGTACAAGGGAGGATGGGCTTCCCACAGCGAGGGCAGGGCTTCCCACCTGGGCAGTCCCCACCTCACCAGGGCCCGTTTGCACACAACGGCCCTGGGCCACAGGGACCCTTCCCCCATGGCATGGGTTTCCAGGGTGAGGGGCCGGGCGGCGGACCCATGGGCCGGATGGGTGGAAACATGCCCCACGGTCCTGGAGGCGAGCCAGGGATGTGCAAGCCAAACCCACACGGAGGACCCGAGAACTTCGGTGGCATGCCTGGGGTGTTCAACGATGCCGACCTGCATGAAGTCATCCGTCCCGGCGCCACCGGCATCCCAGAGTTCGACCTTTCCCGTATCATCCCTTCGGAAAAGCCCAGCCAGACTCTGTCCTATTTCCCTCGCGGGGGCGGTGGAGGTGGTGGAGGAGGTCCAGGAGAGGGTCCCGGTAAAGCCCCACACCCCGCTGGCCCTCCTGTTTTCCAGCAGATGCAAGGGATGATGGGCGAGGGTAACCCCAGGATGGGACTCCCAATGCAGGGCATGGGGGGCCCGGGAGGTCCCGGGCACATGGGGCCCCAGGACATGGGCATGGGCAACCCTGGGCACAACCCCATGCGGCCGCCTGGGTTCATGAATCAGGGCATGATGGGACCTCAGCACCGCATGATGTCTCCAGGGCAGCCGGGAATGCCCGGGCAGCCGGGGATGATGGGAGGGCCAGGGATGATGCCGGGGAAAGAGCGAGGGCCCATGTACAGTCATCCAGGCCCTGTGGGGTCCCCGAACATGATGATGTCTTTACACGGCATGGGGGGCCCCCAGCAGACTATGATGATGTCTCCACAGATGCGGCCCCGAGGCATGGGGTCAGACATGGGCATGGGCTTCAACCCTGGTTCTGGGATGTTCTGACCTGACCCCTGACTTTGCCTAAGTGAACAGTGGTTACAGGGGACTATATGAACAATTTTGGATGTTTAAAATAAAGATCAACCACAATTATTACACATCCATTTGGCTGTCACAGCGGAATCAGCACAGTGGAAATGGAGGTACCCACAATGCAACTGCTGCCATGAGTAGTGGGGCAGAGCATTGATTCTTGGACATGGAAGTGACCATTTTGTGTACTTGTAGTGATGGCTAAGTTCGCCATCAGTGCCATGAGAGAATACAGGAAGCAAAATAGTTTTTCCCCCCCCCTTTTTTGGTTGTTGTTTGTCTTTGTTACTTTTTGTTCGTGGAAACTTCAGAATGTACAGGACTAGCGTTCACTAGCGCAAAACTGCTTAGGTTTTTGTAAAATGTTTGTCCAGACTTGGAACATTAACTTTGGCGTAAAAAAACTGACACCAATTTAAGTCGTCAAATAAAGAATCAGGAGGTAGAGATTGAAGATGAAACTTTTCCAAATAATAAGGAAACAAGAAACAAACAAAAAACTGAAAAAACAAAACAAAACAAGCTCTCCTTACTTGGATTTTTTTTATCGTAAAGGTTGAATACGTAAGAAAAATACCAACCTAGACACCACCAATCAAGACTTGAATGGAACTTCATTTTGTCAGCATTTTTTTTTTTTGTGTTTACATCTCGCTGATCAGAGATGGCATTTGTTGCTTTGAGTGAGAGTGCATGTGTGTGTGCGTGTGTGGGTGTGTACCGTCCTCATGTTTAAGGGATATCACCAGAGACTCTTCCTTCAGGACCTGGGCTCCACATGGTGACATAAGAGGGAGGGCTGAGGCTTAATCGCCAGGCCTGGGCACTCCATATGTTTGCCTTGGGTTGGCTCAGGCCATTTTAATTTTATTTGTATTATTGTTGTGTTTTTTTTATTTCCTTTGTATCTCCAGTGTATAAGAAATCGACCTATGACCTCATACAGATAATAGTATTATTAAAAAAAGCACAAACATGGATTAACCATAAAGATACACAGCGTTTTCATTCATTGGTGCAGGTGGAGGTTGAATCAGCCCAACTACTAAATGACTTTGGTGAGACGGCAAAGAACTGTAGGATTTGAAGAGCATTAATGACAGATTAGTGTTTCTTCTGGGATAAGAAAAACTGGGTATTTGGTGAAGCAGATTTAGTGCTCCTTGGCCCACCTAAGTGGACAAGCTGAAGAGCGTCTGGCTTTTACATTAATGAGGCCTGATCCAAACCAGTCTCTGCAGTGGCATAACAACTTGGCTATGTGTTCATAAATGAAATGGGGTCTTGTAACTCCTAATTTCACGGATTTGCCAGCTTTGGAGCAGTGTGTATTTACAAAGCGCATTTTTACCAAATTTGTTTAGTTTGTTATGGTTGTGTTGGCAAATGTGGATATTATTCTAACTCCAGTTTTACGTTGAAGATGAGTTTCCGTTTATATTAAGAACAATTCCTCTCTATGGGCAGTTGAATTTCATTAATACCAATTTGAGTGGTTCATGTTTTAAGTAAATGCCACACCGATTGCATCAGCACAATACAGAGCCAGCAGGCACTTAAAACGACCATCTCCTGGACAGTGCTAGTGACAGTGCCTTGTGTGAGGAACACTAATACTTTTTGCAAACTGCCATCCTGCCTGTTCATTTGTGGACACTCAATCCATCCCATCAATGTGCTTCACATACAAAAGAATTGGCAAATGAGGATGCCTGATGTTTTCAAGGGTGACCTTTTTTTTTTTTTTGCTGAACACAGGACATGCGCAGAAAACATCTGGTTTATTGAAAGACGGCCATCTTTCTCTGTGTTTCTGCTCAGCAAAGTGAAGGTGTTTGTGATACTGGTGTTCTTAGTGCTCAAGAGATATACAAACTAGAGCCTTTTGTAGATTTATTTCCTTCTGCATAATTAATGATTCAAACTCAAAAACACATCTCCCTCTAAGGAGACAAACATACACTCTTGGTAGATATGTAGGTTCACGTTCTGTTTAAAAAAAAAAGGCACCCATGTCATCACAAACGTATACATTTACCACTCATACAAAAACTCAAGTGAAATATTCCCTATTATAAAGGACATATTTGTAAATCATGCGTTTTTGCAAGATAACACACAGTCTTTAGCAGACTAACAAACAGCACACAAATTCCCCTGAGGAAAACGCCTGTAAAGTAATGAAAGTAAAACTTTTTTTGGGGGGGAGGGGGGTTGATGAAATACACTACATGACATTTTAGCTGCGTCTGTATCTCTTATCATAACTATATGTAAAGGCTCAATCAAAATACTTACTTTACCAAAAAGCATTGGTTCACAGGTCTGTAATTCCAAACATAGGTAGTCCATTCAGCTGCATACTATGTTAAAAACTCTTCATAATATTTATCCCTCATCACTGGAGTGGAAATCGTTGAATGAATAGTGACCCTCTTGCTACTGGTTGCTTGTGCAGTTCCTGTGACTCACTTGCCTTGTAAACTTAAGTGCAGTGGAACATTGAGTATTGCAGTGGATTTAGAATCCCAAACTGACTAGTACACAAGCATTTATGTGGCATTGGGGCTTCAGTTGCCTCTTGTGCATAGAATGAGTTGACATGATTTGTGTTTCATAAATTATTCAAAGAGCAGTCTGAGATCTGTCTGAGATTTGCATGATTGACTGTTTTTCTTCTACATTCACAGGCTAATTGAGTTAGCGAAACACTCTAATGCCACAGTGTATGCAGATGGCAGTAGCTGGTGCATTTTGGCCATACTGATTCCATAAGAAATGTTTCAGATGTCATCATGCAGTGAAATAATGCTGATATATTGTGTTGGTCCAAAACTGGTGGTGAAGCCAGTACTGGTCACATGTGTACTAAAGTTGAGAAAGATGGAAACAACAAATGCCAGTGAATCGTATATTAAGAGTCAGCCATGTTAAGACAGACCCAGTTGGATCTTAATGAGAGTGCTTTTCAGGAAAAGATGAAAGGATTGAGATAAACGGCAATATAGAGAGAGAGATAGCATGGTGGTGTGTTGTTTAGGGTTGAGAGGTGACCCTCTCAGTATCGTCACAGCGCTGCTTGTAGTGATCGAGGGGCAGCGCGTAAGCGGCCAAGGCCTGCTGGAACTCCGAGAATGGGCAGATCACCCCACTGCAGCCTGGGATCTGTTGGTCCTGAGGGGTCAAGAGAGACCGAGTTAACCAACATCAGCAATCAGAACCATGACTAATACTAAAGTTATTTGCAACAGCTACAAAAGAAGGATAAAAAGTGCATTCATATCACTATATTACCCAATAAAAAGGCAGACATTTAGGGGTTTTACATTCCAATTTCAACCAGCTCAATATAGAAAATGTTTAATTACTCTCTAATGGCAAATGTAAAACTATTCAGGACCAATGTATTGTTCCTTTCACAATGACCAGATGCCTTCATTTAGGCCTGAGGTGTTCTAGTTGAAGGTAGGGGTTACAGTTACCTGGCCCAGGTAGGACACCTTGACAAAGGGTTCTTTGGTAGTGCGATGCTCAAGCAACTCCAGGGTGATGTCAGCAGCATACGGCGGCCATTTCATGTCAAAAATCCCGAGGGCCATCAGACACGGCATGAGCGTGGTGTCATGGACGGAATACAGGAAAAGCTTCCTGTTGCCACACACACACAAACATAATGATGCACAGATTCCTAAATTCAGTATCTGAATCAAAGCCGTGATTCCTTCATGATTAGGAAAAGAGTAACCAATTCTTATGCCTACATTCTCCTTGAATGCAGTAACTGCTGATCGTCCCATAAATCCATTCAATACAAACTCCAATTGAAAAATAACCCCACAAGGTCATTTCTCATTAAAATGGTCTATCCTCTCTTGGGGTGATGATGCAGGCAACAGAAGTGGGGGAAAAAGGAAAATGGTGAATTTCTGCCACCTTGTGGTGAAGCCTGGAGCCTGCATGTCACTTGTGGCATGATTGTGCTCTTGTCTGGGCAGCCTCAAGTCTGCCCCTCTACCTGGAGGAATGGCTCAATAAGAGACACATTTTGAAGGCTGATTGGTCAAATGAGCCACTGCGCTCCACCAATAGGCGATGATCAACTGTTGTCAGGCAACACTGGATTATTGTCTTTGACTGGCAATGCTCTCAGCAGTGAGAAAAAAGGTTGAGGTTTGGCATTCTCTCACTATAACATGATCTTTCAACGATAACTTGGTCTGCATCGTTTTCAGATCCCTATTCTCAGAGCCCTCAAACAAAAGCCTGGTACTGGATCTCACATTGCAAAGGTTTTCAACGAGAACTAGTGTAGCCCACAGTGAATGTTCACATCTGTTGTCATCCTGTTCCAAATCTAAACAACTACAATGAGGTGGAATGCAAGCTCATCCAACTATGTAAGTAGCACCAGAGCAGTTAGTTCAGCTCAGTGAGGAGAAGAATGAAGAGGTTGAGAGGAGAGGAAGAGGAAAGGCAAGAGAGATGGAGAGAATAGAAAAGGACAGATGGAAAGGATAGAAAAGGGAAGGAGCGAAGAGATGGAGAGAATAGGAATGGGGAGGAAAGGACAGATGGAGAGAACAGGAGTAGAGAAGAGACTCACCTGTTGGGCTCAGGGGATTTACCCTTGGCTTTGTCCTCCATGTTGGTCAGCACAGTGTGCAGCAGTGGTCCCACGCAGAGCTGCAAGTTCTCCCTACCGTAACAAACCAAACAAACCACATTAAAATCACAGTATTACTGGTAGTATCTGTGTGTTTAGCTCTTGCAGAGGTGTAAATACTGCATAGTAGATTATATAGTGTAATACAGTATGCCTTTCCAGCTGAATTACACTTTATTTTTTCCATTCAAAAGCCTTGCACTGATGTACCTTTTGCTCGGTTCATAGATGTGGTAGATCATGTCTACGGCTCGGCGCTCAACTACACTCTTCCAACTGGCCAACTCAGAAGGGCAGGCCAGGCCGTGTGTCTACACACACACACACACAAATTATTTAAAAGCTTAGATCATCTGATACATGTTCAAAAGGTGCATCGAGACACATCTTGGCTATTATCATCTTCTCATTAGATAGAGATTTGTACTCGCAACACAACAGTATGACCTATGTGCATACTTATGAAATGACTTAATGTGAATTACTTACTTCACTCTTTACTTAATTCTATTTCCAGGATAGTGGTAACACAGGAAGTGGACTACTGTTGCTATAATGGAGTTTATCCACAGTAAGTTGTTTATGCGCAGTCAGTTAACACAAAACGTGTGACGCTACTGTTGGGTATTTAGTGCTATGCACTGTGGTGTAGTATTAAGGATGCAAATCACCTCTCGGGCCACCATGTCATCTCTAATGAGGATGAAGTCCAAATGTTGATGAGTGGGAACTCCAAGAGCACTCTGGATGCTTTGCAGGTCCTCTGCAATGCCTGGCAGCGTGGAGGACTCTGCCCAGCGGTGACTACAGAACACGAACACGAACACACACACACACACACACGCACGCACCCATACACCCATCACCTTATCTGGCCTGCCACAAGGTAAAATATCAGCAAATGGCTTCCCTGTCCTCACAAAACTCAATTTGGCTTCATCAGATTATTTGGTATAGGCAGAGAGGGAACAGTGTGTCGAGCCTTGCTGACACAGATCAGATGGTATGGAACATTCCAGAGTGACCATTTCACATGAGCCATAAGGGATGCTCTGTGAGGCATCTATGGTTCTGCATACACACCCGCTCAGCAGTTTCAGCAGCTTGCAGCCATGGTAGTTTGGGTACAGGATCTCTTGCTCCGCCACCTCTGTTAAGATTGGAACAATATCTGCAAATCCGATGAATAAGAGGGAAAGGTAAAGCCTGGCAGTGGAGAAACTCTTTTCTTAAAATGGACTGCATCTTTACACACACACACACACACACACACACACACACACACACACAAAGTGCCCTTACCTGCTTGCTTCTGTTGGAACAGACCAGCCACCAAGCACTTGGCTGACTCGATGGTCCGTACGATGTTGGTGGAGCGCACACTACGAAGGTGTACACACACACAAAAATTCACGCTCACAGAAATGCGGATTACACAATAGCTGTCTATGAGCGTAGCAAGTCCTTAATATTTCAAACAGAGCAGCCAAGTAATCAGTGTCTTACCTGAGATGGATAATGTTAAATTTACCTTTTCAGGGCCCCTGTCACTCAAGTGTTTTGACAAAGTGACAAACACAACTTAAAAGTTTCCAAACTGTTTGAGATTCATAGATGTGTTTGACATTATTAGTAACACTTTCAAGTTAACACTTTCAAGTCTTTTTGGAAGCTAGAATGAAGGTTATGTTTTCCCAGTAAAATCGCTTATCTATACACTGATGTAAGGGTTTTTTTGTTTAAGGAACACTGATCTTGAAAAGGTTTTGAATGAGTATGATAAATGTGAAACACGAAAGTGCAGTGCACTCACTAGACTTCAGCAGGGCTGAATGTAGGTGTCAAGAAGGGTACTTCCTGGATATATCTCATTCTCAGCCTTTTGCCCAGGTCATACAGCTGCTGCATGCCAACAGTGGTCAGCTGACCAGGGTACGTTCCGCCCTGAGATCAAACAATACACACAGACACAGACATAATGACTCTCTATAGGACACATAAACGCTTGATAGATCATAAAATGAACTAAAATGATTGCTTGGAAACATTATACAGAAATGTACTCTGCTACGCCATGCTGAAAGAAAATATATCTCATAAAATAGATATGTAGCGTTAACAAAAGTTGAGAGGAAGTTTTGTAGCAGCTCTGACTGTAAAGTCGTGCAATACTGCAGAGGGCAAGCCTATTACTACACTGTAAAACCTTAAAGAAAATCCTCATCCTGAATCCTTTTGTAATCCTTATCCCTGATGTGCATTTGAACACAGAGGCTGGTCCAAGCACACTTTTTAACAGTGTGTAAACGGACAGACACAGCCCATACAACAAAAGCATAAAACACTTTAAATAAATACATATTTAAATAAAACTCACGCTAAGTGTTTGGGCTCTGTAGCTGTCCTCTACTGGGGCTGGAGGTCTTGGACCTCCATGAAGATCTGTCACCACATAATCGATGCGGGTGTGGGGGGGGACCTCCAGCAAGTTAGGCACCCACTGCGCCTATGGGAGAACCAGACACAGTCACAGTACAGTGATGCAGACTGCGACATAAAACGATCAGGCAGGGCATGGCAAATGACACAGCAACCACTTCATCATAGAGAATTAATTGCGGTTCTCACCTCTAAAACGTCAGGGATAGATTTCAGCGGGGTTCTCGCGCCATGTCGGAATAGGACCTGGACTAGTTTGAGCTCGAGCTGCGAGGAGTCCTCACGCTTAGCTTGGCACTCGGTAGTGGCCTCAGACCTTTTCTCAGACCAGAATAACGAGCCAAGTGCCACCGAGCCAATGCCAAGCACTCGAGCCCATACAGTCCTCATGGTTCAAATGTGTGGACTCGTCCAGCAGGATGGGAACAACCACTAAATGGGAGGAGTATTCAAATTGCGGCCGCGAGTTTCCCCCAAAGGCCCTGTGAATGATTAAAAAAGGTAGCTGCGTAAAACACTCATTGATTGAGGAAATGATGGCACTTCCATCTATTTACATGAGTAGATTATTATGGGGTACTGTACACTTATGCACCTGTAGTAGGTCTATTCATATGCATGGCATGATATAAGAGAATGGGTCACTGATTAACTGAACGTTTGTAAAATTGCACCTGTAAACTAGCTAAACTTGTGGCTATTGAAGAACGTCACGCTAATGTAGGTTATTACAGTAACACGTATTGACGGCAAGGAAAAGGGACTTAAAGTTCTTCGGTCACTCCTTACTCAACATGAAAGACTCACTGTTATGTTGCATCAATAACTGGTTTTGTTTGAAATGAAAGTCATCACACCGGTAAACTCTTTGGCATGTCTGCGTAACAGCCTCACCAGCTAACTCTACACTATTCTGAAAAACAGCAAGAAGTGAACAGCTGCCTGGAACACGTAGTCTTCTATTTCATCTTTCCAATCAAGAGTAATATTACTTAAACTACACAACCCATAAATAACCATAAATGACTCTTAACTTGGTCGTCTGACGTCACATCCTTTACCTAAACTTCTACCGTAAAAAATAGATACGTTGCGCACATGGCTACTTGATGTCAAGTTTGGCCACTTGAAGTCAAACTGGCCAGTTTCTGTCATTTACACAGCCGACTCGTCTTCAGAGATGGCAGAAGTAGGCCACACACTTTGCATGCTCAAATACTTATTAATACGTAAAATAAGACTCCTTACATAAGTAATAGTGACAAAGTAGCTTTAAAATAGCTTACAATTTAAAATTGGCCTTGAATGGAAATGTATGATTTTCTTTCTTTCTTTCATTTTTACAATTATTTAAATAAGACAAACCAAATGGGAAATCAAAGGCGAGTACTATTTACATTTTCTGTTACGGCACCAGATTTAACAAAGATGTAGCCTAGGCCTAGCCTAGATCTAATACTTTGTCTCTGACACGAATTCAAAGACATTGGCGAAGGTATTGCCGTGTCTATAGTAGCCTAAATATAAGCTAGCCTGCCATAGCTTACAGATAGGCCTGCAGTACTTGAGTGCTATATACGGTAGGCTACTTTAATGTGTAACTTTGTTACTTACCAGCTCTGCTTGTCTTTATTCCATGGTCACCTATTCAAAACACTTTCACCGCAACAGTAGACTATGACAGTTTTACAGTGTGCACGTTTGCATTGCTTGACAAATGCATTCAGTCACAGACTACATGAATATTTCCCTCAGTCAGTGTTTAATATTTTATGCACTCTGTTGAAAACTTTAGTCTATGTTCAAAGACTTCTAACTTCTAAAATGTGTTAAAACCAGAGAAGGGAAATAATAAAGTACAAATACTCAAGTAGTGTACTCACAGGTTTTGCCAATTGAAACACTGAAAAGCCATGCTTAGAACAAAAAAATGTTTTTATGATATACCATAAACACATTGTTACCATAGCTCATGGTATCAGTATCAGTATGTGTGTTGCAGGTGATTTGAAAGAGTAATTCAGATGTGGACATGTGGGTAAAGCAGCATTTTCAGGTACCTGTATTTGTCTGACAACTTTGTCTGACTTTTACCCCCCTACATTTTAACAGAAATATCTGTACATTTTACTTCTTACATTTTCAAAACACACTTGTCACTTTTGTCTAAATGCATTTACAGTATCTATTTATTGTCATTGTATTTTATTTTACTGTAATGAAATATTTGTACTTTTTAATTACAATATTAAGGCCTACTCAAAATTTCGTCAATACAACAAGTAGGCTAATATGCAAAACTGTTGGGAAAAGGCTACACATTACACACATTGAAGTGTGTGATTTTTAGTTCACTGTAGGCCTGCATTGGATGCCAGTGCCACTACACGGCATGTGCTATAGGTAACATGAATCCCTTTGGGTGAAGTATGAAGTATTTTGGTGGCTGTAGTGCATTTTGCAGCAAAGGTTAAATGATGTGCTCACATGCGAGATCAAGTACACAGTATGAAGACGTTTGAAACTGTATTGTGGACACTGTATTGAGACAAGTGCAGAGAAAAATGATAAAATCTGTAATCATGATTTTATGATATAAATAAATAAATAAATAAATGTCTGTAGATTCAATTCATGTAATTTTATACCTTTTAATTCTTTGTAACCCTATACGGTTGTAGCTAATTAAATTAAACTAGAGGCTTTGTCACAAAACCAATAAAGTAAGTTACAAAACGAAGGCAGAGAGAATGAAGATGAAAGAAAGATGCTGAAAACGGGTCCTTTATCGGTGACTTCAGGAGATAATCTGATGAGATCTCAGCTGAACATTGAGCTCCAATATGTCTTCCAAACAGAGTTCACAATTTGGTAACTTCTTGTAATGGTGACTGCATTACTTGTGTCCCTTTTTGTTGTGATATTTTATTAAACTGAGGTCTGGTCTGATGATCAGGATATAAGGAAATAAACACCAACACCTGCATGAGTAGTGAAAGCCATAAGCCCTTGAGGGCGCTCTTAGATTACTTATAGGCCTTATAGGTTGTAGCTACATATTCATAGGCACTGGGATAGCCTAAGCAAGCAAGCAAGATATCCCATGTTTTTGTTTTTCATACATTAGTGTTTCATACATGAGCCAGACATCAGGCTCAAGGGTCCGGCACCATAGCACAGACAGTTAACATCATGTAATAATCATGAAATAACAGATCATTAGCCTGTTGTTACTAGGCTATAATACATTTGTATGACCAATGGACACCTAATATATACAAATGTATTTTTACAAATTCAGGTTGAAATTAAAAACTTTTTTTTCAAATAGAAGATTTTTGGACAATCAACTTCCTATCTGTGCCAACAGCACAAGCCTCAACAGCTTTTTTTCTGACACTGACATCTGATTCATACAGTCTCAACAACTCAGTGTTGACTTTGTAGCCTTATCAGTGGTCCAGTGGTCCAATGCACAGAATGCATGCAGTTGGCCTACTGGACATGTACTGCAAATTAAACCAGATTAATCATACCCACTAATATTCCCAGCATTATGTGCTTTGTTTTACTGTGCTTAATTTTATTTTTACTTACTGGAATTTTATGTACTCAGTTATTACTCATTTACTTTTACCATTCACAGCACAGCGATGTCATAAATCAGCTCAAGCATAGCACAAGCAAACAGCTTTAGTTTTATTAGCTTTTGTCAAATGTCAAATAATAATAAATATGTCTGTAATGTAGTAATCTCAAATGTCCACCTGAGGGACCCAGTGGACTTCTGAAAGCATTCAAAGGGTCTCTCTCTCTCGCTTTGAAAAGGTAGTTAAGGGTTGACTGCATGTGTTAGTGAAGGAAGAGGCGTAGCCAAGGTGTAACAGGATTAGTCATAGCTTTATATTTGGCCATTGGTCTTTGTATGGTGTCATGCAACAGTTCTCCCAACTCAAAGACAACAAGGATTGCACCTGCTCACTCTCATTCACGCTTCTGTATAGATCACACACCCCTGTACACACCAGTCTACTTCTCAACTTTCCTATACACACACACACACACATATTTGGGTTGTCATGTGCAGCGTAATCATGTTATGATATGGATCCCAGGCAATTGCTGGAGAAATTGCTGGAGGCCCTTTTACAAACCAGGGCATCAATTTATTCAGTTCCCATGCGTCTGGCTGTGCTGAGGGCCATAATCCCCATCGTCCACCCCCACCCCCTTCATTCACCCAGAAGGGGGGTAGGTAAACAAGACCTTGGGTCCAGCCAATTTGTTCGGACAAAACGTAAGGATTTTTGGATACTACCACTGCCTTTGCCACTTGGCTGTATATTAGTGAGAAGTGTTGGGTGCCAGGAGGCCCACCTCCTCCTCCGGCCAGAGTCCTCCTGTCCTTGCACCTTCTCTGTTCCTCCTGGGAAGCAACAGGCAGTTCCCTTTGTCTACCACTGAGAGTTAGGTGCTTGATAGTTCAGATTTTCTGCCTTTCAGTGTTAAAGAGAAAGTAGAACCAAGTCTTACCCAGCATCTCAGAACACAACTTGTTATTTCTTCTCTTGGGCCTGGTTTTCCTCTGTAATCACGCTCTCCATTCTCTCCTCATCTTTTATTGTTCTTCAGATTTGCTTCTCTCAGTTTGTTATTTATTCTTCTCACATTGAACTCTGTGATTGTCATCTTCTCTGACTCCACCTTTGCTGCATTTCTCTCTTTCTCCTGTTTTCTGTATCCTTTGCTTTTTTATTTCTTTCTGGATTTCTCAGCCCTCATTCTCATGTTCATCTCTATTCTCATCTGTGTAATGCAAGTGTCCCATTGCTTCAATATCGCTGAAAATTCCCCCTTGAAAAAAAAAAAAACTCATTCAATTTCTCTTTTCTCCCTCTCTCTCTCTCTCTCTCTCTCTCAGTCTCTCCAGGGCTGCACTGCTTCTTGTGTCTGTAATTCTCTGTGGCCCAGGCTGAATTGAGTTGGCTGGATGGGTGGGTTTCCCCCACAATGGGCCGAGACCCCCGTGTATTAGCACGAGTGGCCCACACAATCTGAGGTGCTGGCGGGCCAGTGGTGGTGGCGAGCTCCCAGGCATGCTGATCAGAGGATTAGGCAGGCCCACTGCAGTAGGTCAAGAGCAGCTAGGAGATTGAGAGAGTGAGAGAGTGAGAAAAAGAGAGAGAGAGGAGTAAGTGATGATGGCCGTTTGCTAGGGAAGATGAGGTGACTGCCAGTATCCAACATCATACCTCCAACACACACACAAACACACTCACAAATCTGCTTTCACATTAGTTTGCGCAATCCTCGATGGCAGGCAGAGTGAAAGAGACAAATTGAAAGATGCCTTATAGGGGAAAGTGCTAGAACAGGGCTTGGGAACATTACCCTAATTCCTACTCACAGCACTTGTGTGGAAGAATACAGTTACGTGTGTGGATCTGGATTGCCAGCTGTCACCAGGGCTGGTTTTCTGCCTGTTTTTAATTCCCATTCAGATTCGTCCACGGTGTTAAGTACCCCAAGAGTTGCTGGTTCCCTGATGAACTGAGGGATCTCCTCCCAGTGACCAGGGCTCTGAAAGACACAGCTGCCTTAGGCCTGGTCCAACTGTTTTGTGTTTTGGCCACCGTTCCACATTAGAATCAGTTTCAGGTCTGCAGGTCAAGTCTGTTTTTTTATATATATATAATACAGGCTTCTGATATATAGGGTTTTAGAAAGGGTTTAGGATGTAGTTTATTTCGTCAGCTGTATCTATTGACCAATTGGCAGTTTCATTAGAAGGCGTTTGATGGGTGTCAGTAGGCTTGTCAGTGTAACCATTCAATTTGTCATGCTTTGATCACACACAGACATTCATGGTGGCAGATCACGCACATGTACACAGTGAAGCACACATGCACACACACACATACACATACACACACAGAGCTATCGACCCCCTATCCCACTCTTGCGTGCCTCTCTTAGATCAGGTGGCAGCTGGTCAGTAGGTTAGGATTCGCCATTCTAACCTCTGAATGGAGGGTGGGCGGAGGGGCCACTGGCCCAGGAAGCATGCGTCCTGTTTGCCAGTGTACCCCTGCACTGACCCCTGACAATCACCACCCCCCACCCCACCCCAACACCACACACACACAAATACCCCTCCCTGTAGAGTCCTGCCTTGTTGGCCCCAGCATGGTGTCACGATGGTGGTGGTGGTGGTGGTGGTTGTGAGGGGTGCCCAGTCAGGGGTCTTTGCTCCAGGAGTGAAATCAAATGGGGAAAGGCGGGAGGGTTTGGGGGGGCACTGGGCCACTAAAATGGAGCCTCCAATCTACATATGCATACTGCTGACAAGTGCTACACAGACCCCGAGCCAATACGTGCACAAGGTGGTCTTGAGCAACAGGCTATGGGTGCTGGGGAGGGTGGGCCACCAGCCCACAATATGGGCTTTAATTCACACCAGACAGCCCCCATCAAAGAGAAAGACACACGGTAATTAGCCTTGCTGGAGAAAGAACATGGAGAAAGAAAGAATGTGTATGGCCCCGAATAAGGGAAGGAGAGAAAGAAAGAAAGACAGAAAGAAAGGAAGAGGGAAGGGGTGGTTTAAAGAAAAGAGGAGCTAGTCGAGGAAAGTGACTGGTTGAATTTGATGCGTTAAATAGCCACATTCATTAGCATATGGTTGTGCGGCGGTGGCGGGGTATTCAGCCGAGGGCCTGAATACGTGGTGCAGAATCGGGCGCCACCGTGACTTTGCCCCCCAGCTTCGTCCCCATGGACACCTTTTCAGTCTGAATTGCCTCCTCCTCCTCCTCCCTCTTTCATGGGCACCCCTCACTCTTTGGGCTCTTTTTTGATGCCTTGGCCTTTTTCTGCCGGGGACCCCTGAATGGGTGGCAAGGGATGATTTTCATCTGTGACATGGGGTAGTACATGCACACACACACACACACACCACACACATGAAGATGAAGCGGTAGCTATGGGAGACGGTGTGTGTGTGTGAGAAGGGATGTATGTATTCTCCTCAACCCCAGGATCAAGTCTGCAGGTGCTTCAGGCTATGAAAGACAGAGAGGAAGAGGAAGGGGAAACCTGCACTGTTTTCTTCAGATGTGCGTACTGAAATGATATTTGTCGTTTTGTGAAGTCGAAATCTTATTTTCCTATTTTCATTTCTGCAGTTATACCATTCAATTTAGTGATCTTGTTAATGTTTGTTGTGATGACACAGGCAGCATCAAGACTATCAATTATCAGACTTTCAATCATATCAGTAGAAACTGCAACAACAAAAGTAATAAAGTTAAACCATTGAGTATTGTGTATTTATTTAGAGTCGCATCCTCACTGAGAACTTTTTAGAGAGTGCTAACAATCCTAAGATGCTAACATTTTCAGTGCAGCTGAAATCTTTCAGCTGTTTTTTTTCTTTTTACTTCAGCCCACCACTTAACTTTCAGTTGACTTGTATTAAAATATCTCTTTAAAGCAACTCTTAATTGTAACAAATTACAGGCTAAAAAATGCTCTGTACACTGTAGTGTGTTTTAAATTGCATTTAAATGTACTTTTTAGAGCTCATTCCAGTCAACTCCTCTTTTAGGAGAGAAAGGGACTGAGAACGAGCAAACGCACTGGCCCAGTATGGGGCCTTTGCTCCATTGTATGTGAGGCTGCCTATGCCAGCTTTCTCCCGTCACATTAGTGCATGTCAAACATTAGCACATGCTCGTGCACACACACTCATACGCACACACACACACACAGTTTAGATGAGGGAAAAATGGCTACAAATACAAAAATCACAGATCTCAGTCTTGTCATATGAGTTCTAAAAAAAATGGTATTGTCTTATATCTCCTCATGATTTACCCTATCCACTCAGGACTAGAGAAGCAGATCAGATAATCACTGTGGATATCATTGAACTGACCCCTCTAGGAACTTCTAACCCAACTCCCCCCAGCAAAGACAGTTGGTCAGCCACGTATTGCCCCCGTACTGCCCCACTGGGTGACTGTAGCGAGGTGATTTGGCCCGGTGAGCGTGCAGGGCTGTCTCAGGGCCATGGCTTGGAGCCCTGGCCTCCCCGTGTAGTGATCCAAGGCTGTGTGGTCAGCCTGGCTGGACTCTGAGGTCAGGGGTGTGTGTGTGTGTGTGTGTGTGCTGGGGGGGGTGGAGGCAAGAGGGGTGGTGTGAGTGTGTGTGTGTTGGTGGGGGGGTTTGGTCTGTGTTGGGAGGGACGGAGACAGGCGTCCATCTGTTGGGGACAACGAGGCTGAGGGTCGGGGTGAGGGGTCAAGGTGTGACTGTCAGGGCCTGAGCACTCCTCTCCGTCCTCCATGTGGTCCTACTTCACCTGTGGATAGTGTGTGTATATGTAATTGTGTGTACATATAAGTGTGTGTGTGTGTGTGTTGTGTGTGTTTTGTGTGTGTGTGTGTGAAAGCCATCTGGTGCACTGTGTCTATCAGAGGCAAGTGGTTTGGGGTTTGTGGTGTTGATAACCTTGGTCTGTGTCATTGGCCTCCCGTTTTCCCCATCCCTCTCTCTCTCTATCTCTCTCTCTCTCTGTCTCCTTTTCCTCAGTCTTTTATCCCTGCTCTCTCTCTCCTACCACCTCTTTCACATTATCTGTCATTGCTCCTTCTTTCCACACTCTTCTCTCCTTCTCTTTTACATATCCATCTCTTCCATTTGCTGTCTTCCTTTCCCTCAGACTTCAATCCAGTATTTCTCCAACAGCAAACAGAAACTCTGGGTTCTGACTGAAAGCTTCAATCACATACAACAGAACCTGTCATACTATTAACACCTCCCCTTCCCCTTCTCGCTGTCTCTCCTACACACACACACACACACACACGCTCACTTCCAAGCACACGCGCTTGCTCACTCACTCACTGGTGCATTTTACAGTTCTCCATCTTTCCTTCTCTTCATTCTCATTTAATTTGTGCAATCCCTTTTTTCTGGATCTTTCCTCACCCCATCTTACCTCACGCCATCCATCCATCTCAGTGGCAGAACAGAGACAGTAGAGGCAACAAGCAGGAGTGGCCTTCTTAGAGCTTGTTGCTTGTCCATAGAGGCACACACAGGCGCTGTGCAGAGAGGTGCATTGTGGGAGAGCCAATGGTGAATTTGCTTCCCTCCTCTATCCATTTCACTCCACAGGACTCAGGCCCTGACTTTATATGGAAGCTCTGTCCTCTCCTCGCCAGAGGAGTACTCATAAATTATCTAAAATTATTTCATCAGTATTATAGACACCAGAAATTCATTATTCATCTTAGTGTATTAGTAACATATCCAATGACACTGCAATTCCCTAAAGAAGTGAAACAGTCACCTTCTAGTCATGACTACATACTACAAAGTTCAAAGCTGCCAAAATGCTTTGGCCAAAAAACTTTTCCTACTATACTCATTCTCTCTAACATCCCCTTCTCACCACACCTCCTCCTCCTGACATGCTGCGTTCTCTCTTTCCAGACAACCCTGCCACCCCCTCCCTCCACCTCCTTCTCTTCCTCCTCCTCTCCCCCTTCCCTCCCTCCCTCCTCTGTCTCCCTCGTTCTCTGGGCCAGTCTGTCACAGCAGCACAATGTCAGTCCATTAGTATGCTAATGAGGCAGTGGGCCGACAGGTGGTCTGTTGGACAGCTCAATTAGAGCCCTCATTACAGGCCAAGCTAACGAAGCAGCGCACTCGGCAAGCCCCACAAACAATGTGATGTCAGAGGCTACAAATTGGTGGGGAGTGTGAGCCTGTGTGCGTGTGTATGTGTGAGTGAGTGTGTGTGTGTGTGTGTGTGTGTGAGTGAGTGAGTGAGAGAGAGAGAGAAAGATGGCACATCATGTCTATTTGTCAGTTTGATTCCACAGAGCAGGAGAGAGCCTTATGTGTGTGTGTGTGTGTGTGTGTGTGTGTGTGTGTTTCCACGCGCACGCGAGTGTGTTCACACGTGTGTGTGTGTGAGGGGGAGATGTAACGGTAGCTGACATACTGTTGATGGACGTGATTAATAAGGTGGGCAGTTGCTCCGAGCAGTCAAGATAAGAGAAGGGGGTGGGGGCCAGAGAGAGAGAGGTCAACATAACATTAAATCACTTAAACTTGGCCTCTCTCCCTCCATCTCCTTCCTTCCTTCTCCCTCTCTCTCTGTCGCATTCTTTCTTCAACTCTCTTGTAAAATAATAACTTTTGCACTTTAGCCTGACCCATACTAGGATCAAGGCTCAATTAGTGCTTTATTGTACAGTTCATACATTATATGGTTCTGATAACTCGGGAGTCCATGCTTGGAAACAAAACTTCTCCCGCCCTGTTTTGAGGACTCAAATAATACTCCACGTTTGTGATCTTCATGAATAAGTGCAAATGAATTCTGCTGTGTTTGTCTTTCCCAGGGAAAGTGTGTGTGTGTGTGTGTGTGTGAGAGAGAGAGAGAGAGAGAGTGTCTGTGTCTGTCTAGTGGAGTGAGGGGGGCGTTGGGAATAGTGTACTTAGGACAGTTTATACTACAAGCATCTTATGGATACTCATTGTTTATTGTATGCAAAATAATGTTGCAGCACCGACTTTATAATCAGTTTCCAGCCCCCGGCTAGTTGAGCTGCACTAATCCAAGGCTGTGCTCGCTCTTGCGTGAAATGGAGCCGTTTGCAATCACAAGCCCTCCTTTTCCTCTCACGTCTCCTCTCTGCTCCTTTCCTCCCTCCTCTTCTCTTTTCTCATCTCTTTTCCTCTCTCCTTGCTTCTGCTCTCCTCTCTTCTCCTCTGCTGTCGTTCATCTCTCTCTCATTCTTTCTCTATTTCGCTGTTCCATGACACTGGGGGATCATGGGTGTCGGTGGCGGTCAGAGCGGGCCCGACAAATGGTGGTGGGGGTGGTGGTGGTGGTGGTGGGGGGGCTGCGTATGGAGACAAACAAGAGCACAGCGAAGAAACAGAGCCGCCCCATTCGCCCGAAAGCTGCGCCAAAGCTGGACGCCTCATGAATATGCTAATCCTCCACCAGTGAGAGAGAGAGTGTGAGTGTGTGAGAGAAAGAGAGAGAGAAAAAGAGAGGGAGGGAAAAAAAGGGAAGAGGGAGAGACAGAGAGAAAAACAACAACCCTCATTAATTAATAAGGACAATGTGTCTTTAATGGCTGTATTGTCATGGTTGGCGGACGGGTCACTAGGCCCTGTGAGAGTGAGGTCAACATGGCCACAGGGGAGAGAGAGAGGAGAGAGAGAGATGTGGATGTCTCTGCTTCACCCTCTCTCTTTCTTGTTCTCTGTGTGATGGACAGACAGTGGGATGGACAAGTGGATTAGTGGACTAGTGGACAAGGGGACGGAGACAGGTACATGAACAGGGAGGTGGCATCTCCAGACAGTTTGTCACTGGGTAGCAGAGAAAACTTGGGGACCTGCTCAACAGAGGGGCATACAGGTCACTGAGCTACAGGCAGAGATAAGCACCCTGTCTGTCTAGGCTGAGTGGAACAGTACACAGAGGAATGGGACAGGGGTCTGAATGAGGTTTTGACATGCCTGTCAACTTAGGCTGCCAGTGAGGGGTGGACATACACTCACATGCAGGCTGACTGAGTGTTTTGTGTGTGTATGTGTGTGAGAGAGAGAGAGACAGAGAGAATGTGTGTGTATGTGTGTGTGCGTCTCAAATCTGCAGATTGACTGCAAGATTTATTTCTCTCTCTCTCACACACACACACTCACACACACATGCACACACACACAAACTACCACTCACCCCACCCACACACACGCATGCAAGCAGTTCATTAACGGCCGCACGCTAGTCAGTTCTCTGCCGCGCTCCCCATTCTGCAGTTAATTGGTGGCGCGCGGTAGCTGGGCACAAAGTGAAAAGATGGGAGGAAGACAGGGGGGCCTGAAAGAGCAAGAGAGAGAGAGAGTAAAAAACCAGAGAGAAACAGAGTGGGATTTGTACTCATTAGCGGTGGGCGGGTCAGATCTCCATACTAAGTTGATGGAGAGGCGACAGGAAGCCAGGGAGACTTATAGGTCCCTAATAATGCGCCTTTCAGGACCAACTACAGTAGGCGGATTGACTCTGTCTGTGCACCTATGAGCCGGAACAACAGGTGGGTCTTTCAGGAGAGAATGCTGTTGTCCGAGAGGAGAGAAGAGAGAGAGAGAAAAAAAATAGTTTGATATTTTGTAGTTGAGGTACTTGAGGCTACAAAGCAGCAAAACCTGGACTTTGACAATAGGGAAATGATGGGTGAGTGACAGGCAGAGAAAGAGAGCGATAGAGGGACGAGGGGGTGATGGAGAGGGAGAAATGGAGGGAGAAATGGAAAGAGTGAGAGAAACAGACCGAGAGAAAGAGAAAAGGAGGGAGGGAGGGAGAGGGACTCATTAGATTAGGGTGTGTAATGAGAAGGGGCACAGAAGGTGGGATGATCATGTGTGCTATAATGGGGCTGGAGTCGGTGGAGGTCTCCTGACCTTTTCCACACTCTGCTCCTGTGTCGCAGCATCTGCACCCCAGTTTCACCACACTGCAGCACAGCTACACCAAAGCGAACAGGACTGGGTAAATGCCACATACACACTGACACACACATGCACACAAACACACACACACACACACGTGCACTCCTACACCACACACACACACACACACACACACTCACACACATTCAAACACCACAAAAACACCGCACACGCTCACCCACACACACACATAGACATGACAGTCATGACACTCACACTCCCAGCACAAACATTAAATACCACAAAATCAACATCTAATACCTGTCTCAACAATCAGCAACAGAGGGCAGTGCTGAAAGTGAAAAAGGAGGTTATTATAACCCACGCTGATAGGTGCCCATTTAGTTAGGGTACCCACACAGATAGGTGCCCATTTAGTTATGGTATCCACTCAGTTAGGTGCCCATTTGGTTACGGTACGCACTCAGTTAGATGCCCATTTAGTTATGGTATCCACTCAGTTACCATACCAGTACTTTTTAAGATAGGTGAGCATGCATGTATGCATACGCGCACGCGCACACACACACACACACAGTTACAATGCCCTCTGCTCTCTACTGAGGACAAGTGTAATGAATCAACAGTCTGATATATGAACTGAAAAATCATGTTATTCAATCCTTCAAGTGTCCAGAGGACATCCTCATCCACACTGGACTCTTTGCATGGCTGTGCTTGTATTTGTCATTGGTAAGCAAAGTGTACTATAGGAGACCCAAGTGTGTGTATGTGCCTGTGTGTGTGTGTGTGTCCATGTTCCCTCCCTGTCCTGCTTGAGCACAGAGCGATGGACATTACACGGTAATCTGTGTTTTTTGGCCGGCTGGAGAATGGCGGGTTGAAAGACTGCATTTTCTGCTTACATGAACCCATTGGAGGTGGATCAACCATATGCCAATGGACATGGGGGGCTGAATGTGCCAGGGCGTGCTGTAACAGGTCCCCCTGGACACAAAGACCCCCACAGGGGTCCCCACACCTCCAGAGAGGGCAGAACAGACGTGCAGGGGGCTTCTAATCGACACACACACAAACACACATACACACACACACACACACACACACACACACACAAACATGATTACTAACATGTCATGCAGCAGTGTTGAGACTGTTGAAACAGATGCAATGGAACATGTCTGGTGTGCGTGTGTGTTTGTGTTTGTGTGTGAGTGTGTGTGTGTGAATGAAAAAGTACTTGTTTCTGTAATGCAAGGCGAGATACACTTTTTCAGTTAGTACTGAATGAGCTAATAAGAGTTTAGATACGAAACCAATTTAGTCAGCCTTCAGAAATTAAGTTGTTTTTATTGTCAGTTCCAGGTAATATCAATCAAACATGGGATGAGGTGTTTTTGTTAAGTCAAAATAAATCAAATCAAATCAACCCAACTAAACTACAGTTTAATTGAGAATGAATTTTGAAAATGTCAAACTTGTCAAAAAATGGACTTGGTTTGGACTGTTTTTTGCGTTTGAACTTTTGTGCAACTTTGTTTACTTTACAAGAGTACATGTGTATTTGAAATGTAACCAAGAGCACCATTACAAACCAAACTACTACTAAATTGTACATTCAGACCTATTACTCCATCACCTTCTTAAATTAAACATTCAGTTTCTTCCATTTGATGAGATACAGTATGCTAGAAAATTTCCTTGTAAAGAGAATTTAGCAAAATAGTAAGATGTCAAATGTGACCAGATGTCAGGGAACTTTAGGCTATCAAGAGAGACAGAGAAAGTGTACTTTATAAAACTTAACTTTTTACCGTGTTCACTTTCCTTTTTCTGTGTCATTAAAAGATTTGTTTTGTTGTGTGGAGAGAAGGATAACAAGTTAGTTACGTCAGTGAAAGACAAGGCGAGGGGGAATGTTTTCTTTTTTTTTCAGAAGGCCAATCTGTCGCTCCACTCGATGGACTGTCCTGATGGAGAGAGAGTGTGTTAAGTAACATATGTGACACAGAGGGACAATAGGATTATGTCTCTTTTTCCATGTCCCCCTTCTTTCTATGGGCATCAGGCATAATCAAGCAGGGGATGAAGTCCTCTGGCCACTAAGCCTCCCCATAGTGGCCCAGATCCCCACCTCGTACGTGGGGAGGTAGAGAGGGGCAGTGGGGGTCCCCTGGAGAGAAGGACCACCATCAGGATTTACATATTCATCAGAGATCAACCCTCTTAACATGCTCTCCTTAGCTCATTCACATCATGATCTCTCTCACACACACAGATAAACATCACACAATCACACATACACACACAAGTATGCAAGCACACAAGTGCAGGACTAACACATACATATGAATAAACAACCTTTTACATCCCACATTCTCATTCTCTCTCTCATGCTTTCTCTCTCTCACCACATACACACACACACAGAAATACCAATAATGAATCTCACTTGCAAAACTCTCACACACATTCAGAAAAACAACCCCCACTATCTCATCTTACTCTCAGCATGGGTTCAGATTAGACCCAATAGAAGGGTTTTTCACTGGCCAAGGACCAACCACCCCACATCAAAGAGAAATACACCAAATCTAAATGCATACACATTACTCTTACCCATTCACATAGACAAATGTGTATGAACACTACTTTAACTAGAGAGAGGTCTCCTTTGTTGGTTAGGAATGACAAAAGACAGATATGGGTTGAGAAAGAGAGAGAGAGAGAGAGAGAGAGAGAAGCTCCTGTGATTATGAGAAAGAGTGTTAGTGTGTGTTTGTGTGTGTGTGTGTGTGTGTGTGTGTGTGTGTGTGTGTGTATGTTGTGATGTAAGGGTATGCACTCCTTTGGTATATATTATCCAAGTCACATTGTCACAACGGCCGACAGACACAAGGAGTGAAAGCGTGAGTGAGAGAGAGAAACAGAGAGAGAGAGACAGAACAATGCAGAAATGAAAGAGGGCAAGACAGTAAGGGAATGGGGAATGGTGAGGTGAGAGGAGGAGCAATGCCAGAGAGAGAGAGAGATGGAAAGAGGGAGGGAGAAACACACACAATAGAAGATGGAGAGAGAGAGTGTGTCACAAAAGCAAGGGAGCTCATTAGAGAGAAAGAGGGATGAGTACGGAGAGAAAGACTGGGGATTCACTGTCTGTGGTAGACGTCCTCCAGGCGGTTATTGATGAGGTCATCTCGAGGGCTTACCCCAAACTCAGAGTGTCCCTGCGAGGTCATTCCTTGGGTTACTGCAGGGTCAAAGAGCGCTAGGAAGGGCAGCGTGGCCATGGCACCTCAGGGAGACAAGTATGAATACATTTTTATTTCACGTTTGGTATCAATTTCATACCTGAAATTGTCCCTAAGAAACAATTCAGTACAGTTCTACAATGGAGGGAGGGGGCTCCTAACACATACATAAACATGTTACACACACACACACACACACACACACACACACACATACACACACACAAGTGCGTATTCACACACTCACACAGATAGTGTTGAGTTGACTTGAGATCCTAACACATACGCAAATATCTAATACAAACACACATATGCACACGTACACACACACACACACACACACACACATGCATGTTTCAATCAAACAATATGGAATCCTAACATAAAAAAACATTCCATTTGAAAAGTTGATCATCCCTGAATATTTAACTCTATTTGCTGAATGTACCTTAGATGAAAAAAATAGGGGTAGACATGGTGGAAACCACCTTCAAAGTGTGCCGAGCTTTTTGTCTGTCTCTGTCTGCCTATCTGTCTCTCTTAGTAGACAGACATATAAACAGACACATGATAATTAGTGTCCATTGAGGACAACAGGGTCCTGATGGCTGTGGCCCTAGTTCCTCTCACACATCACTGGGATAAACAACCACACTGCCCTCATTACCACCTGCTTACCAAACAACAACAGAACACACACACACATGCACAAACACTCACACAGAGAGTGACACACACACACACACACACACACACAGATAAAGCCTTTCTCCTCTTCTTTCTCATTATCACCTGTTTGACAAGCTTACACTTCCAAAACTTTGACATCAGGTTTTACACATGCTCAATCGCTCTAGGGTTATGTTCTCACGGTATGTGTAAAAAATATTAGTCTCCCTGGCTGTGCGCACGTGTGTGTGTGTGTTCACACATGCAAGTTTCTCTGGGCCGTGTGTCCTCACTGCGTCCCGACTCCTCTGAAGTTGTGTGCCAGCCTTGACTTCTAAACTCACCTCTGCTCCTGGCCGTGCCAGGCCCACGTGTCTAATTGGCTCTCTGTGCAGCAGCAGTGCAGTGTGCCCAGGCCAACCCGGCACCCTGGCAACCCCTGTGCCCAGAGCACGCACTGCACAGAGAGCAGGGCACACAACACTTAGCACCAGCACGCCCAGCAGCCTCACACACACACACACACACACACACATCATGGCTGTACCGTCTGCCAAACACAAACAGGCCTCCCACAGCAGCAGGTGTGATGCCTGTCAGATGCTTTGGAATGTCCTTTCTTTGTGTGTGTGTGTGTGTGTGTATGTGTGTGTGTGAGAGAGAGAGAGAAAGAGATAGAAAGAGAGAGAGAGAAGAAGTAATGCAATCAATAGAGAACAACGTGCTCACATGTGCGAATGCGGACAGGCATGTATGCGTGTTTGGGTGTGTGTGTGTGTTTCTTTGTATTGCCTCCAGGCAGCCACTAATTCAGCAGGTGCTGTGTCTTGGCCCAGAGAGAGGAGAGGAGGAGAGAGGAGAGAAAAGGGGAGCGTGGAGAAAAAGAGAGTAAAATGACACACAAAGGAGCCTTTAGATCAGACATTAAGTTTGGCTCTCAGGTTGTCTCTCACCCTCATCCGTGTTTGTGTGTGTGTGTGTGGGTGTGTGGGGGGGTGCAGCTGTCCAGGTTGTATGAGTTTCTGCACCTCTGTGTTTCGTTTCAGACTTCAGTCCTTTAGATTTGTCTGTTTGTAGAGCTTTTCTAATTCAAAGGGATTCAATTGAGGGAATCACTCCCAATCGTACCTCCATCTCTTGGCCAGCATCTTTTTTTCTCTCACTCTCTCCATCTCCTAGTCTCTCTCTCTCTCCCCTTCTTTCTGTTCTTACTCAGAGGGTAGGTTACTGGCCTCTTCTCTTAGTTTAATTTCTCCTCTCTGTCACGTTGCTTTTCTTTCCCCCTTTTTCTCCTCCTCAGACACCAGAAAGAGCAGATGGAAGTAGTAAAAAAAACACAGTGAAGAGGAAGAGAATGGATGAAGATGAAGGGAGGAAAAAAAGATGAGAGTAGGCGGAGGAGAAGAGAGGAAATGGGAAAGGTTCCACTAGAGGAGTGTTAGAATCTGAGAGTGGACAGGAGATGAGTGTAGGAAATGTGATGAGAGAAGATTGACATGTGAAGAGGATGGGTCAAGAGGGGAAAGGTAATGGTGGACATACAATCACTCACTTGGAGAAATGACATTATGCACACACTCATGAAAACAAATGCATGGCGTCCCAGACACTGGGACCTACTAAGACTATTGACATGCACACACTGAAACATACACATACACACACACACACACACACACACACACACACATCAAGTACATGCACAAAACTAAAACACACACTCACACACACTCACTCAGGAAAGGAAGGTGACTGAAGTTGGCTGGAGCATCTTAGGTGGTCAGCATTGACCCTGGCTCACCCCCATATCCTCTGGCCGTCTCCTCCCAGCCCAGCCCCCCTGTCCTCTGGCCCCTGAGGCCTCCCTGCCAATTAGGGCCACTTTCCCCCTCAGGTCCCCACACCCAAGGCTCCCCCCTCCCTGGCCGCCTGTAAATATGCCCACGCCCGCACTCTCACACACACAGCCCTGCCCCGGTACAAGCCCTCAGTCACCCCGTCGCCATTCTTCCCTTTCTCTCCTTTCTTGGTTTTATCGCCTCCCTCTGTTTTGTCTTTTGCTTCGCATCCATCAATCTTCCCTTCAACCTATCATGTTACGGGAAATTTTATGGAATGCCCCCTGTAAGAGCAAGCCCCCCCCCGCCCCAACACACACACACACACACACCAACACAGCTAACACTACACAAATGTTTCAGTCAAATGTTTTAATGTCTTCATTTCACTCTCTCTCCCTCTCTCTTTTTCTATTTCACTCGTGCTCTCTGCCTCTCTCTTTACCTCTTCCGCTTGCTCTCTCTCTCCCTCTCTCTTTCCCTCTTTCACCATGACTTTCTCCCAGCAGTCGTTCCCATCTCAACAAGAGGACCAGTTTTTAGCAATCAGTTCACAAGCATTGCAAAATAGAGAGAGATGAGACTTAAAGTGGGAGAGAAAAGGATGGGACATTGGGGATGTTATTGGGGGTGGGTGGGTAGAAGGGGACACTCTGGGTGGTACGGTGGCTCAGAGAGGGACACAAAGCCCCCTGTGTCCCCACATCCACACAGAGGCTTGTTTTACAACAGGGGAGGAGACGGCATCAATGGCCCAATGATGTGAACCACCCTGAGCCCATTCAGAGTGACAAACAGCCCCAGTAACCCGCAAAGCCCCCTACACACACTCTCACGTCATCTCACGTCCTCCTTGTCTCTCTCCTGCTCGCACTGTCTTTCTCTCTCTCTCTGTCTGTCTCCCTCTCTCTCTCACACACACACACACACATACTTGCTTCCTCTCTGTCCCTTTTCTCTCACACATTCCTTTCTTGCACAGATGTAGGAATGTGTTGGGATGTACATGGACACACACAATCATTTCCCACCTAATGTAGCCACATATCATTATAATAATGTGACTAAAATGCTTATGCTCATCTTCAAGAGATCTTTCAAAATCACAGGCATATTTGAGGACAATTCAGTGAAAAAAAACAAAAAACAAAAAATGATTCCTGATTCACCATGATCTCAGACATTCCTTCTTAACAAAGAACCTAAATGAGAGTTTACGTGTTCCTGTAAAATAAATAATACATTGACCTACCCCTCTCCCCACACCCACCCATGCAGACACACACACACACACACACAGAGCTCTCTTTTTTTTAAGCTGTTGCTAACGATGCCCCCTCCTTCTCTGTGGGTGCTCGTCAGTGGGGCTGGGTCGGTATTACTTTAATTAAATCAGCCAGGGCTTTTCTTGTCCTCTGCTCCTCAGCCCTGGAGCAGCCAAATGGCTTGATGACAACATAATTGCACAAGAATCACAAGAGCACCACAGCCAGACACAGCCAAGGGACTGCAGACGCTCCACCATAGCCTCTCTCTCTCTCTCTCTCTCTGTCTTTCTCTCTCTCTCTCTCTCTCTCTCTCTCTCTCTCTCTCTCAGATACACACACTGAATATACAAGCTCACATGAGCACACTTATACACAAACACAAACAGATAGCCTATCCCAAATATAGGTTGGGAATTTCTTTTCCTTAACCAACAATTGCATTATTGCATAATTGCAAAGTTATTGCAGTTTGAAGGCTACTTGATGTAATGTCATTATCATCAAAATATCAAAACTTCTATACACACATACACACACACACACACACATACTTGCTCTCCCTCCGTTCACTGAGAGGGTGTATGTATGTAGTGGTCATAAGCTACGCTGAAAAAATGGTTGTGTGACATGTGGGATGGAAAGAGACAGGGAGAGAGAGTGAGAGGATGAGAAAGGGAGATCCTTAAGAGATGATCTTAAGAGAAGAGAGAGGGACTGTGTGTGTGTGTGTGTGTATGTGTGTGTATTTGTGAGCGAGAGAGAAAGAGAGTGGAACAGCATTATAATGCTCTTGGCTCTTCAGCTCATCTGAAGAGTCTTTTACAGCCTGAGAAAATATTTGTGTGGTGAGGATGGCTGCCTCTCTATCCTTTAGACAGGAGCACTCACCCTCACAGCAAGAGACTCAGGGTGTGAGAGTGTGCGTGCGTACACTTGTGTGTGTGTGTGTGTGCGTGCCCTTGTGTGTGTGTGCGTGCCTGTGTTTGGGAGCTCAGGGGAAAGATTGATACTGACAATGAAATCTGTGTTTCTTTTCTCAATGTATTACATTCTCCTTTTCAGTGACTGTATCTGCTTGTGCTTATACAGTATTTGTGTACTGGTGTTCTAATATGTGTGTGTGAGTGTGAATGTGTGTGTATCTGTGTGTGTGTGTGTGTGTGTGTCACAGAGAGCAGTAGATAGAGGGAGCAAGCGATGGAAAGAGCAGAAAGAAGAGAAAAAAGAAGAAGAGAAAAAACAGAAACACACATATGCATTATTCTTTCATGGTGTGGAGGGAGGATGAGTCAGATGGACAATGGCATTGTGCCTGACTACTTAGAGCCCAGAAGGTGACAAAGAGGGCAAGCAAGGCTGAAAATCACTTTGCTATTACAGAAAACAAAAAAACACAATCTGCTGCTCCTTCATCACATGTGTGCATGAGATAGAGAGAGAGAGACAGAGAAAGAAAGAGAGAATGGAAGCATGAGTGTGTGTGTGGTGGAGTGGGCGGTGGGGTCGTCAAAAAGCCGCCTGCCCCCTCGTTAGCCAGTACGAGTCATCAGGGGTGTGTGTGTGTGTGTGTGTGTGTGTGTGTGTGTGTGTGTCTGTGGGGGGGATTAGAGGGGATGAGTGTGGGAGGGAGGGATAGTGGAGGAATGTAGTGCACCCCTCCTCTACCCACTTTCTCTCCTCCTCTCCTCCTCTATCTCTTCTCTATGACGCTAATTGCTTCAGAGGGGAGAGAGAGCGGGTCCTAGCAGGGTGGCTGCCATCACATATGTAGCCTATTGTATTCCTTTCTTTGCCTTCTCAATGATGCTTGTTAGGCATCAGAGATGAGATCCCCTCCCTCTGAACTACAGTAGGCTGAGTGCCGACGACCCTAAGACAGTCATAGACACATGCACACACTCACATATGGCCACACAGATACTACCCCCCGCCCCTCACACACACACACTCACAGGAGTTTAGTAGTAAAGGAATCAGATGCTTTAAACTCATCCAAATTAGTATAACTTCATTCCATATCCATCTCTTATGTTTTGTAGTTTTAGTTTCACCCTAATTTACCCCATTTGTCACCATTACTTCTTAATCTGTCAGGACAAACAAAACTAAATGAGAATGTACAAAACTGCTGAAATTGGTTTAATTCTGCAATTTATCCTGATACGTTTTTTGTGTGTCTGTTGCCAAGGTGCCAGTATACGGACTTGGGAAGCTCCCCTCCTCCACCCCCCACATACACCCACTCCCACTCCACCTCCCCACCACATCACTCAACAGGTTGTCGAAACATTTGTAACATTTGGCGCCCACAAATCCCCATCCGTTTGCTGAATAGAAACTGCCCAGTGGAGAGAGGGAGAGAGAAAGAGGGAAAAAAAGAATCTTGCACGAAATCCCATTTCAATTCTCCACAACCCCCTCTCCCCAAAACCTCACCACCGCACCCCAACCAACCCTCCCTGCCTCCTTCCTTCTCCCCTCCAACCTCAACACCCACCCTACCCTGAAACACCACCCCTGCGCCACCCTCGCAACCTCCAGCAAATCCCCCTTTATACCACGACAGCCAGATGGGGCCAGCGAATAATAGCCAGAGCCCAAAGAGTCCCATTCAATTTGTCCGGCCGTCTAAAGAAGCTTGTAAGCTTTTCCATTTGCAGTTGTGTTATAGTAGCCATGGGAGGCTTGCTGGTGTTAGGACTTAATTATCTCCTAATGGGTGTTATAGGGATAAAGCCCCGCATAGACCCCAACAGCCCGCACTTCCCACAGAAAGAGCCCAAGGAAGGGGCAAGTATGAGAGAGCGAGAGAGAAAGGAGGGGAGAGTGACGGGACATCTATCTCAGAGGAGCAGAGAGCGCTAATCTACACTGTAGCATGGGACTTACAGAGGGGTGATATAGAGATGTTTAAAACTTCTTAAGATCACACACACACACACACACACACACACACACACACACACTCCCACCCTGTTGCTCTCACACACACTTAAGCACAATTCCTCACTCTCAAGAGGCGGAGAAGGAGAGCTACATTCGAATGCCTACGCTTGGCTCAGCAGCCCCAAGGAGAAAAGTTCTGTCGTCTTTTTTGTGCTCTTTTTTTCTTCCACTCCCCCTCTTTTTTATTTTTGGAGGAAGATTAGCTGGATTAAGTATGGCTCACATATGCTCCCCCTCACTATTGGCATTCAGCACGACACAGGCTCTACTGCCACACACATGCACAGACTGAAAGGGAAAGTGAGAGAGAGAAAGAGGAAAGGGAGAATGAGGAAAGACAGAGAAAGGAGAGACTGCTTGATACAGGAACTTGGAAGACATGGGTGAGAAATTGACAAGTGGGACAGAAAAGATGGTTTGGAGTAATGGTGTCAAAGAACCTCACTGAGGACAATAATGTGTGCAAAACTGATCAGGAGTACTGTAGTGAAATGTACAATTTAATGTATACTGTATATATTAATATATAATGTATATATTAATAATGAATAATAAAAACACTCTCTAGTCAAAAACAAAACCACAAAGTTCCTGGTGGTTTAAATGTGTAAATGCATCTATGGGTTTTTTTTTTATTATTCAATTATGAACTCCTAACCTGAGACACCTGAGCAATTAAAAGTTCTCAATTAAACTTTGCATACCTTTGTATAACTGCCATTTTGGAACACAACTATTTAAACTATATCAGATCAGGGAGCTAAAACCTACTACACTGTATGCACACATGCAGACACACACACACACACACACACACACACTCAACTGCATCCTAACATCATTATCTCATAAACATAATGACAGACACCAAGGGCAGAGGGCCAATATGGGGGAATTAGCGCCTATATTCTCTCTGTAGCAGTCAGCCTGTCACCCGTGTGCACAGTAAAATTCACTATGAGGTGGCAAAAGCTTTCCAATCAGCCGTTTGGCTCAGTCAGAGCACTTCTGTACCACAAGGAACAAACAGGCAAATAGGTAAATAAATAAATAATGATCAGCAAATGAACAGTAGGTAATTGTGAGGTGCTGGCCAGCTGTGGATGTGCAAATGCCTCTCATCTTTTCTCTCTCTGTTTTGTGCACCTGAGCTGTGAAATGAAAATGTGTCCTGGCTCAGTCATAAGCATTGCTGTGGTGCACTGCTGGCTGTTGCTGAGTCCATTTGGTTCTAAATTAACCTCTTGCTTCACCCGGTTCCCACTGTAACCCACTTTTAAGGGCAGACTGTAGTCTAAAAACAAACAGCAACCATAGTCTCTGTTAAACTGTTGACTGCTTTACATTTCAAGATGTGATCAAAACTGTTGGTTTATGAGTCAATTGGGCCAAAGTTTGAGGTTAGAGTCAGTTCTTTAGAGAATAAGTCTGTCAAAAAGCTATCTGAAGTTGCTTGTTGTCTACACAATTTCATATCTGATGGCCAAAGCTTTATTTCACTTCATAACCTGGCAAGTAAGAGAAAATAATGGACATTTGGTATTTACCAAATGGTATTTACAATACCTGTAGAGTATGTAGCCATTCTTGAGAATATAACAAGACTGACAAAGGTCATAGGAATAATGAGCAAAAATAATACTCATTTCATTAACATCAAATTATAAAGTGGCATTTTTATATCCAAACATTTTAATCCAATGCCTGAGATATGCTGTCTCTTATGATTACTCCGTAGTTAGCCGTCACTCTGTCTAGTTAGTAGCCTCTGTATATGTTGCAATGCTTATTCTCCCATAATGACCTTTCAGATAATAATGTAGGACTCTGGAATAAACTGGTGTGAGATCACTAGCTGCCCTGTGAATTCTTATGCACTTCTCCACCACTGACATTTCAGTCATCACTATTAGCCCATCGTTAGCAAGAGTTAAGTTATTAGAGTCAAATTATCGACAGGCTATGGGCTCCGTGATGATGAGTGAAATTGCATGATGGAAACTTTTTCACTTACTAACTCGGAGTCCCCCTGATGCTATAACACTTACCGGACCTCTGCTCACAGGCACAAAACAACAGAGACAAAAACTGAATGTCATTGGCTAAAGCTACACCAAGAGCTTTGACCAGTTCTTTGTGGCGCGTTCGAAGTCTCCGAATCCATGCCACGCAAGGCATAAGAAGCAAAGAAATAAAGAACTATAGACGTCGCCAACAGTTAAAGGTAATTTAGAGCCTATCGATCACGTTTCACGCGCGCACTCGGACACACAAATGCGCACGCATAACATTTGTGAAATCATAATTAAACCACCACAACTAGGATTCTTATTGAAATTGCTCAGTCGTCTCTTAGTTTACCAAATTTCAACTCAAACCCAATATGCTAATATAAGGGTTTTATTCTGAAAGTGACATATAATTTATTTTAATCTTATCTGACTTTTAACATAAAACTGGACATTAGCTCTCTGCTTCTTGACTCTCTGAGGGCCACCTCACTGCGGTTCCATATTGGGCTAATTGAAATGTTACGGATCATAACCGTTAAAAACAATTTTGCACGCTTCGTTTATTAACGATTTAAAAGCACTTTAACGGCTGAATTCAGGGCTCGCGCCGTCAGCTGTTGGGCGCCCGCAGGGGTCGCCGGGTTAAAACAATAAGCGTCGCACTGACTGAAAACCGCAATCAGCGCATTAACTGTGTGTGTCCCCGTGTGACTGCGAGGAAAGCTGCAATAGAAAACACTTGGTACCATATTGCAGTCAAATGCTTAAGTTTAGACTAAAATACTGATTTCAAATTCAGAAGTGAAAAGACAGACGGGAAATAGGCTAGTCATCTCTTTGACTTTATTATATTTATTTTAAGCGTTATTTTTACTGTGCCATTAATGTGCAAGTTGATCATACAAACCCTTGGCATTTCTATGTGAACGACATTCTGTACATTAACATACATTAAAATAAGTGGCCCTACAATTAAAAGTAAATATATAGCCTTTATACTACAATTCTTTTGTTTGGTTTGGTTAGTGCAAAAGTTGATAAACCAGCCTTATTTGCCGTAATAAAAAAGCCTTTGGGTAGTGCAAACAGAAAGCTTGGTTTGTGTCTTTTCAACGTCTTGGTTTAGATATTTTCAGTGCCTTCGATCGTCCATTGGCTAAACTTGTCATATGTCGCAGTTTGCTAGACCGTTGATTCTCTCCGGTCCCCTTACTGTTCGTAATTTAAATCCACCAGTGCACCCCAGGCTGCCATATGCGGAGTGTGTCTAATTCACTTAATGAAGCTTCGGTTTCTTTGTAATGACATCAGATTTGAAGACCCTCGCTCCGTCGTGCCTCCTCCCATCCAAGTCCCTAGCAGGAATCTCATTGGCTGTCGTGAGGCAGGCATTAAAGGACTGATATTGTCCCATACACTTGCGCCAGGGTTGCTGGGGTCCGCTATAAAACGCTAGCGTCACCTCGGGCGTGCCAGACCTGCTGTCATTACTGATCTGGAATAACAAGTCGACAGTGACACTTATCCTCATCTACTTCGGCTCCGTTTGATCTCGGTAAGTTTCTATTTCTGTCAGTTCTTATCTTTAACGCATAATCGAGTTAGACAGGTTGGATTTAGTTCAATTTGCAATCCTAAAACTGAAATGTAATACAGTTTGTCATAGTTTTTACTATGTATAATAAGCCCAAGCTACAACGTCTGCGTCAGTTAAGCAATAACTAACTGAAAGTGAGGAAAAGTTATTTTAAGTGTTAACCCGCGTTTCTCCATTTCCAACAGGTCCAAGTGAGAAACTTCTGCGCAAACAGCAATGGACTCCGATACAAGCCGAGTATCCAGCCGGCCATCCTCGCCCGAAGCAGACGATATATTCCTCTCCATGAAGAAATCGGTCGGCTTTTCTGGCGCTGTGTCATCCACACAGAGCGACTCTCCACCGGAGCACAACGGGGACCTACGAGGGATGTCTAGCGCCGATGAAGATTCGATCTCCCTGAAGATGCACTACAAGAAAGATCGCAAGTTGCTCTCAGAGAATGAGTTACAGACCATTCGACTGAAGATTAACAGCCGAGAGAGGAAACGCATGCATGACCTCAACATCGCCATGGACGGGTTGCGCGAGGTGATGCCCTATGCCCACGGGCCTTCTGTGCGTAAACTCTCCAAGATCGCCACACTTCTGCTTGCGCGAAACTACATCCTTATGCTGAGCAATTCCCTGGAAGAGATGAAGAGGTTAGTGAGTGAGATCTACGGCGGAGGCTCCACCGGCGGTCATCATGCGGGTTTCCACCCTTCCGCATGCGGGGGCCTGACGCATGCTGCGGGTCCCTTACCAACTCACCCGGCGGTCTCCCACGCCTCTCATCCGGTACATCACCCTCTTCTCCCGCCTGCCGTGTCCACGGCTGCTTCCCTCTCAGCGCCAGGCATTTCAGCAGTGGCCTCAGTCAGACCTCACCACGGACTTCTGAAGGCGCCATCAGCCACTGCGGGCCCACTCGGATCAGTCACCAGCTTCCAGCACTGGGGTGCCGGGATGCCCTGTCCGTGCAGCATGTGTCAGGTGCCCCCTCCACATGTGTCTATGAGCACCACTACTATGGCACGGCTCACATCCGACTCCAAATAACTTTGTATGTCCTCAGCTGCCAAGAGGAATGGACAGACATTAAAACAATCTGTTACTCGATCAGTAAACCATTCTCATTTTCTGTGACTGAACTGTACGGACCGAGATTATTTACAATGAAACTTGGATAAACGCCTCTAACATAGAATTTTCTAACCTTTCTTCAAAATAGTTCCATTATTGTGATACTTTCATATGCTGTCTCTGACATAGCAAAAATATAATTTCCAAAGAGATGGAATGAGATCCCATGACTAACCGAATGGAAAACTGTATTTTGTAGCAGTACTATAGTCAAAAATATAGGCTATTTAAAAGTCGATTAGGCTACTGGTGTTAGATTCATTTGAATGGTGCTTAACTTATTTAGGCTTTATCAAGTCAAGTTTCAGGCTGACATTGGGGGAAACTATCTAATTTTCGGTCGTTAATAGGTCTCATCATGAACATGAATGGACATGACATTATACCTGTAAATATGTAGATTCAGAATTGTGTTTATAGAACAAGAGATTTTATATTAGACTCATTGGTTAAATAGGGTCAATACCGTGAACCGCACTGGCTCTATGCTATGATTAGTAAGTCATATTTGCTTCATTTCTCATTTGTTGTTTCCTCTCTACGGATTCCTCTTACTCATACTATCATTATGAAATCTCTCTCTCTCTTTCTCTCTCTCTCTCATTTGGTTTGCCTTTACTGTCAGTGCCCGACGAAAAGAATGATCACCTCTTTATTTTTTTATATAAAAGTGCTAAATGATATTTATTTACTTATTTTCGATTGAACCGAAAATGAATGCACGGTGAATTGTGTTGATTTGAAATGTAAAATAAAAATTGTACTTAAGAAAAACATGTTTGTATTGCATTTTTGTGGGGTATAGAAAAGCAAAAACAAACAAAAAAAAAACTAACTAAAGTATATAACTAATATTAAAAGTTGTATAGGCTACTTGCTATAATAAACTCATTTTAATTCTAAGGGGATGTCTCTGAAAAAGAGTCAAGTGTAAAAAAAATCTGACCGAATTTGCGCCAGTTGTGGTTTATCTTTAGACAGCCCCAACCAAGTCAGAATAATGACTTCAGGCGTTTATTATTACATTTCTTAATCCGACGGGAAATCTTAATATTTAAGAAACTATTTTGTCAATAGCCTGACACTGTCGTAGTTTACAGCCATAAGTTGCCCACCACCCCACCCCCTCGTTAGTTTTTCCCAACATATTATGATTCACATACAATGATTGTACTGTCTAGTCTCGCGTGTATACATTATATCAAAACAAAGAGTCCCACAATAGGAAGATTTTTTTCAATGCAGATTCAGACAGTAATTCTAGACAGAAAGGTCTGTTGTTTATGATGCATTCACATAATTCAATTTTATACCATGGCACCCTGCAATTTTAGTGCTTAAACACAAATTCGAACCGTTACTTTTTGAGTGCTTTCTCAGAATGTTACTGTCTGAGAATGGCACCGCTCTATGGCACGGTTTTGCATGAATAGTTTTCTGGTAACCTACTTGTTACATTTAAAAGTTACATTTAAATATTTATACCGCACCGTGATATGATCAGAAACAGAATGACTGACGCCACAGCACTGACCAAAGTTGAATGAATACCTAGCATTAATGACTCCACCTTCACTGCAACGGAGACTATCAATTAGTGTTATCGGGAAGGAAGTCACATTTTCTGGTAAGGAGAAAGGAACTTGCCAATGTCATGGAATACGATAAAACACCTTTTCTGATTTTAATAATGTTAACTTAAAAATACATATAAACAATTTTCTTCTTAATAGTCTTTTAATTTAAATTCATGTAGACTATCTTATGCATGTAATTGTAATAACAATACTTATATGTTGTTTTAGGCTACTAAATAACACATTGGATATAGGCTACAGTTGGCGGTTAAATCGCATCGGCACACCAACCAACATCAAAACACAAAATTACCCTATGTTATGCGGCAGTCTTCACGTCTTCAGAATTTTTGGACACTTCGCCAACTTTTTTGGTGACATTGTAATTGTGCGTATCTTTCCTTTGTCGTCAATTACACTAACTATTTTGAATTACTTAGGCAAATGACCAAACGAATTCATATAGATTAATCTCTCTCTCTATCTCTCTCTCTCTCTCTCTCTCTCTCTCTCTGACACACACACAAACACACACACACAGGATGGGTTGGGAGACTTGCTCAGGAGTCAGAGAGCGTATTATGAATCTTTGAGGTATGCTAAATCTGTAGGCAAACGATGGGCATGATATGAGAAGCCTGAACTGACAGTAGGAATAAATGAGAATACGGAGGAATACATAAATAAACTCTAGCAGCTGCATAGCAGATTGCGCATGCTGTTGCAATGTTTTCAAAGGGCTTTGAATGCTGGAACGATATGGAATAAACCTGGTCTTTGAATATTCATACTCGTAATTTGTTTATTTGTCACTCTTTTCAGACCACAATTGGATTATTGACTATTTGGTCAGAGTGAGTGAAACGACATGTCCTAGAAAAGTCTGTAGGACATTACTGACAAGAGTCCGAGAAAGTCTTTTCTTTTCTTTCCTTTCTTTCTTTTCTTTTTCTGTCTCTCAAAATAATAGTGCTACGGTAACTTGGATTTTTAAATTAAATGTCCAAACTAATACCATGTAAACCAAGTAAACCAAAGCAAAAATGGGTGAGAACCGTGAGATGACTATTCAGCCATGATGAATGAATAATGTTTAGCCTGAATTTGTGTGAGGGATGCTATACGATTCAAGCACGTTGAAATTAAAGGCCGTTTTCAATATGCCAGTTTTAAGGTGTTTATAAATTTCTATATTTTACGGACTGTAGTCATGTTGTCAAAGGTACTACCAAGTTAGACTTGTTTTGAAATTTGAAATGTATTCATATCCTAAACCACTGCAAATAAGTGTGTAAATAATTAATACTTTACTTTATTAACTAATACTTTATTTGTAGGCAGATATTACATCACCAGTAAGCCTATCATTAATGTAAATAGTTTGAAGTATTTGACACGAAATTGTTCTATTGCTCCAACTGCGTGGCTTTAAATCAGAATATTTTTGTTAACTCACTCTTTCTTCACCTAACCTAATTATTAAAGTGGATGCAATTAATGTCTGTTTCCATAATGTAATATTGATAACTTAATGGGCTCTGGTGATTAGACAACCAACAGTATACCCTTAGAAACAAGCATTCAAGAGTCCTGTCTTTCTTCACTAGCAGATGCTTGTTAGCAATCTTTACCTTCCCTCCCACATATAATGCGCACGCACGCACGCACGCACACACACACACAGAGAGAGAGAGAGAGATTTGCTGTTTGCCGAGCACAAAATGCAATTACCCAAAAAGTTAATGACAATTACACGCTATCACATTTCAAAATTAATTAGACAACCTCACCTCGAACCGCTCCACCTTAACGAGCACCCTCGCTCACTCACCCCTTCTCTGGTGCGATTATTTAGCTGCTGCTAATATGTCACAGCCAATTAAACAGATACACACTCGGGTCTTTCCTGACCAAACCAACTGGCTTTTCAGATCAGAAGTTCATAGGTCTCAGTAATGACACAGTGGGTCCAAATTGGCTGTGTGGGTCAAGAGTAAAACTGTAGATAATTGAATAAATAAGCAAAGTCTAAATATCAGCTTATGCAAATGGAGTGTGTTATAGAGAGACTACAGCTAAGGTGGTGATTTGTAGTGTGGTAATTGTGGGTTGAGTGAGAGTGACATGACAGTTTTGTACTTTCCATTAGGAGAACGAAAGGGGTAACTGCATGCAGCACAAGCCTGAGCCTGATTTTACACTCTCTCTCTTTCTCTCTCACATGCACACACGCACACACACACACACACACACACACACACACACACACACACAGAGAGACAAAATCTTTTTCTTGAAACTTTTGCACAAATAGTTCTTGTTTGTAGTCTTTTGTAACACTAACCACACCTATCTTATATACTATGTATATAGGTGAATCAATCATACCTAAAAAACTAAAACAAAACTTCAGTTTAACTTGTCATTCTGGTTTCCACAGGCAACAATACCCTACCCATCTATGGTAACAACAGGCCCCTGGAGAATAGAGGAGCACCCCTGCCACCGTCGCCAGCACCAGCATCCACAGATTGGCTTGTTTACAGTTTGAATATTCATGATGTTGGTTGGTGTGCCGGTGTGATTGTGTGTGTGTGTGTGTGTGTGTGCCGGTGCGTGTGTGTGGGAGTGTGTATACATGGGCTCAGGGGAGATGTCGGTCTTACACTTACAACTTATACCACTGCTAAATCTCCCAGATCTAGTGCACAGATGCAGTCTCTTTTGAGTCTGGCGTGTTGCGCTGTGTTGGCCAAAGGGATTATGCTTAAGGGATTGAAGGGATGCATCAAAGGTGATGTAAATACAGACACAGAGGGAATGAAAGACAGAGAGAGGGGGGAGGGAGGAAAGGGAAAAGAGAGAGTGGGAGTGAGAAAATAAACAAATAAAAAAGAAGTGCATCTGTAGCAACATGGGACAAAGGCAAGAGCTTAGCTTTTTAAATATTCCTGAATAGGGAAAGAGAGAGCGTGAAGGAGAGTTTGTGTGTGTTTGACAGGGCAAACTAGAAGCAGAGAGAGTGAGGGGTTGTGGCAGGCTCCTCAGAGACTTCTCTTCTCCAGAGACCTCTGTTTATCTTTGGCTTCATCATCTGTTCATCCTCTCATTGCTCGCCGGGGTCACTTGAATATTTACACTAAAGGCCACAGATTTGTAAAATCACACACATCTGCCAAGAAATCAACTGACCAATTAGAACCTGGACAAGAAGCCATCAGGTCAACTAAATCATCACATTTGATTAGCTAAGATTAACTATCTAAAAATGGATAATGCTTTATTTTAAGATCAAAATAGTGGTATAGACTGCCTGGATAGATACCCTAGATTAGTGGCAGCAGTGTTATTTATGAGCAAGTCTTATTATCGCATGACATTTGATTTATGTTGGACTATGTTTGTTCCAATCCATCCCTACCTCCCTGCCATTAGAAGTGGAAGCAGGTAGAACTGAACAGCAGGGCTTTGTTGAAGCCAGTCACCTATGCATTGATTATAGGAACACTGACAAAAAGAAGGATGTTTGATTTATGTTTCATTATTTTTGATGGGTTGATGTAAATAGTTTCACATGTGAAAGTTTCACATTCTCAATCTGAATTAATATCATTAATCTCACAGCACCCAACATTGGTTTGGGAGAAGTATTTTATACTGAAATGAAATATCTTTTTAAAAGCTTTTATTGGTTTTGGTATTCATTCACAACATTCATTCACGCTCAGTCATTGTGTGTATATGTGGGAGTTTGTGTTTTGTGTTTGTGTTTGTGCGCGTGTGTAGTTGTTTGCTAGTCTTCGTCAGTCTTTAGAGAAAGGATCGCCATGCCTGTGTGAGGCTCCATGAAGCGAAGAAGATGAACTCTGATCAGATGGTCCAATGTGTTTTACGAATAGGGACCGAGAGACAAAGCCAGATGGAAGAAGAGACTTGGAAAAGAGAGAGAATGCGAAAGAAAGAGCCAGAGAGTAGGGATGCGCGAGAGCAAAGGGTCTCCATTGAGTGTTTCTGAGTGAGCCAAGAAAGGGAAGATAATCCTGTAAAGCGAGCGAACTCTTGGATATTCATGACTGTCCGAGCAGGGCAGTCATCTGAAAGGGGACATGGACAGGACAGGATTTAACATCAAAGTGTACCCTCCCACTCTGCAAGGACCACAGGGGCCAGTGGGGAGTGTATGTGTGTGTGCGTGTGTGTTTTTTGTGTGTGTGTGTATGTGTGTGTGTGTGTGCATGTGTGTTTTTTTGTGTGTGTGTGTGTGCGTAAGAGGGGAAGAGTGTGTGTGGCTGCTTGGATGCCATTCAGCGGGTTATCCTCCATCACCCTTGAACACACACAGAAGAGAACTGATCTGATGAGTCCTACTCCATACACCCCACCCCCTTTTTATTCCAAAAATCACATCACGCTTTTCAAATATCTCTCTCTCTCTCTCTCTCTCTCTCTCTCTCTCTCTCTCTCTCTCTGTATGTGGTTATTTGAAATGTGTGGACTATGCAACATACAAATGTTTTTTATCAGCTATTACATTTTTTTTTTTTTAATCTCATATAGGGATCATGAGACTATATGAAGGCTACACAGATTTTACATTCTGTGGTGACATAATTGTGATGAGTATGGATAAATGTTATTGGACATCTCTCTCAGAGGTAGTGAGAACTTATTCTCCTTGCTGAATCTCATGATGACTCTTGCTCTATAGAATTAGTGCGTTTCACTGTGTATTTCACTCAGCTGTGACAATCACTGTGTCTCTTTGTCTCTCATCCCCCTCACTCTCTCTCATTTTCCCTGCCAGTTCCACACATGTGTGTTGGTGTGAGGACGAGAAGTTGCTGTCAGGTGTTGATAGATGTCCCCTGTCTCTCCCTCCCTCTCTCTCACTCTCTCAGTGTCTCTCTCTCTCTCTCTGTCTCTTGTCTGTGGTGGCGGGGCTGTTCCACTCATCTGTTCTCTCATTTATCTTCACTTGTTTCTGTCGGCCTGACAAACTACTGAGAATCAATTCTGCATCAGGCTGGACTGGAGTAAATGTTGACGCAATGAGACGCAACAGACCTTCCTGCAGTTGCACAAAATACACTGACACAAATCATATACTTTTAGACATGCATTCTACCACACAAACACAGAAAACTTTAACATAGCTTGACAGTAGCCAAACGTAGCAAACGGATGTGATGTTTTGTCTTGAAAAGATAACAGGAAAAAAGGTAATGAGATCTTTGTTATTTCAAAGCAGGCGAAACTTCTATCCTTCATTTCCTTTCTTTTTCATGGAGTGCGCCTACACATGGACATGTCTTCCTCTTTCGTCTGTCATCTCAGCAGTGGGCGTTTTGTGTTTTTGTGATTTTTGTCAAAAATTCCCTCTTTCAGCCTCTGTTCTGTTCTGCTTTTCTTCATTTCGCCTGAACCGTCTCTATTCTCCTCTATGCCTAGGGTGTGTCCCCCTCATCCATCATATCCCATAAGCCTTCACTCTCTGCCAGCCCTCGCTGTTGCCCTTGGCACCCCTTTACACAGGGAAAGGGGTGAACCTGAACCCCCAGAGTTCACACCTCTGGCCCCGGCCCCCCAAAAAGGCGCTGAGTCCTGTAAAACTCACTCTGACTGGCCTTGGCTTTAAACGCTAAAACACACAATAAAAAGCATGCACAGATCCCGCACAGCCGCACCTCATGAAAAGAGGGCCTCGAGGCAGACAATGACAGAGTCTCTGGTCTAGCGCAGCAGCTATGAATGGGACTGTATTGGCAGTGCGGAGGAAGGACACAGGCCTTGTATTTTAACTGACGCTTTTGGGAAGATGTTAATGAAGATCAGTAAATACATCACTGTCAGACTGTCAGCCACCAACCCCCCACCTCCAGCAACTTTAGGTGCTTCAGATGGAGATGGAGAGACGGGCAAGGCAGAAGGGGAGTGGAAGAGGGGAAGCCAGAATGAGAGGGGTGAAGAAGTCAAAATGAGCTATACTACTATATTTCTCAAAATATTAGATCTCACACAATGTGATGTTTTGTTTGTCAACACATACTATTTCCTCAGTTAAAAATATATATTCTAGTTTGCATGGAACTCTGAAAGAGGAGTTCTAAAGGAACTCTGAAAGAAGCAACCTTTGTGTCATTCTTTTTTTTTAGAATTCTGCATTCACTATTTCCAGTGTGTTTTCACTGCAGTGAGTGTCATGAAAAAGACGTGAATTTCCATGATAAGTGAAGCTGGCTTTTGCACACTGCTCTCTTGTGTGTGACTGAAGGTCAGGTGGAAACAGGAGCACATGCCAGTGATCACTTAGTGTCACACAGACACAGAGCACTCACAGCAGGCCTGCTACAGCAGACAACCAGCGCCAATCACTAAACAGCCGTGACTAATGAAGTGTGTGTGAGTGTGTGTGCGTCTCTGCGTATGTTTGTGCATGTACATGTTGGTCTGTGTGTGTGTGTCTACGTGTATGGGTGTGTAATCTCTGTGTGAGTATATGATGTGGTTAATTATTTGAATCTGAAACAAAATGGATCAAGTGAATATTGTCTATCATTCAGAAGTAGTCTTTTGAAAGCATGGATGTGTGGGTGCATTTATGTGTGCATGTCTGCAGGCCTATCTGGGATTCCTGACAAAAGACCTGCAGGGGTCACCTCTTATTTTGCCTCTGTCACTCCCCCAAACCATCTGATCAAGCTCCAGCGCCTCGTCTCCCAGGCCAACCTTTCCCAAGGCATGCTGGGATGTTACAATGGCCATCCGTCAGCCGATTGGTTCCGCCCTATTAACAGCTTGTAATCTTCTCATCTCTGTGGCTGTGGGCCCACACTGACGTGCTGACCGCCAACAGGACAGACTGACAGAACGGGACACAAGTGAACGAGACCAATCATGACCCCCATTTGTCCTCTTTCTCTGTCTCTTTGACACATTCTGTCCATTTTGCATGAATTGCCTTGTCCACATTGACTGCATTGTTTTCACTTTTTGCACCTGTCTTGCCACAGGGTGAGGCTGGGTGAATATAGCCGTTGGCATCTGTTAATTTCTCATTATTTTTCTGTTTTGCACATCTTGAGCAGAGGCTGATCGGGCCTCTTTTGGCCGGGCTGGGTTGTTTGTTTGGTGCTGCTGTTGTCGGCCAGTCTTGCCTCAAGGTGTTTTGTGCCTCGGGAGCAGTTGGTTGGGGTAGTGTGCGCATTACTCAGAGACGTAAAAAATACGGACGGTCTGGTTATGAATATTGAAAATGGACGTTCCAACTCCTCTGCCACCCAACTCTTTGCTGTGACCTTCCACATCAGGAGAAAGACTTTCTGTAAAGAGACATGCAAACAGACTCTATTTATTTTTCTGGTGTTTTAGTGCTTGAGGTAGAGCAGCTGAGTCTTTCCTTCCTACATTGTACATGTCATTTAGAGGAAACAAAACAGGCTTCTCATTAAAAGAACACAGTGAGCCAGGGTGGCCAAAATACATTTAAACAGATTTTTACTATTCTGTGAACTGCTTGTGCCAGACTTATGGCCCTTGGCACCAGATACCCACTCACTGTTTGTAGCCACTCCTTCCCTTTTAAATTTACTAGAAGCATCAAAGCATGAGAGGGAGTATATACAAAAATTATATACACAATATAATTTTCTTTACTATATAATAATCTGATAAAAGTTATTTTACTTATTAACACAGCAGCAAGCATGCTAACAAGAAGGCCTATGTCCCTTTTAATTGGAAATTAAAGAGTTGACTTGACTTTAGATCTCTATTGCCCATATTGATGGTTGTTTCTTTATTCTTCTGTGTTCGTTCACTCCTCGGTGAAAAATTGTTTGTATAGCACTTTTCACAAGTGGCTATGGCAGGTATACACAAACACCAGTGGTGTAGCCCATATTACACAATTGGATTGGATTTTCTTTGTTCATGCTCATAGCCAATAGGTCCTCCTCTGTCAGGCTGATCAGGAGCTGTCCTGAAGGTGCTTCCTGCTCTGCGTCCTGTATATTGTAATGCTCCTTGCCCTGTTCTTGCTGCTGCATTCTTCTAGGCCAGACAACAGTCCTTCTGTATGATCTTTCTCTGTACCTTATCCAGCCATTCACAAAATGAGCTTTCATTGGGTGAGGCCCATTTCTTCTCCCAGCTGGCACAAGTCTCGTCAAAGTTGGTTAGCTCACCTTCCTTCCACCTCTTCGTCCCCTTTTCAAGGAAAAATCTGGGATAAATCAACCCATAGCCCTGTTGTTCAAGGTCAATGAGTGCGGTCGACAGGAAGAAGGATGAGAAAATTTGGTACAACACTGACCAAGTAACGAATAGGCAGTTAATGCTGACTGATAGGGCAAAGAAACTCTGTTTTAGTTATATTTTTCTTGCCCCATTCAGTTAGCATTCGTCACTGATTTGCAATTCTTATTATGTTCCAAATTTTCTCATTCTTCTTCCTACTGACAACACTGAGTGACCTTGAACAACAGGGCTATGTGTTGATTTATCATTGTATTAACATTGTAGTTATGACAACAATATCCTGACAGGGATAGCTGTTGCTTCATTACTGCCTCAAGCCATAATTTCAGCTCCATGTCCTCCTCTGAAATACACTATCTAGTTACTGCAGGCAGGCATGGAAGTATGTAGAGAGTAGAAAACTACATACACTGCTGCATTTGCTTTGAGGTATTTCATAACCCAAAGGGCATCTAGTCACTCAAATTCAAACAATTCCATAGGGCTTCTAAAGGGACTCTTTGCTCAATCTCCTAGATCAACTTCAATCTGGAATTACTGCTGGTTGAGAGTGGACCAAGCAGGTGAACAATTTCTAAATGCAGGGTAGGGGGTAAGCTTGTGAGTTACTATGTAAACTCTTAACTTTTTGGGGACTCATAAGTTAAACCTAGGTTAAACATTTTTGATTAGGCATACCAAGTTTAATTATTATGAATGTCACACTTATTATTGTAGACAATAATAACATCATAACAACAGTTTTCTGAGCTCTGAGCCCCTATTTTTTACTATGACTGGGGATTCCGTCAAGGTGGTTATGGTTATACTGAAATTATCATCATTTGTGCCACAGCCAAAATACATTCAAAATCTTTATGATAAATGGGATAAACTGGGATTTATGGATTTTTCTATGCTAATGAAACTATTTGGAATTAATTACTTTGGGCAATATGCATTTCAACACAAACACAATAATACAGAAACAATATCATCACCACCAAAAAAAAAAAAAAAAAAAAAAACTGAGGAAATCTCATCATGGTCTCCATATTTGTTAACCATCCACATGAACCTGTAGCCTGGTAACTGTGAGTCCGTGGCATGGATATGTCCTGTGGGAATGAATGGAAGCCCTGACCCACTGCCCTCTGGGATGGAAGGATGCCTCTTCTGTTCAGCTGCCTTCTACACCCATGACGGCTGCTGAGCTCTGTGCCCACTTGGCCTCCATGTCTTCCTGTCCTCCTCCTCTTTCTCCATCACTCTCTTTCCTCCCACGCATGCACACACACACCCACACACACTTACACACACACACACACACACGTGTGCACACACTCTCTCACACACACGCACACACACACACACACACACACACACACACACACACACACACACTCATACAGGCACACAGGAAACCGGCTTTGATATGAAAGGGGTGATTTAGAGTTCCAGGTGCAGTTCCAGGGACCCTGTCCTGGCGAGCCGGCCTGGCCCAGATGGAGTGCACTCAGCCCCCCACAAAGGCAGCCCTCTTCCCCCCGCGTGGATCCACCGGTGGCCCCGCACTGCTCCGGGCCCATCAAAAGCCTGGCGGAGGCTGGGGCTCGCGCTGCCGTCCAGGACAGGCGGATGCGCACGCTGCTGTAAAAACGCCTCTCCATTGAGCCTGTGAAAGCTGGAGGGAGGAAAGGAGAAGGGAGAGAGAGAGGGAGGGAGGGTTGTTTTTCGGGTGGACACCAGGTTCTTTCTTCCTTTTCTTTTTCATTACTCCCCCCCTCTCTCTGTCCATGTCTCTTTTTCTCTATGTGTCTCTCTTTCACAGGGTCTTTCTCTCTCTCCCCCCTCTGTCTCTCTGTGTCCTTGCAGGTGTCCCTTTTTGCCCCCTCTCTTTTTTTTTACCCTCGCTCACGTTTTTCTTCCTCTCTCTTCTCTCTCTTTTTCTGGCTTTTCACAGGCATGAAAACACACACTCACTTACAAATGCGAGCACAAACACACCGTTGAAAAATGCTACAGTCTTTTCTCTTTCTAATCCATCTCTTGTGAGCTTTATTAGCTCAAGGCGGGGGTAGAATGGGGGAAAATACACACACACACACACACACACACACACACACACACACACACACACACACACACACTCACACACATACACACACCAGCGAGTGAGAGATGCAAGCATTCAAATACTCACATACACAGAGAAACAAACATATAGATACTGAATACACTCACTGTGTATGTCGGTGTATGGTTAGAATCTTACTTTTAACATTTACTTATATTTTAATAGAAAGTATTAAAACTGAAGAATGGACTCGGGGTGGCATGTAAAAAATTATAGTGTGTAAACCCCATTCAAATTTTGTACAGGTGATGTTTTAGTATGTGTATGAGTAATTTGTGTGTGTATGTGTGTGTGTGTGTGTGTGCATGTGTGTGTGTGTGTGTGTATGTGTGTGTGCATTCAGACCCTGTAATACAGACCGGAAGGTGGCACAAGCCGAATCCCCCTTCTCCCACTGCTGAGAACCAAACGAACACACAGGGCAAGGCTTCTTCTCCACCTCCTGCTCTGCTCAGGAACAACATGCTGTCTGTTTGTGCGCGAGTGTGTCCCTCTCCTCTCCTTTCCTAGGCGGCTTCCTGTCTCACGTTCAGGCCACCATGCATAAAGAGGGCTGGTGTGAAAAGAGAGTTAAAGAGAAGGATGGATGGATAGAAAGAAAGGAAAGAGTGAAAACTCATTTCCACCCTTCCTCCCGACCAGTGCCTCCTGGTGAATGTGTATCTGTCTGTATGCTTAGAAGTGTGTGTGTGTGTGTGTGTGTGATGGTGGTGTGTGATGAGGTGGTGCTGTCTGCATGTACATGTGTGAGAGTGTGTGTGAGTGTGTGTGTGCATGTGTGGTGGGGTGTGTTTTCCATGAATGGGACATCTGAGGCTTTGTGTAGCAAGTGGCGTCTCACCTGTGCTAAAAGTCAATCCCCCCTTTCACTCTACTCCTGGAGCCCAGCCCAGGGCCACTCCAGTCCACTTCTCTCTTTGGGAACAGGCAGCGATGACTCGTGGTGGTGGTGATCGGGCAAAAGAGCAACGATCACAAACAGCAAACAACAACAAACACACAAACACCTCTCATCATCTCCTCAGCCATTCACTGCCAGCCAAAGCCCCACTCAATGGCAGCCAGTCTTCTTCACGAGCGTCTTTTTTTTCTCCGTCCTTCATTACCTAAATGAATTTACCCTGGGGGGGGCAATTAAAGATGCATTGGAACAGAGGGCTTTATTAGGGTAAAAAAAGCACTCAGAAAGACCTTGATTGTTATACTGGTGCACGGTGCAAATTAAAGAGCTTGCTTTAGTCGGGTGGGTTGGAGGAAACATTCCCCTTATAGACAAAGATGTGATGAAATTCACTGCATACAAAGTATCACATAGAACTGAGTTTACGGATAGTGAGTTTCACAATGTGTGTCTGTGTCTGTGTGTATGTGTGAGCAAGCTTGGATAATTAAGAGGAAGGAGGAGTCAGAATTGAGCTAATTACCAAATGTGTTTGTTTCAGGATCTCTAAATGTGTGTGTGTGTGTGTGTGTGTGTTGGGGGTGTGTGTGAAGTAGAGATGGTGCAAAAGAGAGGGAGTCGTTTAACTCACTTCGCTCATTCCTCTTTGCTCATTTTCCCATCCAGCTTGAGGGTGGTGAGGAGTGCACTTTTCACAGCTTTACTGAGGTTAGGGGTAAGGGGAACCTCTGATTGAGGATTGATTCTTATGGACAGACTGCAAGTGGCTTTGCTCTGAATCAACGTTCATTTGCTTCTTTTTGTTTGGTTTTGGTGTTTGGTTTCTGATGCTCCTGCTGCAAAGTTCTCCATGTTACCAGTGTCTACAAGGTGAACAGTTCATGTTCACAGCTGTTGGAATCTTCTCCATTCAGCCCAAGAGGAGAAGGCTAACCCTTTCAGTCAGACGACTCAGAAGAACATCAGTGAGAGTAAGATCTTAGGGTTGGTTGTGTGTGAGCTAGTGAACCACGCTCAGACATTTTCTTACCACACACACACACACACACACACACACACACACACAAACACACACACACACAAACATAATTTCATCAGTTTTCAGATCCCTTTCAGATATACTTGTGGACACGCTTTGACCAGCAATACACAGGTATTTTATTCTTATTTGTTCTTGACACATCTAAACCAACCATTTCCTCTGAAGACGTCTGAAGGCAACCTGTGTGTGTGTGAGTGAAAAGACACCAGCATGAGTGTGGTACCTGTCCCTGGCAGAAGAGAACGAGAACAGGCCTCCCCACAGCAGCCCCTGGCCATGCCCAGGTCTGTGAGGACACTCGGGGCAGCAGGAGGAGGAAGCCCTGGGCTGGGGCTCAGTCTTCAGGGGCCCCGTGGGATGGGCAAAGCCCTACGTGAGCTGAGCGCCGAGGAGCAGCAGGAGCTGAGGAGGAAGATCAACAGCCGGGAGAGGAAGCGCATGCAGGACCTCAACGTGGCCATGGACGCGCTCCGCGAGGTGATGGTGCCGTACTCATCCTCGTCGTCCTCTGCCTCAGTATCCGGGCCGCACCACCAGCAGCTGCAGCAGCAGCCGCACCCTTACTTGGCTGGCTCCCAGGGACCCGGAGGCCCCCAGGCAGGCCGACGGCTCTCTAAGATCTCCACGCTGGTGCTGGCGCGCAACTACATCCTGCTGCTGGCTTCTTCGCTGCAGGAGATGCGGCGGTTGCTGGGCGAGCTGAGCATGGGGGCTGGCGGAGGCGCAGGCATGGGTGTGCCGAGGGTGCTCCTCACGGCTGGCGGCTGGCCGCTCCTCGCCAGCGCCCCAGCCGGCCAGCTCCTGCTCGGCCCTGAGGCGCTGCTGGCGCCTGCTCCTGTTCCCGGCCCTGCCTCCTCCTCCTCCTCCAAGTGCCCCCTCTTGCCAGCTCCTCTGCCCCAGGAGGAGGTTGCGGTTTGGGGCTCAAGCGGTGGAACGGTGACCAGTGGTCCTCTCTGCCCCTGTGGTGTGTGCAGGGTGCCCAGGATGGTGCACTCCACGCCAGGGCCACGGTTTCCAAAGTGACTCCACCAAGGTCCTAGTGCCTGTGCCACATGCTAATCTGATGGGACACTTTCTTTGCCATCGGCTGAACTGAAGGTACACTTGAGCTGAATTACATCACTGTGTCATAATTTCATTATTTCACATTACACATCATGTGACTTGGAGTTAACGTAAATGTTTTGTCTTTTTGTCATTTCCCATTGCCTAAATACATATCTGATCATGACATCCCTCAACAATTAATGAATGAATCAACGAATGAATGAATGAATGAATTTGTATTGATTGTATTTGAGCATGGAGCATAATTTTTCAAGTGCCTCTTTTACTGTAAACTAAATAAATCTGTTTACAGAAACTTCCTTGCATGTATTCTCTTTATGTGTGTCTGTTCTATACAATACTATACTGTTGTTAAATTTCAAACCCATGCAAGTAATACATATCCCTGTATCAGTCTATGAGTAATACTATCATTAGAACTTTGATGTAATATATACAAAGACGTGTGTGTGTGTACGTGCGTCAGTAAGTGAGCGAGTGTGCTTGCGTATGTGTGTGTGCATGTGTTTTCTTACTGCTCTGTGTGTCAGTGTGTCAGCAGGTTGTTTCACCCTCTTGTCTGCCCCCACTTTGTTGTTTGGTTCTCCCATGAGTGTGTGAGGCGTGGGGGATTGAAATAATTACACTCACACCCACCCCAGTGACCCAGAAAAGCTGAGAGAGACAGAGAGAGAAAGAGAGAAGAGGTGGGGAGAAAGACAGAGTGTGTCGACCGGTGAAACTCTCTCTTTCCCGTCGTCTTTCAACCAACCCACCATATCAACCCCCCGCCTCCCTGCCATCTCATTCTCTATTCAGCACTCAAACAAGGCAGAGATCAAACTGTGGCCCTGTAATTACGTCCCTTTGATTTCTCTCCTCCCTGCCTCTCCTCTCCTCTCCTTGTGAGCGTGCTCTTCAGCCTGCGCCAGGCCCGGACGAATAAGGCTGGCTTGTATGGGCCGCCTTGGAGGTGCTCATTACACTGTGCGCACAATACGTTCAAATGCCCAGAAAATGTGTTTCACTCAATGGAGTTCGACACCACGCCACCGCTTATACACGTCTTTCTCTCTCTCTCTCTCTCTCTCTCACATACACACACACATACTCACTCTCAGACACACACACATACATACACCACACACACACACACACAAAACTTAGTTCAATTCTAAATCTGCTTCATCAGCATCACTGTAGAGGTTACAAGCAGTATCATAACACAGCTATATCAAGTCATGAACTGTGTTCAGTCTGTTTGTCCTGTAGTCTTTAAAGGTGCTTCACTAGTCTCCTGCCGGAAAGAGAGAGTGAGAGAAGAAAGGGTCTAAGGAATGATCTAAGTGAGGCAGGACCGGGGGTTTGAAAAGGCAAAGGCAAAGGCAATCCCACGCACAGATCAGGAGCCACAATACCAATCATAATAGTAATAATAATAACAGCGATAAAATACTCTAAATAATTGCCTGGCCTAAGCAAGGGATTAGGCAGGCTGGGAGCGTGAATGGAGACGGGTCCGTGAAAGGGAGAGAATCTGTTACCCATCGGGGAGTACAAAGAGAGAGGTGGGTGTCATTAAGGGAGATTAGGCCTAATAGGGTCTGATTTTCTTACAAGGAAAAGACGCAGGAGGGAGGCAGGGGTGGTGGCGAAGGAGAGAGAGAGAGAGAGAGAAAAGGAGGGGGAAAAGATGGGCTGAGAGATGGATGGAAGGAGCGAAAGATCAAAGTGAGACACTCCAGCGTAAAAAGCCCTTGGTGTGGATTTACATATAGCTGTTTCATACGTCCTGACCACGTCTCAAAAAGGATTACCTAGCTAATGTCCCTCCTCCCACCCTCCCTGTGTCTTCTGCCACCTCTCTCTCTCTCTTCATTTCTCTCAGTCTCTCTCTCTCTCTCTCTCCCTCTCTGACTCTCTCGTGTCTGCCTCATCTTTTTATGACAGATGAGACCACAGTTTACGGCTGTGGCTGCCACCCTCTCCTCTCCTTCTGGGCTTACCCTGGATTGTGTATTGTCTCCGAGTATCAATTCTTCTACCTTTCATTCTCTTAGCTCCAGTGGCGATCTATTCTCTTTGTCTTTCTGCCCCCCATTCACTCATGATTTGTTGGCTGTATTGTTGGCGGATGCAGACTCCTGCCGTTCCATTGTGGTTATGCTTAAACACTTTCCCCCTTACAGTTCTCAGTGTGTACGCTCTATGAGTTTTCTATGTACACTCACATGGTCCTGTTGTCTCTTCTCATTTAAGAATGTCTGTATAGAGTGTGTGTATCTCTGTGTGTGTGTGTTAGTGTGTGTGTGTGTCTGTGTGTGGTGTTAGCTCTTTTAAACCAGCGGAGAGGAGTGGGGTGTTAAAACTGCTGTGGTCTGAAGACTGATTGAGGCCCATCCATCCTTCCCTTGGAGAGAATGGAGGAGTGTGAGAAGAGTTCCACTCCTCCTTTTCAGCACTCTGCACATGTCTGCAGATTTATCTCTCCCTTCTCACAGCTCTTTATTCCCTCACTCCGGGAAAAACCAACCTTGTGGTGAGTTATTAAGGGTGTGTTAAGGCACCCGATATATCACAACCACAACCTCTTTCCTTCTTTCACTCTCTCTCTCTCTTTCACACACACACACACACTCACAACACACACACACACACACACATATAGACACAAACCCGTGTAATAACAGCGGATTCTCTAAACTGTCACTGTCATGTCTCTCTTGATAGCCCTTCATAGCTATCTCTTGATAGCCCTTCATAGCCTATCCTCTTAACGTTGTCAAAAGGGTTCCAGAAGGTTCTAGGACTCACAAATCACATCAACAGTATATTGATTCTATCACTGCAGCAGTGGATACTGTTGAAAACTACAGGCTACAACTCTCTTTTCTCTCTTCTCCTCCCCTCTTCTCTTCTCTCATTTCCTCCTCTCCCTTCCTTTTATTTCTGCTCTCCTATCCTCCTTAGCTCCTCTCTTGTACCTTCTTCTCTTCTCACCATTTCTCCTCTCCTTGTTGACTAGGCTCAACGTGGGGAGTCCTATTAGTAGGAAATGTTGGGCCATAAATTTTTCGGGGTGAATGAGAGATCACGCGAGAGAGCTCTGAGAGTAGAAGGGAGGAGGTTTGGGGAGGGGGGGGTACACTGGTCACTGGTGCCGCCCCCCTTATTTATCTCCTTAAACATTCAGCCTCCTGTATATCCCCACCCTACACACACACACACACACACACACACACACACACACACACACACTCACAAACACATCAGCGTTCCAACACAGGCCTCATCCCGGTACAACAACTTTACTAGCCTCCATAATAGCCCTGGTCATTAACCTCTCCTGTTCTCAGTCCACCCACCCACCAACCAAGCCGCCACCAGCACACACACACACACACACACACTACACTCCCAGTGCTATATCTTTACTGGTTTCCATAACAGCACCCTCATTAGCCTAAAGTGCCTGGGAGAGCTTCAGGGTGGGCATAGCATGGGAAACAGTCTAGATCTTCCTCTCAATATGGCCCTGTCACACAGCAACAGGCACACACACAATGCGGAACAATGGGGGCCAAAAATGGACGCCTTTGGAGATTTCTCGACTGTTTCCTTTCTTTTGTTGATTTAAAGTAAATTCCCCCCCCCCCTGCAATTTCCTCAAGCAGAAGGCAAAATGAACAGAAACTTGTGGAGGATAGGAGAGCAATTGGGCCCACAAAAAAAAGCAACCAGACCCTCTGAATTAAAATGTTATATAAAATTCCAAAACTGCCAAAACACAGTCTGAACTACTGCTCATTGTGATCGTAACCAGCCTCTAGAATGCTGTAAAACTGATAATATATGCTAATTCCCTTTGACTCCTTAATTTGTCACAGTTTCATATTTCATAGTATTTTATATTATTCATACTCATATCATGTACAAATATCCTGCAGTGGAAATGTGATTCTGGCCCTGGGTCTGTTAGAGTGTAATACTCACCGCCCCTGAGGCATGAGAGAGACTTCAACTGGCTTGACTTAATAGATGTGTACACAGTCATCCAAAAATGCACACAGCATATGGGCACTCTCAGACACACTTCTGACAGTGACTTTTTAATGCACACTTTAAACAGCAGTGTCGAGAGAGAGAGTGTGTGTGTGTATGTGTGTGTTACTGTCCCAGTGTCCAGCCTGGAGAGGAGAGCAAACACCGTGTTGCCCGTGGCGATAGCCAAATGGCTGCTCAGCCCCCAGTCCTCCCTCCTCCCACCCCAAAACCCCCTCCCGTCCTCCTCCTCCTCCTCTCCACTCTGCGGTGTCACCATTGGCGTGGTAATGACCCCGTGGCCCCTGGTTTGCCCTTTGCACTCCTCTTGCTCTGGGGCCAGGAATGCCAGTTAACACATCAGAGAGACCCAGCTCCCTTTCTTTAAGGCCCTTGGCCGCTCTCTTTGCCTCTCCCCTCCCTTTTCTCTTCCTCCGTCAGGCCGCTGAGGTGTGGGTGGCTGCTGACAGGGACCAGGCCGCTCCCTCCTCTCTTTGGACTCCAGCTTTTCTTCTCCCCTTCTTCTCTTAATTGAGTTGTTTGGCAGGCGGGCTTGTCAACCCGCTGCGGCGTCGTGGGGAGTCCAAAGGCGCTGTGTGTGTGTGTGTGTGTGTGTGTGTGTGTGTGTGTGTGTATGTGTACTGGGAGTGAGGGTGAGCAAGGAGCTTTTGTGCAGACTGAGACGGGTTAGTTTTTCACTGTTACTGCTGCCTGAGCACACTGAGAGACAGGAGAAGTGTAAAGAGATGGAAGCTTCTGGAGAAGCTGTTGGATGACACAAGGGCACTTGTTTTATAATCCTATCAATCATGTGATATTTCATTAAATGCCAAAAGGAAAATAAAAAAAAAATCTTCATGCCATATCCAACATGGAATGAGAGAGAGAGAGAGAGAGAGAGAGAGAGAGAGAGAGAGAGAGAGAGAATCTTCTCTTTGCTTTTTTGGTTGTTTTTAAATGAGGGAAGAGGTGTAAAAAAATCTTACTGTCAATACGTTAAAAGATAATATTTAATGTTGTGCAAATAGTTTTATACCTTTGCCATACCTCTGCCTTGTCTATCTTCTGTATACACCAGGCTGTAATTCATTTTCAAAAGCAGCCATATCTTTACATTAAGCTGCATGTTAATGTTGTTTATGTCCCCATTGAATTGCGTACACAGTGTACACAGCACTTACAGTAATGTACACTTACAGATATATTGGTTTTTATCTACAAAAGTGAAAATGAATAACTAATTGATTCTCTATAGATGCATCATGCAACATACATAAATATACATAATACTACTGATATTCAATCTTCTCATGATGATTTTTGCCCCTTTTTTGTCCTATTCGTTTGTATCGGTGAGATGAATCCACATCTTCCCAATTCATAGTAAGTTGTGCACAGTGGCGTCTCTCTCTCTCTCTCTCTGTGTGTGTGTGTGTGTGTGTGTGTGTGTGTGTGTGAGTGAGAGAAAGAGACCTCTTTACTTAGGTAACCACTGAAAAAAAAATGCTGTTCTACCCCTCAAGGGCTTTGCAAATACCATAAATATCCATTGCGCCATTCTTAGAAAGAGAGGTCCTTGTACAGACCCTTAAGAGCACCGCAAACACAGTGACGGGACTCTGAGGGCAGGGCTATGTCACAGACTTGGGGAAACAGAGGAAGAGTGTGTGTGGGGATGGCAGGAGCTGTTTCTGTGTACACAGCAATCAATCAATCAGGAGTGGTTCTACAGCAGTGACATAGGACAAAATACAAGGCATAAATTGTCAGGTGGCAAAAAAACATTTTAATATTATTATAATATTAATATATTATTTACATATTTAATTAAAATCAAATTACTTTATCTTTCTTTGTAAAGTGCATTGAACTGCCTCTGTGTATGAAATGCGCTATATAAATAAACTTGTCTTGCCTTGTCCTATTGAAAATTTGCCTGCAATTATGCAATTAATCAAATATCTCCTTACAATCTGCTAACTCTTCTTTCTCTGAGAACACTTAAAAAAGAAGAAAAAGAAAAAACCCTCTGAGATGGTAACAGATGTAAATACAGAATACAGATATAAACATAAACAAACAGAATACAGATATAAACATAAACAAATGCAAGTCCTCAAGAAGTCCTCCAACATCGTTCAGTTCATGTGATTATTTCACATTATAGTGACTCAAAAATCTGTGTAGTTCATTTTTTTACAAGGCTATTTAAACCAAGTAAAAAGGGTAACATATACCTCATACCTACAGTTTAAATCCCAAGCACATATTTCTAAATACCCTTAAGCCAGTTTAGTTACAATAATTCAGTTTCTTTCTTCTGTCTTTATATATTTAAAATTATACATTATTTTTTTTATATCTTTTGTTTCTTGAAATTAAGCAAATATTTAATTTGTTGAAAGCATTAAACATAATCAATGTAACTGAATGCTATCACTTTCTAAAACTGATACAATTATTCATAAATAACATTACTTGGAGCAACAAAAAGGTTTTAGGACAAAAAACACATGAAGTACAATTAAAGTAAACATCACATTCTAATCTAGAATTAAGTGGCAATCATGAAGTTTTCTTTAAAAATTGTTATTTTTTAAATCATAATGTATTTTGCTTTTGCATGATTTAATAAGACGATAAGAATATATCAATACTGATAGATTACTGTGATGGTTTATTACTTAGCTGTAATATTTTTTGTCTGTGAAGTGTCTTTTGTGTGTGTGTGTGTGTGTGTATGTGTGTGTTGGAGTGTACATGTTTACCACTGTCCTTTTGGACCTAATGAGAGACAGCGGAGTGAAAGTCAAGGGCAAATGGTGTCCATCTGTGTCAGTATCTGTGCTTGTGTTTGACAAAGTGATGGTGCATGTGCAGGTGAATGTGCTTGTGTGTGTGTGCGTGTGTGTGCGTATGCAATCATGTGTACGTACGTATATGAAAGAGACAGTATGTGTCTGTCTATGGGTTTAAATTTTTTTGTGTGAGAGTGTCATCTACAGACAAGATCTGGACTGCTGCCACCTGATTTTATCCAAGGGCCCACCTTTTACACACACACACACACACACACACACACACACACTCACACACACACACACACACTCCCCTCTCTCCCCTTGTCCTTCTGGGCAGTGCTGACAGCAGAGCGTGTCCAGCCGTTGGCCAGGCGTTCTGCTGACCAGCGAAAACCTGGACATCCCAGCACAAGGGCAGAGCAAGGGAGGGGCAGAGCAGGACGGGGGGAGAGGGGGCACATGTCCACTTCACCCGGCTGCTGGAATGCCAAAACCAGCCGGCGAGGTCAAAGCACAACTCCACAGAGAGAGGGAGACAGGGTGAAAGAGAGAGAAAGAGAGAGTGAGAGAGAGAAAGAGAGAAAAAAAGAAAGAGAGAAAGGGTGTAGGAGAGGGAGGCACAAGTACCTTCAAAGATAAGATATTTTGAAATTTGAAATATGTTTTTGATTAAGCTATGTTTGGTATAATTGAGACAAATTACTTTCCATCTCCCATTGCATAGACAACATATTCCTCCAATAAATATTTTCTTCAAATGTGTTTTTGATTAAGCTTAATGTAGGTTTGACATAATTAAAACAAAAGTGTCTATTTTCCAGTGGAAGTGTAGCATATTCTTTTGAGTAAAAAATATTTTCATTAATATCTTCAAAGAAAAAATATTCTCTATAATATTATTCTCTTTTTTGTAGGAAAGGAATTCAAAAGAAAATTAATATTTTTTTCTAAATTGTTTTGTTTTTATTTCTGCACCAATTCTTCAATAATCACATGCAAAGACACTCATATTTAAAGGTGCCCTTCCATACATCTATAGGTTATTCTAAATTGTTCGAGCCAACATAACCAGATAACTGCTTTGTTATCGCAATGTCACTGTTAAAACCTCAGATGAAAACTTATGAAGCCTGTTGTATTCACCAAAGTTGACATGTCATTCTTTTCTAAATGCGCTGGAAACACAAATAATAATGGACTTCTCCAAAAAGCAGCTGTTTGTTCCTTAGCCCCTGCTTTTTAGCTATAAAAAAATGGATGGGTATGGACATGGATTGGGCAATAATTCAGTGCAATCTGACAATGGCATGGAAATTGGCAGGACAATGTAACACAGACAAACTTTATAAATTGGCTTTTCATTGGCTGTTGCAGACAGGGAGGACAGTATTACATTTTCACATGCACCATATAACACAAACTCGTATACACATATATTTCAGAAACAAG